>OZ034801.1:47137252-48337252 GCA_964028335.1 Altica lythri
CTAATAATTTTATACAGGGTGTCCCAGAATTAACTACGGAAACTTCGTATACGTATTCCTTGATGACAAATAAGTAGGGTCTTTCCTATAAAAAAAATTTTTTTAGAGACTCCTGTCAGAGTTATAACCCTTTAAAGAGGGGTGGTAAAATACGGTTTTAATTTAATATCTTCTGATTGGTCCAAGATAAAAAATTAAAAATTTGGGTGAACATCATTTTTATAAAGACGCATTTCTCCTGCCACTTTTCACCTGCCCTACCCCATTCTAAGGGTGCAAATCAAGGAACCCCTCTTAATGTTTTTTTTATAACTTTCTTAGCAATTAATATTTGCAATAACAAAAAATTATTTTAGGAAGTTTTGATTATTTAGAAACTTTTTTGTTCCTTGTCGTTTTTTGCGAAATCGTTTCGGTTTGAAGTAAAAAAATAAAAATATTAATTGCTAAGAAAGTTACAAAAAAAATATTGAGAGGAGTTCCTTGATTTGCACCCTTAGAATGGAGTAGGGCAGGTGAAAAGTGGCAGGAGAAATGCGTCTTTATAAAAATGATTTTTCACCCAAATTTTTAATTTTTTATCTTGGACCAATCAGAAGATATTAAATTAAAACCGTATAACTCTGACAGGAGTCTCTAAAAAAAATTTTTTTATAGGAAAGACCCTACTTATTTGTCATCAAGGAATACGTATACGAAGTTTCCGTAGTTAATTCTGGGACACCCTGTATAAAAATAGCAGAGACAATGAACTATTATACTTCAATGAGCAATAATAAAATCAAGATATGTATTTTCATAATCGAATGATAAGTAGTTGTAAATTGACATAAATGTCAAATTTAAAATAAAAGTTGTGAGAGAAATTAAATGTAAGTTTGAATCCTGCTTACCTTTAGAAAAAGTTATTATATTATTTTAGTTTAGTATATTATACGCTGTTTTAAATAAATTTAATTAAAATTTGTAGTATTCATTATGTATTTTTGATGACTCATAGCGCCATCTCTTTAGATAATCTAAAAGCTACTTTGCCGGCCTAGGCTGTAAAATGTCATTTTCCGGACGATTTTGAAGTAATTAATAGTATTGTTTCTGGGCGGAAGACCAAAAAATTTATAGTTCAGCGTTGCCTGAAGCTTAGTACTGTCTTTTTTGTGGTGAACTTGATAATACAAACAAAATGAATAAATTAATAAGCATTATAACAAACAGAGACAACTGTTTAACAAGGTATTTATCTCACCCAATTTTCTTTTCATATAAAAACTTATTTTTATAAACATAAATAAGAATCACCATATATAGACAAGATTAGTAGGATTACATTGAACGCCGCCTTTAAACGTTTTGTACCTGTCTTTAAACTGTATAAATTAATAGAGCTAAAAAATGAATATTTTTGTTACTTACTGAAAATATAGTTACAAAACAATATGTGTGTAACTCTTTTATCAAATAATAAATCAATCCAAGAAAATTATAGATACATAATTCCTTTGGTGAGTTGACTAATAATGATAGAGTATAGGATTTAGGTAATCTAAAATTGTCTTACTATTATCTGCATGAAACTTTTTAATTCGATCATTTTCCTCCTTGCCGTTAATAGTTAAAAGCTGCATTCCTAATTGTCTACAAAACTGCGTGGCTTTATAATAATTACCCTAAAAAATATAATCCATTTTTTTATTAATAATAAATGTACAAATTTTATAAATTGGTAAAGGATGAAAGGAACAGTAATATTAAAACTCGCCAGTTTGTGATGTATAGATATATAATAATAATAATGTATTTTGTATGTTTTTTAAAAAGAAATAATTTTTCACTACTAGCAAATTTGGCATAGTTAAAAGCTTTTAATTAATTAGCAATGTATGTATGTATGTATGTATGTATGTATGTATGTATGTGTGTAAGTATGTTTGGTCGGGTGGAATCTTTGAACTCCATGTTGAAACCGATTCAATCATTATGAAAATTTTGAAAAATTCAAGACTTGCTTTCTCTATGCATTCAGTTTGGGGAAAGTATAGAGAGTCAGAATGATATTATTAATCTGTTTCACTGCGCCTGCGTGTGACACTTTTCTCAACGTGACTGTTTCACACGATTTTACTACCCATATTTTTCTTAATCAAGCGCCTTATATATCGTTTCTTAAGAAGTAAACTCCAAAAATAAATAAATAATTATAATTGCATAAATTGATAAAAAATTTTATGCAATAGCTTTACCGCGGCAGTCCCCGAGTGCCACACGTCTTTTTGGTTTTTTTAATCTTTTTTATTCATGTGATTGGATTTTATAAAGATAAGTTTCCAATGACATAAAGATCACCTCTGTTGCAAAAAAACTTAAATTTTGGATCTGTTTATCTAGAATTGTGAAAATCATTTTAGATATTTTAGTGTTTATTTAGGAAAATTAACATTTAAAGTTAAAAATAATAAAAACAAATATTTAAATATTTACTATATGTACTTTCTAGTAAGAGTCGCTTTTCTTTTCTATTTATAAAAGCTGTTTTATTAAAAGACTGTGTTTTTTATAAATCCACTGCAAAAGCATTTTTATATAAGTATGTCTATAGTCCATTTCATCGTTTTTGGCCGATTTGATATAAGAAACCACTGAAATAAGATTAAACTGTCATCCAAGTTACCAATGGCGGAGAGTTTTTTTTTCTAAAATAGGTCGTAAGTTTCTGAAACATTGTGGTTTGGCATCTACAAAAATATGACATTAATAATTATTAAATTCAACCCTTCAACAACGAGCCATACATGACGGTTACTAGGAATGTGAATTAAGTCAAGACTTCCGTAATGAATACTTTTTATCTACCGGTGAAACAAAATGCAGTTACGTAAGTGCTGTATTAAAAAACAAACGTCCTTATTTAAATTTCTAACTTGCCTGTATCTGAGAGAGATGCAACTCTAAATTTACTTCGAGTATGATTTCTGTCATCGGCCAAAATCGGTGAAATGGACTATAGGTACTAATTTTTAGAATTTATCACTGCTTTAAATATGTTTACACAGGGGTGTCCAGCTACTATTCTACTAAAATGTAACGTTATGTACTGTGCGCTATTTTTGATGTGAAACATCTATAGCGGCACGTAAATCAGATTTTTGGCGTGGTGACGGTGACGTCATGACGTAAAAAACCTAACGCATCGATAATAATCGATAAGAGATGTACTGATATCTTATATGAAATTGGTGTCATGTTTTGAGCGACGCGACGGTGGCGCGCCAACAATAGGGGGAAGAAGCTCATCGATTCAAAAATTTGGTGGGACAGGGTATGAATTGTTTCATAAAAACCTAACTCGATTCCGCCTACTATCTATTCTATATATATAAAAATGATTGTTTGTATAGGCAACATAATATACCTACATATTTTGCTGACCTGTAAAATTGACAGCTAGTCAATCAAAATAGATTGTTGGTGAATAGTTGTCATATAGTTGTCCGCGTAAAATTTGTGTATTTAGTTTTAAATATGAATAAACAAAGTGTTAATAAAGAAAGTGATGAAAAAATATGAATAAAAATGAGTGAGTACTCTATATACATTGGGGTGTCCGTTATTTCCCAGATTTGGTTTTGTTCTCCAAACACCCATCAAATTTTTAGATTATGACCTAACAAAAATTATCAGACATTAACCAGCCCTTAATATTCACATTAACCCGTGCCTAAATCATAATACATTTCCCATTTAAATACCGTTTAAAAGTTATTCAACGATAAAGTTGTATTCATAGTTAAATTCATCATTTTCCTATTTTTTATTTAGTATCGCTTTTTGTTTGTACTAAAATTATGAAGTAACTACAATTATATTAATATAGTAACGTACTTCTATATAAATTTGTGTTTTAATAATTTCCTTTTTTAAGATTATTGAATTTAAGGCAATTAAATAAAAAGCTAAACGAAATCACTTTTTAAATTTATTCAATAAATAGTCATCGTTATCTGGAAAAAATCGTAATATTTTATTTTATCATTATGACATATTTAGTTCCTATCACAATCTGTTCTTTTCTGCATATTACTTTTACACAATAATGTCGATGTTTCACATCTGCCAGGCGTCCCGTGACGGCTCACATTTTTTTTGTTAAAATAATTTGTTATAATCATTAAGCCATTAATAAGAAATTGGTTATGTAAAAACGAATTTTAGGCAATAAATATTTATGCTTATAATTATTTAATGTTCAGATCTTTAACAAATTTTCCATGAAATTTTTGAACGTTGAATATAATCTGCTATCTTGCACCGTGTTTCATAAAAATCTAAAATACGATTAACTTTAATCCAAAATAGTTAAATTTTTAAGTAGGTACATAATTTGCTAATATGCATTTAGTTTATCGAGCAATAAATACAATGTAACGCGTGTGCAGCGGAGCAAAGGTTAACGAAAAAATTCCCAAACAAAAGCAATACAATTCGCTTAACTTCGCACTAGAGACTAAGAGAAACCAGTTTTAGTATTTCCTACACATACTGACACTGGTAGACATTCTATTGTTATGGAAGTACACGACGAAGATATTGTGGCCGAAATTGGCCACAATACTGAACTCAGCGTCAAAAAACTCACTGCTATGTATCTTGGGATCTCAAAATCTTCGGTACGGAATATTTTTCATAAAGAAAATTTGTTTCCTTATCATTTCTAACATTCTAATGTTTTTTTAGTATTTCATTTACTAACAAACACACGTTTATTAGAGACTGGATTTTGCATAATGCATAACTATTATACTTATGTTGTTTTGTAGTCAAAGAGACTAATCTCCAGCAAGGATTTAGAAAAAAATTAGATAGGAGTTACGTATGGGACATTTCATTTTATCATTAGCAAACGTCAACTTATTTTAATAATTAAGTTTAAAATGTCTTAAAATTCACAAAAATATCTTCAGCTTAGTTGCTTAGTTGTTTAGAACCATTTATAGGTTAAAAAGAGACTATTAAGAAAGTAAACCTTACATTAATCTGTCGAAAAGTGGAAGACATCATGTTTTGTTACAAAACAAGGTAACTAATCTGGTAGAAAGTAAACAAGACAGAATTGGAAACTCTAGTCGAAAGCTAGGTCGCCGTATTAATGTCTTGTACAAAACCGTACAGAGGAATTTGTCCAGAAATAACGTGCATTTTTGAAAAAATAGGAAGTGTCTTATTTAAACTCAGGCACAACTATAAAAAATTGTTGCAGGTCACTGAGGCGTAGGCATTTTGTAAGAAACCGAGTGATTGTAATCGACGATGAAAAATATTTTTATAAAAAAAAATATTTTGATATAGTACATTTCATCGTTTTTGGCCGATTTGATATTAGAAACCACTGAAATAAGATTAAACTGTCATCCAAGTTACCAATGGCGGAGAGTTTTTTTTTCTAAATTAGGTCGTAAGTTTCTGAAACTATCAGTGTGGTTTGACATCTAAAAAAATATGACATTAATAATTTTATTAAATTCAACCCTTCAACAACGAGCCGTACATGACGGTTACTAGGAAAGTGAATTAAGTCAAGACTTCCGTATTGAATACTTTTTATCTACCGGTGAAACAAGATGCAGTTACGTAAGTGTTGTATTAAAAAACAAACGTCCTCATTTAAATTTCTAACTTGCCTGTATCTGAGAGAGATGTAACTCTAAATTTACTTCGAGTATGATTTCTGTCATCGGCCAAAATCGGTGAAATGGACTATATTACCAAAATATATATTTAAGATTTAACAAAAATTTTATTATTCTAAATACTTCCCATACGTTATTTGGAAATCAACTGTTAGGGCTTCATTGTTTCCTAGCCGTTTGACTGAACAAGAATATCTTCATTTCTTGCAACAGGTTTTACCCGATTAATTACACGACGTTTTACTGATCATTTGACAGAATTTATGGATTATGAAATAAAGTTGTCCAGCTCATTTTAGTAAAAAGTTTCGTCAATTTCTTGACAACACATATGAAAACCAATAGATTGAAAGAGGTATAATTAGTTTTCATCCAAGATCCTTACACTTAAACTCCTGTGATTTTTGTATTTGGGATTATTTAAAATTATCAGTTAATACTGTTTCAGTAGAAAGTCGTCATCACTTTGAGTAAGAATTAAAGAGACTTATAATGAAATAAGAGATCATAATGCAAGAATTAGACAATATTTACAAAAAAAAATTATTGAAACAAATGGTCGTCATTTAGAGATTCGTTTTTGTTTACGCTGTCATATAGATATGTTTAAGTGTGTTCTTTTTAGTAAATATAATTTCTTTTTCTATAAATTTTAAGAAAAAAAAACTTTTGTTTCAGAAATCACAATAACACTAAATTGTGACTTTTTACCAGAAACGTATGTTTATGTGTTTTGTTTTTCTAAAACGGTACAAAATAACGATTTCAGAAAATATAATATCCAAAGAAAATTAAATTTAATATAAAATTTGTTAAAAATCTAAATATGAAAAATTTCTAAACAAAAATGTCCGCTTCTGATAGTAAAAAAAATCATTTTTACACAAACCGATTTTTTATTAATAATTTGAGTAATCAGTTTAATTAGTATTTCAAGTTTGAACTGTTTTGACGGAATTATTTTTAAAATATTTAAAAGAAATTAGCTTCAGAATTGCATCTTTAAGGAGCTCTAGCTTCCTTAGGAAGCATTTTTGTATTAAAGCTGTTTTAGACTATCCAATTACTGGTACAAGAAGTTTTTTGACACAATCTAGGATGATCTTAACGTTTGACATGCTTAAATATTCATAACCAAATGTGATCGTTTAATGATATTGATATTTTATCATTAAAAATCAATTAAAACGATTGAACAAGTAGCTGTTTCCAGCAAGTTTGCACTTTAAGGGGGGTATTAGAGCATGGGAAAAATGGAAAAAAATGCATAAAAACTTGGCATGAAAAGTATTTAAAAAGAAGAGATGCCGGAAAATAAATATTTTGGAACACTAAGAAGAGCTACTGAAATAGGGTGCATGTGAACAGATAGAATAAAATTGCATATACCTCTGAAGGAATTGCATTTGTAATTAGGTATTTGGATTAAATAAAAGAATAATATTATAAACTTCGACTTACTTCATTTTCTCCCATTTCGCTACGAAAAGAAGCCTCAGACTTTCCCTTCTCTGCAGCATATGTGATCCTTAGTCCTTGATTTTGTTTCTGGTGTCATCTTCTATTGTAAATGGCCGTATTTTTTATGGTAATTTTGGTGTTTAATAATGACATATAATCAAGGGTAGTTTTGATATAAAGATATGTTCTATACAGTTCTTCACTAAGAGAAACAATATTCGAAAATAAATATACTCAAAACTCCACAAACAATAAATGATGTTTTCGGGGCTTGTGAAATTTTTAAATGATCATAGATGAAACACTTGGCAAGACATTTCTGCAAATGTCATATGCTTGCGCAGTTCTTGAATGCAATATTGGGATCAAAATAGAGCATGATCTATTTTCTTGTACAATAATTTGAGAAGAACAATATTTCAACCAATCTCTTGTCGGAAACAATCCAATTTATCTTGTACGATATTTCTTGTGCAAGAAATTGGATTTTCTAAAACTGTTTTTAGAATAATATATGTATTAAATCGGTATATAATTACGCCAAGTATATAAGGTTTCATTCTGGAAATAGAGTTCCTGGACATCCTATTTAAGTATACCCATAATCGCAGACTTTTTTACATTAGCATAATTTTAAATTTTTAAATATTGAACATTTAAAAACTCATTCTATGTATCGAAGAAATATACCTAATAAAGTTATTTTAATTTAACTTTGTTTATATACCTACATAAAGAAACATAGCAATAATGTACATGACTCACTGTTATTTTTTAGCGGCTAGTCAGTAATATTATCCACTTAAAACTAAATTTTTGCCTTATTAACTATAAAAATAATAAAATTATATTTAATTTTGTCAATTACCGTGATAGCTGTACCCACATAGTATGTCTTTCCATTAAATTTAAACCAGTTTATTTTTGGTTTGGCTTTTAAGACAGGTGATACAAATGGGTCTTGAGGTTCTTCTTCACTCATAGAAAATATATCACATAGAAAAAACAAAATTATTATTTTAAGATTCATATTATTGAGAACTATTGAACTATTTCATTTAAAGATTACCACAATAAATAATGCATTTGCTTTGAATGTTTATACTAAACTAATCTGGTATTTCCAGTATCGCAGAGAACCGCGACAGACTACGACACGATCATTCCGGCTCCTCTGTTAGCGCTGATAAATATTATTTAAATCAAGTTATATCTTTAATAAGTCGATTTTAAAAATGGTTTCTGCTGAATATTAATTGGATTTTTATACATGTGTAACATAAAAAAACTATTATTGCGAATATTGTTTTTTTCCATATTATGGTATTCTATAGGAAAATATATTTACCCACGACTCATAAGTAAATTGCGTATTTTTTAACCTATATCTCTGTCAGTAAGTTTCAATTTATTGAGGAGTTCTGTTAACTTTTCATTTACTTCACTAGTGGAGTAAGTAAATAGAAACCTGTATTATGCACTGAATTAATACATTAAATTAAACTAACATTTGACATTTCTCAGGCAGAACTTCTCATTTGCATTAATATTTCAGAGATTACGGATTAGACAAATGCGAAATCGAATATTTTTGACAACCTATGCCAAAATTTAGATTTTATGTTTGTTATTTTAAGTTTTATACAAAACAATTTGTTAAGTTGTGGGTAAAGCATAGTACTTCACTCGAGGAACAAATTGCATATTTACCTCGTTTCTTTAGCCCATTCGCTCGCAAGCTCGCTCATGGGCCAAACACACTCAGTGTAATATGCAATTTACTTCCCTCGTAAAGTAATATACTATTAAAACCAATTTTATTACAATAACAATAACAGTACCAGATTAAAGATTAAAGGTTCATGATTATAGTAATTTTTTATAATTTTTTATTACGGGATTCTTAATGGTAACAACCAATTTAGTCGTAGAAAACTCAAAAATTAAAGCTACGTATATTTTTTGAGCAATTACCAAACTCGTCTACGCACTCAGGTAGCCAGCGATAATAAAGTATTAGTGGTTTATTTCTCTTGTTATATTCTTATAATTCTTTTAAGCGCAAATTATATCAGGCATTAAATACAATAATTCTATTTTAAAAAGATCTTAAGCTTCAAAGGGATCAGGTATGTGCAAACCAAAATATAACTTCAGATATTTTTCAATAATTGATTCTGGGTTTTAATATTCCAAAACTAGATTCAAAGTCTAAAATTAAACCAGCTTTGCGTTAAATGAACTCTAAATGTACAATTTTTGCAAGTTCCCAAAATTTCCTAGAATCCTGATGAATCGCGAGTTCAAAATTTCTTTGGGATATAATTCTAATTCTGTACATTTTTTAATAACAGTTTTTTACAGTAGCGTTTTATGTTTTCTACTTTTTATCTGGTAAGAGCGAACACTTTAGGGACAAAATATCCATCCCTAAATCCATTTATTGTAAAAAGCTGACAAAAAAGGTTTTATTTTACATCACAAGAACTTAAAAAGTATAAATTGGAATAAGTTCAAAAACTTCAATGTTTTTATCATCATTAAGATTCAATAAGAATGGCACACCTTTATTTGTGATTAAATTTAGTTTTTTAATCGCGCTTTAATACCTCGGTTCTGCTTTTCGGAAGGGTTGGTAGAAATTTTCGTTTGGCTTCATAAAAATTTCGACGAATCCGTTCGATATTATGTACATTCAGGTCTATCAAGCTGGCAGTGAAAAGTCGGCAGAAACCATCGAAACATGATTGGGAATTTGTAGCTAAATAGTTGCTAATTAGTTGCTAAAATCACGATTTTGTAGCTCTATTCAGTTCCACAAAAAACAAGTTATTGCTATCTTTACAACGAGCTAGCAGTAAAATGACAGGACCGGCCCAGAAAAAATGGACTAATGCGTGTGAATTTGTTGCTAATTTGTTGCTCAAAACCAGTATAAGAAAAAATTTAAAAAACCCCAGAATTAGCTAGAAATTGTTAATAATAAATACCAACCAGTGTCCCTGCTATCGTAATATACAGTTTGTATTGACTCATTGATGTTATGGATTTTTTTGCTGGTCGCAGATGTCATCAGCAGAGCTAGAGAGCCAGCAACAAAATAGAAATGAAAAATTGGCCCAATCGGGTAACTGATAACAAACTCATAGTATCCATGCTATCGTGACACGCAGTTATTATTGACATAACTCTGTCATGGATTTTGTTGCTGGTTGTAAAAAGCATCAGCAGAGCCCAGAGAGCCAGCAGCAAAATAAAAATTAAAAATCGGCCCAACCGGGTGACCGGTATCTAACTCTTAGTGTCCATGCTATTGTGACAAGCAGTTATTACTGACAGAACTCTGTCATGGATTTTGTTGCAGGTTGTAAAAAGCATCAGCAGAGCTCAGAGAGCCAGCAACAAAATAAAAATTAAAAATCGGTCCAACCGCGTGATCTATTGAAAAGAATTTTATGATTTTTTTTTGTTGTTTCATCATATTTTTAATTTTTTCTTGGAAGAATATAAAGGTCCTAAATGCATTCTAAAGGATTAAAAAAAAATAAATAAAAAGATTTTTTTCTCCTTTTTGTTATTATTATTGCAATATTGCCACAAGGATAATAAATTTTGGACTTTCTAACTAATCGTTTCTTGTAGAAAATTTATTAACAAACATTTTCTTTTTGTGTAACTTTTTTTCAAAACTTATAGTTTAAAAGTTATATCAAAAAAAGAAGAAAAAACAGTGATTTTTAATTTTTTTGAATATTTAACAATGTTGCGTAACTTTTCCAGAAGGAGGATAGTTTCATTATTGTTGTATAAGTTGTTTTCAACTAATTTTAACAAAAATTAGCGGGTTCCCTCATAAAAGCCAACTCAAAACAGATCCGCCCTGGTCTAATATAAAATTTAAAATTGTTGCGAGGAATCCACTAATATTAAAGGCTATTTATTCTAAAATTATCGTTTGCGGTGCTTTCGAGTTGTGGATCTGTTGTGTTGTGAATTAAGCATGCGCACATCGTATACTGACAATTTGTTACCAACATGTTCCTGACTTGTCGCGGATAGGTTCCGCGAACGAAGCTAATTTTGCGTTTTCCGTTTTAACTTTTAACTTACATGAAAAAAAGAAAATCTCAAGTAAAAATGAACGGTAATACAACCCCCCTGAAAAAAAATTATAAAAAAATATATACAATATGTATAAAAAATATATTTAAATAGCTCATTTATGGCCGATTTTCGTATATATTTTATATATTTTAAAAATGTTCAAAATATATCTTAGAATATATATAAAATACATGTTTTCAAATACTTATACTAATATAAAAATATATATATGTATATATACAGAGTTCTGTCAATAATAACTGCGTGTCACAATAGCATGGACACTAGGAGTTAGTTACCGGTTACCCGGTTCGGCCGATTTTTCATTTCTATTTTGTTGCTGACTCTCTGGGCTCTGCTGATGACATCTGCGACCAGCAACAAAATCCATAACAGAGTTTTATCAATAAAAACTGCGTGTCGCGATATTATGGACACTAGGAGTCAGTTAATGGTCACCCGGGCGGGCCGATTTTTAATTTTTATTTTGTTGCTGGCTCTCTGGGCTCTGCTGATGCTGTTCACAGCCAGCAACAAAATTCATAACAGAGTTCTGTTAGTAATAACTGCGTGTCACGATAGCAAGGACACTACGAGTAAGTTACCGGTCACCCGGTTGGGCCGATTTTTAATTTTTATTTTGTTGCTGGCTCTCTTAGCTCTGCTGATGCTTTTCACAACGAGCAACAAAATCCATGACAGAGTTCTGTCAGTAATAACTGCGTGTCACGATAGCATGGACACTAGGAGTAAGTTACCCGTCACCCGGTTGGGCCGATTTTTAATTTTTATTTTGTTGCTGGCTCTATGAGCTCTGCTGATGCTTTTCACAACCAGCAACAAAATCCATGACAGAGTTCTGTGAGTAATAACTGCGTGTCACGATAGCATGGACACTAGGAGTAAGTTACCGGTCACCCGGTTGGGCCGTTTTTTAATTTTTATTTTGTTGCTGGCTCTCTGAGCTCTGCTGATGCTTTTCACAACCAGCAACAAAATCCATGACAGAGTTCTGTCAGTAATAACTGCGTGTCACGATAGCATGGACACTAGGAGTAAGTTACCGGTCACCCGGTTGGGCCGTTTTTTAATTTTTATTTTGTTGCTGGCTCTCTGAGCTCTGCTGATGCTTTTCACAACCAGCAACAAAATCCATGACAGAGTTCTGTCAGTAATAACTGCGTGTCACGATAGCATGGACACTAGGAGTAAGTTACCGGTCACCCGGTTGGGCCGATTTTTAATTTTTATTTTGTTGCTGGCTCTCTGGGCTCTGCTGATGCTTTTCACAACCAGCAACAAAATCCATGACAGAGTTCTGTCAGTAATAACTGCGTGTCACGATAGCATGGACACTAGGAGTAAGTTACCGGTCACCCGGTTGGGCCGATTTTTAATTTTTATTTTGTTGCTGGCTCTCTGGGCTCTGCTGATGCTTTTCACAACCAGCAACAAAATCCATGACAGAGTTCTGTCAATAATAACTGCTTGTCACAATAGCATGGACAGTAGGAGGTAGATACCGCGGTCACCCGGTTGGGCCGAATTTTAATTTTTATTTTGTTGCTGGCTCTCTGGGCTCTGCTGATGACATCTGCGACCAGCAACAAGATCCATAACAGAGTTTTGTCAATAAGAACTGCGTGTCCCGACAGCATGGACACTAGGAGTTAGTTATCGGTCACCCGATTGGGCCGATTTTTAATTTTTATTTTGTTGCTGGCTCTCTGGGCTCTGCTGATGACTTTTGCGACCATCAACAAAACCATAACATCAATGTGTCAATACAAACTGTATATTACGATAGCAGGGACACTGGTTGGTAGTTATTATTAACAATTTCTAGCTGATTTTAGGGTTTTTCGAATTTTTGCCTGTACCGGTTTTGAGCAACAAATTAGCAACAAATTCACACGCATTAGTCTAATTTTTCTGGGCTAGTCCTGTCATTTTACTGCTAGCTTGTTGTAAAGATAGCAGTAATTTGTTTTTTTTTTGTGGAACTGAATGGAGCTACAAAATCGTGATTTTAGCAACTAATTAGCAACTATTTAGCTACAAATTCCCACTCATGTTTCGATGGTTTCTGCCGACTTTTCACTGCCAGCTTTATAGACCTTGTACATTCTTTGCATCTTTTTGCAGTTCCCTGCAAATTATTTTATTTGTATTTTTTAGCAAAGCCATCATTTACGGCTTTCCGTTTTAGTGTATTGCTTATTATTTGTCTCGAGATGAAAGTACATATACGTTTTACGGTTACACAAATAAAAAAAATCTATTCAAACTATGTTAAGTAACCTATTAATTATTGTACCAAGGTGCTACTAGTCGTTCGAAATAATGATTCTTCAATTTATAAAATTATCAAATTTAACCTCTTTACTTGCCAGTAAACTAAATATGTTTGTAACTTATGAAAAAATGATTAAATTTTCAATTCAATGTTAAAATTAAACTAAGTTTAATAGTTTTTACCTCTAATTATGGGTTGATGCACCACGGTGTGTTACACATTCATTAACTCATCTAGGCATGAATCATATGAAGTGATTATTATCCTCCTGTGTTACCTCATTTCAGGCTTAGAGCTAGCTACCACGCCGCCCTCTAACCCTTGCCAGTCCATCAAGCATGTCTAGATAAAATTGAGACTTGTCACTAAAGACTATTTGTAACGTTTGTAACGTGCGTTTTCGAGCATTCCATCCGGACTATATATATATATATATATATATATATATATATATATATATATATATATATATATATATATATATATATATATATATATATATATATATGATTATAATTGTTTACATATTTTTTTGAAATAGGTTATGTTAGCTTGTCAGTCAAACATCAATCTCAATCTTCAACTTTGTGTCTCTCTCAGTGAAGGTTAGCCAGCCAAAGTCTGTAATTGGTTTGTTTAAACAAATTTAACAAAAATAAAACTACCACAATTTTGTCTAGAATCTTCGTTTGGTGCCGCTTGCTCGCCATTTTGTACTTCTGTTAGCGTGTTGAGTTACACAAATTAAAAAGTAGCCTTTTATCAAAATTAACAGTGAAGATCGTTATTTTAAACTGTACAAAGAAAATTTTTCTATTTAATTTTTCTTGTTGTGTGTATTTTCGCTACAGTACGTTGTATTGGCACATAAGTGTTTGCTTAACACTTTTTTTTTTTTATCATCTTAACAAATTTTATTATGTACGTGTCTACGTGTTTACACTACTTGTTTTTATGTATTTATCTTTTGTGGCTAATGCTTTAAAAGCTTCTTTGACTCAAGTTAAGTAAGTTCATTTTTTATACTCATTTTTTTTGAGCTTATACTAACCATAATTTTTTATACAATCAGAATCCTGATAAAGATTTGAAATAAATCGAAAGCTTGATTATTAACAAAGAGTTTTATTACTCACCTTCGGCCTGTTGACTACATCCCCAGATTTGTCACTCGTTGCATACAGTGGTGGATCAGCATCGTTCTGTATATATATATATATATACAAAAGGGGAAAATTATTGGGCATGTACGCAAAAAGGATTTATAAGGCCACGAGTAGGAATGGTAACCGCAGACATGCATGTTTCTGGCTCATTAGCCGTCATCAGCGCGGCATAACCAAGTAGAGTATTGCACTTGGCTATCAAAAGTGTTGGGTACTTGGGAGCAAAGGATGTTGGGGAAACATGTGTAAAGAAACATAAAAACACAAAAACAACGAAAGCTCACACAGGAGTCCTATCGCCATTTTGTGCTTTCGGCCAGCTGTGCCAATGGGTTTTCGGCTAGCAACCAGCGTCGCAACGTTGGCGAAACGGACTCATTGTGTTTGAGTCGTTCTAAGCCCAGGATATGAAATAAACAAAGTGCCAAGAAAATGCGTATTAATATAAACAAAAGGGGAAAATTATTGGGCATGTACGCAAAAAGGATTTATAAGGCCACGAGTAGGAATGGTAACCGCAGACATGCATGTTTCTGGCTCATTAGCCGTCATCAGTGCGGCATAACCAAGTAGGGTATTGCACTTGGCTATCAAAAGTGTTGGGTACTTGGGAGCAAAGGATGTTGGGGAAACATGTGTAAAGAAACATAAAAACACAAAAACAACGACAGCTCACACAGGAGTCCTATCACCATTTTGTGCTTTCGGCCAGCTGTGCCAATGGGTTTTCGGCTAGCAACCAGCGTCGCAACGTTTATATTAATACGCATTTTCTTGGCACTTTGTTTATATATATATATATATATATATATATATATATATATATATATATATATATTATCTATTGTTATCGCGCCGATACGAGAGGGGATTGCCAGTTGGTAGGAGAGAATTTGTCTCTTCGAGAGTTTTTGATCTAAATTCGTTCATTTTAACGGTAAATCTGATTAAATTCAGAGTTATTTCTAAATACCTTCGCCCTTCATTCTGGTGAGTGCCTTATGGCTTTTGTTTTAATTTTTTGTTAAAAAATAATCCAAAATGCGGTGAATATAATAGTTTATGTATTTTACTAACATTTAAATTTTCGAATACAATTGCTATTGTTTAAGGTCAGTTTTTGTGGTATAATATTTAAACATGAAAGGTAATTAATTTTTTCTCGAAATTTGGAGAGACGTATAGCGATTGTATTCGATAAATATTATTTGAAAGTCGGAGTTTTGATTTCAATTTTATTAATAGGGTTATTGCCAACTTTAAGAAGGGCCCTATTAAGGACCAGCTAAAAACATATCAGAAATTACGCACTCAGTCGACAATCAGTTGAAGCCGACGCCATTTTGCAGTTCCGCTATTAACGAAAATTCGACAAGAAGTCCCTTGAAGGTAAATTACAATCCAATTGCAGTTTCGTTCCACATCAAAAGGAATTCCATCCATCTTACAGTTCCTTGTTCCGTTCCACAAGTTATCGAAACTCCGTCAGAAGCCATCGAAAATTCCCGAAGATAAGAGAATTAATTAATTTATTTTATTAATTTTTTTTACTAATCATAATTAAAATAATAAACCATTTTAAAACTGATTTTTCAAATTTTATTTGTGTGTCTGTACTTTGCGCCCTTTAATTAATGTTTGGAGGAAATTAAATAAAACTCAGAAGGAAGCCACGACCCTCAGGAGCTAGCCTAGGGTAATTTTAAGGTTACATATTGTGTTTTATGTGTTCTGGTGTCAGAGGTAGCACCCAATGTCCAATACGATAATAAAGACTTTAAGATCCGAGACGCCTTCTATGTTCTTCTAACCACTGATTTGCAATTGCTCTGGCAGTGGAAAAGCGATCTCTTTGTATTTGGCTTTCTCAACATCTGACCACAGTGTCTAGACTTATGTGCACTATATCTACGATTTCATAAAATAAAAGACCAGTTTCTCGTAGTCCGACAATTCGACACCCTTCAAACTCGGTTAGTTGCCGAAAATTTGCATTTTTTCGTATCCTGGGAATGTTAAACCGTTATAAAGAATGTTTACAAACGCTTTAAATATATTGAATTGATTTAGCCGATATCCATAATATATAATCCCTATCCTACTAATATTATATAGGCGAAAGTTTGTTTGGATGGATGTATGGATGGATGTTTGTTCCTCTTTCACGCAAAAACTACTAAACGGATTTTAATGAAACTTTACAGTAATGTAGCTTATAGATCAGAATAACATATAGGCTATAATTTATAAAGATATTGTGTGAATTGTCCAAAATATAACGATAAATGTCATTTAAGTCTGAAAAAATTCTGCAATCTGCGAGCTACTCAGGCGTGTGCTTACATAAAGACCTTGATTTTATTCGAATTACACGCAGACGACGTCGCGGGCAACAGCTAGTATATTATAAATGTGAATGTAAGTTTGTTTGTTACGGTTTCACGCGAAAACTACTTAACCGATCATCATGAAAATTTGTGCACATATTCTTGGAGGTATTAGAATTAACATAGGATACTTTTTATTAGAAAAATCACAAAAACTAGCTTCTTCAACGCCATCTAGCGGTTCAGTAATGAAGTTCCAAGCCTGAGTATGCCACCGTGAGGTGGCGCAGTTAATATCTTATATATTTAAACTTGCAATTACGACTTAATAAAGTACTATGGCGCCACCGTAAGGTGGCGCAGTTAATATCACCTATATTTAAATGAGCAATTCTTACTTAAGGTTTATTTCGCATAATATCTCATATATTTTAACAAATTCTTGCCAAATTAAATAATATGACGTAAGGTGCCGCAGTTGCTACCTAATATATTTAATCGATAAATTACAAAATATAATCAAAAAATAGTATACAGCTGAAAATTTACGAGAAAATTTGATAAAAACGATAAAATAAAAAAAAAAAAAATTGAAAGCAAAATAAAATCGTAAAAATTTGAAAAAAACAAAAAATACATCCGTTTTATGCAGTACGAAGTCCGCGGGGTCAGCTAGTATTAAATAAATGAAACACTCATTTAAAAATCTAAAGTATTATTTTAACTAACGACTTGTTTCGACGCACAGCGTCTTATTCAGGTAAAATATAATTTGTAAAAGTTAAAGACTCACAGCAGTTTTAAATTTTTGATAAGACTAAAAATTAAATCCCACATTTCTTTTGCTATGATCAATATGTAAACAAAATTTTGCTAAAATAAATTATTATTTACTGGGTGTTTGGATTTTTATGTCACTTAGTATATTTTAGGCCATCCACATCCACCAGTTATCTATGACTGACCACTTCAAACTATGGAAATCCATTTTGTTAATACTAATATTAAATTTTAACGCTATAGGTGTTTTTATTTCTAAATGTTTTGTCTGATATAAAAATAAATATTATTTATAGTACTGTTAAAATAGTAGGCTATTTAAGCTTATCCACATTTTTAGTTATGGCGCGAGATCTGTTTAAGTGGCCACTCATGCTTAAGTAAAGTTGCCATCTCGTTATTTTACCCAATTCTTTTTTACTTATTAACAGTACCTACATATTTTGCAATGCAAAAATATATTTGTGAACATTCTCATCTTTTTTTTTATTAGGATAAATAGTTAAGAGTTAAACAGATTTCAAATTACTAGAAAAGTCAATATACCTCACTTTTTTAATATAGAAAATAGGATGGGGACAAAGGTTTTGTAAAAAGTTGTAAAAACACCATTACAATATTTCTTTACAAAAAACAACATCCACTTTAATAGTCAGAGCACAAGGAATTAATAAAATCTAACCTTAAAAAATTCGTTACCCATTCTTAATCATAGACGTTTCTTAATACTCAACGTAACAAACACTTTCATATTGCTAATCAAATATAAAATGATGATAAAACTAACATTACCAATCAAGAAATATTAAAATTTGTTTCCTTATAGACTTAGCGGCTAAGATAAAGTAGGTGAGTAGTTTAAAATTGCTGCCGACTTGAACGAAATCGAAATCAGGTGCCTCCAGTTTTTTTTTTAAATTATTTTATTTTTTCCTATTTAGAGCATTTTCCTTTTTAAAGACGGTTCATTTTTTCGTGAAGAGATTTATTACATTTACAGAGAGCATGCTACTTTTTGTGATTTTTGCAGGTTAACCTGGTACAGTATTTGCTTGTTATTAAAGTGAATGGATGCAAACATATTGAAACACTTATGGGGACTTTTACACAATTTATTTACAAAATTGTTAAGATACACTGAACTCTGCTGGATAACGTATAACTACTTGACAATACAATGAACTCTTGTGAATACTTGAACTTGAACTGACGTTAACTGCCCATGCATCCCCTTATATACAACTTTATTTAATCTAGTCAGTGTCTTTAGAAGTTTCTAGAATTTTCTAGAAACATTATTTAAAATGGTCAGTTGATTTTTAGAAACTTCTAAAAATCAACTGTCAATAAAAATCTTTCAAATTAAGGTCCCTTCCTTTACGGTTATCCCATAAAATGGTTTGAGACTTTATTAAAATATGCTGGATGGGCACAGTACTCACACCAAAATACCGCGTTTATAAATAATGGTAATGTTACCAACACGCTGGCTTTTGGATGCCGCTTTTATGCTAGGTACCTTATCTTTTTTTAATCGTTGAAAACAATCTCCCGGGCGGTAAAGACCCAGAAGAAAATATTGTAAGTGAATAGAACAAAAAATAAAGTTTCAGTTAACGATAATCAAGAAAATGGGCTTAAAAATAGAGTAATAGATGATCACTTTAATAAAGAAAATCATAAAGTGACTAACAATGAAATTAATTTATTAATCACTACCTCTTAGGCACAATCGACTTTATTTCTAGTTTATATTTAGAAAGACCTTGTTCCATTGCCCAAACCAAGAGGTTTAAAATAAATAATAACCAATAGAAAACAGACAGCAATAAGCGCCCATATATCTTATAGTATAGCTATACAAAGAAAAGTGGATAAAAAGATAAGACGCGGAAAGAGAGAATAAGGAGAGAAAAAGAAATACTGGGGAAACACAGATAAAAGCTGCTGTCCAAGAGTTTCTCAGTAAATAAAACACAAACACCTCAAATAGATTTAAAAACAAAAAAACAACAGGGTGTATGATACACCGTGTTTCCACTTTTCGCTCTCTACACGGATTAAACGATCACTTGTGGAATTTAATTAGTTCTTTCCTCTTAAAACATTTATTAGTTTCAATAAAATTTAAATATTGTTATAAAATGTTTATAGCATCTACATGTATATTTGTTAAGTTTCTAATTAGGATACTATCGTAACATGTGTTTGTTGCTTAAGTTGGCCATATCCTTCTACTACTATTATTACTATATTTAATAAGATAAATCATATATTTCCTCTAGAAATCTTCAAATATCGTAGTTTTTTGTTTTCAATCAGTAAATATTTCTTATCTATGCAAAATTTTTCATAAAGAACATTTTTTAAAACTTATGGGAAAACAATTATTTGTAACAACCTATTTTTTCTAAAAACTTGTGATTTCCTTATACAATTCAAGAATAAAATCAAAAGAAGTCTTAAAAATTAATAGTTGTCATAATTTTACAATTCCGAAATAAAATTAAGAGAAGCCTTAAAATTAAATTTTGACATTTAGGAAGCACTTAACAGTCTCATAGATTTATTGTTGTATAGATTCACATATAAAATGTATATTATTTTGACACATGTAATCGTTCCAGGTAAAATCATCCCACGCCTTAAGTTCTATACAATTTTCCGATGAGTTGTAAGCGTTTGGTTCAGTTTTGCTCCAGTTAAAGTAGACTATTACATTTCCTGTAGATAACCATATCCACTCTCCACCGCCAGCAAGACTAGTTCCTGAAGTCCAATATGCTTTGGGTGTTAATTCTGTAAACATGATCAAAATAGAATATTTGAGTCCTATAGGTATCTTCATTGTATTGTTTACGTTTTATATTATGCGATCAATAATTTTTATTTCCACAACGAGGTGAGAAATTTGATAACATGTTACTTAGGAAAATTACCTTTTTGATATATCTAAAAATATCGAAAATTGAAAAAATAAGAAAAATAAAGAAATTAAGAACTCGAAACACGATAAAATAAAATTAAAAATAAAAACACAAGAGAAAATAAAAGTAACCATTGATTTTTTTACGGTACGAAGATCGCCGGGTCAGTTTATATGCTTACCCATAATTTTGTCGATATATTTACAAATAAAATTTTAATGAGCCAAGAAAGTTTTAAGCTATCTTTATTTTAATATAAAATTTTCTTACTGTTATCTATATGAAATTTTTTAATTCTGTCATTCTCTTCTTTATTACTAATACTTAGCAGCTGCATTCCTTGTTGCCTACAAAATTGTGTTGCTTTAAAATAATTTGCCTAAAAAATAATAATTTTATTATTATAAATAATTAATTACGCTTTTAATTTTTTTAATCAATTTTATGGTGGGTTTAGGTACATGCTTGGCAAGTATTTAAAGGAAGTGTTCGGTTTGGTTTGCGTGAGATGGAAAGAGCTTGTTGCCGATCCAGGCCAGTGTCGTTTTTCGAACACATATCAAAGAAACGTTTGCCTCTTCGTAACACATTAGCGCACTCGCAAGCGTCTGAATGGTATTTAAGGGTTTGTGAAGGATTGGAGCTTGTGAATGCTTGTGGAGACTTGCGAAGCATGTAAACCTACTGCTACAGAATAAAATTTGTCTTTGATCTGTTCAAAGCTGATTACGTTGAATAGAATTGATTTTACTTTGTCACATTTTAAAACCCAATAATATGATTTAACTGTATCATTTTTTTGAAGTTATACTTCTTTTGGCGCGATGGAGAAAAATGATGAGAGTGAATTTTTACGATGCGCGCGCACACCGACACCGACACCTGAATTCTACATCGTAAAGTTAATTTACCGACTACCTAGGGCTCTGAAATTTTCAGGATAGCTAAGACTAGATGACAATGCATGTTTCATGTGTGTTTATGCATATACATAGATTTCGAAATTTATTTATACTGAATTGTTATTAACTATGATATAAGTTGTGTATATAGATATTATCATTTTGAAAGTTTTTAAATAAGTTGTTCGTAGCTGATTTGGATAAGCGTCCAATTGTGAAAGTTCTGTTATGTTATTACAATGGGATCGATTACGCGCTCATGCGATTCTGCCTACTATATTAAATGAAATTAAATCTGTAATTGTATGAATTGACAGCTTGTTATCTTGTCAACCAAAATACATTGCGTAAATAATTTAAATTTGTGTATAAAGTGTTTGTATTAAATATGAATAAACAAAGTGGATTTATTAATGAAGAAAGTGATGAAAAAATATTGAATGAAAACAGTGAGTACCTACTCTGTATGCATACATTTTATTTTTGGTGTGTAATTACACTATTTATTCCTAATTATTTATACCTATTATTTATACCTAGCTATTTTCGTTTTATAGGTTTAAAGAGCTAAGAGCTAAAAAGAAAAAGAAATTGTGAACGTCAAAAGGCATATTATAAGCGCCAGAAAGATTTGAAGAAAAATGAAAAAAGACGAGACAGCGACATTTATTATGATTTGATTAAGTAAGTTTATATACATACATACATATTACGATAGTAAAGAAGCATGTTGCACGTTTTTGTTCATAAAATAATAATATTCGACATGTTTTAACACTTGCTTATACTTATTTTAGGTTTGGTTAGGTAGCCATAAAGGCCATAAAACCACTAGTCAGGATGGCTGATCTTTTACCACCAATAACAGATCCTTCGTAGGACTGAAGAAAACAAACTCAACTCAGGATTTTAAATTTTATGGAATATGCTATAAAATGCTACAAAATGAAATGGTTATCTAACTATCGAAGGCTCTTGTGTTGTGTTGTATTACAATAAGGTAGATACAGCTACAAAATCACACATTCTAAACGTAATATGTGTATATTTTTAATAGTGTTTACCTATTATTAAAGCAAAACTTCTTTAGGCGCGACTAGGGGTAACTCTAACGTTAGATTCTAACGGAAGATTCTGATGGAAGTAACGGTGTGATTTCAGCTATGGGAGGAGCTAAAATTTTCAAAATTTTCAAACGGTTTCAAATACATTAATGTTATTTAGAGAGTAAAATCTATGTTTCACATTTTAGTTTTCATAAACCTATTATTTCATATATAAAAAATAATGATAATTTTTAAATTCCTATTTCTAATATAAATATAACATCTCATTTTTTGTAAGGTATATAGGCAATAAATATGATTGAATTGTAATTAAATATTTATTTTCTGATACGTACGTCAACAAGTTTTACTTCAATCGCGCGTAAAGGTTACACGCACACTCTTTTTTTTTTTATTGATTATTTTTTGGTAATCAATTGTAGATGAATCAAAATATATTGTCATCTTTTTTGATGATTATTTTTTCTGTGGTATGGTAAATGATATTGTTTAAAGAGTAATTATGCAAATCGGAATGCTAAACTACAAAAAAATGTCACTAATGCCATAATAAATAAAGATTTGGTTAAGTATTTCGACGTATCAGTTATTTCATTTAATTTAAGTGTTATAAAATTTTTGGAAAATGTATTGTTTTTTTTTGAGAGTGTGAATTCCAGATTTAATAGGAATGTGAAAACTATGGATGAATAGTATGGTAAAATTGCAGAGAATTAAGCCAGGTACAAACAGTATGTGTACCTACTAGCAAGATAAAGAAAACATTTAAATTTTCTTGATTTCTTTGGGATTATATATAGCTATTAGCCCTCGGCAACATAATTCAGGGTATAATTTATAATTATCCATAATTAAAAAATAAAATGTGTGTATTGATTATTAAGTTCTATGAATTCCTAAAAAATTTCAGGTCTGGAGATGGCCTTGTATTTATAAATAATACAGTAAAAAATATTAATTGAATTTGTCTTCATCCAGAATAGAATAAAAAATATTAAAACATTTTAAAAATTAAAATTAGAAAATTTAAAAAGATGAAAAAAATTATGGAAAATCGGAAAAATGATAAAAATGGTAAAAACGAAAAACAAAAACCTTTAGAAAAATAACAAAAATAATTTATTAAAAAATGGATAGGCAATATAAATGTGAACAATCGAAAAAAAAAATTGGAAAAGCAACAAAAATAAAAACTAGCAAAAATGTATAAAAAAAATGATAAAATTGAAAAAGAATAAAAAAATCGGGTAAGAAACTGGTAAAAAATACAAAAAAAAACTATAGCAAAATCGAAAATAATTAAGAAAAAAAATAAAAATAGTAACGAAAAATCAAAAAAAAAATCCTATCACACAAATTAAAAAAAAAACGAAAAATGAGGATAAACGAAAAAAAAATAAAATACAACGAACTAAAAGAAGTAAAAACCTGAAAGCACACAGGAAAAAATGATAACATAACAGAAACTAACAAAAGCATGAAAAACAATTGAAAAAAGAGTGATCCTAACAGTTAAAAAAACGGAAAATGAGAAATAGAAATCATTAATTGTTAGTCGGTACGAAGTTCGACGGGTCAGGCAGCCATATATAAATTTGTTTTGTACTCGTAAATGTCAATAAAATTAGTGTTTTTTAATCAAAAAGGGCTATTCTTTAAATTTCTAACTACGAACAGCAATCCATGTGTTCCTTTACAGTTTACTTCTTCCCTGAAGAGAGCGGCCTCTCCGTCATTTACCTTACCTGACTCTTTTTGAACATTATTATATTATTGCTTGTTTTTAACAGATTGTTCTAGTTTTTTTAGCAAAATTATGCAGCTCAGAACTAATTTATAAATGTATATCTCTTATTGTACTGCAGTAATCACATTTATTACTATTTCCTTTGTGAGTTAAATAATAAAGTATGATTTAAACTTGATTACATCGACTTGAATTAAAATTTTTAAAAGAATCAATTTACGCAATAAAATGACCAAAAAACACACATTAAGAATGATGTTTACTTCTTTAGTTGGGCTTTTTTGTGCCACTAAAACAAACTGATAAAAAATATAAATCAAAGAAACTATAGAGAATATTTAAATATAAACTATGGGGCAAATATAAATGAAAAATTAAGAATGATGTGTTATATGTAATATTTTAAAAAAATTGCAATAAAATCTTTAAGAACGTTAATAATAGTAATGAGCTTTATTATAAACAATAACTAGAACAGAAATCATATAAGTGTCTCTTCAAATAGTCTGTTCATACAAAAAAATATCTAAAATAACAAAAAGAGGTTTGGAGTTAGTTAAATAATTTCATAATCATTGCACTCAACATCCAATACATACAGTTTTAAATACACTTTTTTTAAATTGACTCCATATCTTTATATAAACCGATTATTTCTGATACGGTTAGATTTAACAGTTTAGTTAGTTGAACTATTCAAAATAGGTAATTATTTTTGTCAAAATTACCCATCTAATGTACTATAACATAGTCTTTAATCATTATTTAATAATTTATTTTATTATGAATAAGATCAAAATTTTAGGTTGCGGTAAAAATATCATTCAGACCATGTTTATGTGTTTATTTATAAGTACCTATAATTGGTTAAAGAAGTGAAATTGTTACCGAATGTAAAGATTATTGTAAAAACGCGTATAAATTGTTAATTATACGAGGCTTTAGTAATATTGAGGCATATCAGTTAACAAAAACAGCAATATATTATACAGTTAGAGATATTTGAATCATTTCATTAATGAATGTGGCGTCATGACTATTTGCATCAAATAAAAAAAAGAGTGAAAATTGTTTTATCATCTATAGCGAACAGGCATATAACATATCTGTAACCATGATACGCCAGTTAAAGGATAAGTTATTGAAAGTGTAAAATGCTAAACAAAAGCTCCATCCAATAAAGGAGAATGTATTCCAAGGGATTACAATTTTGCTAGTGTACGTGTACCCCTCATTATTAATTATAATGAAGACTATAGTGATACCTACTAAACTAGAATAATCGTTATAAGTAAATGATGTGTAGTTTAATTTGTCTCTTTTTTTGGAGACTGTAAAGTTTATGTATCATTTACTTTTAAAGTTGATTGTATTTGAACATAGATTACTACTATAATCTTTCTTTTTAATTTCTGTTAATTTTTCATAATTCGTTACCAGAAAAATAATAAATTATTTTAAAATTGGCCAATTTGTTAATGCGGCTCTTTAAAAATTACTTGCAATTATTCTTCTGCCAGCCAAAATATGCGATGAAGAAATTTAAAAAAATACAAACTATTTCTAATACAAGAAATAAGATTAATGTTATTAAAGACATACTATACATAATTCTATTGTAACAGGTTTAACTAGTTCCACTTCGAAACATATCAGGGTTACGCATATCAATATTATAAATCGGAAACTTTTTATTTACAGTTTTTTTATATTAATTTAGCTTGTAAATTGACCAGAACCAAAACAATTAATGAAATTAAAATTTACCCTAAAAGCTGTATCCACATAATATGTTTTTCCATTGTATTTAAACCAATTTGTTTTTGGTTTGGTTTGTAAAACAGGAGATACGAATGGTTCTTGAGGTACTTGATCACTTTGAAAAAATTGATCCCACAGTAAAATTAAAAATAATATTTTCATATACATAGTCAACGAATTAAATTAAAATCAACTAAATACGTAGATATATATTTAATTAACTTGTGCACTCAATAAATAAATATTGTTTTTGCTTTAAGTGTTTATACTGAACTAAAATGGTATTTCAAGTCGAATTGTAGAAAACAAGATAAGCAGCGTGGCATTATAGGCGCCAAGAAACAGGTTAAATAACTGGTTAAGATATACGATTATAAAATTAAGAAAATAATAATATGTATGTTAAAAACTTGTTTGTGATTATAATATAATTTTATTATTAAATGCGGTTGTTAAACTCTCATTTGTAATAGATCATATCTAATTTTACAATGTAGGTATTTGGGCCAATCTCTGATAGGAACAAAATCGAAGAAAATTAAAAAATAATTCTTACGTACCACAGAGTCGGCAATCCAGTTCCAACTTAAGTTGCCAATCTTACTCTCAATCCTCATTCTTACTTTTGTTTCTATAAAATAAAATAAGAATCAATAGGGAACCGGACAACTTTTCAAATAGTGTTTAAAAATAATCTTTATTAATATATATAGCCATAAAAAATAATATTTTATTTAAATAAATCCTCTGGTGTACTTGAAAATGTCAAAAACATAATTTATTTTAAATTGCCGCGAAAACAGCACTTCATGTCAATTCAGATCGCGTGACGTCATTTGAAAGGTAAACAAACTTCTAACCATATTACAAGTGATCAGTGCTTGGATAAATAAAGTATTTTGTGTTTCTTAATCATCATGGACCGAAAAAGATATCGTTGGTGTGTTGTACCTCGATGTGGAAATACATCAGTAACTACTCCAAATAATTTTTTTATTGGTGTATCTCGAAAACCAGACATAAGTGCGATGGAATGTCTGTTACTTCACCAATTTACTTTTGTGAAGATCACTTTGATGTAAGTACTATACCTAGAGTGTTATTACACAGCCCATTATATAAATAATCATATTTAGTGTGTATGTAATTTAGGTGTTATAGGTTATGTCTTACTTAGAATGTTTTACGTGTGCATAAGCAATCTTGTATTTGTGTTTTAGCTGCCAAAGAAGCTGTAGAGAATATTTAAACTTAATTATATCTTTTATATACATTTTATTTTACTTTATATTGAGAATGTTAATAAATAAAACCATTGACAAATTGTGTATAATTACTTTATTTAGTGCTTTCATATAAAATATGGAATATATTTTTTTCCAACATTCACTTATACTAGAGATATAATGTATAACTAAAGTTCTGTTATGACTATAGTCCTTCAATTCGTAACTAATTACAATGAAATATTTTTAGAAAAATGCAAATAAATCGTAGAAAAACGCGAAATAACATACAAAGCAGTGCTGTTTACTTATGGCTACCTACACATGACGTTACGCACTGTGATAGGCGTTTGGGTTCTTACACGTCACAGATAATTTACGCAACTTTATTTATTGATTTAAAAATATAAATCATTGTTATTTCTTAAAAATCTTTATTGAGTGATATTGTTGTATAACAAACTTTATTTTAAAACACATTATAGATTTTTTTTCGATTATTGTCCGGTACCCTATAGATGTTTAAATTTCATTATTGATATAAATACTAAAAAGTAATCTGGAATTCTTCTTAAAAAAATTAATTTTGTATTAAAATATCTTTAACAAATTTATTTTGATATTAGTATATTTCAGTAAGAAACACAATTATTGTCTGATAAACCCGGACGAAAGAGTAGATAAAAGTGGCAAAATGGCAAACAGTAACGACTATGCGTCAGTAGAGAACAAAAAAGAAAATAAGGGAAAAGACGAACCTCTTCCATAATGGAAAAAAAACAGTAAGAACTCCAAAAAAAATCTATAAGCAAGAAGATAAACTCAACCAACTGCTGAATATGATGAACAAATTTTAAAAACAAACAGAAAATCTGGCAAATGAATTAAACGTGATCAATGGGGAACAAAGATAATACAGAGATAAGATAAGGGAACTAAGAAGAAAACAACCAATCTCAACAAAGAAAACTAATCAATATGCATTGAATACAACAACAATAAAAAAACAGGGAGAAGACAATCGACTTAAATTCGAAAAGTGAATAATGAGAACAATATTAGACCAGCAAAGAAGTAAAAAGACTTAAAACAAATATTAAAATAGACAAAGAACTAAATCACGAAAACATAGTTGGATGTACCAAATCACTCCGCCTAGAATGGATTGGGCATATACTCAGCGAGCCACATAAAGAAATGCTTTAAAAAATATAAAACTGAACACCAGTATGGCTCAGATGCAGAGAAAAATCGAGAAAAAAAATTCTAAATGACGTGAAAGAGGACGCAAAACCATGAACTTTACAAGTTGGAAAGCTTAATGTAGGGACCGAAAAAAAGAAAAGAAAATTAGAACAGCAGCAAATACACACAAAAAATTCAAATAAATTATGACTAAGACAGAGGAATAATTCACCTCAACAAAAAAAATGGGATTGTTGAATGCTCAGGTGTTAGCCATAATCTTCGAGATTGTAAGGCTATAATGATGATATTTCTTGCTAAAAAAACTACTAGATGACTGTCCCAAAAATGGACTCAAAAAGATATTGTAAAACTTAAGGGGACTTTAACACAATTTATTCACAAAATTGTAACCAGATACACAAAAGTCAGCTGGATAACGTCTAAACTGATTTACAATAACAATGAACTATTAGAATTATTTGAATTCCTCTTAACTGCCCATACATACCCTTATATAGAACAAATGAACATTCTAGAATTTGCGAGACACATTATCGAACCTAATTAGTACCTACACACTAGAAAAAGTAAGAATATTTTAGAACAACGTAAAAACAGTGTTTCAAGTAAAGGTCCTTTTCTTATTTGGTTATCTCGTTACACTGCCCCCTTCTTAGATTTTTTCCTCCTGGAATGTTAGTACCTAAATCGAGATCCCGCACACTTCTTGAGAAGCCAAACCATCATCTTGGAACTGCTGCACAACTCCACTGTGGTTTTCTTGGTAGGGCGCCAACCGATCATGATGGATCACAACAAGGAATTTTCAGGATCCGATAAATGACATCGTTAATCTTTTCCAGTATTTCTGTAATTTAGAACAAATGCCTCGACGCCGTCGGGGTTTATAGAGCCAGACTAAATCTCCAACTTGATACTCTGTTCCAGTGTTTGCGTGTCATAGTACTTTTTCATATAATCACTAGACAATTGACGCTTCCCACGAACCAGGTTGTGTATATTCTCCATTCGATTCTGAAGACCGGCGACAAATTCTTCACGGGCCACTTTACCAGGTTTACAACCAAACAACAAGTCACATGGTAGCCTCATTTCTCTACCGAATATATATAAAAGTGCTCAACGGATTTTACAACTGCTCATAGTTTCCGCCGAGTTACACAGTAGTTCTTTTTAGCTTTCGATAAAGTTTTGCTGAAGTATCAACTACTCTTTTATTACTTTTATTCTTTCAGGTTCCTTAAAGTTCTTGCCCATTATAATGATGTCATCTAGATAAACTAGACAAGTTTCCCATGACAAACCCCGAAGGATGTTCAAAGGTTGCAGGAGCATTACAGAGGCCGAACGGAAGACCTTGAATTGACATAACCCTGATTCACTGGTAAAGGCAGTCTTTTCTTTGTCTGCATGATTCATTTTGACCTGCCAGTATCCGATTTTAAAGTCTAAGGTAGAAAACAAAGAAGAACCTGCCAAAGCGTCGAGGGCATCATCAATCCTTGGCGGAGGATAATTGTCCTTCTTAGTGACATCATTAAGTTTTCGATAGTCGACACAAAACCGCATTAATCCGTCTTTTTCTTTTCACTAATAGCACAGGAGATGTCCACGGACTACTGGATGGTTCTACTATGCCATTTTTAATTATTTCTGTAAGGGCTCTGTCTGCTTCTTCATTTTTAACTTGGGGCAGCGTTCGGGGTACCTGTCGAATAGGACGTGCATCGCCAGTATCAATTTTATGTTGGACAACATCAGTTCTTCTAAGTTTACTTTTAGAACCAAATACAGGTTTATAACGGTAAAGTAGATTTACCTGTTTCTTTTCTAATTTTGACAAAGAGGGATCTAATTTTGTCATTAATTGTTCGATTTTGTTGGTCTTATCTGTTTCCATAACGTTTACCTTGTGAATTATGGCCGTTACCGGTTCTAAACTTCCCATTTTCTTGTCTTTTCGGAGAAGAACTGAATAATCGTTTAAGTTGATAATTCGGATGGGTACCTCTTTGGCGGATCTAACAAGAGTTTTACCCAGAAAGAGTCTTTTTCCCAATTCATGGTCATGGTTCTTTGACTCTCTCATAGCCGGGGCTCCAACTTGTTTTCGATGCCGGAATATTTTCTCATTACCAGTACGTCGGCGAAGATCCAAATAAAAACCACAGTGTAGCATAATGTTCATGCCCAGAACAACATTTTTATCAACCTCAGCTACCAGCACCGAGTGAACAAAAGAGGTTGTAGCGTCACCTGTATCTCACCGTAGACTCTACCAGATTCTCCGGAAGCGGTACGCAGTCTCTAACGGTTACATCTTCTTCCGCATAATAATGATTGGTCAGACGATAGTTTTCGTAGCTCCAGTGTCTACCAGCAGTTTGGCCATAACGCATCTCTAGGCGATTCACCATTAACTTGAAATTGTCAGCTTCAGCCGGTGTCAATAAATGCAGGACGTCTAAAGCCTCGTCTCGCAGAGCTATGGTTAGGGACAATACCTTCTCCTGGGATGACCATCCATTCGTTTTGGCGGCTACGACAAATTGTTTCAGGTAATTTGGTCATGAAGTCTTTCCGTCAAAGGTCCGGGGTTTCATCGTCGTTCGTCCCTGGGTCGCCTCCCCGTTTCCTCGTCGTTCGACGTCCTCATGTCAGGTTTCTGTCCCTTCTGAATCTACGTCGCTGTGATGTACGGTTTGATTTCGACGACCAGCTTTCTGTTCTCGTTGAAGCTTTCTTATTAGAGACTCAAAGGTGACTGACTGACATAGTGATCTATCAACGCACAGCCCAAACCACTGGACGGATCGGGCTGAAATTTGGCATGCAGGTAGATGTTATAACGTAGGCATCCGCCAAGAAAGGATTTTAATAAATTCTGCCCCCAAGGGAATAAAATAGGGGATGAAAGGTTGTATAAAACTCTGTCAATTTGAAACCGATCGGGTTGAGACTTGGCATGCATATAGCTACTATGACGTAGGCATCCCCTAAAAAAGGATTTGTATAAATTTTACCTCTAAGGGGATAAAATAGGGGATGAAAGTTTCATAACGGAGGATGGAGGATGTAAATGTATTAGTTTGAACCTACCAGTACCTAATGGAACAAATAAAATAAGACGAACAAAATAATGTTTAGTTCTAAATGTTGACAATAGATGGCGTTAGTAGTATTTTAAAAAGCTCTATCGTTGTGTTTTCACTGAGTTACATATTGGCTATGCGCACAACACTAGAGGCTTCTTGCGGCTAAATCATGAAGCTCAACTGCAGGACCGCTAACGCAGGGTTTGAATAGAAAAAAAATTTCAAATACAATTTAATTAAATTTTTAAAATATTTCATAGTGTTTAAAAATATTTTTCCGACCATCTTCGTATCTTATTTTATTACGGGGTAAAAAAATATGTATATACAATGTATTAAGAGTAGTTAACCCCTTAAAAAAATTAGAATTTAAGGTTATACACAGTAAAATATTAAAAAAAACTTTTTAAATTCTAAAATGTGTTAATAATTTACTAAAAATCAATAACAAAGATTGCAATTTAACTAATAATTAATAAAAATTAATAAATGTTTACAATTTTTATGTTTATTTAAATTCTTTTAATGTGTGTTCCAACAGATACATCTCTAAAAGTTTTTTCAATTGTAGCACACTTTTTATTTATATGGAACCACTATAATATCAGTTCGGGCCTGGATATCACACTTTTCACTTTCAAGAGATTTATAAATACAGTAAAAAGAAGATTCTTTAAAAAACATCCGATTTTCATTATTTTCATCGTATATGTAAACTGGAGAAGCTTTCTCTAAATGAGAACTGGCGCTTCTTTTATAATATTCTTCGTTGTCAATGAATACATCGTTAGTTACTTCGCAATAGGGGTCTTCTTAGTATTAGTAGATTGTTCTGTAGAAGAAACCTAAGTAAATACTTGTTGACTGGGATGAATCTATGCAACGCTTCACATAACAATTATACCTGCAATAAAATATTTTTTATATTACTAATTTAATAATTAAAAGCATTACCATCAGAATATAGAAACTTTGTACCTGTTGAGAACTTGAATAGCATTTAGCATGTGACACAATTACTGTTTTGGAAAAATTGTTGGCACATAAGCAGTACTAAGTATTTGGTAGAACAGATTTATTGTTTCCCATAAAATGATCGCTACAAATTGTATAGCTGAAGATTCCTCACCACGAAAAAAATATTTTAGCATTTTTACTACATTTATTCACATGTTTGTTGTATAATCCATTCTGATATTTCCTGTACAAAAATATATATATTTATATACTAGCTGAACCCGGCGCGCGTTGCTACGCCAATAACTAAAATAAATTTAAGAAAAATAAAAGAGGAGAAGAGATAGAGAAGAAAAGAAAGTTTATAGTTTTGTTTTACTTATCGTACCACGAATATATTTTTCGAACTTATATTTATACGAATTCGTATAGATATCTATTAATTAGTATAGAATTTGATACATGGAAGCGCCATCTGGTGGTAACTTTAATTAATACATATATCATATTCATCTTACCCATTAAAAATACATCATCATACCGATTTTCATGACAATCGGTTGAACGGGGCAGAAGTTGCTACTATGCAGCGCCACCTGGTGGCAAGTGGCATCAGTGAACATATCATACAAACCTTCTCCGTAGAAAAATACATATACATACCAATTTTCATGACAATCGGTTAAACGGGGCAGAAGTTGCTACTCTGCAGCGCCACCTAGTGGCGATTGGCATTAATGAGCATATCATACAAACCTTCTCCGTGGAAAAATACATGTACATACCAATTTTCATGACAATCGGTTGAACGGGACAGAAGTTGCTACTCTGCAGCGCCACCTGGTGGTGAGTGGCATCATCGAACGAGATAAAAAGTATCCTATGTCCATCTCCTGGCTCTAAGCTCCCTACCAATTTTCAGCCAAATCTGTTTTGCCGTTCTTGAGTTATAAGTGGTGTAACTAACACGACTTTCTTTTATATATATAATATAAAAGTTATACTTACTTATGTATTTTTACGTCAGCTATCTATTTCTGACGTTCTTCTGGTCTTTTTATTTTAGTAGGGAATGTATAAAATGTGCTTTTAGTATTTTTACCATTATTTGGGCAAAAAGGATTGCAATAAACACTATAACCCATATTTTTTAACAAAAACACATACAATCATATGTAAATTGGTCCTGCAGTTGAACTTCGCGTTAAATCCGCCGCGAGCGCTAAGATCAGGCGACGTGAGTCACGTGGTTACGTGCGCATAGCGAATACCCGATGATGAGTAGCCACCGTATCTTATAGTACCTACATAGATACTATACCTAAATATTTCTTAACTGTTCTTTTCTTGGCATAATTTGGGTTGTATTTGCTTTATTTCGGTTTAGTAGCTATGTTTATAGACTCTGCTTTGTATTTGGCATTTGTTTTGTTTTCGTTTGGCTGAAGTATAGGTTTTGTCGGTTAGACTTTTTTAAAATGGCTTAAGAAAATCTTAATGTTAATGGAGTAGTAGAAGAATGTATTGTTGGTGGCGGTTCATGTTTGTTTCGTTTTCTCTCTTATTTAGTGTACGGACAACAAGATAGAGCGATGGTGATGCATTTAGAAATTATCAAATATGTGGTTAATGACTGGAGCAAGTTTTTAATTATGACCCATAATAGGAATGGTGATAACTACTTAACACCTGACGAATATTTTGCTGATATGATGAAAAATGCTACTTATGCCACGCGAGTACTTTGTAACGGTACAAGACTGCAAGTGAAAGCGTTACATCGCAATATAGTTGAAGCCACTATATTAACTGGGTGTGCCAAACGGCAAACCGTATTTATACCACGAATCCCATTAATACTGAATGATATCCCGTTCGAATTTAAACGCTTACAGTTTCCCCTCAAAGTCTGCTTTGCCATAACAATAAACAAGTCTTAGGCTTCTTTTATTCACAGCCGCAGGCCGCAGCGGTCGGCCGCCGCGGCCTGCCGCTGTACCAAATTTTCATGCGATGACCCGCTGCGATCGACCGCTTTTTCGCCTGGGTGGGGCAGTGCTGGCAACCTACCCCTCTCATTAAGCAGTGAATGTGCTCATTGAGTTGTCAAAGAATGGATCCGTGTGTTGTGGTTTACGCATACTTAAAGATGCAGTCAAAAAATCGCCGTAAACGCCGTTGGAATGTGCATCCTATTAATCAGGCTCGATTTGTAGATGGTGCATTTAGAAATCTGGATTGGTAGCACTGCGTGAGCGGCAGCGGGCAGCCGCGAGGAATAAAACGTTCCATCCAACTCAATGCACCTAAAACCGCTCGCCGCCAGCGGTTTCAAGGTGCAAGCGGGTGAATTTACAAACCGCCGCGCCGCGCCGCTACATCTGAGGCCGCTACTTCGGGAATAAATGGTCTCGTGTGGGTCAATGCATTTAAAAAACCGCGGCGGGCGACCGCTGCGGCCTGCGGCAGTGAATAAAACCTCCCTTAGGGACAAACTCTCAAATTTGCGAGTATTGGCTTGAAAGAACATTGCTTCTCACGAGTAAGTTTACCCAGTAGCTTGATAGTTTTCGCGCCCAATGACAGATTGGTAAAGAATATTGTGTACAAAGAAGTTTTGTAGGCCCTAATTTTTTATACACGCTAAACAAAAGTAAAGCCGCAAAAATTATACCTAATTAATAATAATACTTCCTAACTTTCTTCCTAATAATTCTTATCCAAATAAATAAGTTATTTATCACAGGAACTTCTTTTTGAACAAAATTACCCTTTACAACATTTGATTTCAACCAATATGTAAGGAGTTTTTATAGTTTTAAAATAATAATGGTCTAATACCACGCGCACATTAATGTGCGGGGTGTGTGGAGCGGTGAGGCGGTACCACGCTGCAAGTTTGTATGGAACTCGGTGGCAAAAAACTACAGTCCACGCGAACGAATTCATGGGCGGCCGCTAGTTTAATATAATTTAGTATTATAAATAAAGTTTGTTTTAAAAAATTAAGAAAATTATTGATTTGTATCTACTAAATACTCGGTTAGTTGACGAAAATTTGCATTTTTGCTTATCCTGGAAATGTTAAATCTTTACAAAGAATGTTTACAAATGCTTAAATACAATTTGTAAAAGTAAAAGACTCACAGGAGTTTTAAATTTTTGATAAGACTAAAAATTAAATCCCACATTTCTTTTGCTATGATCAATATGTAAACAAAATTTTGCTAAAATAAAGTATCATTTACTGGGTGTTTGGATTTTTATGTTACTTAGTATATTTTAGGCCATCCACCAGTTATCTATGAATGACCACTTCAAACTATGGAAATCCATCTTTTTAATATTACTATTGAATTTTAACGCAACGGGTGTTTTTATTTCTGAATGTTTTGTGTGGTATAAAAATAAGTATTTCTTATAGTAGTGTGAAAATAGATAGTATAATACAGTAGGCTTCTTACCTTTTTTTTATTAGGATGAATAGTTTACAGTCACACAAAATGCGTTCACAAGAAGGCTTATCCTCAAACATACTTCAAATTACTACCTTTTTAATGTAGATAATAGGATGGGAACAAAGGTTTTGTAAAGAATTGTAAAAAACGCCATTCCAATTTTCTTTACAAAAAACAACATCCCCTTTAATAGTCAGAGCACAAGGAATTAATAAAATCTAACCTTAACAAATACGTTTACCATTCTTAATACTTTGCGTGACAAACACTTTCATTTTGCTCATCAAATACTTATAAAATGATGATAAAACTAACATTACCAATCAATAAATATTAAGATTTGTTTCCTTATAGACTTAGTGGCTAAGATAAAGTAGGTGATGAGTAGTTTGAGATTGCTGCCGACTTGAACGAAATCGAAATCAAGTGCTTCCCTTTTTTTATATTATTTTATTTTTTGCTATTTAGAGCATTTTCCTTTTTAAAGACGGTTCATTTTTTCGTTAAAAGATTCATGACATTTGCAGTATGCATGTCTGCTGGTGGATTGTTTATTCCATGGATTGTGATTTTTCCAAGAAAAAGACTAAAGGTTAAGCTTTCTGGTACAGTAAATGGTTTAAGATTTGATTAAAATATGCTGGATGGGCACGGCACTCACACCAAATATCGCGTTTATAGGAAAGCTTAACAAATTTATAAATAATGATACCGTTACAAAAAATAAAGTTTCAGTTAACGATAATCAAGTAAATGGGGTTCAAAATAGATAAATAGATGATCACTTTAATAAAGAAAATCACAAAGTGACAAACAATGAAATTAATTTATTAATCACTACCTCTTAGGCACAATCGACTTTATTTGTAGTTTATAGTTAGAATGACCTTGTTCCCTTGCCTAAACCAAGAGGTTTAAAACAAATAATAACCAATAGAAAAACAGACTGCAATAAGCACATATATCTTATGTTATAACTATACAAAGAAAAGTAAATAAAAAGAAAAGAAGCAAGAAGAGAGAATAAGGAGAGAAAAAGAAATACTGGGGAAAACAGATAAAAGCTGCTGTCCAAGAGTTTCTCAGTGAATAAAACAAAAACACCTCAAATAGATATATAAACAAAAAAAAAAACAACAGTGTGTAGGATACACCGTGTATCCACTTTTCGCTCTCTACACGGATTAAACGATCATTTACGAAATTTAATTAGTTCTTTCCTCTTAAAACATTTATTTATTTTTCAATAAAAATTACATATTGTTATAAAATGTTTATAGCATCTAAATGTATATTTGTTAAGTTTCTAATAAGGATACTATCGTAACATGTGTTTGTTGCTTAAGTTGACCATATCCTTCTACTACTATTATTACTATATTTAATGAGATAAATCATATATTTCGTCTAGAAATCTTTAAATATCGTAGTTTTTTGTTTTCAGTTAGTAAATATTTCTTATCTATGCAAAATTTTTTATAAAGAATATTTTTTAAAACTTATGGAAAAACAATTAGTTGTAACAACCTATTTTTTCTACAAACTTGTGATTTCCTTATACAATTTAAGAATAAAATCAAAAGAAGTCTTAAAATTTTATAGTTGTCACAATTTTTACAATTCCGAAATAAAATTAGGAGAAGTCTTAAAATTGAATTTTGCCATTTAGAAAGCACTTAAACAGTCTTATAGATTTATTGTTGTATAGATTCACATATAAAATGTATATTATTTTCACACATTAAATCGTTCCAGGTAAAATCATCCCACGCCTTAAGTTCTATACAATGTTCCGATGATTTGTAAGTGTTCGGTTCGGTTTTGCTCCAGTTAAAGTAGACTATTACTTTTCCTGTAGATAACCATATCCACTCTCCACCACCAGCAAGACTAGTTCCTGAAGTCCAATATGCTTTGGGTGTTAATTCTGTAAACATGATCAAAATAGAATATTTGAGTCCTATAGGTATCTTCATTGTATTGTTTAAGTTTTATATTATGCGTTTAGCTAGGTCGCGATCAATAATTTTTATTTACACAACGAGGTGAGGAATTTGATTACCTTTTTTATATAAAAATATCGAAAATTGAAAAATGTCGAAAAATAAAGAAATTAAGAAAGTAAAGAAAAATCCAAAATACAAGAAATGAAACAAAAAAAAAACGAAAATTGTTACAGAAAATATTAAATAAATTAAAAAAAATAAAAAAAACAGGAATAATAAATGGAAAACAGATGATTAAAAAAATGAAAACAAACAAGAATAAAAATAAAAACTACAAAAAACGGCATTACAAAAAATTTCAAAAATTGTATAAAAAAGAACTGAAAAATAAACCAGAACTCAAAACACGATACAATAAAATTAAAAATAAAACACAAGAGAAAATAAAAGAAACCATTGATTTTTTACGGTACGAAAACCGCATTTGAATCGGATCAGTAGTTTTCATTTGATGCGCGCACAAACATATACATTTCTACAGTTTTATTATACAGTATATAGATTATATTATTATGTATAGATACAATTTTAGTGAGCCAAGAAAGTTTAAGCTATCGTTATTTTAATATAAAATTTTCTTACTGTTATCTATATGAAATTTTTTAATTCTGTCATTCTCTTCTTTACTACTAATACTTAGCAGCTGCATTCCTTGTTGTCTACAAAATTGTGTTGCTTTAAAATAATTTCCCTAAAAAATAATATAATTTTAATTTTATAAATAATAAATTACGCTTTAAAGTTTTTTAATCAATTTTATGGTAGGTCTCGGCAAGCGTGTAAAGAAAGTGTTTGGTTTGGTTTGCGTGAGATGGAAAGAGCTTGTTGCCGATCCGTGCCAGTGTCGCTTTTCGAACACATATCAGATATGTTTGCCTCTTTGCAACACATTAGCGCACTCGCAAGCGTCTGATCTAAATGGCATTTAAGCGTTTGTGAAGGCTTGCGGAGACTTGCGGAGCGTGTAAACCTACTGCTACAGAATAAAATTTAACTTTGATCTGTTCAAAGCTGATTACGTTAAATAAATATGATTTCACTTTGTCACATTTTAATACCCAATAATATGATTTAAATGTATTATTTTTTTATTGATTATTTTTTGGTAATCAATTGTAGATGAATCAAAATATATTGTCATCTTTTTTGATGATTATTATTATGCAAATCGGAATGCTAAATAAATTCCAGATTTAATTCTTTTGATACAATTAAACTTCGGAAAGTGAAAACTATGGATGAATAGTATGGTAAAATTGCAGAGAATTAAGCCAGGTACAAACAGTATTTGTACTAGCAAGATAAAGAAAACATTTAAATTTTCTTCATTATATATAGTGTAACGGGATAACCGTAAAGGAAGGGACCTTAATTTGAAAGATAGTTTTTGCTGGTTGATCTGGTTTTGCTCGTCTCGTAAGTTGGCGACTTGTTGATTTTGTTCGTCTCGCAAGCTGGACACTTGCTGATTTTGTTCATCTCGAAGATGTGATATTTGCTGGGAAAACGAACTGGATAACTCATCTGATAGGGTAGACATGCGTTGTGATAGTTCTTCTTGCTGGCTCTTCATCTGACTGGATAGCACCTCTTGTTGGCTCTTCATCTGACTGGATAGCTCCTCTTGTTGGTTCGTCATTCTTTGTGATAGCTGGGACATATCTTCGCGCTGGCTCTTCATCTTACTGGATAGTTCCTCTTGCTGGCTCGTCATTCGTCCTGATAGCTGGGACATATCTTCGCGCTGGCTGCTTATCTGACTGGACAACAGGGATAGTTTTTGCGTCTGTTCCTCTTGCTGGCTCTTCATCTGACTGGATAATTGGGCCAGTTGTTGGGCTAGTTTAGAATTCGCTTTTTGATTTGGGTCTTCAAACTCCACAGCGTCAGGGTCTAAATTATTAGCTAGTCAACAATACGGATTTAGTCCCAGTAGTATCCAAGTATATATAGTATACATATAGTATATATATATATATATATATATATATATATATATATATATATATATATATATATATATATATATATGAATAATGGTATAGTGACTGGTTCAATATAAGGTGAAGTCAATAGTGGAGTTGCAGTCAATGTTATGGCCAATGTAAATGAAGAAAACTCTTTTATTTTTGTCAAGCTTTCGAATTTATTTAATTCTTTTTCAGGACATCTATAGTGAAGAAAAAATTTTTTATATAATAAAAATTTTTTTTATAATGTTTTATATGTGACAACTTACTAATACGTGAGGTTATGAAAAAAGCTGCGAATTCTGTTTGATAAAATTAAAGTAAATCATATTATTAAAATACATAAAAACATATACGTTTAAAACTTATTATTTGATTGACTTTTAATATGTCTTCAATTTCTTTTTTATATATGTATGTTTTTTTATGTATCTATGGTATTTATTTTAACACAGTAGGAAAGCAAAACATTGTAATGATTAATTTATTTAGATTTTATTATTATATCAAGTAACTTACTATATTCGTGAAATACAGAACTTTAATTTCAAAAATTTTTTATAAAAAAATTTTTTTAAATGTTAAATTTAATGAAAGTTGTTATTTTTTATGTTTTTATTTTTGTTTATTTTAATATTATATTAATCTTTATGTTTGTAATCCTGTTTTAATTTATTAAAAGGTTTTTTATATTTATAAGTTAAATTTATATGTTAAATTTATTTATATTTATTTTTGAAATGATAGAATGTAACAATAAATATTACTCAGCCCTTCTATATCTGATTTTCTATTAATACATGTTTGCCTTTTATCAATGTGTGTCATTTCTAAGAATAATCTTTTTTTATGGTTCCTTTCTCTTTCTAAAATTTTTGTTTCTTCAAATTTAAAACTATGATTATTTTTGACTGCATGTTCTGTTAGTGCACAAGCATTAATTTTATTATTTCTAATATCACTTTTATGAGAGATGTTCCTGCTGTGTAGGAGAAACATGCAGAACTGTACACAGCAGGAACATCTCTCATAAAAGTGATATTAGAGATAATAAAATTAATGCTTGTGCACTAACAGAACATGCAGTCAAAAATAATCATAGTTTTAAATTTAAAGTAACAAAAATTTTAGAAAGAGAAAGGAACCATAAAAAAGATTATTCTTAGAAATGACACACATTGATAAAAGGCAAACATGTATTAATAGAAAATCAGATATAGAAGGGCTAAGTAATATTTATTGTTACATTCTATCATTTCAAAAATAAATATAAATAAATTTAACATATAAATTTAACTTATAAATATAAAAAACCTTTTAATAAATTAAAACAGGATTACAAACATAAAGATTAATATAATATTAAAATAAACAAAAATAAAAACATAAAAAATAACAACTTTCATTAAATTTAACATTTAAAAAAATTGTTTTATAAAAAATTTTTGAAATTAAAGTTCTGTATTTCACGAACATGGTAAGTTACTTGATATAATAATAAAATCTAAATAAATTAATCATTACAATGTTTTGTTTTCCTACTGTGTTAAAATAAATACCATAGATACATAAAAAAACATACATATATAAAAAAGAAATTGAAGACATATTAAAAGTCAATCAAATAATAAGTTTTAAACGTATATGTTTTTATGTATTTTAATAATATGATTTACTTTAATTTTATCAAACAGAATTCGCAGCTTTTTTCATAACCTCACGTATTAGTAAGTTATCACATATAAAACATTATAAATAAAAAAAATTTCTATTATATAAAAAATTTTTTCTTCACTATAGATGTCCTGAAAAAGAATTAAATAAATTCGAAAGCTTGACAAAAATAAAAGAGTTTTCTTCATTTACATTGGCCATAACATTGACTGCAACTCCACTATTGACTTCACCTTATATATATATATATATATATATATATATATATATATATATATATATATATATATAAAACAAAGATTAAAATTTTCGGGTATGCGGTCTGTTCAAATCAAATCTTAAATTATCTTAAAACTCAATATTTCGCTGTTTATTTGACAGCATCATCAGGAGTAAACTACAAAGAAAATATTATGTAGGTACTAAGAAAAATAACACATTAAAACGTATGACTTACAGAAGTTAAAAGATTTCAAGTTGACATTAAATTCAAATAATTAAAAAAGTCATATCACGTTCAAAACACTAATTAAATAAATAAAAATAGATATATATATATAATATACATATACACATACATAAATATATATACATATATATATATATATATATATGTATATATATTTATGTATGTGTATATATATGTATATTATATATATATATCTATATATATATATACATACACATACACATATATACATAATTTAGGCTATAATTTATAATTATTCATAATTAAATTCGGTATGAGTTAATTTTATTTAATTTAAACCATCGTTTGACATCTAGATTCTGGAGATACCCGGTAGATGGCCTTGTATTTATAAATAATACAGTAAAAAATATTATTTGAATTTGTCTTCATCCAGAATAGAATAAAAAATATTAAAACATTTAAAAAATTAAAAATAAAAAATTAAAAAAAATGAAAACAATTATGGAAAATCGAAAGATGATAAAAATCGTAAAAGCCAAAACAAAACCTTTAGAAAAATAACAAAAATAATTAATTAAAAAATGGATAGGCAATATAAATGTTAACAACTAGGAAAAATTAATAAAAAAATGATAAAATTGAAAAAGAATAAAAAAAAATCGGGTAAGAAACTGGTGAAAAATAGACGAAAAAACAGAAAAAAGATACAAAATACAACGAACAAAATGAAGTAAAAACCTGAAAGCACACAGGAAAATATGATAACATAACAGAAACTAAAAAAAAGCATGAAAAACAATTGAAAAAAAGAGTGATCCTAACAGTTAAAAAAACGGAAAATGAGAAATAGAAATCATTAATTGATAGATAGTCGGTACGAAGTGCGCCGGGTTAGACAGTCATATATAAATTTGTTTTGTACTCGTAAATGTCAATAAAATTAGTGTATTAGGGCTATTCTTTAAATTTCGAACTACGAACAGCCAAAAAACACAAATTATATTTAATATTTTATATTTTAAAAAAATTGCAATAAAATCTTTAAGAACGTTAATAATTAATAGTAATGAGGTGTATTATAAACAATAACTAGAACAGAAATCGTATAAGTCTCGTTAAATAGTCTGTTCATACAAAAAAATATTTAAAACAACAAAAAGAGGTTTGGAGTTAGTTAAATAATTTCATAATCATTTCACTCAACATCGAATTCATACAGTTTTAAATATTTTTTTTTTCATATCTTTATATAAACCGATTATTTAGATTTAACAGTTTAGGTAGGTTGAACGTTGAACTAATCAAAATACATAGGTAATTATTTTTGTCAAAATTATCCATTTAATGTAATATAACACAGTTGTTTTAATTTTCTCTTTAATCATTATTAAATGATAGAAATTACCACTTAATTTTATTATGAATAAGATCAATCAGACAATGCATTGTGTTTATTTATAAGTATATTTGGTTAAAGAAGTGAAATTGTTACCCAATGTAAAGATTATTGTAAAAAACACGTATAAATCGTTAATTATTCGCGGCTTTAGTAATATTGAGCTATATCAGTTAACAAAAACAGCAATATATACAGTTAGAGATATTTGAATCATTTCATTAATGAATGTGGCGTCATGACTATTTGCGTTTAATAAAAAAAAAAGAGTGAAAATTGTTTTATCATCTATACCGAACAGGCATATAACATAATATATATGTAACCATGATACGCCAGTAAAAGGATAAGTTATTGAAAGTGGAAAATGCTAAACAAAAGCTCCGTCCAATAGAGGAGAATGTATTCCAAGGGATTACAATTATGCTAGTGTACCCCTCATTATTAATTATAATGAAGACTATAGTGATACCTACTAAACTAGAATATTCGTTATAAGTAAATGATGTGTAGTTTAATTTGCCTCTGTTTTTGGAGAATGTAAAATTTATGTATCATTTACTTTTAAAGTTGATTGTATTTGAACATAGATAACTACTATAATCTTTCTTTTAAATTTCTGTTAATTTTTCATAATTCGTTCCCAGAAAAATAATAAACTATTTTAAAATTGGACAATTTGTTAATGCGGCTCTTACTTGCAATTATTCTTGTGCCAGCCAAAATATGCATTGAAGAAATTTAAATAAATACAAACTATTTCTAATGCAAGAAATAAGATTAATGTAATTATAGACATACTATACATAATTTTATTGTAACAGGTTTTACTGGTTCCACTTTGAAACATATCAAGGTTAGGCATTATCAATATTTATAAATCGGCAACTTTTATTTACAGTTTTTATAATAATTTTACTTTTAAATTGACCAGAACCAAAACAATTAATAAAATTAAGATTTACCGTAAAAGCTGTATCCACATAATATGTTTTTCCATTGTATTTAAACCAGTTTGTTTTTGGTTTGGTTTGTAAAACAGGAGATACGAATGGTTCTTGAGGTACTTGATCACTTTGAAAAAATTGATCCCACAGTAAAATTAGAAATAATATTTTCATATACATAGTCAACGAATTAAATTAAAATCAACTAAATACGTATATATTTAATTAACTTGTGCACTCAATAAATAAATATTGTTTTTGCTTTAAGTGTTTATACTGAACTAAAATGGTATTTCAAGTCGAATTGTAGAAAACAAGATAAGCAGCGTGGCATTATAGGCGCCAAGAAACAGGTTAAATAACTGGTTCAGATATATGATTAAAAAATTAAGAAAATAATAATATGTTAAAAATTTGTTTGTGATTATAATATAATTTTATTATTAAAGGCGGTTGTTAAACTCTCATTTGTAATAAATCATATATAATTTTACAATGTACGCATTTGGGCCAATCTCTGATAGGAACAAAATAGTAAGAAAATTTAAAAATAATTCTAACCATAGAGTCGGCAATCCAGTTCCAACTTTAGTTGCCAATCTTATTCTCAATCCTCATTCTTACTTTTGTTTCAATAAAATGAAGAATCAATAGATGTTTAAATTTTATTATAGATATAAATACTAAAAAGTAATCTGGAATTCTTCTTAAAAAATTTAATTCTGTATTGAAATATCTTTAACAGATTTATTTTGATATTAGTATATTTCCATAAGAAACACAATTGTCTGATAAACCCGGATGAAAGAGTGGATACCTATAAGTGGCAAAATGGCAAACAGTAACGACTATGCGTCAGTAGGGAATAAAAAAGGAAATAAGGGAGAAGACGAACCTCTTCCATAATGACAAAAAAACAGTAAGAACTCCAAAACAATCTATAAGCAAGAAGATAAACTGCTGAATATGATGAACAAATTTTAAAAACAAACAGAAAAGCTGGCAAATAAATTAAACGTGATCAATGGGGCACAAAAGTAATACAGAGATGAGATAAGGGAACTAACAAGAAAACAACCAATACCAACAAAGAAAACTAATCAATATGCATTGAATACAACAACAATAAAAAAACAGGGAGAAGACAATCTACTTAAATTCGAAAAGACAATAATGAGAACAATACTAGGCCCCGACATACAATCAAAGGAGTAAAAAGACTTAAAACAAACAATAAAACAGACAAAGAACTAAATCACGAAAACATAGTTGGATGTACCAAATCACTTTATTCTTGGATTGAGCATATACTTAGCGAGCCACATAAAGAAATGCTTCAAATAATAAAAAACTGAACACCAGTATGGCTCAGATGCAGAGGAAAACAAAAAAAAAGTTTTGGAGAATTGTCCTTAAAGAATTTCTTATGGATTTTGGAAAAATATATCAAACTATAACAAATACAAATTCTATATTGCTTAAATAAAGGTTTTTACAATTTTTACTTCGAAAGAGATCAAGGTTTTTATTATTAATTTGTAAATATTATTATTAAGCGTTTCTTAATATTTTAGTAAATTATCATATTAATCGTAAAATCCTAAAATCATTATGTTACAAATTTATTTACCAAGTAAGCGTTATGCACATAATATGTTTTTCCTTTTTATTTAAACTAGTTTGGTTTTATTTTGGTTTTTAAAATAGGAGATGCAAATGTTTCTTGGGTTGCTGGTACACTCTGTGGAAACAGATGTCACGCTAAAAATTTAAAGAATTATTTTAATAGGCATAAGTTTATAAATATTTAAATATTTGTTTATTGTTGTTTAAATTAATATCATCTTTATTACAATAAACAATACGTTTGCTTGAAATGTTTGCTCTTAACTATTGCGGTATTGCCATATTTTATCTCACACAAGCACTGTGAGTATGAATGATGAGAACCAGAACTTCATTATATCGCATATGCACCTTGATATGAATCCGGCACACTTCGCCAGATTTTGTGTGACGAAGAAGTACATAGAAGGAGAACTCCTGATAAGTACGGCAACGTCGCACATAAGGGTGGAGCGAGGCTGCGTAGAAAAAGTGAGAAGGGTACAGGGTGGTACCTATGACGTTACTCTTTTTATAATAATATTTGTGATAATATTATAAACTATAAATTAAACACAAAACTATTAATTAATATTTCTAAATGATAGATATTGCTATATAATAAACATTTATACAGGGTGTCCCCGATTGGACTGATATATAGGAAAAAAAAATGTTTGTAACTTTACGTAAAAATGTTATTCTTTGTAAAAGTTTTTGCTAGTCTCAAAACCCCTAAATCTGAAATAAAAACAATAATATTTAAGAAAATTATCAAGAATTTCAAGAAAACAATAATAGAAGCTAAGAAAATTGGTTTAGGGTATAAAACCTGACGAAAAATGTAATTCGTGTTTATTTACCGCTTTTTGTCGTGAGAGTGATGTACGCTAAATTTTGAAAAGTTATTCGGCTAAATTTTGAAAAGTTCTTTCGGACCGTTGTTGTTGGAAAATGGAAACGTTAAAAATCGTTGAAACATTGAAGGGAAAGCCAGCATTGATCTTTGAAAGTCATTTCTTTCATATTAGAAATAAAGGGAAGGAGGCTACGTTGTGGGGGTGTGCTAAAAGACAAAGCGAAAATTGCGAAAATTGCTTGGTGAAAACTCGACTTAATGTAAGTTGCATTATATTTATTAGTTATGTATTTCATATTTATAATTTATATTTATTATTATTATAATTATATTTAAGATACTAGGATAATATACTGTATGTCCCCAGATTGAGTTCACAAGAGAAAAAAAATTATTTTTAATTTCTCAGAAAATTTTATTGTTTTTAAAGATTTTTGCTTAATTCAAAAACCTCATGTAGCATATCAGTTTTTTGCTATATTTTCTTTTAAGGCTTAAAATCATAAATTTCTTTAGTAGCAATCATTATAAAGAATAAAATTTTCTGAGAAATTAAAATTAAATTTTTTTTTTCTCTTATGAACTCAATCCGGGGACATACTGTATAATATAACACTTATTTACATATATTATTTATTGATAATTTTTATATTTTTTAATAGGGGATTGGTGAATTGAAAGTTTTGGAGAAACAGGATCATAGTTGTAAACGTGTACTTTGCAACGAAACCATTTCAACTGCTGTTTGTAGCTCAAGAAAACGTGCCAAAGAGGAGGACTTGCCAGCTTTTAAATTATATGAAGAAGAAATTTTACCGCTCTAAAAATCTGAAGACCCGGAAAACCTTCCAAATTTTAATTCTTTCAAAACTCAAATCACCCGAATCAAAGCAATAAAAAAATAATTAAAAAATAACAAAAAATCCTCCTGTATGGATAGCTACAACTAAAAATCAACTGATACAATATACAACACGAAAATTCAATGACTAGATATTTAAAAAAAATCAATGATTATGTACTTAGAACCAGAAACATATATTGAAACAGTACCACACCTACATACCTACGTATTGTACAAATAGAAATATCAGCACGGTAGTCATTTAATTTTTTGCAACATTATAAACAGAATTGCAGTCGGAGGCATGAAAGTGTATGCTATGTTAAATTATTATCCTTTTGTGCATGCCTCCGACTGTAATTCTGTTTATAATGTTGCTAAAAATTGAATGACTACCGTGCTGATATTTCTATTTGTACAATACGTAGGTACGTAGGTGTGGTACTGTTTCAATTTATGTTTCTGGTTCTAAGTACCTAATCATTGATTTTTTTTAAATACCTAGTCATTGAATTTTCGTCTTGTATCAGTTGATTTTTAGTTGTAGCTATCCATACAGGCGGGTTTTTTGTTATTTTGTAATTATTTTTTTATTTATGTCTTTTTAGTTTAGAGTGCTTATTCTAAACTCGCTAAAGAGTTCATGAGAAATCATTAATTTCTGAATGGTGCTACAGGACATCTGTGACGGATTTTTTAAATATTTATGTGTTTTTTATCGCTCTATTTAATATTAAAACTAAAAGTTATATACATATTTAGAATTTGTGTTTAAAATCCTTCATTTTGATACCCCACTCGATATGCTTGGTACAATTTATTTTTTTATTACCTCACAATGTGGCGTCAAACATCCGCCATTTTGATTTTTTTTAAATGTTACCTATCTAAGAACACTTGGGCTATTAAGGCAAATCTAACGGTACCTCAAATGTGAAAATCCGTTAAGCGGTTCTGGAGATACAATAAGGTAAGGAAGAATATTACATAGATACAAGATACGCGCTGAAAACATAACCCTCCAGCAGTCGGGTAAAAAGAAGAGGTACTCCAAAAAATCCTGTGACATCATCAGAAACACTTCTGAAAGAAGAGGACGCAAAATTTTTGCTGTTTGCTGAAGAAGTAGACAACGAAACAATGATTGTTTTTGCTAGTACCAAGAGCAGAAATTTATTAAAAAACAAACAAGAGATGTTTTTGGACAGCACATTTAAGTGTGCAAGTAAACAATTCGCACAATTGTATACCATACATACAGACATTGGAAGCACAGACAGTGAAACATTGATAGTTCCAGTAATCTTTGCGTTATTGCCGAACAAAAAGTTTACAACATATAGTGTTTTGTTTAAAAAACTAAAAGAAGTAATACCTGATTGGAAGCCGACTAATTTTATGTTAGACTTCGAAGTTCCAGTTATCGAAGCACCAAAACAAAACTTCGTGGATGCCACAATAAAAGGATGCCATTTCCATTTCCACCGAGTATACATTGCAATAAATATGTATAAGTATGTTTTATATTTTAATATTTACAAAAATAACTATACTCTCTTCAATTTGTTATTTTTATATTATACCAACTTTCCAATTTTAGAATTTTTTAAATTTTTTTATTTTTTATTAATTTTACAATTAAACTTTAAATATAAGAAGAAAAAAAATTTCTTCAATATGATATAAACAAAACAAAACATTTAGACAAAGTTTTCTTTCAAATCTTAAAACATTTCAATTTTGTTAATTCCAAACCTGCATTCCTATATTCATAAAGGGGGTGCATCAAGAAGGGTGCATTCAGCATACCCCTTCTCTTGAATATTACATTGTGTGCGCAACTCTACTATGTAACTGGGTACCACCTTCACCGGGCAACGTTGCCGCATCAAAATCGTACCTAAAAAATCTGGCGAAGTGTGCCGACACCCTTGAGAATCGGAAGAACCGTAATTTTAAAAATATATTTAACATAATTTAGTATTATAAATAAAGTTTGTTTTAAAAAATTAAGAAAATTATTGAGTTGTATCTACTAAATACTTAATTTAGCTATCAATATAGTTTTCGTACTTCCGGGCCTAAAGTGACAACTTCACTCCCTTGTGACAGGTACTAAAGTGTCACACTTAATCCCTCCGGGATTAAATATTGACGAAACTCCCGGAACGATTAAATCACAAACAAACAAATTTAAGGGATATTTTATTGAAAAATATAATTAATTAGAATGGTAATTAACGTTAATATTCAAATTAATATTGTGACAGTTCGTCATATTGACCAGTCTTTCCTGGGTTAATGCAGCAGGTAACTGACGAGTAACAGATAGGTCCTTTTCATATTGAACTGGTGTTTGTTTCGAAGATCCTGCGGAAACAGGAAGCGAGAATGAGGACTGTGGCATAACTATAGTGGACGAATCGGCGACTTGACCAAATATTTTATCTGAAATTTTTTGTTTATTTTTAATAGACGATTCAATATATCCCTCGGCCACGTTGGAGGATTTCCATCCTCCATGTCTCTTCAGCACGTCTATTGTTGCTCCCGAATCAGCTAACAAAGACGCAGATGTGCGTCTAAAACAATGTCCCGTATAAGACGTCGCATTTTCTAATTTCAAGAAAGCTGCTATTTGCCGTGGAATTGTACCAAACATGTTTTTTCCTACTACTCGCGTAGTACATTCTTTGTTGATGTATTGAACAAAAAATTTTGAATGAGTTGTCCCTGTCTTTCGCAATGCCACATATTTCCGAAATATCGCCACAAAACTGATGGCACTGTTTTCTGAATTTTTGATCACAAAATTTCGGTCAATTTTATTTTTGGTGTTTCTAATCGCAATTAGGAAGGAATCGCCCAAATCTCTCACATCGTCGATTTCTAAATCAACCAACTCTTTTCCACGACAAGCTCCCGCAACGCCCAAAATAAGTGCAACCTACAAAAAAATTGATTTCTTAAAATTTCTGAATATAAACAAATTTCCAAATTTACCTTAAGCATTAAATATTTATCATCCGGAGCCTCCCGTAAGAACTGATCTACCTGCTCAGACGTGAGAATTCTTGACTTCTTTGGCTTAAATCCCTCATTTCTTCTCTTCAAAAAAGCTAATAATTTTGGAAATTTACTTATATCAATATCTTCTCTAATGTTAATAACCGATTTCAGCATTGAGTAATGTGCCCAGAGAGTTGAGGCACAAACCGCTTTTGATTTATCATCGAAGTAGACTAACAGCGCATTTTCAGTAGGTTGTCTCACATTTTTTAAGCGGCACCACTTTTTAAAAGCATCGTACTGCTGCTCGTATAGTTTTCTAGATTTCGGTGGTAACAATTCTTCACCTACTTCGGCTGCTCTTTTATCAATATCAGATACACCTTCTTCACTCATGATACCAATAATTATCAATAACAATGTTTCTTTACAATGACACTAGTAATGACAATGTTTCTAAATTATAACTGTCACAACGCAATGTTACTATGGTAACTTATTTTAAAGACAGTTTATTAAATGAGTTGAAGAGAGAAAAAACTGATTGAAATTATTGAAATAATTAATAAAATCATACCGGAAGTACGAAAAGTATCGTATATACCTTGCGACTGAAGTACATTTAATCCTTCAGGTAAATTATGGCCCTCCCTGCGGTCGGGCCATAAACTTTACCTTCAGGATTAAATGTACTACTTCAGTCCCGCGGTATATAATATACTATTGTTTTATCTGTTGGCAGAAAAAAAGTATAAGAATGTAAAAACCCTGAGGCGATAGCAATTAATAACTGGTTTTAGAAGTCTTTGTTGTAAAGATTTGCATTCTGAAACATACGTTTGAAACATTTGAAGGAGTGTGTCTTTTATAATAAAGATAATAAAATTGTAATTAGCATATTTTATAAACGTATCTACTTGACCAGATGTATGGTACTAAATTTATGAAGAAAGCAATTTAATCAAATTTATAATATTGGTTAGTAAACGATTATTTGAGATTTCCCTCATGAGATTTTTTGAAAATTTTGAAATTTTGAAGTATACAAACAAGAATATATTAAATGACATGAAGGTTGCGAGTTTGAGTCTCGCTGTGTGCGACAATTTCAATTTCTCCTTAATGTCATTAATATATTCTTGTTTGTATACTTCAAAATTTTAAAATTTTTATAATATTGGTATTTTGACTGTAGTTGTAATAATCGAAGGTAAATCGTGAGGTGGCAGTTAAGTTTATAGGCTTGAAAAAACTCTTTGACTTTGTTGTCAAGCTTTCGAATTTATTTTAATTCATTATCAAGACATCTTCCGTTAGAAAAGTATTTCTGATTCGGTTTCTTTTCGAATTCATGTTCAAAAATGTCTTCTTTAACTAATATAAAGGATGTCGGCAGAAATTGTTGAAACAATTCATTATCAAGACATCTTCACAAAGAGAAAAAGAAAAATAATTAGTTGTTAAAATTTACAAAAGATGTTTAAACTTACCAGTCGTGAGGTTATATTAAAGAAAATTTTAAAAACATTACACTTAAAAATAAGTTCAACACACATTATAGATTTTAAATTTTTTTTTATTAAAAACTATATACTTTAGGGGATACAATTTGATAACTTATTTCATTGTATCCCCTAAGATAGATTTCTCTTAAACAAAACTTTAATTTTTCTTTTTGTAAAATTTGTTTTATTTTATTTGTAATAAAGACACCCCAAAGGTTGAATTTTATAGACAACCTTAAACCCCACAATTCTTGTGCCTTACCTCAACCACGCTAACATCTAAATTTTAAATTTAAAATAAAAAAGTAATTATCTTTTCTCGACAAGCAATCCAACATCCAACGTACTGTGCAGACTTTAACCAAGCTGTGTACTTTTTTTTAAACCGCTCGACATATAGTTTACCTACTTATCATACTGCTTGTTTAACTTCTTCTATTAGTTTTTGACTCCAATATCTTAGTACCCTGTGATAATTTTTATGTCTCTAAAGGGTGGCATATGTTTGCGGAGTCACTATGAGGTGTCCACAAATTAACTGTCTCCTGTGATCACGTACTTCGACTGTTTTAAGTTCCCGGCCGCATAATCTGCAGCGAGGGGCTCAGATATTATAAGAAAAATACGCCACAGGGATCAGGGATGAGCAAAATGGGTGTTGGTCTTGCAAAAAAGCAAGACCAGCACCAATACTATCCATAGACTAGTAAGACTAAGATCAAGACAGAATTAACAAAAACAAAACCAATATCAAGACCGATTATGGAAGACCAAGACTAACCCCTTTCAAAATTTAAGAACTCTCTATGATCTACTGGATAACCGATAAGATCTTACCCCTAACAACAACTGAGCATGTACAAAACTTTTTCTAATTTCTTTTGTCCATGCCAAATGAGAGGTAATATATCCCATAACTAAATCTTCATTACTAGATTATATTTTGTTGTAAATGTTGTCTATAAATTTAAATGTCCATTTAAATATGAATTAACGACCTATAATGATGTGATTCATAGACTTATAACTATACTATAAAATAAATGTAGCTTTCAAAGATTTACATTAGATAAATATGTCAAAAATATTGAAACCAAATTAGATCAAATAAAAAATTAGGTGTCAATAAAATTAATTGTGAATCTTGTTTAAAATTTTACATAGGGAGAACTTTAAAAAAATTTTAATTAAAATTACAGAACACAACAGAAGTTTTATCTATAAGAAAGCAAATTCAATTTACACACAACGTTTAATATAATTTTATCTACTCCTTTGACAATAAATGTCATTTATACTCATTGTCACCATGCAGGGTAAGTAAGCTATAACGCACAGTTGTGCGTAATGAAACGTCATGTTGGAATGCATCAATACATAGTATAAAACAAAGTCGCTTTTTCTGTCCCTATTTCCCTTTGTATGATTAAATCTTTAAAACTACCCAACGGATTTTGATGCGGTTTTTTTTAATAGATAGAGTGATTCAAGAGGAAGGTTTATATGTATAGTAAAATCCATTAAATAGTGGAGAAATACTGTTATTTTTGAGGTTTCTAATGTGATGTCGTTAATTTTACGAATTATATTAAAAAAATCGATTATTATCTGTCAATTCGGCTGACAAGTAAAACGCCATCTAAAACCAGTCAGTTAACAGAAGTTGACATTTACGTTTAGTAAACACAAAATGTGATCAAATTTCGCTTAAAATCGACGAAAAAACGCGTAAAAAGTGTAAAAAAAGTGTAAAACAGTGCAAAATGATCGTTAAACCCTAAAAATCACTACATAGTATAAAACAAAGTCGCTTTCTCTGTCCCTATGTCCCTTTGTATGCTTAAATCTTTAAAACTACTTAACGGATTTTGATGCGGTTTTTTTAATAGATAGAGTGATTCAAGAGGAAGGTTTAGGTATGTGTATAATAACATCCATTAAATGGTGGAGAAATACTGTTATTTTTGAGGTTTCTAATGTGATGTCGTTAATTATCAATTTTTTTCCGCTTACATTGCAAACGCAGGCTGAACCCTACGAGATTTATCAAAATAAGGTACCTACTAATTATTTGTACACATGGAAAAGGTCTACAGAAAACTCCGGGATGGTATATGTCTATCTCTTATGGATATCCCACAATAACAGTTTTTTGTCATTTACTTTTTACGACAAATAATGGCTAATTTTCGAAGCGATTTTAACCAATACAGCATTAATCCTTATCCAACTAAATAGCTTAAATACATTGTTAATTTAACATAGATCTATATGGTCCTTTACAGCATAAGATTTAACTGAATATTTTCGAAGATATTACAGATTTAAAATTGCGAGACGTAGCGCTTGCGGTGGTACTGGCCGGCCGGGGCGGCAGAAGCGTGCCTATAAATAGTATAAATAGCGCATCGGAGGCTGCGATTTTCCCTATAGCACTTTGAATTTTGCAGCGATTGGACGCGTTTATTACGAAATTAATCATTATGACGCTACCCTAAGGTGGCGCAGTTGTAATTCTTACATAACTAAGTACTATGACGCCACCGTAAGGTGGCGCAGTTGATATCTCATATATTTAAAAGAGCAAAACTTACTTACCTAAGAACTATGACGCCACCGTCAGGTGGCGCAGTTAATATATAATATACCTAACCGAGAAATTACAAAGTACTATAAATAATAGTAAAAACTGGTAACTAACGAGAAAATATGATAAAAAATACAAAAAATTAATCGTAAAAATAAAAAAAAAATTGGAAAAAACATTAGTGTTAGGCGATGCGAAGTTCGCCGGTCCGCCAGTTTTTATATAAAACGAAAAGTTGTTGTATTATCCGTAGAAACAGTTATAAACCAAGATTTTTTCATAATTTTTAATCATAAAAAACTTAAGCAGTAATTTATGTTATAAAAGCAAATTTCATACAACCTTTTTTTTGCTTAGAATTATTCTTCCTATCGATTTCTGGGGTAATTACACCACTGTGATTATAACACGAGCGAGTTCTTGCTCATTAGGATAATGAAAAATCTTTTTTGTATGTAGTAAGGTATGAAAATGTATAATGTCTTGGTGAAAAAAAAAACTCAACATCAACAATTGTTGAGATCAAGGGTTGAATGTATACAAAGCAACAATAATACTCCGTTATTCTTTGTATTTTAATCAAGGACTGTTGTAATTACAAATTTAACATATTTTAAAAATTGACTTATGTACTAAATGTAATTATATATAACAATACCTTTCTTTAAAAGGAAAGGAACTAAAAGTAAGCGTAATGAGCCGACTTCTAATATACAGGGTGTCTCATTATATTCTGACTGTTTTTAAGAGCTTATATCTTCGAAACGGTTCTAGATAATAAGATGCGGTTTTTAAAGTTAGGTTTAAAATTACCGTAAGTTTTGTTGTGACAGATTTATATAAATGGCCTACTTCCGGTTTACCCGCTAGAAAAATGGCGTATTTTCAAACTACAGTAGATGTAATTTTTTAAATGGGATACCCTGTATATTTAGCAATTTCTTAAAAGACGCATATTTTTACTTTATAACGGTACCTAGAGTTTAAAATCGGTGCACAAAAAGCGAAGTAAGATAACTTTAACTGGGATACTGTAATGATTTAGACATAAAGTTGGAATTGTTATAAACATAAACTTTATTAGCTAGTAACTAAAAGTGAACAGTAAAAAACAAAAAAAGAACATGTTTTAGGACACTCTAAAACAAATGTTCGATGTGTCTTCCTTCTTGGTCTATACATTTGTGGAATCGAACCATTAAGTTGTCAAATGCTGCTGTCAGCATTTCAAGAGGAATATTTTCCATTGCCTGCCGTATGTTTAATTTTTTAATTCCTCAATAGTAGCAGGCATCGGGTTGTAGACTCTATCTTTCACATATCCCCATACAAAAAAATCTGGAACGGTCAGATCTGGAGAATTAGGAGCCCATTCTATTGGACCACATCTCCCAATCCAATTATTTCCAAATTGTTGGTTAACAGATTCTCTTGCTATGTTGGAATAATGGGGTGGAGCCCCGTCTTGTTGAAAGTAAACATTTTGGTTTACAATACCATCTTGTTCTAACTGGGGATAGAAAAAGTTTTCCAACATATCGGTATAATTATTACCACGAAAGGCCCATATAATTTTTCACGAGACACTGCACACCAAACATTAACTTTAGGAGAATCTCTTTCATGTTGATGAAATTCTCTTGGATTTTCCAATCCCCAAATTCTACAGTTATGTTTATTAACTCGTCCATTTATATGGAACGCAGCCTCATCAGACATGATAATTCTAAAATTTGGATTTGTTCTGTACAAATCTGTTAAAGTTTCACACATAAACACTCTTTTAGCATGGTCCCGATCGTTAATTTTTTGTAGAACTTGAATTTTGTAAGGTTTAAATTTGAGAGTTTTTAGAATTCGAAAAACTTTAGTTTTGTCCATTTCCAAATTTGATGCTATTTTTCTAATTGAAATTTTCGGATTTCTCTGTACAAGCTCCAAAACTGATAACATTTCTTCTAAATTTCCATTTACAGTTCTTTTTTTTCTAGGTATGCAAGCAGTACTCCTAAATTTGGTTAACCATATTTTAATGGTATTTGTAGCAGGAGGATTTTTATTGAACTGTCTTCTAAATCGTCTTTTAGTCTGAACATAGGATTGAGTTTGGACATATAAAAATATTGTTTTAGATTTTTCTTGTGCTGTATACTGCATTTTAAGAGATTAAACACTTCAATTTTATTGAATATAAAACACAATTTGATGTTCTGTCAATGATCGCAATATTTTTGTGATGTGACATATTAACGCCTCCTTGATTATTATTTATTAATAAGATATCTGAATCATTACAGTATCCCAGTTAAAGTTATCTAACTTCGCTCTTTCGGCACCGATTTTAAACTTTAAGGTACCGTTATAAAGTAAAAATATGGGTCTTTTAAAAAATTGTTAAATATACAGGGTCTCCCATTTAAAAAATTACATCTACTGTATTCTGAAAAAACGCCACTTTTCTAGCAGGTAAACCGGTAGTATGCCACTTATATAAATGTGTCACAACAAAACTTACGGTAATTTTAAACCTAACTGTTAAAACCGCATCTTATTATCTAGAAGCGTTTCGAAGATATAAGCTCTTAAAAACAGTCAGAATATAATGAGACACCCTGTATTTATCAACAAAATATTGCCACTAATTTGAATTCGCCAGTTTTTCAATCTAAATACTGTAATTCAAATAAACAATAATTTATTTCTAATATATATGTACCCATAAGCTTATAATAGTTGAGTTCAGGTCTATGTATTTGTTTATTTTTTTGAAGCAGCAGTTAAGCAATCTGTAATAGATTCACATATAAAATACAATTCAACTTGACAATTCAAATCGTTCCATGTAAAACCAGCTGGTTGTGCCCAATGTCTAACTTCCATACAATTTTCTGTAGAGTTGAATGCTTGATTTGGTTCACCAGGATACCAATTGGTATAGACCATCTTATGCCCTGTTGATAACCATATCCATTCTCCACCGCCAGCAAGATTACTAGCTGATGTCCAGTAGTGACCAGATGTTAAACCTAGAAAATATGATATCTCCTTACCGATTTTGTTTGATGACATTTTGTGTATGTGTGCAAATGGATTCGAGAATGGCTTAGAATGTTTTTTACTTATTTTTTCACTTATTTTAGAATATATTGTTTAGTTCTACGAATTTCTAATAGATGGTGTCGTAAGTTAATTGATTTAATTCACTATTAACAACTTGGTTGAGTAGATACATCTTGAAATATTTGTGAAAGTTTGCAGAAGGTTTCAATGGTGAGAAACGTAAATAAAAGAAAAAAACGTTTATTAATATACCATGATTATTATATGATTTTTTAGTATATGGTGGTGTAAGTTAATTTGTTTGATATCTAGATTACAGATACCCGGTAGATGGCGTTGTATTTCAATTTCTAAATAAACTAATACGAGGAATTAAAGTTACATGGAAAGAAGTCGGAACAAACTGAAGAAAAAGAATTTTAAGAGATTACTTATTAAATTAAATATTATGACGCCACTGTAAGATGGCGCAATTGATAGCGGTACGAAGTTTGCCGGGTCAGGTAATATAATTAATATAATAAAATATTTGTATAATTTAAATGGTAGACTAATTGCAAAAATAATAATGCATCCGTATATAATCACAAATTAACCAATTAAATAGAATGATCACATCTTGACGTGGAACATTAGAAAATAGGAATAGTTTAAATTTGTATGTTTATTATTGTAACGGGATAACCAATTAGGAAAGGGACCTATATTTAAAAGACTATTCTTAGGTTATTTGTTCTAGAATGTTCTGTCTCTTTCTAGTGTTTACTATTTAAGTTCGATTTATGTTTCGGGTGCATTCTAGAATGTTCTTTTGTTTTATATAAGGGGATGTATGGACAGTTAAGGGGAGTTCAAATAATTTACAATACTTTATTAAATTGTCAATTAGTTTAAACGTTATCCAGCTGAGTTCTGTGTATCTTAACAATTTTGGAATAAATTGTGTTAAAGTCCCCATAAGTGTTTCATTATTAACCTATAACGAATTGCCTGGTATTTTTTTGGTAAGATTTAAAAAAGAAATATATTTTTTATGTGTAATTTGATTAAAATACGGCCTAATGTTAAATACTGCTCGCATGTATGAGGTTTGGCGACTCCGTCAAGGCTCGGAGTTCTTGATGCAATACAGAGAAGGGCAGTTCGACTAATAAACGACACCAGTATCACCAATAACCTAGCCATTATCACACCGAAGAGCAGTGGCTGATCTTTTCTTGTTTTACCGATACATAAACGGATTTTGCTCAGAAGAACTCCGCTCTATAATGCCTCCACTTGCCAGACCAGCCAGAGCAACGCGACGTGCCAACTCCATGCAATCTTATACTGTTCAGTGCCCGACATCGAGAACGGATCGATTCGATCGTTCCTTCATCCCCAGGGTCTCCAGATTGTGGAACTCCTTACCTCCCCACGTCTTCCCCACTCGCTCTTCTGCCCCAATAGATGTTCTCGGTACATTTGTATTTAGGTCTATACCTACGAGGACATCCTTAATTAAAAAAAAAGGTTTTAAGTAGCACATGAGATATGTATTTGGATGTGTGTCTTTAATCGAGCTGAATTACTCCCAACGTTACTAATTCGAACACTGTATCGATACCAAAATGCGCTGTGACACCCAAAAATCTACGCATCTGCATATCTCACCAGATATCACTAGTTAATGTAAGATGTTCGATTTCAGATAGTTTTGATTTTATTGATATGGTGAGGACGTCATACTTATTATCAAGCCATCGCGTGACATTGGAACTGCTTGGTATTTTATAATGAGGAGCACTTACCTTATGCAATTGTTGGAATCCTTCATATTCAACCAGAGAAAAAGGCTGGTTAAATTATTTATGATATCGCATTATTTTTTTTGGCTTTATTACCAGTAGCATTATAGTGTATGAGTAAATCTCTTTAAAACTGTTTTTTATTGAGTTCTGAATCGTTTGACTTTTTGCATATAACTTTTCCTTGCAATCGATTTCTATAATCTCCTCTGAGTTTAACGTTGGATTGCTCTGAGTTTTGATTGCCAATACTGTCGCAATTAACAGCTGTTTCCGTACCCTTGATTGAGATACTTGAACAAAATAGACTTGTGTTCTTCCCCATGTTACTAGTTTTTGTCAATTCCAAATTATGAGCATTGTGAACATTTCTTATATGCACCATTAAATTTAGTATTTCCAGCTGATCGTATAACTTTGTCGCATAGTTTACATTTAGCAGTTGTATTGGCTATTTTCTTATAATAACTTCAAACTTTGCTTTTTTTATTAGGCTCCATAATATTATGACTTAATTAAAAGTTTAATTAAATTTTTATTTTAAGAATTACAAAAAATGTTAATTACAATATAATTATTATGAGCTATTGAGTGCAAATAATCAGTGTTAGTTCTGTTACCAAATTTCTGCACAATTCTTAATGTTCGATCATCGGCGTCTCGAAATCTTTTTAATTTAAGAGGTGGAAGTTGCCCAGACGAGAGTGAAGGTACTTTCGTTTATAATAGTTATTTATGTATCAAGGGCGTAAAACAGGCGTTTATGGACCGCAACGTGTAAATAAGAGCCCGAGCCGCAGGCGAGGGCTATTAACACGTAAGGTCCATAAACGCTGTTTACGCCCGAAATACATACAAACTTTTATGCACGACCGATTTAATAATCATTTATAAAAAAAATTGCACTGTCAATTGAAAAAAGTCAAATGGCAACTGTCAATTGACAAAAGTCAAATGTCAAATTTCAAATGTCAACTGTCAAATGGCAACTATCAAATGTCAACTGTCAAATATCAAACGTCAACTGTCAAATTCCAACTGTCAAATGCCAAAATGGAAATGTCAAATCTCTACTGTCACATGTAAAATATTATCTGTCAGCTGTCAAATGTCAACTGTCAATGTCAACGATTGTTTTAATAATAAAACTTATAAAGGATATTTTTTATTTTTATTTTTGTGAACAATTTAATATAAATGCCATTCCAACTTGCATGAATTTTATACCTCGAACCTCGATATTATTAACAACTTACCCTGTATAAACATTCACCTAATAATTTGTATTCATTCGCTATTAAAATAAATAATTTGATTGAAAGTAATATGCACAGAGGCTAGAGATAATAGTTAAAAACAATAATCTATATACCTATGTTGTCGTTACCCTAACAACAAAGTCAAAATAGGTGATGGCCATTTTTATTTAGACTTATTGTCAGTTTAGATGATTGCAAGTGTTTCAATATTTAAGACAAAAAAATTACTTTACCGCCCGCCATTTATACTTTATCGCCCGGCGGGCGGTAAAGTAGTCCACGGGCGCTAAAGTAGCACTTTACGCCCGCTAAATGTATGTAATAATCTGTACGTTACCGCCTGGTCTTGCATAAAATAAATTTATTTCATTCAATCTTAAAAGTAACCCCTCCTCACACCAACCCATATCCCTAATAAAGTTTTAAGCTTATTTAAATTATTCCTGTTTAAAAATTTATTAAGAAATTTAATGTTAAAGTTATTTTTCCAGAAATGGGATTAAAATAAAAAAAGAGTGTGCGTGTAACCTTTACGCGCGATTGAAGTAAAACTTATTTGACGTACGTATCGCAAAATAAATATTCAATTACAATTCAATTATATTTATTGTCACCATTTTTACTCGAACAGAATAGTATCTAATAGTTAAAGAATACATAATATATGAAATAATAGGTTTATGATAACTAAAATGTGAAACATAGATTTTACTCTCTAAGTACCTTTAATGTATTTGAAACCAAAAGAAGATTATAATACAACACCATTTTTACTCGAACAGAATAGTATCTTATAGTTAAAAAATACATAATTAACTACAAGATTACCATAATAAAATTTATAAACTTCTAAAAAAAACATAACCTTAATTCTACTAAAATGTCAAATTTGTTTTGTTTGGAAAGGTTTTTAAGCTCCTCCCATAGCTGACGTCACATCGTTACTTCCGTCAGAAAAAAATCTGAGTTACCCCTAGTCGCGCCTAAAGAAGTTTTACTTCAATAACTACAAATGCTGGAATTACCGGAATTATAATCCCTTATAAAGTTTTAAGAAAGAAAGAAATATTCCTTCTTGTCCTTCTTGTTTAAAAAATTATTAAGAAATTTATAGTTTATAGTTTTAATTATAGTAGGTACACAGCATGCATTCTGCATAACGTTGTATCGGTATCTTATGTCAGTTATGTCGCTACTTCACAACTATCGTCATCATTTATCCCTTCATCAGCTCATTACAGCATCGTGTTATAATTGTGTCGTTACCAACTTGCAAAACGCTTAATAAATATTTTACTTACCTTATCGTTATCATTATCCTTTCATCCGCTTTCACACATTCACGCATATTTGCATTGCGTTTAATTTAGAATCTGAACAAGTTCGTAGAAGGTATTTTTTTATTCTATAAAATAAATGAAATTTCGAGTCATCGTCTGTAGGCTATTCCGTAGCAATAAATAGTTGCGTTTTGGAGTTATTATTGATATAGGAATGGATCCAAAATATCCTTTTTTAAGATTCTTTCGACGCCGATGGAAATAGCAAAAAAGAACATTATCTTCCTAGCTGAAAACCTTTGTGACTGCTAATTTGAAACCTATTTTACTAAAATACGATTCAAGTAGGCTACGTGTACAGACCATCAAGCGCAGAGTAAACACTGCCACAATACGAATTCAATACGCGTCTTATACGAAACGCGCCATGGACGGAAGGTCTAAGTGTATGGTAGGTGGGTCTCATATTATAATAAAACCAAAAAAAAACAACGAGCAGATTTAAAAACTCTTACCATTATCAGTAATAAATTTTCCAATACGGTCATTTTCTTGTTGGTCATTAATGCTTAATAAATGCATACCTTGTTGTCTACAAAACTGCATTGCTTTGTAAAAATTTGCCTGAAATGAGAAAACCAATATTAATTTATTTTAAGTCACTATAATATATTAAATCTAAAAGTGTCCTATAAAAACAATTTTAAAATTTATATTTATAGGTACTAGCTGACCCGGCGAGCTTCGTACCGCCTACTGATGATTTTTTACCATTTTTCAAAATTTTTACGGTTTTGTAAATTATCGATTAGATATATTATATATTAACTGCGCCACTTTATGGTGGCGTCATAGTACTTAATTACGCAAGAATTGCTAGTGTAAATTAATAGCATCTCAACTGTACCACCTTACGGTGGCGTCCTAATACTTAATTTAGTAAGAATCACTTTTTTGAGATTTTTTGACAAACAATTTTTTTATTTTTCGTATAAAATAATAGTTATTTGTGACACAAGGACGGAAAATGCCATTTTGCAAGAGCGAATAAAGTTGTGTAGCCGAGGGGCGTAGCACCGAGGCGAAACAATACGAGCACTTGCAAAACATTTTGCGGACGTGTAACACACACTATTTTTTGGTCCGACCAATTTTTAATATTTTCAAAAGTTCAAAAACTGTTTACTTTGTGACATACATGATTAGGTTATGGAGGGTAGAGGTAAGGAGAACGATCTTAAATGGGAAATGATTAAAAATGTGTCCACTTTTTGGAGGTACATAACACTTCTCAAACTTGCCACTACAATGGCGCTAAAGTAGATGTAGGGTACAGAATGAATGTAGCAGTTTTTGACAAATTGATTGAAATGTCGTATGATTTCGTAATATAAGTCACAAATTATATAAGTGCTATAAAAAAACGTGGTCAGCGAATTTAGTTTAGTGTATTTTAAATTCGTTTTATACTTTATGATTATCTTATGTATCTTATGATTATTTTAAAAATGGTGTCATAATAAAGCGGAAATGTGTCTTTCCTTGTTTATTTATCTATCCTACACTAAGAAATTATGGCGCTTTTTTTAAAATTTACCCTACTACGATCGTAGCGCCACCCTTATTTACCACATTTTGACGGACACATTCAATACACGGAGACAGTTCTCCTTACCTCTACCCTCCATAGATTAGGTGTATATTGACATTATTGACATCTATTGCACGATTAAAAGAATTAGTAATAAGGAATGATTTTCTGATAATCGATTTCACGATCCTTAATTTTTATACATACGAATACTGTGCTAATAAGCAGCACAGTAAAAATTGTTATATTGATAATATTAAAATTAATATCTAATAATTTTTTATAAAAATAGCAGAGAAAATAAACTATTATAGTATGTATTTTCATAATCGAATGATAAGTAGTTGTAAATTGACATAAATGTCAAATTTAAAATAAAAGTTGTGAGAGAAATTAAATGTAAGTTTGAATCCTGCTTACCTTTAGAAAAAGTTATTAGTATAGTATATTATACGCTGTTTTTAAATAATTTTAATTAAAATTTGTAGTATTCATTATGTATTTTTGATGACTCATAGCGCCATCTCTTTAGATAATCTAAAAGCTACTTTGCCGGCCTAGGCCGGAAAATGTCATTTTCCGGACGATTTTGAAGTAATTAATAGTATTGTTTCTGGACGGAGGACCAAAAAAAATATTTTTTTAAATAAAAAGTATCCTATTTTACTTCTAATACCTTCAAAAATATATGTACAAAGTTTCATGATGATCGGTTAACTAGTTTTCGCGTGAAAGCGTAACAAACAAACTTACATTCACATTTATAATATTAGTAGGGAGTAGGGATGTCAAACATTTGTTGTTTTAATACAGTTTTTAAATATTATTTTATTATAAATTTTATGCTTTAAGACAGTTTGCATAATGTTTTTATTTCTCACTTAATTGATTAAGAAGAACAATTCCAAAGTTTAACATTTAAGAATTAATACAATTTTATTTACAAATGTGTCCACATATATCGATTTAAATAATTAAAAATATATTTACCTTAAATACATTGTCAACGTAATATGTTTTTCCATTAAATTGAAACCAATTTGTGTTTTTTTTATTTTGTTGCAAAACAGAAGAAACAAATCCATCGCCAGGTTTTTGAGCACTTTGAGATATTAAATCCAATATTAATATGAAGAAAATTGTTCTCAAATCCATTACTATTTTTCCTAAAACTAACAGTTCATATCTTATAGTTAATTAATTCACTTTTTATTAGGTTTCGCCATGAACTGTTGTTTTGTTGTGAATGTTTATAACAAACTAATGCGAATGTGTGGTATTTCCAGCTCTGAAAGGAACCAGAAAGGAGTTGATTATCACAAAAACACATAAGCGTAGAAAAAAGATGTAGGCATTCAGAAATCTTATCGTCACAAATTTTAAATTAATTGTAGTATTATTAAAGAAATTTATTTTCAACTTTTATGAATTCCATTACAGAACCAGTTTTTTATTTTCGCTCCAATTGGTTATTTTAGATGTTTCTTCAATTTATTGGGTTTCAAGCAGCTAATACGAGTCATTATAAGTTTTGTTACGGGCCATCTTCCCTAGCTGCATATTATGCAAAAAAAAAACTTAAAAATTTAACACATATTGTGCGAGACACTGGATCGCATGTAGAAGTAAATTTTTGTAAAATTCAGAATGACTCTACAAACATATGGCACACACAGATTAGACTTGTATAAATTGGTACAGGTACAGGTTCCTAAAATTCGCATTTTTCGTTGTTTTTTTTATATACTGTTAGTGCCAATCAACAGGATAATAGTGAGTTTGTATCTAAAGTACTATCAACAAACAGTAATCCAAACTGGTTTTCATACAATGGCAAAACGTACTATGTTGGAATATATTTAGGGTAAGTATGATTAAATATGGACATAATAATGTAAAACTGGCGCACACACACATACACCTTATAAAGGCGACAATATAAATATATTTGAAAACTAATTTTGTGGTTAACGTCTTTCTTGAATACTATAGTATTTGTTAAATGTTTTTTGCATGTATATTTAACAGTTCATTAACAAAAATAATAAAGTTTCGGTGCTTGTGATGAGAGGATTTGTTAAAATGAAAATCGTGTAGGACTCGCTGGTTGTACTTATTTTGTAGAAATTTTGATTATTTAGTCAAGAATGTTTCGAGAAGATAACCTGAAAACGACTCTAGACCAGAAAGTTTAAGTTATCTATTTGAGGGTGTGAGGGTAATTTAAAGAGCAGTTTTCGCAGTTTACATATTATAAAAAGTCATTTTTCAATCGTCGGAGTAAAAAGGTCAATCAATTTTGTAATTAGAGATAATGAAAACTATAAAAAATAAAATAAGATTTATTTTTATTATATTTTCACCACAATTAAATAAACTGAATTATTAAATGTTGTAGGCTAACTTCTTCAAAGCCATGAAGTTTTGTAGCCAACAAAAAATGCGTTTAGTAAGCATTAACAATTTATCAGAAAATAATAGAATTATAAAATTCCTTAGAGAGAATGGTAAGTTTTAATACACGTCAATAACACGACAATAAGTCCATATATGACGTCAATGAGAAGAAGATGATTTGTCAAATCGACTAGTCAAAAAAAAAATACTTAAACCACTATTCATCTACAATTTTATATCAACAAATGTTGCAGAATGCAATATATTAATTATTCTATCGCTTTACGAGTTTTTGAAAAGCATTTTCAAAGACATTGAACATTTAACTAAGAAGAAACAACTACTTCCTGGGCTATGTGCCCCGACGGATATTGAATTATACTTCAAAGTCAAACGGGGTTGGCATATCTAATAGATAATTTAAACCAACCATTTTGGTTTGTAGTTAGCAGGGACAACATAACTTGTAGACCGGTTTCGGTGTATTTGCACCTTGTCAGTACAAGGTATATGTTATCCGTCAGCGAGCTTAAAGCATAATCACTGACTAAAGACTAAACTAAAATCACAATCAATATATATCTTTCAATAACGAAAGATGTGATAGTAGTGACATCTTCACCTCTAACGGCAATCCAAAATTCGACTTGACAACAAGACTCACGCCTTGATACTATTAAAGTATTATAACAAGAAACTGTAATAGTGTCTTATTTAATAAAGCGAGTTATCAGTCAACAAATGTTGCAGAAAGCAGAATATTAATTATTTTATCGCTTTACGAGTTTTTAAAAACATTTTCAAAGACATTGATCATTTAACTAAGAAGAAACAACTAAAGCGATAGAATAATTAATATTTTGCATTATTATAAAAACGTTCACATTAACAAACAATATATATATATATAAATATATATATATACAGTTTTCTTGGCTATATATTATTACATAGATAAATAGTATCAGTGGATAAACAAATACGTAGTACACACCCGAACGTCCAAACAGAATAAAAGTACATGTGCAATAGATAGGTACTTCTCTTTTATTCACAATCCGATAATATAGGAACGATTTGCCAGTTTAATAAAGAAGTAAGTAAGTATTTCTAAATTTCAGGTAACTTATATATATAACTGCAACTCCACGATTGACTTCACGTTATTATATATATATATATAATGTGGGCACAGCTAGCCGAAGGCACAAATGGCGATAGGACTCTTGTGTGAGCGTTCTTTGTTTGTGTTTTTTAGACACATGTTTCCCTACCATCCTTTGCTCCCAAGTACCCAACACTTTTGCTAGCCAAGTGCAATACCTTACTTGGTTATGCCGCACTGATGACGGCTAACGAGGCAGAAACCTGCATGTCTGCGGTTACCATTCTTACTCGTAATCCTGTAATCCTTTTTGCGTACATGCCCGTTAATTTACCCCTTTTGTTTATCATAAGTACGCATTCTTGGCACCCATTGTGTTTCACATCCTGGGCTTGGAACGACTCAAACACAATGAGTCCGTTTCGCCACCGTGGCGACGCTGGTCGTAGCCCCAAAATGTGGGCACAGCTAGCCGAAGGCACAAATGGCGATAGGACTCTTGTGTGAGCGTTCTTTGTTTGTGTTTTTTAGACACATGTTTCCCTACCATCCTTTGCTCCCAAGTACCCAACACTTTTGCTAGCCAAGTGCAATACCTTACTTGGTTATGCCGCACTGATGACGGCTAACGAGCCAGAAACATGCATGTCTGCGGTTACCATTCTTACTCGTAATCCTATAATCCTTTTTGCGTACATGCCCGTTAATTTACCCCTTTTATATATATATATATATATATATATATATATATATATATATATATATATACAAAAGAGGAAAATTATTGGGCATGTACGCAAAAAGGATCAATAAGGCCACGAATAGGAATGGTAACCGCAGACATGCATGCTTCTGGCTCATTAGCCGTCATCAGTGCGGCATAACCAAGTAGGGTATTGCACTTGGCTAGCAAAAGTGTTGGGTACTTGGGAGCAAAGGATGTTGGGGAAACATGTGTAAAGAAACATAAAAACACAAAAACAACGAAAGCTCACACTTTTGCTAGCCAAGTGCAATACCCTACTTGGTTATGCCGCACTGATGACGGCTAATGAGCCAGAAGCATGCATGTCTGCGGTTACCATTCCTATTCGTGGCCTTATTGATCCTTTTTGCGTACATGCCCAATAATTTTCCTCTTTTGTTTATATTAATACGCATTTTCTTGGCACTTTGTTTATTATATATATATATATATATATTGAAATGGATCCTCCTTCCGGAACACCCTTTTTAATAAAATTCTCGGTCGTGGATTCAAGATTTCCAAATTGATTGTCCTAAAATAAATTACAAAAAAAAATCTAGTGTGGCAGTCAGTGGGACTGCCGGCAGAAGTTATACTTCTATGCATGCGCATGGATTCATAAATTTGTATGCGAATGATTTAGTAAATTCATTATATGATATTCGTGGTAAGCGACTCCAAAAACCTCCTAGTACCGTGTGCACACTCTTTTTGTATCGAATTTGCATAAAATTCCTGGAGACGAGGTCCGTCTTAAGCACCAGGTGTTTCGAACACTATCGCTATTATTATAATCGTATTTAGCGACTCAAAAAAACCTCCGAGTACCAAGTGTGCACTGATTTCGTACAGAATTTACATAAAACCCCAGAAGAAGAGGTAAATACCCTAGACACCAAGTGCCGCGGAGACTTTTGGAATTGTGATATTAGTGTTCAGCGACTCCAAAAACCCAGAGTATATAAATTGAACTTATTTTCAGCAATTTTTACCGAGTTGTAAGTTTTCTCTCTATTGTCTGAATGTACTTTTCGAATGCAGAAATGCAATTTCCATTTTTCCATTATAAAATATAGCGACAAATTTCCTGATACTTTAACGAATCCAATGCAAAAAAACGCATTCCGATCCATCTTAAGTTACAAAATTCGAAGGTTATTTCCTCGACTATTCGTAAAAACTGTGTTTATGTATCCAACAACCTTAAAAGCATGGAGCAAAATATACTGCAACCATGTGACGGCATTTTAGACTACAATACAATACTCATTACTGAATGTTACTATTAATATAAAATGCTAAACTTAATATGTTAACTTACGTTACAGAATTATAAAATAATCTGTCAAATAATCATGTGGTCCGTCACTATGATATTCATACATTAGTTCAGACTGTTTTTTGTATATCTATCCCTTTTCAATGTACTGAATGTGGAAACGGTATTCAAAGGACTTATAGTCATGACTAATAACATGTGGTAAATATTTCATCTTTGTTTTTACCGACCAATATACCTTATAAGTGTTTCTGTCTCTCTCTTACCCACACCATTACATATGTAATGATTTTTCCCATTTAGCTCTACACAATCTTTTTCTACAGAGTGTACAAATAGAAGTATAACTTCAAAAATATAAATATAAAAATTTATTGTCTTTCTCTTCTTTCTACTCCACTTCCTTTTTCTGTTCTTCAGCCCTTTCTCTATATCTTCAAATTTATGATTTCTTCCTATTCGTTGCTTCTTTCTGCTCCAATACTTTCTATTTCTTGCCTTTTATCTTCTCTTACCACTTTCCAAACCTGACCTCACTGCTTTTCGTACCTGCTATCTTCTCTGGTTTATGTCCAAAAATTTTTGGTTTTACTTATTTATAAACTCTTCTTGTTATATTTTTTTTCTAGTCGTTTTATTTTAATTTAAATATTGATATTTATTCTATTTTCAATCAAATTCTATAAAAGTTTTAACTTTATTTATTTTTACTGACTTTTCAAAATTATAATTCTTGACAATCTAAATCAATAATCCTCCTTAACAACGTAACAACACAAAAACAATCTTAATACAAAAATACTTAATTTAGACAACCAATTTAAAAATAATGGATCACGTTCCAACATTTCATTGAAAGAACGTGCCCATGAAGAAAAATCCATATCAATTTCCCCCAAATTTGATTTGACTTGGTAAATTACTTCACCTTGCCAAATCAAATTTCCTTTCAGTAGGAAATGTTTCTTCACCATCAGTTGTCAAGCTTTTAATTTAGAATATTTTAATTTTAACTAATAATTTTAACATATGAATCCCCTATCATTATATCTACTTTTATATCTACTTTTACATTTTTCTTTATTCAGTTTTTCATTTCTATTTTACTATTTTTTTATAAAATTCATTCCCCCTTCTAAACATTTATTAAATTATAATGTTTTTATTATGTTTTTTTATAGTTTTAAATTTGTTCCCCCTCTTTTGAAATTTTCGTATACATTTAATTTTTATAGACTCCCCTTTCCTAATATTTTCCTACATATACTTTTTTTTTATAAATTTTGTGATTTTACCCCTTTCCTGATATTTCCCTATATATAACTTTCTGATAATTTTAAATACCTTGCCCCTTTCCTAATATTTCCCGCGATACAAACTTTTAATAAATTTAAATTTCTTTCCCCGTTCTTGATATTTCCCTCGACACAAACTTTTTATAAATTTAAATTGCTTTCCCCTTTCTTGATATTTCCCTATACCTATATAACTTTTTTATAAATTTAGATACCTTTCCCCTTTCCTGATGTTTGCAAATATAGAAGTTTCTTATAAATTTACCCTTTACCCTTTCTTATAATAACATTTCACGTTCTTTTTCTTGTACTACCTTTATTTCTTCTTCTTTTTCTTCTATCTCACATATTTTCTTTACTGTATTTTGCATTTCTTCTATTACATTTTTCTTTTCCATATTCTCTTGTTGTACCTATAATTATCTCTAAGTCATTTAATTTTTTATTTGTATTAGTATTGATTTCTTTTATTTCATCTTTACCTTCCTTGTTAATAATTATTTTAATTTTTTCTTCTTGTAACTCCTCTAATTCTGTTTTTCTCATTATCATATTATTTCTTATTTCTATTTTTGTTTCTTCCATTGTTTCTCTATACATTTCCATTTGCTTCTTCATCTCATCTTTTAATTCTTCATTATTCTTGTTCATATCTTCTTTTATTTCTTTTTTCATTGTATCCATATTTAAATTTATTGCTTTCAATTTTTTGTTTATTGTTTCCATGTTTTTGTTCATATCTTTTAACATTTCTATAATTAGTTTTATCGCTGATTCCTTACTAATCCGTATCTTACTATCCTGATTACCTTTATTATCCTGATTATCCTGACTAACCTGATTACCCTGACTATCCTGAGTACCGTGACTACCCTGATTATTAATATTATCGCCTTGTTCTAACATTCTATCTGTAATTTCCTTTCCCCCTCTTAATTTCATATAAATCCACCTATAATTTATTTAATCTTTTACTCCTGAATCACACACTTTGTTTTTAATAAAGCAAGCTTGTCACCTAATAGTAAAAAAAAATCTCTTACCCTCAGTACCAAAGCAGCCACACGTTCTGGGCGCCAATTGAAATGGATCCTCCTTCCGGAACACCCTTTTTCAATAAAATTCTCGGTCGTGGATTCAAGATTTCCAAATTGATTTTCCTAAAATAAATTACAACAAAAAAAAATAAATATAAAAAAAAATTGTCTTCCTCTTCTTTCTACTGCACTTTCTTTTTCTGTTCTTCAGCCCTTTCTCTATATCTTCAAATTTCTGATTTCTTCCTATTCGTTGCTTCTTTCTGCTCCAATACTTTCTATTTCTTGCCTTTTATCTCCTCTTACCACTATCCAAACCTGACCTCACTGCTTTTCGTACCTGCTATCTTCTCTGGTTTATGTCCAAAAATTTTTGGTTTTACTTATTTATAAACTCTTCTTGTTATATTTTTCTTCTAGTCTTTTTATTTTAATTTAAATATTGATATTTATTCTATTTTCAATCAAATTCTATAAAATTTTATTTTAACTGACTTTTCAAAATTATAATTCTTGACAATCTAAATCAATAATCCTCCTTAACAACGTAACAACACAAAAACAATCTTAATACAAAAATACTTAATTTAGACAACCAATTTAAAAATAATGGATCACGTTCCAACATTTCATTGAAAGAACGTGCCCATGAAGAAAAAGTCATATCAATATATTTATTTATATATATATATATAGATTTATAATTATTTTTGACCGGATAGTATAAAAGAAAAAATGATTTTTCTTGGGGTTGCGGTCCAAAGGCCTCTAGTGATTAAAACACTATTAAAGGTGTACTCTTTTATTAAAAGTCAAGCTTTCGAAACCGTTTGGTTTCTTTCTCAAGACAACTAAAATGTGAACAAAATATTACACAACATTGAACAAAATATAAAATTTTAACTTACTAATAGTTGAGAATTGTAAGAATAAAACCTTAAAACACGAAGAATAATGAAAAATTTTTTAAAAGATTTTTTTTGTATAATTATAGTCAAAATTTTTTTGATTGATGTAAATTAGATATCAATTGTCACATTCAATTGTAAAATTTTTTTGATTGAAAAATAAAAAATAAAAAGGGGGATAAAATAATTTTGAAAAAAAAAAAATAATAATAATATTAAAGATTTACTGGTTAAATAATTGTATCAAATAACTATATAAGTTACTATGCTATATTAAATAAGTACATATAAAGAAAATATTAATGGAAATACAGAAAGGAAAATATTCTTATTCCAAGGCAGAGTGCAAATGCAGTAAAAATGGTATAATTTATCATCATCTTCTTCACAATTCCTAAAAAAGAAAAATAAATCAAAATAAGAAATTAAAATATACAAGTACATCTAAAAGATATTTATTTTAAAGATTCAATATAGTTTAATCTATAATATATAAAATTTTAATAATCATGTATTAGATAGATAATAAAAGTAAATATTTAAAAGTTTATAAAGTTTACAATACTTTGGTAATTAAAAATAATCTTAAATGAGTTAGAATAGAATTAAATTAGAAAATTAAATGACAAAAGATGAGAATTCACAAAAGAAATATTAAAAATTTTTTACTTACTTTCAAAACACACAATTTTGTTTTCAAGCCATATTGTAATTTATTGTAGTTTAATTTCCAAATGAAAAATTCTGAAAATAGAAAAATGTTAGTTTATAGTTATAGCAAATTTAAAAAAAAAAGAATGATTATTGTGTTCAATTTGAATAATGAATTAAGAATTAGATTGTTTGTAATTTCATTTGAAAATAATTGGTAGGCGAATAGGTAATAGGAATGTATAGTTTCAGTTTGTTTGAAAATTCAGTTGTTTAATTGTTGATTTTGGAAGCGCTCTCTTGTTTTCGACCTCTGAAGAGGAAGGATGTAAAAAGTTTTAATGAAGATTTTTGTAAAAATTATGATGTTACAAGAAATTTAAAAGGAGATTAGTAAGATTTATATTATCAATAATTAGTTAAGAAGTTTGTAGAAGATATTTACTCTCTTGTTTTGGGAGATTGAAGGGATAAGATGTAATAAAGTTTGCTCCATTAAAATTTAGAGTTTTTTTCAAAATACTTATAAAAGAAAGTTTAAAAGTAGTCAAAAGTGTTAACAAAACTACAAGGAAGTTCCTGATAGTAACTGGTAAAAAGTAAAGTTTATTTTTATGAAGAAATAAATGTTAGAAATTGTATGCTGAGCAGTTCATTGATATAAATGCTTCCTGAATTAATGTAAAGAAAGTAAAACCAGTTTCTAACAAGAAAGAAAATTATTATTTTACTTACCATTGGATGTAATAGCTGATTGTTTCCTGATTAGAAGAAATTTTATTAGTCATAATCTCCAAAGTGTCCTTATATCATTGCTGTCCTGGGAAACGTTGGATTCTTATTGAAAAGGGGATCCTGAGTCTTAGCTGTCCAAAGAGAATACAAGATCTTCATAAGACGGTATCAATTTCCAATTTCTAATCAATAAAGAACTTTTCTGTGTTTGATTTTTACGTATTTAATGAACATTTAATTTCACTGTACACTGTTTCACTGTTTAAATAAGTTATTTTTTATTATTAGATAAGATTAATTTGATTTATTAGTTACAAAATTCAGAATTTTTTATATCATTTGATTTAACTACATTTGGTTTTGAAAATAGTGTGTAAAAGCTAACAACACTATAAGGAAAAAAGTAAGGTTAAGGTTAATATAGAGTCATCGTTCAGAAAACATAATTTGGTATATGATTGTTGAATTTTATAATCGTTTTGTTGAAATTTTCAATATTAGTTAAATTTGAATCTATTTATTATTTAAAATTTTTGAACTCTGACCCTGAGAAGGAGAATAGCCAGGAGCATATTTTAAAATAATAATATTTAAAATTAAAGAAATTAATTTGATTCTTACCTTCTTAACATTTATATTAAAATTTAAAATAAATTCAAGGTAAGGATTATTTTATAGCATAGTAACTAATAGAATACTACAGAGCAAGTTACATATATATATATATATATATATATATATATATATATATATATATATATATATGTTATGATGTAGTGTTTCACGGATGGTAGAATGAACAGTAGTGGTGTTCCGGGTTTCAATCCGTTGGTTGTTTGTGTCTTCACGACGTTTCGCCAACATCTCAGCTGGCATTTTCAAGTGATGCTTCCTTTGCGGCTGCTCAACTTGGAGCAGCCGCAAAGGAAGCATCACTTGAAAATGCCAGCTGAGATGTTGGCGAAACGTCGTGAAGACACAAACAACCAACGGATTGAAACCCGGAACACCACTACTGTTCATATATATATATATATATATATATATATATATATATATATATATATATATATATATATATATATATAATATAATTCATTAGTGCTTATGTCCTAGGGCTACATTCTACGTAAATAGTTTTTCTTTTAGAAAAAAATAAATTTAAAATTAAAACTATGTATTAAGTGTTTGAAAATTGTAAAGAATAGAAGAGAGTTTTACTATGGAAAAATATTCTGCAAGATTTATGTGGTTAAAAATCAATTATCCGGGCATCTATGCGGCATGCAATCAGACAATGGTATTTTAAAACTGCTCATATTGTTTTGTCTTCCACGATTTAGGCACACGTTGTTAAAAGACCCCAGCTAATAGGTTCTTTAAAAAAAAACAAATTTATGTCTTTTAAAGAAATGCTGCGATGCATGCCTAAATATTACAGATATTTGTACTAATATTTAGACACAGATTACCTATATATTTATTAATTTATTAATTTATCAAAATTTTTTCTGTTAATACATCTGTATCTGAAAAAAGATCAATAGGTTATCCATAAATAGCAATAGTGTATATATTCGTAGAAATCATACACTACATTATCGTTTTTTAATCATTACTAACTGAAATGAATATCAAAATAACTTTTGTGTTACTTACCGGTTTTTGTTGTTGGAATATTATTTATGGTCAAAACTTACAAACTTCAAATTTGTTTAACTTTTCAGGAAAGACCTATTACATTGATAGTCTCTTCCAAGTAAGTTCTGCTATAAAATATTTTGCTTTGTTAAACAACTGAAGAACCAACACTATTATTTTAGATAAATTTCTACAAGGCTTTACAGTTTTGTAGACAACATGGCATGCATCTGTTAAGTATAAGTAATGTAGATGAACATCATAAACTTGCACAAATTATCCGTGATAAAGGTGAGTTAAAACAAACTCTTTTAATGTTTTTATAGATCTCTTTTCTATTTTTTTAATTCTTCATAGTTTCTTTATAACTTTGTTTAGTTTTTATCATTACACACAGTAGATATTGTAGATTATAAGTGGGGTCGATTGGCCCAGGTGACCTTAACATTGCGACCTAAAAGATCTTCTGTGTATACGCTACATCTAAGTATGAGACCATAAGGTCTAAACTTATTTAAAAAAGTTTGTTTGTAACCGGATCAGGCTCTAAGAAGACCTGTCCCAGATATTTATGACTTTGGCGAACAATTTATCTGCAGTATCAGATAATATATTCAGTCGTTTCATCTGCATACTCACAGAATCGGCTTATTCCACTGTTGACTTTGCCCATTTTACGAGATAGTAAATCAGTGAATAGTGTCCCATGAGAATTTTTCTAATTACTCTGAGTTAAGGATTCTGAAGCTATAAGAGAAAAATAGAATAGCAGTGAAGGCTATCTTTGCCTTTTTTAGATATTAAAATAGGTATTAAATTATAAAACAAAACATAATAGAATGTAATTTCCAAAATTTTTATATTAGTGAACGTACAGCATTGAAAACATAAAACAAAAACTAAATAAAAATAACATACATTTACTTCTTCCAAATATATTGTTACGTTCTAGGGGTTCAAAATAAAATCACTGCTGAACGAAAATGTCTGATTTATTTACACACTACAAACTAAACGAATTAACTAAATAACTAAACTAACTATAACACACTAATTTATGTACAACAATTAACTTCGATTTATATTCACTATTTATTTTCACTTCGTAGATCGCTCGAATATTTAGACTGTCGCTGTTAACTTTTTAACTTCCCCGTGGGTCGTGGCTCTCCGCTTATATACCTGCTCACTGCTTCCAGAACGTCTTTCGGTAACAATTTCTCGTCGCCCGTAGAAGGAAAGGAATATTCTCGATCGTACGCTGGGTCACTAGACTTCCGGGAATCAGTTGTTTACCTAGCGCTATCAGGGCGACAGGAGCGTACTAGGGAAGTCTCGCTCGTTACACTGCCCCCTCCTTAAGACGTTCGGTCCCCGAACACCTTGGTTGGTATGTCTGAACCTACAGGTATCTCCCTTTCTGCAGCTCCCTTGCTTTTCGAAATAGCAATCCACAGTCTTCTCCTTCATTGTGTTTCCGCTCGGGTTGAAAATGCACACGAGTATCTCTATTCCTGTCTTATGGAAAAGCACCTCGAGCATGTTCCGGACGACTCTCCAGTTGAGTTGATCTAGACCACAACCCAACTTAGGCACAGCCAGCTTCTTCACTTCCAACCTGGTAAGTTCGTTTCTTAGGTTCAGCAAGGTATTCCACATACTTCTATAGCTAGGTTTGTGATCGGAAAGCCTCTTAGTCACCATGTAGAAGAGGTGACGATGACCGTCAGTGAGACTTAGAATTTTTCCGGGATGGGGCTGTTGTCTGGAGAGCTCAGATACACGGCCAAACTTCTTCCTGAAGACTAATGCTATTCCCCTGGACATACGCAGATCTTCGGCGACACAATGGGCTAGGGAATAATCTCCAGGCACAGAGAAGAGGTCCTGCTGCTGCTCGGTGGTAACTCCGAATCGTGCCTTCCCAGTTCCACCATAGTTCTCCATGAACTGGTCGAAACTTATCTCAACATGCTCTGGGCTGGTCGTCCTTCTCAGATGGGTCTCGTCTTGTTCGTCGTAGTCCGCCTCGTATTTCGCCAACCGATTTACATGGACCACGCGCCTCTTGCCCCTTGGTAGTTTTTGTATACGGTACACTACATCATTGATCCTCTTTACCAATCTGTATGGACCCTCCCAATTCCTCTGTAGCTTAGGTGATAATCCTCTCTTCTTCTGGGGGTTGTACAGCCAGACCAAATCTCCAGCGTTGAAACCACCTTCTGTAGCTTTGCTGTCATAGCGGGTCTTCATTCGGTCACTAGCAATTTGTATGTTTTGTCGGACCTTCTCATGAATGTAGTGTAGCCTGCCCCTCAATGTGCTCACGTAGTCCTCACCGGCTATCTCTGTTCCGGGCTTACATCCAAACTCTAGGTCACAGAATAATCTTATTTCCCGGCCGAACATGACACAAGCTGATCTGTAGGCCATGGTGAACAGATGAAGGTACCGGTCCCAGTCTCTTTGATGGTCAGAGACCACTTTAGCCAAATATTTTTCCACAGTTTTATTCATTCTTTCGACTAGGCCATCTGACTGTGGGTGAAGAGGCGTTGTCCTGGTCTTCTTGACTCCGAGTATTTCACAAATGCTCTGGAATAGGCCAGACTCGAAATTTCGTTCCTGATCAGAATGTAGCTCCAGTGGCACTCCAAACCGACTAAACATCTCTTTTATCAGCACGTCTGCCACTGTCGAGGCCTCTTGGTTTGGGATGGCATGTGCTTCAACCCATTTGGTAAAGTAATCCGACGCCACCAATATGTACTTGTTCCCATCGTCAGTCTCTGGGAATGGGCCTGCGATGTCTATAGCAACTCTTTCCATAGGACTGCCTACGTTATACTGATTCATTGGCGCTCGTCGTTTTCCTCTTGGGCCATTCGTTGAAGCACAAAGTCTACATTTTCGGCACCAGGTCTTCTAGATAATGCGTCAGCGTTGCCATGTGACTTTCCGGCCCGGTGTTCCACAGAAAAATGATATTCCTGCAGCCTTTCTATCCATCTCGCAACCTGACCTTCTGGGTTCTTGAATTGTAGAAGCCACTTCAGAGCAGCATGATCTGTTCTTAGAAGGAATTCGCGACCGTACAAGTATTTATAGAAATGTTCCATGGACTTGACTGCGGCGAGTAGTTCTCTCCTCGTAACACAATAGTTACGCTCAGGCTTCGACAGGACCTTGCTGAAGTATCCTATAACTTTCTCTTGGCCATTCTGAATTTGGGATAATATGCCTCCTATGGCCGTGTTGCTTGCGTCCGTGTCCAATATAAACCTTCCACTGGTCTGAGGATAACTTAATATAGGAGCTGTTGTTAGTGCTTGCTTCAGTCGATTGAAAGCATCCTCGCATTCAGTATCCCATTTGAAGTCCCTTCCATCTTCCGTCAGTCTTGTTAGAGGCTTCCCGATGTCAGCAAATCCAAAGACGAACTTCCTGTAGTATGTGCACAAGCCAAGAAAACTCCTTACTTGGTGCTTGTCCTGTGGTACTGGCCATTCTCGTACAACCTTGACTTTGTCTGGGTCAGCACTAATGTCATCTGCAGATACTACATGTCCTAGATATTTCACTTTTTTCCTGAAGAGGTGGCATTTCTTTGGACTGAGTCTTAAATTTGCAGTGCGTAGCTTTTCAAGGACTTCTCTTAAATTTTTCAGGTGTTCGTCAAATGTCCGGCCAAATACTATGACATCGTCCAAATAAACTAGGCACGACTTCCATGACAATCCTCGAAGAATGGTTTCCATTAATCGCTCGAAAGTTGCAGGTGCGTTACAGAGGCCAAATGGCATTACTGTGAACTGCCACAATCCTGTCCCAATAGTAAAAGCTGTTTTCTCTTTGTCTTTGGGATCTAATTCCACCTGCCAATACCCACTCTTCAAATCCAGCGTGGAGAACCATTTCGAGCCAGAAAGCGTGTCCAAAGTGTCGTCAATCCTTGGAATGGGGTAGCAATCCTTCTTGGTGACGTCGTTCAAACGACGATAGTCGACACAAAATCTGGTGCTGCCATCTTTCTTCTTCACCAAAACCACAGGTGATGACCAAGGACTATCAGATTGCTCTATTATTTCTTGTTCGTGCATGTCCTTGATTATATTTTCTGCTTCTTCTCTCTTTGCTATGGGAAGCCTTCGCGGTTGTTGGCGAATGGGATCTGAACTTCCGGTATTGATAGAATGCTTCACAACATTCGTCCTACCCATCTGAGTGTTGTCCATAGCAAAAACGTCACTGTATTCATGAATCAGTTTCTTCACCTTGCTAATATGTTCTGGTGCAAGTTCTGTGCAGGAAGAAGCCAATGTCTCAAATAATTTCTTCGAACTCTTCTCGCTTCTTAGTAGCGGGTTCTTCACATCCTGAACGCTTCCTGTCACACAAAGCACGGAACAGCTTTCTACCAGGATCGTACCTTTCTTCAAGATCACAGGGTACATGTTGGTGTTCAACATGCTCACAGGAACTTCGTTTCCGCCTCTCACCAAAGTTTTTTCGAATAGCAGTCCTTTCCCGAGGTTACTCTCACTGGCTGGTTCGATGAGTCTTATACAGTTATCTCGAAGGTCTCTATCTAAATACCCCTTCACTATGGTTTCCGCCTGTCCACGTAGGTGAACATCTTCGCTGAGTAAGACTCGAGTCGTGATATCTTCACATCCCAGGAATGGAATTTCCAGATTTCCGATCCTCAGAACATCGTTTCTCATATCCATCCATAACCCTTAATGACATCCATTCCCAAGATGACTTCCTCCATGATATCTGCCACCAGCACCTCATGTTCGAGAGACCTGTCCCCAATGTTGATGACGATCCTCTTCTTTCCATGTGTTGGCACGTCTTCTCCAGTTGCAGTCCGTAAACGAACCATCGCTGGTAAGGTTTTTCCATTTCCTTGAACTACACTCGGCTTAACTATAGTTCGGGGTGCGCCAGAGTCGACTAACATTTTTACGGACCTTCCATTAATTTTACCGTCGACATAAACACTTGAAGAGATGGCCTGAATTACAACTTCAGGGGCATTTTCGTGGCGGGTCGGTTTATGCCCCTTCTTGCCAACCCGCTTTAGTTTTCCTGTTCTTGCCGTTGTGGTTTAACCGGCTTCTTGCAGTTACGCCGAATGTGTCCTCTTTCGCCGCAGTTCCAGCATCTTGGTCCACCATCACGTTTCTCTTGGAGAACTCGGCGAACTACTTCTTCGATTCTCTCGTCGCAGACTGGCGAATCATCAAGCTGTCTCACTTTGCTCTGTCCTCTGTGCGAAGCTTGTTTAGCAGCTTTAAATTCTAGTGCATGGGCCAGGGCGTCATCTAGGGTTTTGGGCCGGGCCAACCGCAACGTCTGCTGAGTCTCCGTGTCTCTCAACCCATCGACGAAGGTCTGGACAGCAAGTTGTTCTAGGAAGCTGTCCGGTGCTAAAGGAAAGGCCAGCCTTACCAACCTTGCTATGTCTGCTTTGAATTCCTACAAGGTTTCTGCACTCTTCTGATGGCGACTCTTGATTTGTGCGTGATACACTTGTTGGAGATGTGCATCACCATATCTCATTTGTAGTCTACTTGTCAGAGTCTTATAATCACCTTGTTGACTTACAGGAATGGTCTGAAGGATATTCAGTGCGTCTCCTCTTAATGCAACAATTAAGGCAGTTGCTTTCTCTTCATCGTCCCAGCAGTTGGCGTTGGCTGCTGCTTCAAATTGTTTCTGATATGTGCTCCAGGGTGTTTTGCCATCAAAAGTTGGAGGTTTGATCTTTGTTCGCCCTGGCTCACCCCGTTCTCCCAGCTTAACAGAACAATATTTGCTGAAGTTCTTGCTCAAACGCTCTTCCATGGTTTTCACATGTTCTTCCAATTTTACTTGCATTTCTTCCTTCATATTAACCAATCTGCCTTCAATGTTTCCAACCCTGTCTTCAAATTTTCCAATTTCGTCTTTTACGCTTCCAATCTCATTTTCCAATTTGGAGTAATTATTCTTTAACTCATTTTCAATCAATGTCAATTTATCTCCCATTTTCTTAGTGTTTTCTTCCATTTTATTCTCCATTTTCTTAGTGTTTTCTTCCATTTTATTCTCCATTTTCTGGGTATTCTCATCCATTATCTTTCTGGTATTTTCTTCCATTTTATTCTCCATTTTCTGGGTGTTTTCTTTCATTTTATTTTCCATTTTCTGGGTATTCTCATCCATTTTCAAGCTCATTTTTTCAAGGGCTTGCTTGAAAAATTCCATTGTCGCCTGATCCATTTTCTTCGCCTGTGATCTCGTTACTGGCATACAAAATATTCAATAATGAAGTCCACAATTTTAAATTAACACAGCAGTTTAATTTACCCCACACCTGACACCAATTGTTACGTTCTAGGGGTTCAAAATAAAATCACTGCTGAACGAAAATGTCTAATTTATTTACACACTACAAACTAAACGAATTAACTAAATAACTAAACTAACTTTAACACACTAATTTATGTACAACAATTAACTTCGATTTATATTCACTATTTATTTTCACTTCGTAGATCGCTCGAATATTTAGACTGTCGCTGTTAACTTTTTAACTTCCCCGTGGGTCGTGGCTCTCCGCTTATATACCTGTTCACTGCTTCCAGAACGTCTTTCGGTAACAATTTCTCGTTGCGCGTAGAAGGAAAGGAATATTCTCGATCGTACGCTGGGTCACTAGACTTCCGGGAATCAGTTGTTTACCTAGCGCTATCAGGGCGACAGGGGCGTACTAGGGAAGTCTCGCTCGTTACAATATGATAGTACTTAATCTTTTGGAATGACTCTTATTTAAGACATGTCTCATATGATTTTTGTATTTTAGAAAAAAGATAAAAAACAAATTATATTTGGGATTAATTGACTAAATTTTATATCCGACAGGATTTGCGATCTCTATCTATAGCCGATACCGCCTTTAACCATTCGGCCACAAATGCCCAAAGGCGCAATCGAGAATATAAAAGCGATTTTAAAAGACGTCGAAAGAACCTAAGAGTCTCGCTTTTTAGAATAATAGATTAAAAAGTGATATAATTAATACCCATTTATTATCTACACATAATTAAACAATAATCCTTTGCTAAAAAGATAGATGTTATTTCTGAGACATTCTCTGTATGCACTTACAAATTTTTTGTGCAATTTGGCTCTATTGGTTTTCATTCAGCAGGGAAAAATATGGCTAAAATTAACAACACACAGACACTCACACAACACTCTTAAAAATAAAGGTATGTCATAGCCAAGAATTAATTACTTATACTTTATTTTTAATTTATATACCTAACATTATCGTTTAAATGACATATAAGTTAAGTGCACATAGTTATGACTATGTAATTATACAGGGAGACTTTAATATTAATTTTTCGACTGTATCAAACAGATTAAAAAATATCATAAATAACATTAATCTTCAGCAGCATGTTACCAAACCTACCAGGTTAAATTTTAACAAGACAAAATATGCCATGCATTAAATCTGGGTCTTTGGTTATATCACAAACAATTACAGAGCACAATGTAATATATACAATATTTTATTTGCCCAAAGGCTTAGACGCAAAAAAACTGTCGAGATTATAATGCATTAAATATAAATTTAAATAACTTTTCAAGGGAAAGGGAGCTGTTCAACTGGAATAGACTATATATCTAGTTCTCAAAACACAGATGAAAAAGTTGACATTTTAAATAATTATATTTTGAGTGTTCTAAATTACTATGCCCTTATTAAAACTTATCAAATCTATGACCAACCTTTGGTATCATGGATTACTGAAACCATGGAATAACTAATTAAGTTAAGAGACAAAGCCCACAAAAAATACTTACGAACTAGACAACAAACAGACCTACAGTAATATCGATAACTAAGAAATTACACAAAACATTCTATAATAAGAGAAAAGCGAACATACTTTTTCACTCCAAAGGGATAAACAGTTTTGGGATACAGCTAAAAAATTAAAAATCACTTATAGTCAAGACCAGACTGACAGAAAATTTAAAAAATGCAAATGACATCCACAAATTTACCAAAAACCAAATACCAAATTTACCTCAAGAACTATTTAATTTTTACAAAAATAATAGGACCGTAAATAACACCTTAGACTTTAAACTTATTGATAGTTTTGCCTTAAAGAAATTGTTACAAAGTATAAAAAAATGCATTTGGTATTAACGGTATTTCTATCAAGGACGAAAGCTATATGTTTTGCATTTTACAAGGAACCGTTAATAAATATTATAAACACCTGTATCCTAAAACAAGTATTTCCGTCTCAATGGAAAATTTTTTAGGAACATATTTGCCAACAAATTTTAGCTTTTTCTCGCAAAAATAATATTAATCCAGAGTGCCAGTCTAGGTTTAAAAAAAACTTTAGTACAACCACAACACTAGTTAATATATTAAACGACATTAGAAAAAACAAAGAGCAAGGAAATAGTACCTGCATGGTGCTTTTGGACTTTAGCAAAGCTTCCGATGCCCTAAGTCTTAAAATGTTATCGGCATATTTTGGTTTTTTAAAGACAACCATAAACTTAATGAATAGTCTACTATTTGGTCGAGAGAATTGTATCGAAACCATAAAAAACTCTATAACAGAGAGATCAAGCTTTCAGAAATTAACAAAAGGCTGTAACCCTAATTTACCCTAGGCTAGCTCCTGGGGTCGTGGCTTACCTCTGAGTTTTATCAGTTTTCCCCAAACAATTAATTCTGGGTGCTCAGTACACACAAACAAATAAAATCGCAAAAATCAATTTCAGGTGGATTTATTTTATCAAAAATTAAGTTAATAAAATTTTAAAATATTTAATTAAATCTTGCTCTTAACTTATTTATTCTGGCTTCTTTTTCGGTGGAGTTGTTGAATATTCTACAATCAGGATTTCATTCCAACAAATAATTCTGGGATGGAACTGCTTAGACTTTTTATAAATCTTCCAATACTTCTTTTCGGAAAGGTAGGCATTTGTCTTCGAAAGGAATTTAATAGAAAAAGCAAAATGGCGGACGGCTTGTCACGTACTCCAACAATCAAAATTTCGTCTAATAGGGCCCTTCTGGATTTGGCAATTACCCTAACAATGAAATCACAATCAAAACTCCAACCTTTAATAATTTTCAATCAAGTAGATTCGCTATCTGGTTCTCCATATTATCGAGAAAAAATTAATTATATTTACATTTTAGGATAGCAATATACTTGAAATTAATGTGTTAGTAATAAATTAAAATAACAAATTCACCACAATTAGGACAATTTAATAAAATAAAAATTAAAACTGAAGCTAAAGAATAACTTACTTTTTGAAGGGCTCCGTTCAGATGAAAAATCAACGAGTAAATGAACGAACCGATATCATAAACGAATAAGGAAACCGACAGAAAACCGATCGATTCGTTCCCACTTAATTATATTAATCGGCGCAAAATCATAAAATAAATATTTATCCATAGTCAGGTGGATTTCGGCACAAAACGGACCCTGACCGTTACACGGCGTTCTTCAAGGGTCAGGGCTTTCTCCAATATTGTACTCGTTCTATGTCGCTGAGATGAATAAATGTGTGAAACACGTCAGATTATTTCAATGTGCTGATGATTCCCTATTACAGATTTTCATAAATAAACACATTATTCAAGAAGTGCAATAAAAACTGATTTTAATCAAATAAATCAATTCGCAGAAAATCATAACTTTCAACTGAACGCTACAAAATCACTACTGATTTTTAAGTCAAATACAACTAGAGAAACAATAGAAAATAATCTTATTATCATTCAAGTAAACAACACCTCCAATCCTTTAGCTCATACTGTCAAAAATCTAGGAATCTTTTTTGATAACAATATTTCTTTCCAAACGCATATTAATAAAAAAATTACAGCTTCATATTAACGCCTTAAAAACTAATACAAAGTCAAAAACTATTTATCTTCTAATCAAAAATATTTTCTCTGTCTCAGCATTATTTTATTCCTTTTTGATTATGGAGATCTAGTTTATGGTGAGTCACTTAATTGGCAAACCAAAAATCTATTTAAAAAGTGCATTAGATTTGCATTTCATGTACCATATCGCCAACATATAGCACCTTATTTAAATAATAATAAAATACTGAACATGTCCAATCGTAGAAAACTTCATTTGGCAACATTTTTGCATAATATAATAAAAACATCAAAACCAGGTTACTTAAGAAAAAAAATTGTTCGCCTTTCGTCAGATCAAAGGACCAGGAACTTTCATAAATTTGTTGTACACCGTCATAGGTCGGCGTCCTTTCAACGCTCGTTTACTTTTGTTGCAATCAAAATATGGAATGAAATTCCTTTAAATATTAAAATTTTATCATCGATAAGGTTTTCAAAACTTTATAAAGAAACATTGCTAAATTGTCGGTCAGTTCGTCTAACGCATCCGTGGCATTCCACATGTTTTACTAAAATAAAGATATTTGATTTGATTTAAAAATAGTTTATGAAAAATCCAGATTTTTTACTCATTGTGCAAATCAAAAGTTACAAATTAAATAAAAAAACTAATGTACAAAACAACAGTAGGAATAATTCCCTCCTGAGTTACACTTTGTATTACCATATTCTACTTACCAGGTATGTCTAAAAAATATCGTTACTTTTTTCCTGAACTTTAGTAAGTAATGCAAAACTGTGACGGTATTTACCAGATGTCTCGAAAAACAATTTTAGTATCTGGACTTTTTCATCAGACTGCAAGAAATAAATCGATTCACAGGAGTTAAGTAATGGGTTTTGGGTGTTAGGTTTAAAGACCCTGTTCAAGGACATGGTGTCCTTTTGAGAGTTGGATGGTGAAGTTTGATATGAAATCAGTATCTGTCTCTCGGTGCCATTCGGTGCTCGCTTTCTGGTTTTCCTACTATTGTTTTCCAGTTTCCTCGATCCTGAAATGTACCCAAACTGTCACAAACACTATGGTGTTGTGTGAGTGTGTGTGTGTGAATGTGTAACACCACGTTGTGCAATGTGGGCCTGGGAGATTGACGCTTTTTTTTTGTATAATCCGGTTATCCTGTATCTACCTGTAGGAGGGGAAGGTTGTGTCTACGGTTCGAAGTAGTCTTAAGGAGGCAAAGGGGATCTTATTCTTTGGAATTATTGAGGTTCTCTGGGGTCTTTTATTACAGTGAGTATGAACGGTCCTCTGGACTGTGATGTTGGCTCCCTGTAGAGTCAGAGTGACGTATCGTCGTTGTAGCGTCTAAAATCTAGAAGGAATAGAAAGTATTTTTGTATTTTGGTAGACTAGGCGGCTTGAGTAAAGGTATTGTAGGTATTTTGCTTTGCGGATAATCTCTCTCTCTGTGACAAGAAGCAAATGGAGCATTCTGTGATTTTATTAATAATAAGTTCGACATCAGTGTCTTACTTAAATGTTCGAGTGAATCGCGCGCCCAAGTAGGTCACCTGGTCTTCAGGAACGAATTAGTTCGCACATAAAGTCAGATACTTCATGACAAAAGTTCCAAAATGTAACGATAACTCAAAATATTCATTGTTAAAATTTAAATCAAAAACAAAACACAATCTTTATTTGAATTAAGTTTAAATAAAGTTTTACCTTGAAAAATAGGGTGGCAATAAATGCAAATTAAAGCGGCAAAACATAGGGGTACGCCACTAACTTGAAAGTTATTCACTGCAAACACACCAAATCGGGACCAGAAATATATGAAAGTATTTCACCAAACCATAGGAATTCTTCTGGAACAACGTTATTAAAGTTTCCAGGACGAAACAGGTCTTCTTTGACCCTTTAAAGAGATAAATTTCCAAAGTACCAGTATGGCATCGCTTCGCAACGGGACGGAAAATTTCGTGTTAAGCAAAATTTAATTTCACCACAAATAAGGTAGGTCGTACTTTAAAAATTAGTACGAAAGAGTAAGGACGATATTCACTAAGTAACTGTTCTATTTAGAAACGTAAGTGCCAGATTCACGATTCATCTCCTCGTTATTGAATAGTTTAAATGGGCTAGCCAATCAGAAACCGTAATTTCAAATGAGAGAAAGTTCTCGAAATTCATAATGCAATTTTGCCAACTTAAAATCAAAATAAACTATAAGTCTTTTCGCGATTGAGAGAGAGTAATAAATCATAATTTTAACGAAATTTTACAGCTAAAAGTGTTGTGAATTTAAAACTTTTATCTGTGCCCACAGGTATTGAGGAAATATAACAATAGCTGACCCTTATTAACAATAGCCGATTTTTATTTTAATCCCTTTTAAGCCTGTGACGGCACCTGAAACCGAATGCTCTCACAGTTTTATTACTCTCTCTCAATCGCGAAAAGACAACTGTAGGTACATAGAAATGTGTTCCTGTTTGTTAGAATGAACCATTTTTATTAATAATAATAATATTAAATATAGAAAAAAACATTTTTTTTTTTGTAAATCTTTAAGGTTGGGATAATCACCGTTTTTGGACTTCTGGAAGTTATTTTGCGGACATAAATGATTGGATATGGTTGTCTACTGGAAATCCTATAACAGATGTTAATTGGTGTAATGGTGAACCCAACGGATTTAATAATACAGAAAAGTGCATGGAGTTAGGACATTTTGGAAGTGCATTTTGTTTCAATGACTTAGCCTGCCTGAGAGAGAAACATTTTGTTTGTGAAGTTAAAACAGAATGTGCAAACTTACGTTGTTAAAGAAGAGGTTTATTAGCAATACTTAGTCAAATTTGAGTTCAAATTTGAAAATATTTATTTGTGCATGTTACATTTGTTTGGATGTAAATATATTATATATAATTTCTTTGTACTCTGTTGTATTACTACCTTCCTTTGTAGTATACTGTTACAATTTAATGTTTCTCAGTTTGTTTATTAAAGTTGCTGTGGCAATTTTTCTGTTGTTGTCTTTTAATCGTAAACGTTTACTTTTACTAAAGGTCACTACCAACCGAAGCTTATAAATTTTCTACCGTTCTCTTATTTGATATTTAGGTATAATCAGTCAAATTATACAATCAATGTTTTTTTTTTATATTATTTTAATAGTTGTTAAATATACATAAAAGTAAAGTTTAATATTTTTTTCAATAAAACAGTAGACGAATATTAACGTAATAAGTCACAAGACAAATCCAAGGGGGCAACTGACCCTCCTGGAGATTTCTTAAAAAGTAAAGAAAGATTTTTTAATGAAGGAGAGGGTCTTTTGTATAAAATTATTTTGTACAGCATTCAGTTATTTTAAAATAAGATGAATGAAAAGTTACCTTCTTCAACACATTGCCGTTCAAAATTCAAAATGAGTCGAAGGACGAAGAATGTACGGAATCAAAACTTAAAAAGGGTATAAGAAATAAAATAAACTATTACCTTATCTTTAAATCATTTGAAACTAATCGAACTTTTTGAAGGAAAAATAAGTAAGTGAGTCTATAACAACTTACCTACCTTATAAAACTGTTTTCACGCTGTAAAGGTACCAAGTTTTTACTAATAATTCATTTTAAATTTTTATTTTTTACTAAAATAACGTATCGATGTTCCTACGTATTTTAAGTTTAAAATTTCATAAAGGAAATACCTAAAAATTTATTATTGTTAACTTTGATTATTTGCTTTATTGTGTAGATACCATGGATTAAATTAAAAAAAAAAACAAGCAAAATTGTTTGTAAAAAAATCTAGTTTTCCTTCGGATACCGTATCCAGTGGCTAAAAATAAGAAAGCAGCTTGGGTGGTGTCAAAAGACGTGTACCACATAATAAATGTTGATGAGTCGTGGATTTACTCATATAAGAAATAAAATGCCATTTGTCTGTTTGAATATAAGTTAAAGAAAAAGTCAACAATTTTCGAAGAAGGTTCCAAAAGGTGGTAGCGACATTTGTCTCTAAAGCGGTTAATCTGTCAATAAGATTTACTAGAAAATAACGATGTTAGTACTGATTTATATGTAACCATTTGTTAGCCACAAGCCACAAGTCATCACTGAGATTCGAAAAATTAACTTCAAACGACAATTTCTAATATGGTCAGTGTCATCGAATTTAATTTTTGTCACACTTGCGTTATTCGTCAACGAATAATCGGTGTTTGCGGAAAATACCGCATATGTGGATACAATATTTGTGTTCGTTGGCGAATATTCAGCGTATTTCTCCTAACCCCGGCTCCACACTTGCGTTGTTCGTCAACGAATAATCGGTGTTTGCGAAAAATACCGCATATGTGGATACAATATTCGTGTTCGTTGACGAATATTCAGCGTATTTCTCCGAACACGAATGTTTTCCGTCTTGAGTCGGTACTTGATACACATCAAAGCACACGAATATTCGTATTGTCTGTGTTCGCACTACCGTCCACACATTCGTCTTGAATGTCAACACATTTTTTAAGTTAGATTTGTTTCGTATTGTGATAGAATTGCTAAAAATAGTGATAGTTGACATGGTGTGGACAAATGAAGCAGTTATAAATTTTTTGGAAGGCTATCAAGCTAAACCGTGCCTTTGGGATCCCCACCATCCTGACCATATGAATAGAAATATTGCAATATACCTTGTATGTTTAAAGTTGTTTCAATGTATCTAAATAAATGTTTTTGCTTTTAAAGATAAAACGTCATCCAATTCATTTAAACAAGTAGAATCTCCGAATCCGAATATTTTCCATATTTTTATTCGAATACAAATATTCGCTTTTTAAAGTAATATGTGTGGATGGTAGACAAAAGCAAATATTCAGACACGATTATTTGCTCCAAATATTCGTACAATTGGCGAATATTCGTATACGCATGTGTGGAGCCGGCTGAATACGAATGTTTTCCGTCTTGAGTCGGTACTTAATACACATCAAAGCACCCGAATATTCGTACTGTCCGTGTTCGCACTACCATCCACACTTTCGTCTTGAATGTTAACACATGGTTAACACATATTTTAGATTAGATTAGTTTCGTGTGTTGATAAAATTGTTAAAAATAGCGTGAAAAAGTGATATTTAAATTATAATGACATAAAAAATTAAGCACCTGCAGTAATGATAGAGTCATCCATTACGAATGCCGAATCCGAATATTTTCCGTATTTTTATTCGCATACAAATATTCGCTTTTTAAAGTAATATGTGTGGATGATAGACAAAAGCAAATATTCGCACACGATTATTTGCCCCAAATATTCGTACAATTATCGAATATTCGTATACGCATGTGTGGAGCCGGCTATACAACTTAACGTCAAATGATAGTTAAACCATGTTTCCTACAAATACGAACTAAGTTTCAGTGTTTATTTTTCAGGTTGAGGAGTCATTGATTTCAGCAATTAAAAGATGTAGTCGAATGATTGTTTCTAGAGTTGGTTCGAGCGAATGAAAAGAGTGCATTAATTTTCTTGAGTAATACTTGGAAAATATAAAGTCTTTAAAATCTATCGACTTGTTTATTTTATTTTTATATGCAAAATATAACCTACGAAACATGTTTTTTACAGTGTTATAGTGTAAATCATAATATGTTTAACATAGTAGTTACCCCACCCTGTACTAGATTATATTTTCATAAAAGATTATAGCAACTTTTCTCATATCAGAACCGGTTTACAAATAAAATGCAAGAAAAATTAAATAAAACAAATAAAGTTTGCTATTAAGTATCTAATGTCACAATATTTTTTTAACGGAACTAACACCAATTTTTTTTTCACATTATTTTGTGAATTATGTATTTTTGAAAAGAGCTCTAACAAAAAGAGAATAAGTTTCCTGTGTTCTTTACAGTTGCTTTGTATACCTACAGCTTCTTATAAATGGAATTAACATTGATTGGTATATTGAAATGAAAAGCCATTAACCTAATTTAAATTTTATTAAAATACTAACACTAATAAACAAATAGATATTTTCAGTCCATATTAAAAAGTAAATCGCATTTTCGTAAATATAACGAACTAATGTTTAATAGGACAGTCTGCATCTGTAGATTCACAAATAAAATGGGCTAGAAGTAAACAATCTAAATCGTTCCATGTAAAACCACTTGGTTGCGCCCAGTGTCTAACTTCCACACAATTTTCTGACGAGTTTCTGGAATTGAGATTACTTGGTTCTCCAGGATACCAATTTGAGTATATCATTTTCTGACCTGTGGATAACCATATCCATTCATTATCGCCATTTTGATTAGTTGCTGATGTCCAGAAGTGACTATTCCCGAAACCTGTATTATACAGATATAAGAATTTTTTTAATAGTTAATTATCAGGTAATAATAAATAATCAGAAAGATATATTTTCATTTTATAAGCACAATAATAAAAACGGGAAGGTAGTTTCAGTTTTTCGAATTACCTATAGGTTTTAGGTACATATATTTTGAGGTTCTGTCAGGTTTTTTTTTATTAAGGCTTTATTCATAATCTAAAAACAATATTTGCAATAATACTGGACCATGTCCAAGTTAATTATTATTATAAAAAAACATTTTTTTGTAATTCAGTTATGAAATATCATAATTTTAACACTCGTTCTAGATCAATTTTTTTATTATTAATGAGAAAATTAACAGAAAGGGGTGCAGGAACTGGGTGAACAGTTTATGTTGTTCATTTTGTCACTTGTTTTCATTTAGTCACTCCATTTTATCAAAGAGTGACAAAATGAAATCTCATTTTGTCACTCTTTGATAAATGTAGAAACCAACAAGGATGGCTTTGGTACTATCTAGCAGAAATAGGCCGACGTTAAATAATATCCAAGTAAAATAAATTCAGAATGAAAATAAAACTGCATTACAAAAAATCACGATGTGTTGGATTACTTGCGACGCTCGTGATCCAAACTTCACATCGAGTGCAAAAAACACGTTTTATTTTGCAACTAGTTATATAAATAGCTATTTTGACGTGAGTCATGTTATACAAAATAGTTTTCAATGAATAAGGTATTTAGTAGGTATATGTTAAATAATTATATAAAAATAAAGTATCTTCAATAGAAAAAATCGACATTATTGTTCTAATTTATAAAGAAGGTTTTAGCTTGTTTTTAAATATATAAAACTTTAATTTTTTGCTATTATCCAGAAAGTTTATTAAATGCATTAATTGCTTGCTTAATAACCACATTTTTTGTCCTTAATCTAAAAAGTCTAAGCTAACCACAGGCTCTTGTGCCATGGCTGTGAAATCACTTTTTTAGCTTGTAGACTCACTTACAGTTTGCAGTTTTAATTATTGCACATTTAAAAAATCACATTTTTAATATATTTCTTTACTTGGATAACCTCTTTGTGGCAATTTGTGTGGATATTTTAATACACGGTTTTGGAGTTTTGCAATTTTCCTATTAGATCCTGATGACCAAACCGAATACATCTACAGTAAATAAATAAGTTTTAAACAATGCATTATACACAGTGTATTTCATGTTATTAGGTAGATAATTTGCACAATTTTTTATGGTTCCACAAGCACTAATTAGTATTTTTAACATTAACACGCTTTTATTAACTTCACCTGTATGTATGTATGTATGTATGTATGTGTGTTTGTAACTCTCCACTCCGTTATATAATTATATCTCGAAAAGTTATCGTTTTTTTGAAAAAACACAGGAATACTTTTTTGTTTAGAATTAATTTTTACATCAACTGTCAAATTATGACAGCTGTCATATTGACAGTTTTCGAAATAAACCCTATTTTGTGAATATCTCGAAAAGTTATCGTTTTTTTGAAAAAACACAAGAATACTTTTTCGTTTGGAATTAAATTTTACATCAACTGTCAAATTATGACAGCTGTCATATTGACAGTTTTCAAAATAAACACCATTTTGTGAATATCTCGAAAAGTTTAAATATATTTACGCTTTCAAAGCATTTCCAACTAAATAAACGAATAATGATTGAGTAAGGGTCTTGTAATCATCACAGCAAATTAACGAATCTATTGAAATAAAATAAATTGGACTAAAAAGTAAAAAATAAATATAGTTTAAAAAAACTAAAAAACACGCTTTTATAAAGCATGTTTCTAAAAAACATCGAACTAAAAAGTTAAAAATAATTTTCAAAATAAAATTAAAACAAAAATAAATGAAAAGTACTAGTATTATTGTGAAAAAAGCGTGGGCGCTGCATACCATATTTTTCAAATGTCAAGCGCCCACGCATTTTTCACAATAATACTAGTACTTTTCATTTATTTTTGTTTTAATTTTATTTTGAAAATTATTTTTAACTTTTTAGTTCGATGTTTTTTAGAAACATGCTTTATAAAAGCGTGTTTTTTAGTTTTTTAAAACTAGGTATATTTATTTTAGTATATTAGTGTGTGTTACAGAGTAGCTGGCAACAGCGAAGCGAACCGCTGCCGAGAGGCATATTTTTAAAAAAGTAGTAGTAGAATATTGTAATTCGTAGGGTTGACGAGTAGTCAGAGTTTGTACCCAGTTTTGTTAAAAGTTTTAAAATAAAATTATTAAAAAATACAGTCCACATCGAAGTTAATTTAAAACCCCAACATTTGGTCCAATCGAGCCAGGATTGGAATATTCTAAGTAATATTAGGGGTGTAAGATTAATAAAGACTGCCGGTGAGAATAAGCAACCAAGGTCAAGCTGTTGTGTGAATAGCCATTTTTAAAAACGAACTACGAAGGCAAATCGGAGGTCAGCGTCAAGTCGTTGTCTTGCTCCACCAAGGGTTCCTTCCTGATTTCAAGTAAGATTATTCCTTTTATTATTTAATTACATTTAATCTGTGCTGAGTAAGCGTTAAGAGTTAGGTATAATTTTATTAGTTTTGCTGAGTAAGCGTAATAAGTATTAATATGGCGGATATAAGCAAATTAAAATCAAAGAGAAGTAGCATAAGGTCGAAATTAACCCGGTTTGTTAGTTTTTTCGATTCTATTGATAAAAATGAACTAAATGATTCAGTGATTAATCAGCTTCAGATGAGAGCAGAAAAAGTTGAATCAGTTGTAGATGAATTTAATGATGTTCAATTTGAAATTGAATCAGCTTCATGCAAAGCCGGTGTTGAGGCTGAATCAGATGAAGTTTTGAGAGAGGAATTTGAAAATAAGTATTTTGAAGTAATGAGTAATGTTAAGTTAATTTGTCGTAATTATAATGACACAGTTGCAAGTGCAGAGAGTGGTTCAACTAGAAATTCTATACAAAATTCTAATCAACTTCAAATGACACAAGGTATAAATTCTCCAATAAGCCAGAAATTAGTTAAGTTACCACCAGTCAAGTTACCAACATTTAATGGTCAGTATAGTACTTGGTTAGAATTTAAAGATACGTTTGTAGCTTTAGTAGATAGCGATACGTCTTTGACAGATATTCAAAAGTTTTATTATCTCAGATCGTCTTTAGAAAAAGAAGTATTAAAAATAATTGAATCACTAGATATGTCAAACAATAATTATAAAGAGGCATGGAAATTTTTAGTCGAGCGCTTTGAAAATAAAAAAATAATTATTTATAATCATATTAAAGCAATATTTGAACATCCTAGTTTAACCAAGGAATCATATTCAGATCTTAGAAACTTATATGATTCAATTACAAAACATTTAAGGTGTTTAAAAAATTTAGGAGAAAATATAGAGAGTTGGGATCGTTTAATAATATATATTATGAGTAATAAATTTGATTTGACTACTAGAAGAGATTGGGAGTCATTTAAAATTAAAAATGAACTGCCCACTATGGAAGATTTAAATAAATTCTTGAAACAAAAGTGTGAAGTTTTAGAAAAATTAGATAGTTCTGAGTTTCAAAAACAAAATTCAGGTAAAATGATTAAATTTAATAAAAAGCAGGCGCATAGTTTTACTAGTACTAATTCAGGTTCATTATCGGAAGGTTCAAAATTTATATGTTATTATTGTAAAGGTGAACATAGTATTTATAATTGTGTCGAATTTTTAAAGTTAAAGGTAGAAGATCGAATATCTTCGATAAAGGGATTAAAATTATGTTTAAATTGTCTGAGAGATTCTCATCCATCGTGGAAATGCCAACGAGCAAAATGTTCAAAATGCAGGAGACCTCATAATAAATTGTTACATTTAGAAACATTCGTAACCAGAAGTAATTTGAATACTACCGATGGCGCAAATAACACCATAACAGATGATGCAAGTGTTATTAGTTCTAACGAAAATCGTGAAATCGCGAGTACAGATAACAAACTTGCATTGAACGCACAGGTGGTAGAAAGCGGTGTTGTCACGCCAGAAGTAGTTTCACAAGTTTTACTGTCTACTGCTTTAGTAAAACTATATTATAAAAATAAATGTGTTACGGTGAGAGCACTTTTAGATAGTGGCTCGCAAAGTAATTTTTTGTCTCGAAGGGTTTGTGATAAATTAGATTTAACAGAGACTAAAGTTGAATTTGTTGTAAAAGGTATTAATAAAATACTTACAAATATTAATTCACAAGTTAATATAACTTTAAATTCTCGTGTTACAGATTTTAAAATAGATATAAACTGTTTGGTACTAGATAAAATTACAGATCAAATTCCATTAATGTCATTTGATAAAAATATTTTAAATATTCCGATTGAGGTAAACCTAGCGGATCCAAATTTTAACAAGTCTGATGAAATAGACATTTTACTAGGTTCTAATGTTTTCTGGTTAGCGTTAAAAACAGGTCGATTAGAACTTGGAAAAAACCTACCTATACTTCAAGAAACCGAATTTGGTTTTATAATAGCAGGTAATTTGAGTTCAACTTCAGTTAATTGTAATCTATCATTAGGGCTCCATTGCATCAATGAAGTTTCATCAGTTGATGAAAAAATAGAAAAATTTTGGCAATTGGAAGATGTTAGTAAAAGTGAAATTATTATGTCAGAATCAGAAAAATATTGTGAAAAATATTTTGAAGAAACAACTGAGAGAAATGAATTAGGTAAATATGTAGTAAAAATTCCGTTTAGAAATAATGTACATAAGTTAGGTAAGTCCAGAGATATGGCGTTTAAAAGGTTTAAATTATTAGAAGGAAAATTAAATAAAAATTTAGAATTAAAACAAGAGTATTGTGCATTTATATCCGAATATTTATCTATGGGGCATATGACACCAGTAACAGACTATAAAGATGATGGATTTTTCTTACCACATCATGCGGTTATTAAAAATGAAAGTTTGACAACTAAATGTAGAGTAGTTTTTGATGCCTCTGCTAAATCGTCCACCGGGCTTTCTTTGAACGAGGTGCAATTTGTTGGACCTACACTCCAGCAAGACATATTTTCAATTTTGGTTAGGTTTCGTACTTATGAATATGTTCTTACCGGTGACATCTCTAAGATGTACCGACAGATATTATTAGCAGAGTCAGATACTAATTATCAAAAAATATTTTGGAGAGAGAATTCTGAGGAAGAATTGAAATTATATAAGCTAAACACTGTAACATATGGTTGCGCGTCTTCTCCATACTTAGCGGTCAAATGTTTGTTTCATTTAGCAGAAAAAAATGCGAAAAATTATCCGTGTACTAGTAAGATAATTAAAAGAGATTTTTATATGGACGATTTACTGACGGGAGCAAATTCTATAAATGAGTTAGTAAAAATTCAAAATGACGTTGTTTCAGTGTTAGCAAGCGCGGGATTTGAATTAAGAAAGTTTTTAAGTAATAATAAAGAAGTAATGAATAAGTTCAAGTTAAATGAACATTTAAATAATAGTATCTTGGATATAGGCGAAAATGAACAAAATAAAACTCTAGGTATTTATTGGGATTCAAATAATGATTTTATTAAATATAAAATAAGTACAGAAGACAAGTTGACACATCATAATATAACTAAGCGTACTATGTTGTCACTGGTTTGTCAGATTTTCGACCCATTAGGACTAGTAAGTCCAGTTGTTATTGTAGCGAAATTATTAATTCAAGATCTATGGAAATTAAATTTATCCTGGGATGAAAACATTCCTTTGGAATTATTCAATAATTTTATATCGTTTTATAAAGATCTTTCGGTTATTCGGCTGTTTAATATTCCTCGACATGCTAGTTTTTCAAAATACATTAAAATAGAGATGCATGGATTTAGTGATGCATCAATAAAAGCATATGGGGCGTGTGTCTATTTAAGGTGTTCCATAGACTCTAGTAATTTTGTGTCAAATCTGCTATGTGCTAAATCTCGTGTAGCACCGATTAAGACAGTCAGTTTACCACGTTTGGAACTGTGTGGAGCAGTGCTACTTTCAAATTTAGTAGATAAAGTGAAAGGCGTTATAAATTTAACTATTCACGATTTTTATTACTGGTCTGATTCCACAATATCATTATATTGGATTAAAAATGAACCTAATAGATGGAAAACATTTGTAGCAAATAGGGTGAGTGAAATAAGATCACTTACTAATTATCGTTGTTGGAATCATGTTAAATCTGAAGATAATCCTGCAGATTTAATATCGCGTGGTTCGCTAGCAGAAGATCTATTAATAAACGAGTTATGGTGGTACGGACCTAAATGGTTCAAATATAATAATGTGGAATGGAAACATTTACAAATTAAGGTTGAATTAACTGAGATCTCCGAGCAAAGAACTATTCAAAATATTGTCGCTTATGTAGTTATCGAAAATGATAAAGAATTTAACCATTTAATTAGTAGAATTTCATCATTTCAAAAAATCATAAGAGTTTTAGCTTACGCTTTACGTTATTTAGCAATATTAAAGGCAAAGATAAATAAAAACCAAGAAAATTTAGAAGGACCTTTAAGAGTTTCGGAATTACAGTACTCATTTTTTTGGATAATAAAAAGAGTACAGATGGAAAGTTTCCCACGAGAATATGATGCGTTAATTAATAAAAAGATTCTCCCAAAAAATAGTAAAATTTTGAATTTGAACCCATTTATGCATGAGGGTGTTCTTAGGGTAGGGGGAAGAATAAAGAATTCAGATCTTGAATATGATAGAAAACATCCTGTTATCCTGCCTCATAATCATATTATAACCACACTTATTTTGAGAGAAGAACATGTAAAACTTTTACATTGTGGTGTACAAAATCTTTTGTCCGTTGTTCGAGAAAGATTTTGGCCCATATCAGGTAGAAGCGCGTGCAAGAAAATTGTAAATAGTTGTATTAAATGCTACAAGATGCGGCCAAAAAATTGTAATTATTTGATGGGAGATTTACCTGAGGCAAGAGTAAAACAGAACTCAGTATTTTTAAATGTTGGTACAGATTTTGGTGGTCCCTTTAACTTAAAGGATAGACAAACACGAAATCCTAAATTAATCAAAGGTTATGTATGTTTATTTATATGTATGACCACAAAAGCGGTTCATCTTGAGCTAGTCTCTGAACTTACAACTGCTGCATTTTTAGCCACTTTAAATAGGTTTATAGGTAGGCGTGGCAAACCTGCTAACATTTATTCAGATAATGGATCTAATTATGTTGGAGCTAACAATGAGCTCAATAAAATGCATGAATTTTTAAGTAATAATGCGGATTATATTGCTAATCATTTAGTTGTTGATAAAATAAATTGGCATTTTATACCTGCCTATTCCCCTACATTTGGAGGTTTATGGGAAGCAGGTATAAAGAGTGTAAAACACCATCTTAAGCGCGTAATAGGAGATAGGGCTTTAACCTTCGAACAATTTAACACTGTCTTGGTGCAGATTGAATGTATATTAAATTCCCGACCCATAAGTCCTATCACTGATGATCCTGAAGATTTAACCGCGTTAACACCAGGACACTTTATTATTGGAAGACCTCTAACCAGCTCTCCAGACTATAATTTAATTGATGTTGCTGAGAATCGTCTTAATAAATGGCAAAGTCTGCAAGCTATGGTGCAGCATTATTGGAGCAGGTGGCACAAGGAGTACTTGGCTGAATTGCAGACTAGATCTAAATGGAAGGTTAATTGCAAAGAATTGCTGAAAATTGGATCTTTGGTGTTATTAAAAGCAGATAATGTTCCTCCCATGTGTTGGCAGCTAGGAAGAGTTGTTGGTCTACGACCAGGAAAGGATGGAATCATTCGTGTGGTTGAAGTTAAGGTACAAAGTGGTGTAGTGTCACGCGCAGTAAATAGGTTGTGCGCTTTGCCTATTGAACAATAGAATTTATTGAATAAGTATTGGAAACTATTATTGGTAGTAAAGTATAGATACTAAAAACTTTAAAGAACGTTTGGTGTTAACCGTATATTTAGACACGGTTAAGAACGAGTTTTGTCTATTATTATTATTATTGTCATTTCTTTTTATTTTTATTTTTTGTGTTAATTGAAATTTGTTTAAGTTTATTGAAGTACTTGGTACTTGCAACGGGGGCGGTATGTTACAGAGTAGCTGGCAACAGCGAAGCGAACCGCTGCCGAGAGGCATATTTTTAAAAAAGTAGTAGTAGAATATTGTAATTCGTAGGGTTGACGAGTAGTCAGAGTTTGTACCCAGTTTTGTTAAAAGTATAAAGTTTTAAAATAAAATTATTAAAAAATACAGTCCACATCGAAGTTAATTTAAAACCCCAACAGTGTGTTTTCTTAGATCTTCATCTATGATAAGTACCAGAGTCTACCTTTTTATGTTTTTATCACTAGTTTTAATATTAAAGGTGTTTATTTTTTTGTTCAAATATCATATAAAGTGTTTTGCTTACATTGATTTTTAAATTGTTTTTGAATAACCACGTTTAGTAGTTTCCTATGAACTGATTAATTTTTCTTCAATGTTTCGAAATAGTACCTAACAGCGTGTCATCCTCAAACGTTATGTAGTCACACTTTAAAACTGCTATGGACACATCTTAAATAAAGCGGGGGACCAAGAAGTGAACCCTGCGGTACTCCAAACATTGTGCACTTTTTTTACTTTCTTTTGAGTTTGTGACCGTGCACTGTTGTTTCTGATCCAGATAAGATTCAATAAGCATTAGAGAAACCCCTCTTATTCCCATTTTTCAACTTTGTTTAGAAGTATTCTAATATTTAAGGTGTCGGATGTTTTGTGTAGATCGATAAAAACAGTTAAAGCATATTCCATCCATAGCCTTTGTTATAAATTGTGTTTACTCCACTATAGCGAATTGAGTGTTGCTTGCTTTTTGAAAACCAATTTGGTGTCAATCAAATTGAAATGTTTTATCAACAAATACAACAATTTTTTAATATATGCTAAGCCATTTTAGACAGTGTTGATATCAGTGCTATTGGTCTCTTATTCCCTGGCTCATATTTGGGTCCCGACTTGTGTATTAGGACAGTGTTTGTGACCTTTAGACGTTATGGATATTTTTCAATACAGACCATACTATATATTTAACGTAACCAGAATATGAGTCAACGCTTTTTTAAGGTTTTTAACTCCCGTCAGGTGATTTGATCATTTCCTACTAGAAGACAGGTTGCTACGAAAAGGATTATGGAATTTGTTTTGTAGTTTTGGAAAATAAGGGATTGATATGTCATTAAAATTTATTTTAAAAGTAAAAGTTAAATAAAATGTTAATAAAATATTTAGAGTAAAAACAAAAATTATATGATTTAGTGTTAAAACAAATATAATATAAGTACTTAATTAAAAATATCTCAGACCTAGAAGCCGATGCAAAGATATATTTCTAAAGTTTAATTAAATAAAATAATTAAATTAGTGAGGACTTCGTATTAATTTCATTAATTAATTAATTAATTGTGTCCATCAAACATACTTTTTAATCAATTGGCCTTAAAAATAAATTATTAATAAACAAATTAAAACTTACCATTATCCTGAACAAATTTTCCAAGTCTGTCATTTTCTATTTGACTGTTAATGCTAACTAAGTGCATTTTTTGTTGTCTACAAAACTGCATTGCTCTAAAAAAATTGGCCTAAAAAATGTATAAAATGTTGTAATAAATTCACTCTGTAATTGAAATCGAATTTAGGTTTACCTATTATTCTTAACAAATAAAAGTTAAAAACGGGCACGGGTCAACGCGTAACGTTTAATCCCGGTAGTTTTACCCTCAGCGTGACAGGTCAGCTCTGGATCTATGTATCTGGAAATTTGGGAAGGAACGAGCAAGTGCTCTGCTAGCACTGAGGCCACATATTGCCTATTATGCATCCTCACGTCGGATATCCACACTTCAGGCTGTCATCAGGCCTAGAGATTTAAAATAGGTGATGAGGCTCCCAAGGGGAATCTCTGGTGTAAGCCAGTACTGGCCCAACACGGATCTTCTAATTTCAGAAGCAGTCATACATTATATGTTCTACTGTTTCAGATTTCGGATTCTACTAGTTTCATCCTAAAGAGATGTCGCAATTGGCGGTGACCTGTTCAGGTTCCCTCAGCTGTTCGGAGATTTTGTCTGGTCAATGCCTTAAATTTTCTTGCTGGTTCTTGGGGTCAGGGTTTAAAATTTGTTACGAGCTGACCACCGCCGTTACAAACTGGTAGACTTAAAATAGTACAAATAGTTTTTTTTTTTAATTCAAACAAAAAAATATTGAAGTGTTGATATATAACAAAGTAGATTATAATATAAAATTGTTTAGTGCAAGTTAGTTTACATTTAGATATATTTATTATTTGACTAAATTTTGTTAATAAGGGAGCCCTACTGTCTTTGTAAGAGTATTGATTCAAAATGTTTCTTGATTTTGATTGTGGGAGCTGTCTGTATAATGTTTAATGCCTAAACCTCTGTATTTTATAATTAAACGGACCAACTGTTTTAATAAAAGGTAAGACCTTTTAATTCAATGAGTTATATTTGTGTTATTATAAACATGTTTTAAAACATATCTATATTTATAAAACTCAAAGGTGACTGAATGACTGACTGACATAGTGATCTATCAACGCACAGCCCAAACCGCTGGACGGATGGGGCTGAAGTTTGGCAAGCAGTTAGATGTTAGAACGTTGACATCCGCTAAGAAAGGATTTTGATTAACTCCACCCCCAAGGGGTTAAAATAGTGGATGAAAGTTTGTATGAAACTTTGTCAATTTTAAACCGATCGGGCTGAGATTTAGCGAGCATATAGCTTCAATAACGTAGGCATCCTCTCAAAAAAGATTTTAATAAATTCCACCCCTACGGGTAAAAATAGGCGATGAAAGTTTGTATGAAACTTTGTCAATTTTAAACCGATTGGACTGAAATTTTGCATGCATATAGCTACTATAGCGTAGGCATCCCCTAAGAAAGGATTTTGATTATTTCCACCCCTAAGGGGTTAAAATAGGGGATGAAGGTTTGTATGAAACTTTGTCAATTTTAAACCGATCGGGCTGAGATTCTGCATGCATATAGCTACTATGACGTACACGGTTATATACTAACTGCAGTCCAAATTAAAGGTCGATTTCAGGTATAAAAAAAATGCCGAATTGCAGTCTAAACATTTCAGTTGCAGGTACCTAGATGAATAAACTCGCTTCATATAATCAGTAGCGTCCAGTGGAGAGTTATTTATTAATATCGTTATTTTAATGAAATTGCAATGGTCGATATTTTAAACAATATTAGGTCGAGTATTAGGTCGTACTGAAAAGATTTGTATAATTATTTGATCAGTGTAATGTTAAAAAAATGTGGATGCTCATTTATTAAAACACGTTATACTATATAATATTGGTAATTTATATCTTTTATTTCGAAACTTTAAATACACATGTGAAAAATAATATTCGTAAGTAAAAGAAACATTTAAAATAATATGAATTATAAGTTTCACCTATTTTTTAATGTACTTACAATAACATTATTCGATTACCAAAAACCTTGTCATGAAATATAATATTAAAATTTATTTTGGAATTTAAACTGAACAGTTTGATTCCTAATGGTTAATATAACTATAAGAAACACACTTTAGGAAATCTAATCTACAAATCTCTCTTTGTAAGTACTGGTCAATTTTTTGCTGAATGAACCTTTGCTTGATGGATGTTTTTGCTCGGATCACATGTTTTTCTAACCTAAGGCAGCTGTTCATTTTGGCGTAAGTATCTGTTTGCATCCCAATCAAACATCTCAGAAATTTGTGAATATTTGGATGAGGTGTTTCGCAATACTTTTTAAACACAGAGTGAAATGCTTCACAATTATTTGTAGTTCGGCAAGTTGCAGATGTTAATGCAGCCCAAATTTGAGGTGGAAATGTTGCATCCTCAGATATGTATGTATTGACCAAGTAATCAGTCAAATCAGTTAATTTTGAGTCTACGGGCATTATCGACATTAAATCCTCCAGAAAAGCATCCCCAACTTCTTCAGGAGGCAAATAAAGTAAACCGAAAATATAGTGAATCCATTTTCCAATTTCGGAGTCATTGTTGCTATACTCATTTGATAAACCTAGAGATTGAATTTTTCTCCACCAACTCTGTGTTAAATGAAACCGATAACCTATTATATTGCTATCCGAGAAAACGTCTCTAACACTATTATGAATAGCTGGTTCGAAATCGACTACTATATATTTTGGTTTCAAGTGAAAACCTAATTCTAAACATTTATTTTTGACTAGCATAAATAAATTTGTATAAGATATTATGGTTTTGTTTTTTAGTAAACTGAATAGAACAGGTACATAGTTTCCGCTCACATAACAATGTATGGTAAACAGTTGTAAGAAATGTTTGGCAGAGTTTTCGAATGTTCCATCCATATAAACATATTCCTGATGTTCACATAAAAACGACAGGTTTTTTACGCACGAAAAAATCACAATTTCTTGAAGCATATCATTGACCAATAAAAAATTCTCACCAACAGCCGTTTTCACTTCCATTTGGTTTAATGATTCTTGTAAGGTCCGCCTTGTTGTAGAGAGCTTCGGCATCATATTTACTCGGGCGTTGTTTGCATTTTTTCCAATAAGAATAAGATCATATGCGCTTAATGTTTTCAGAACATCGGGATCTTTTTGTATTTCTTGGTGAATCAGTTTCCTTGGTTTAGTCGACAGGTTATCTGTAGCAGCTTCTTTAACTTTATTACTACCTTTCTGTCTATTCAATAATTGAGGATTGACACTATCATGATTATGTATTCCAGTAAGCCTTGAAAATGCTCCTCCTAATACATATAATTTTACATTGCAACCCCGTTTTGTGCAGCTCCAACATTCCTCTTCAGTTTTTTTGAGCACTTTATACAAATAGAACTTATGATGTTCGACTATCAATAGTTTTCGGCCCCTTTCACTAATACTTTCCGCAATCTCCATAACTTAAAAACTCAAGACAACTATAAACTTCATTAATCTTTACTGGCGAACAAATTACTGATTATAAATTATCTATATTTTCGTCTTTATATGTAAATTCGAGAAACATAAAATTCCTCACTGGATGATTTTCTAAGAATTCTTAATGTCTTAATTTTAAGCCCAATCCCATATCTCAACTACCTGCAATTTTCCATATAATACTAATTATCTCAACTACCTGCAATTTTCCATATAATACCTGTTATAGTCTATTTGAAAATGAAGAGAGAGTAATAAAAACCGTAGGGTACCGTTGTTACAATGAAAGATCATAAAATAATATGATAGTCCGAGAAATTTAATAAGATTTGTATTTGAAATTAACGAAAACAATTTAAAATGCATTACAAATACTGAAGTTTTACCGCATGTACTGTACTAACTTTTGCATACCTAATTACTTTTTATTACTCTCTCTTCATTTTCAAATAGACTATAGATTTGAGGAATAAGTACCTTCCTGCGAATATTTGTCAATGACCTGAACTCAGGTATTAGTTTTCATTGCCGAATTCCCTAAGTTCAGATTTTATATCAATGTTTATATCAACTCAAAAAATATATCAAGAAATATATTTTAAAAGTTAGATACGCCTATGGATGTTTAAAATTCTACATTTATTTAGACTGCAATTAGTATTTTTTTCTACCTGGCCGATAACCCAAAACTTCAGACTGCAATTCGGCATTTTTGAAAATTTAGACTGCAGTTTACCGGCACCGGACGTACACATCAATAAAGAAAGTATTTTAATAAATTCCACCCCTAAGGGGATGAAATGCAGGATGAAAGTTTGTCAATTTTAAACCGATCGGGCTGAGATTTTGCATGCATATAGCATGCAAATTTTGTAGTTTTAAAATAATAATAGTCTAATACCACTCGTATTGGTGTACTAAAAAATAACTTTTTTAAATTTCACTTCTAAGGATTTAAAATAGGGGTTGAAAATTTGTATGATAATCGGTGGCAAAAAACTAAAGTTCGCGCGGATAAAGTTGCGGGCGGCCGCTAGTAATAAATAAACGACTACGCTATATTTGTTAAAAAAATGACGAAATGTTTAATGTTGTTTCTTTAAAACATAGTTTAAATCTTAATTCTTAAAACAGGGATTACCTTTAACATAAAAAATTTATCTGTGGGTTTTTCTACAAGGATTCTTGTTTTTTTATTGAAAATACCCAATTACGCCCAGCTGTTAAATGTGTTTATTTTTCTTTTTGTGTGATATGTATACAAACAATATCTGTATGAAAAAGTCCTACTAAAAATGTACACAGTGAAGATTAGTTTGATTTTGTGAGAATTGACATTTATCAGTTGTTAAAAAAATCAAATATTATGATTATTATCACTTTGTAGATATAAATAGCATCTATTACTTAAGAGACAAAATAATGCTTTGTCCGAAATAATTCAGTGCAATCGTTTATTTTTTAATTTTTGGTTATTAAGAAATTTACTCGTAAGAGTATCTGTTATCAAAAATATTTAATTGATTAAGAACAAAATGTATATATAATTGGTGGTAAATTCTATTTCAAAGAGTATTTTTTATGGTAAAGAGCATTCCTTAATATTCTACAATTTGTCATTATTTACTACGTAATATCAATTAATACAAAAAGTATGGAAATTAATTCATATAATTGCGAGGACGTTAGCCTTATTGTCAGTAAACAGTTAAGGTTGTAAAAGTGTTGATACAAATAAATAATATCTTACCTTGAAAATGGTACCAAAATAATAAGTTTTGCCAGCGAATGAAAACCAGTTTGGATTCCTACCTTTGTTTGATCTAGACAACACTTGGGATACAAATTCTCCGTTTTCTTGTAGAAGCACACCCAAAACATTTATTAGCAAAATAAAAAATACTATTTTTAAGTTCATTATGATACACGATTATCACGAACCAACGAACGGAAACGAATAATAAGGAATGGAGAATGGATAGTATCAAGCCACTTCAAAATAAGAACCGTAGAATAGATTTGTCGTCTTTTGTTGAAAAACCAGTTGCGATGTTGTGTTATTGATAAAATATACATACTTTACATACAACGAAGTTTAAATAATTAATAACATCTTATTGTTTATTCTAATTCTCATAATTTTTTAATGAATGATTAAATAATATCAAGATTACAACAAATAGAAATAACTTTTTATGAAAAATATGTTAACAAACAACAATCAAATCTACATTTAATTAAAATTTATTAAGAATAGAATCTAGAAATAGTACAGATCCAATGAGCAATATACTTCAGTGTTTATGTAGAATAATAATAATAATAATAATAATAATGCTTTATTGTCAGAAATTTTACAATTTGTCGACAAAGCTAAAAAACACAAAAAAAGTACAAAAACCTTAAAATCGAATCACATAAACAAAATACAAAAAAAAATATTAATACAATTAAATTGAAAGTCATCAAAAAAAAAAAAGAGAAAGAAGAAGAAAAGGAAAAAAGAAAAAGTTCCTTGAAGTAGCAAATTAGTGTGTATTTAGAAGTATAAAATCATAATATGAAAAATTCATTTACTGTGTACAAAGATCTCTCCAATAAGTGTGCCTTCAAAGCTCTACGGAATGCGGGAAAGAGTGTAATAGATTTGATATTGAAAGGCAGACGATTGTGCATCTTTTTTGCATTATACAATATAGAGTTTTTGATTAACTCTGATCGTGGGATTGGTAAACAAAGATCAAGCTCCCTGTTTCTAAGTGGATAGTTGTGGGAAGGCGTTTCAGGATTCGCTGACGAGTGCTTGCGGATTAAGCAAACGGATTTAAAAATGAATAAAGAATGAAGAGTTAAAATTTGATATTTTTTAAAGTATTCTCCACAATGAGTTCTATTGTTTAATCTTAACATGTAACGGATAGCTCTCTTTTGAAGTTTGAAAATACGGTCAAATTGAGTCGCACAACACGTACCCCAGAATGGAATGGCGTAACGGAGATGCGACTCAAAAAGGGCGTAATAGACTGTTCGAGCTGTTGACAAGTTTAATTCCTTGGAAACTGATCTTAGCGCAAAACACGCAGAACTTAATTTTTTTGACAATGCATTGATGTGCGAATCCCATTTTAATGAGTTGTCAACAATGAGACCCAGGAACTTTACAGAATCAACGATTTCCACATTATTGTTATTAAGTTCAAAAGTTTGTAATGTACCTTTATATGATAAGATTTTAGTTTTAGAGAGATTGCGGCACAGAAGGTTAGAATCGCACCACGATTTAATAGTGAATAAGTCACGAGATACGATACTTATAGAGGGATGTACTATCCGGGTTGCTCCAGGTAAAACTAGTATCATCAACAAAGAGGCAGAGTTTACCACTAATATTTAGGTAGGCAATATCATTAATAAAAAGCAGAAATAAGATAGGACCTAGAACTGAACCTTGAGGCACCCCACAGTCAATTGGCTTACAGGATGATGTTCTCTCATCAACCCTTACCATCTGACTTCTGTAGGTAAGATAAGATTTAAACCACTCGAGTGGTATTCCTCTAATCCCATAGTGTTATAATTTGTGAATTAAGATGTTGTGGTTTACACAATCAAAGGCCTTAGAGAAGTCGCAGAAGATTGTTGCTGTAGAGTTCTGATTGTTAAGACTGGAGTAAACATTGTCAAAGAGCGAGAACATAGCATCATTGGTAGATTTATTGCTCAAGAAACCAAACTGTTGGGGAGTTAGTATTTTGTACTTGCAAAGAAAAGATAGCAATCTTTTTTTAACCAATCTTTCAATAATCTTCGACAACGTGGGGAGAAGTGCTATTGGGCGATAGTTCGAAGCTTGATCTTTATCACCTCCTTTATGCAAAGGAATAATTATCGCAGTCTTAAGGCAGCTTGGAAAGACTCCAAGTTGAAGTGACTTGTTAATCAAGTTAGTCAGATGGCTTAGGGTGTTTACCGGTAGATTTGAAAACATTTTCAGAGTAAGCCCATCCGTTCCAAATTTGATGTGCAATAATGTCATTTTCACTGTTAATTGGGATCACTGCCCCATTTACTTTAGCAAACACCTTTCCGTTAAATGTCCAGGTAGCTTTCTTAAAAACTTGCTTAGATTTCTTAAAAAGAATAAGATTACTTACAGTCAACTTTTCCAATTTATCGTAATTTACGTAAGATGTATTTTTGAAGTTTTTCTCATTAGAAAAAATACGATTGCGCATCCATCTCTGGCAGAAATCAACAACAACCGGACGGATTGTTGCATTCCCATCCCTTTTTTTACCTAGACGATAGCACTGGTTAATATTATTTTTAGAGACTGATACACGTAAATCAGTTTTAAAAATTTTTACATCATCCACTAAGGTAGAGTCATCATTCTCAGCAATACCATATAAAATCAGGGAGTTTTTATTATTGTCTAATAGAATTTTTTCAATATTATTATTTAGTGAATCCATTTTATCACTCAGATTAGTAATATTAAGGCACTATAGATATAGGTATTATCATCAGCCATTTTTATTCCAGTGTCAATCAATTTACGTGTCAGACCATAGACAACTTAAAGAGACACGTGCAATCGTATTTTGTGGTGAAAATGGGAACTAAACTAGCTGGTAGTGCGAAAAAGTACTTATAACGGTATAGTAACAGAGTAAGTACTATTAGCGGTTTTAGTTTAAAATAAATTTAAGGTACTTTAAGCATAAAAAGGGTGTTAAAGTAAAATTTTAAACAAAAACATGGTGCGCTGATGTCGGAACTTGTTGCCAACTTTATATTAGGCTTCAACACATCTGTTCTATTATCTCTAGTTTTGTGGTTGACATTGGACAAAACATGGCTGACGATAATACCTATGTTTATAGTGCCTTAGTAATATCAGTCTTCACCTTGGCAAGAGCACTACTAATATCCTTTTCAAAATTTTCAATTTTTTTGAGAAGGCTGCTGTCAGATTCCTGGACAGGCGGTGCATTTAATTGTCCCCTAAGTTCATTCATGCCTTCTTCAAAAATTGTATTTATATTATCAATTTTAGAATTTAATGATTTCAAAGCTAAACTTTCGGTAGTTGGCATTGTTAAAAAATTTCACTGCTGATAACAAAACTGGTTTCTCACTCGAGAACTGAATGTATCTACGTCTATTCAACACAAATGACCATCACCGAATTAGTTGATGCGGGAGATGATTTACTTCAATTAAAAAAGCACGGAGGCTGAAAATCTAGTCACGTTGCGAAGGAATATGTTAATCAATCAGTTAACAGCAATAATCAAATACAAACCAAAATTTTACATTTCATACAACAAACAACGCTCTTGGATTATGGGGCATCTTCTTTTGGAGTGATATCAGTTAACAATATAACAGATGCAGCATCATCTACCTAAAAACATAAAAATCTGGATTCTAATATAGATTTGTATATTTGTTCGAATATCGCCATTAAACAATATTTAAATTATAAATACTGTTTAACAAAATTCTATTATATTTAATTTCCAATAAAATATTCTTTATTTATTTACAAAATTATTAAGATATAAAGAGAGTTATAGAAAAAGTATAGTGTTACACTAGTCGAGAACACTTTTTGAAGCTCGTGAACATTACCAACCTCGGTTGGTAAATTGTTCTCTCGCTTCAAAAAATGTTACTTTTGTCACTCGTAAAACAATATACTAATTTAGGTAAAAGGAAATTAATTTTTTAACACAGATCAGCCAAACTTTTTTAACAGACGTCAAATTGCCAGCCATGAATGAATTTAAATGCGCTGGCTCACGGTCTATGTGTTTTTTAAATGCTCGTTTTTATTGTTATTATAATGATTATATTATATATAGTAATGTAAAGTAATGCATAAATCATAACTTTTTTGTGTTGGAAATTACTATTAATTTAACATTATTTCCTTATGTAGGAGTTTTGATTAATTTTTTTTGTATGAGTTTTGATTAATTATTATTTTTATACCGCATTTGGTTTTGAATTTGTATAGTTGTTTTTTTTTATAAATAAATTAGTACCTAAAATATTCAATCGCAATATGTCTTGTATTAAAAGCTGGTTTTCTTTTGATTTTGTAAATTAAGATTACTTTATTTCTTTCTCTATTGTATAAAATGCTTCTCATAGAATTTTCTTTATTTTTAAATATGAAACGATAATACGTAGTTTTGATTACATTTCTGCTGTAGTATTATTATTAATTATTTATAAGCACTCACTTGTGGCTGATTGTATTGTACTTTGTTCTTTGCTTTATCACGGTACTTTATATTGGGACATATAAAATTTCAATTTATTATTAATACATTTAATTCATATATTGATTCCTCCTAATATTTTAATAGTTTAATATCCTAATATTTTAATCTTTTATCAATTCATATACTTTTTTTTGATATACTCGATACATTAGTGAATGTTTATTTCTTAACTTTTTTATGCGACATGGGTATTCATTCAATCGTATTAAACCTGTTTGACCTTTAACTATGAAGATAGCAAATCTTAATTTACAATCGATATTTACAGGTTATAATGATTTCTGTTCTTTAATTATAGCGAAAGAATATGATATTGTTTTGGTATCTGAAACATGGCTGTCTGATAAGGTAGATATCACACGAATAAAAATCCCAGGTTACTACTTTTTTCACAACAGTCGTAACACTAAAAGGGGTGGTGGTGTAGGTGCTTTCATAAATAATCGCTATCAATGCCAGGAGGTCGATCTCCAACTAGACTGTAGTGATAACCTGGAATATCAGTTTTTTAAGTTAAAAATGCATTTAAAAAATATAGGTTTTGGAACGTTTTATAGACCACCTAAATCTAGTTTAAGTACTGCCATAGATCATTTTGATAATATATTGGCTTCAGTTTGTCCAGAATATGACTTTATATTTTTTGGTGGTGATGCCAACATTGATTTTTTGAATATGACTAACCCTCTTAATGAATGTTTTGAGTCTTATGGATTTAAACAAATTTTGACAGAGCCAACCAGAGTTACGAACACCTCCTAAAAAATTAATTGATCCAATTTTTATATCCAATAAAGATTATGTCACTAAACATGGAGTAATTGTTGTTGACAATATTTCTGATCATAGGTTAGGTTATGTAGATCTCAAAATCAATGGTTTTAAAATGAGTCCTAAGTTTGTGTCTTATCGTTGCTTTAAACATTTCGCTTATGAACATTTTTTAACTGATTTAAGTTCTATGCCTTGGCTAAATATTGTATTTGAAGATGATATAAAAAAAAGAGTGTAACCTTTACGCGCGATTGAAGTAAAACTTGTTGACGTACGTATCGGAAAATAAATATTTAATTACAATTCAATCATATTTATTGCCTATATACTTTACAAAAAAATGAGATGTTATATTTATATTATTCATTAGAAATAGGAATTTGAAAGTTATCATTATTTTTTTTATATATGAAATAATAGGTTTATAATAATAATATAATAATAATAATAATTTCTTTATTTAAAAATCAAAATGTATAACTGTATAACAATTTTAGATATATTTATACATATTTAAATAAAGATGAAAACACCCACAAAAGGATAGCCTGAGCGTGGGGATTATTTTCATTTTTTTTTTTTTTTTGTAGGACACTTATCATTAAAATTTTTAGAACATTTTTAGACTATAACAAGTAATATCTCAATTTAAGAATTGTTTTAATTTTATTTTAGGTATTTTTAAAATCCATACAGTAACTTTTTTCTTAAACAGGTTATAGGAATGAATTTTTTTGAATTCTGATGGAATATCGTTATATAGCTTGGGCCCTAAATAAGTAAAGGATTTTTGACCAATTTTTTTCTCTACACGAGGTACAGTAATCGAATCAGGTTTATAACGCGTACTATAATTGTGAGTGATATAGTTGTGGTCTCGTTTTGTTTTAAATTGATGTAATAATATTGTTTTGGCATATAGCTGATTGATGTTACATATTTGGCTATCGCTGTATAGTGATTCAGATGGGTAAGTACGTGGTTTTTTGTACATATATTTTAAGATGCATTTTTGGATTTTTTCTAGATTTTCTATGAGTGTTATCCCAGCTGAACCCCACGCAATAAGGCCATAGTACAGATGTGATTCCACAAGTGAGTAGTATAGTATTTTAAGATATCGAGAGTCTAAAATATTTGAAAGATTTTTGAATTTATATATCAAAAAACGTAATTTTTTTATAACATAATGCACTTGTGTGTTCCATTTTAGATGAGAGTCAATATATATTCCTAAATATTTGATACTATTTACACATTGTATTTTTATTGATTCGTTATTATTAATATTGATGTCGAGATTGGTGAAGGTTGGCATGTTATTTGTATAAGATGTAAAAGGTACGACAAATGTTTTCTCGTAGTTTATGGTAAGAGCTTTAAAATCAAAAAAATTAACAACCTTCGTGAAGTCAGCTTCAACGGTAATTTTGAGTAGTTCCCAGGTTTTATTTTGATAGTATATTGCAGTGTCATCTGCAAAGCTAATTATTTCACCTTCAATTTTTTGTTGAAATAAATCGTTTATATATATATTAAATAATAATGGGCCAAGTACCGTTCCCTGAGGAACGCCACATGTGATAATTTCAGGATTGCTTAATGTACCATTGATGTTGACATATTGCTTTCTGTCTTGGAAATAACTTTTAAACAATTTATAAGCAATTCCTCTAAATCCAATGTTTTCCAGTGTTTCTAGAAGCTTTTCGTGATCTACCGTGTCAAAAGCTTTTGCGAGATCGACAAAGATGCATAATGAAGGTTGTTTTTGGTCTATGGATGCATTTATGAGCCCCGTTAATCTCGCAATCGCATCCGACGTCGAGGTTTCCTCACGAAAGCCGTATTGTTTTCTTGAGAGTAAACTATGTTTGTTCAAGAAGGATATCATCCTTTTTTTAAATATTTTTTCAAAAATTTTCCCTACACTGGAAATTATGGAAATAGGCCGATAATTTATAGCGTCTAGCTTGTCCCCTTTCTTATAAATAGGTGTGATTACTGATTCTTTGAGAATATCAGGGAATTCACCTTCAGTAAGAGTTTTATTAATAAGAAATGCTAAAACCGGAGATAATTCCTGTTTAAGTTCTTTAAGAATTTCAGAAGTTACGTTATCAAGTCCTGGTTTTTTATTATTTTTTAAAGTCATTATTGTTTCTCTAACTTCAGCATCGTCTGTATTTAAGAAAAATATTGTTTTTGTGTTCTTTTTTTGTGAAATATTTTTGGTTGGGTTATTTAATTTAGTTGCCATTTTTTCTGCAATTGTTGTGTAATGTTTACAAAATGTATTTGCTATTGTTTTTAAGTTGTCTGTTATTTGTCCTTCTGATGTTTTTATTTGATTAATTGTCTCTTTTGTTCTTTTTGTGTTTGATATTTCATTGACACATTGCCAAAGATTTTTACTTATATTTTGGTTTTTCTCTATTCTCTCTTTATAGTATTCGGATTTAGCTTTTCTTATTAAATAATTTAGATGATTGCGATAGTTTTTAAAATTTTGTTTGTTTTGTTCCGTATAGTTATTTTTCATAATTTTATAAAGTTTATTTTTTTCCTTAATTGATTTAACTATCCCAGAAGTAATCCAAGATTTTATTTTTATTTCACTCTTTTTTATTTTCACTTGTTTTGTACAACTCTCTACGTACCCTCTTAACTTGTTTATAAATAAAAAACAGCTAATATTGTTATTACTTGAATTATATATATCTTCCCAGTTTTCTGTTTCAAGTTTTTGTTTTAGGAGTTTTTTATTAAGAATTGATTTCGTTTTATCTAATGTCACTTTTTTTGTTTCAGGGAAAACTATGGTATTCACCACCGAGAAATGATCAGTGATGTGAGTTTCAATCACAGCTGGAATAGTGACTATATTTTGTTCTTTAGTTTTAATAAAGATATGATCAATACATGATTTTTCTTGACCTACAACCCTTGTGTGTTTATTAATGAAGCTTTTAAAACCTTCTTCACTTAATAAATTTAAATAGTCATGAACATAACTGCTTTCATTGTCAAGTATATTCAAATTTACATCACCAGTTAGTATGTGAAAGTCGGATTTATTACAATATTTAAGATAATTAGATAAATTATCTACAAAACATTTTTTATCAGATGGTCCTGGTCTATATATACCATTTATTAAGAAGCTTTTGTTAAAGATATAAGCAAATATTTCAATTATATTTATTTAATTAAATTTTACTATTTTAAAACTAATATTATATTTTTCTCTAGCATACAGTATGACACCGTCGCATTGATTGTATGTTCCTTCGCTATAAAACGTCTTATAGCCTTGTAGATTATATAACGATATATCGGTAAGAATTCTTGTTTCCGTGAGAATAATAAAATCAAAATTATTTTTTACCTGATTTTAAGAAATTTTTAGTTCGTCTAGGTTTTTATTGACGCTTCTGATATTCATTTGATAAATCGAAATACATTTGTTTCTAAGGTGTTCTTCAATTAATTTGTTATAGCCTAAAAGATCAGTGACAACATTTGTCTCTATGCTTTCAGTTCTAAAATCCCTTAAGTAATTGTCCATTTTTATACTAATTTAAGATTTTAGGATTTATTTTTTTCCGATCCCAGACGCGTACGTGGCTTTGTTCCAGTTTCGATGACCTTTTTTGCAGCTTCTAGTTGTTTTTTTTGCTTGTTAGCTTTGGTGAAGTCTGGATCTGTGATATTTCTTTGTGTAGGTATATTTGGAGTTTCTGGGGCGCTGCTTGTTTGTTGTAAGCTATTTTCGACTTCTTCGTCTTCTAGATGTAGTATTTCTTCTGCACTTAAAATTTTAGAATTAACATATAACTTTTCACCTTTAATGTAGCACTTATTTGATGGAGTTCTGACTTTTTTAAGGTGCCTACGTAAAATGGCCTGAACTTCACGTTGTGTTTCTGTTAAATCGTGAGAGATTGTTACGTTACTTCCTTTCAGTTTTGAGCAGTTTTTCATTACCTGCAACTTTGTTAAATTTGATAGAAATTCCACTTTTATTGGCGCCTGTAGTGAATTTCCTAAGCTGTATAGATTATTTATCTGGTTCTCTGTTATTTTAAGATCTAATAATTCGTTTAGTTTGCTGCAAGTATTTTGGATCGAGAATTCTGGAATTTTTTGCTTGAGACCGAATATTATGATGTTGTTTCTTTTATTGCTCCTTTCTAAGTTTTCAACTTTTTCTTTAAGTTTTGAATTTTCTCTCTCTAGGTAAGTAATTTTTTCTTTTACTTTTTCTTCAATTCTTTTCTTCAATGATAACTAAAATGTGAAACATAGATTTTACTCTCTAAATACCATTAATGTATTTGAAACCGTTTGAAAATTTCATAAATAAATTTCGAAAATTTAAGCTCCTCCCATAGCTGAAATTACACAGTTACTTCCATCGGAATCTTTCGTTAGAATCTAACGTTAGAGTAACCCCTAGTCGTAACTAAAGAAGTTTTGCTTCAATAATAGGTAAACAATATTAAAAATATACACACCTTACGTTTAGAATGTGTGATTTTGTAGCTGTATCTACCTTATTGTAATACATCACAACACAAGAGCCTTCGATAGTTAGATAACCATTTCATTTTGTATCATTTTATAGCATATTCCATAAAATTTAATATCCTTAGTTAAGTTTGTTTCCTTCACGTCTACGAAGGATCCTGACTAGTGGTTTTATGGCCTTTATGGCTACCTAACCAAACCTAAAATAAGTATAAGAAAGTGTTAAAATATTTCGAATATTATTATTTTATGAACAAAAACGTGCAACATGCTTCTTTACTCAACGTAAAGATTCCGTATAAACAATTATTTACTATCATAATATGTATGTATATAAACTTACTTAATCAAATCATAATGAATGTGGCTGTCTCGTCATTTTTTAATTTTTGTCATTTTTCTTCAAATCTTTCTGGCGCTTATAATATGCCCTTTGACGTTCACAATTTCTTTTTCTTTTTAGCTCTTTAAGTCTATAAAACGAAAATAGCTAGGTATAAATAATAAGGTATAAATAGTGTAATTACACACCAAAAATAAAATGTATGCATATAGATTATAGGTACTCACTATTTTCATTCAATATTTTTTCATCACTTTCTTCATTAATAAATCCACTTTGTTTATTCATATTTAATACAAACACTTTATACACAAAAAACTACTAGCAATGTATTTTGGTTGACAAGATAACAAGCTGTCAATTCACAGATTCACAGATTTAATTTTATTTAATATAGTAGGCAGAATCGCATGAGCGCCGCCAGGATTATTTTCATCTACACACTATTATGATCTAATATATATAGAATGTAGAATGATTTGGACAGCAACCGCGACGCCTTTAGTTTTTATTTAAACAATAATTTAATAAAAAAATTAAAAAATATATAATTTTCTGGTAAATTCAGGTATTTTTTTCCATAGCAGGGGGGTGCAAGCGCACCCTCTTGCACCCTGCTGCCGGCGCCCATGAAAAATCGTGTCAGGTATTTTGTAATTAGGTTTTGTTTGCGGTTTCTGTTATTAGAATGACGTCACGTCCGTTAGAATAACTTTTTTACTCCTAGTCTCGCTAAAGAAGTTTTACTTCAAAAAATTAGTTTGTTAAATGAATTTAAAATTTCAGTTTTTGATAAACATGCTCCTCTTAGACAGGTAAGAGTTACTAAACCACCAGCACCGTGACTTACACCAAATTTAAAACGTATTATGAGGGAAAGGGATAATGCCTTACAGAAATTCAAGAGAACACGTCTCGCTGGGGATTGGACTTATTATAAACAACTTAGAAATTTCACTGTGTCAGCAGTAAGACAAGAAAAAAAAGGATATTTGAATTCTATCTGTGTTAATGGTGATTCAAGGAAAACTTGGAACGCCCTGAGAAATCTAAATGTTCATGGTAAACAAAAAAATTATGTTCTTCCACAACATTTGTCCAATCCCGATGAAATAAACAATTATTTTGCCAGGTACATCCGCAATGTTAGTAATAATTGTGATAACAAAATTGAATATTACAATAATAACAGTTTTAAAGATAGTTTACAATTTTCATTCTCCTTGGTAACAGACGTAGATATTAATAATATAATAAATAAGCTCAAAAGTAATGCCTCTGGTGCGGATAATATTACTGCCAGCATGTTAAAATATTGTAGTCCATTTATTGATAAATATTTGGCGAATATTATCAACTCTTGTATCCTTAAGTCCTATTTTCCTAACAATTGGAAAGTAGCGATAGGCAAACCTCTGCCTAAGTGTAATAATCCCGAAACATTCTCTGATTTAAGGATAATCAGCATTCTTCCTGCTATTTCTAAAATTTTTGAGAGTATTATTTACAATCAGATTTATTCTTATGTTACTGATAACAAATTAATTCCTGATAAACAAAGTGGTTTTAAGCGTGGATTTTCTACTGGGACTGCTTTGGCTGCGGTAACCGATGATATCATTGCTGCTCAAGATTGTAAGATGAATTTGGCTTTAGTATTACTTGATTTTTCTAAAGCCTTTGATACTATCAATCATGAACTACTTTGTGCAAAACTTAAATTTCTCGGATATAATAATAGTTCATTATTTCTTATATGGTCTTATTTGCTTGGTAGGTCACAAAAATTAAGTGTTAAAAATAAGTTATCATCTGGCATAGAAATTCTATCAGGGGTACCCCAAGGGTCAATTTTGGGACCCCTATTATTCATTATATATACAGCTGATATCATTAATTCCATAAAAAATTGTAACACACAAGCATATGCTGATGATACTCAGATATATCTAGCGTTCAATATTAACAACATCGATGAAGCTTCAGAAACTCTAAACTCAGAACTTCAGTCAGTTCAACAGTTATCTGTTGAACATGACTTAAAATTAAATTCCAAAAAGTCCAAGCTTATATGTTTTGGTACACATAAAGAGTTTCTCAACGAACATTTTAAAATAAACATTTTAAACCAGTCTTTACAAGTTGTTGAAAGTGCACATGATTTAGGTATCATTATTGATAGTGATCTTCGTTTTTGCGAATACGTCAAATCACTAATAAGAAAATCATATACTTCTCTTAGATTAATTTATAGTTGTCGCCACTTCCTTAATATTAAACTAAAAACACTTCTTTGTGAGTCTCTTGTGCTCAGTAATTTCAATTATTGTGAATTTATTTATTGGTCCTGTTTATTACAACGCGATAAACAACGAATTAAAGTATTCCAAAATTCCTGTTGCCGCCTAATTTTCTCGATTAGAAAAGGCCAACATATTTCTCATAAACTTAATGATTGTAAATGGTTGAACATAAATAATCGTTTTAAACTACATTTGGGTACTTTTGTACATAAAATAGTCAGTAACTCTAAACCTTTAGTACTAATAAATAAATTAATCCCACACTCACTTATTCACAATATAAATACTCGCAACAGACATAAATTGTCATTACCAAAGTATCGGACTGCTATGTTTCAAAGATGTTTTACCTATAATGCTGTCAAAATATATAACTCTATACCTGCACAGTTTAAATTATTTAACATTAACAAGTTCAAATACAAAGACCAAAAATGATGCTTGTTTGAATGCACCCTTGTGAATTTGGAGGAATCAATGTCAATCAGTTTCAATTAAATTTAATTTATATGTCTTTTATTTCAATATATATTTTTTGTTCTTTCTGTTCTTCTGTTTGCCGAATTAGCTTTTATTATAAATGTATACTTTTGCTACCTAACATGCTTAGTGTGGTTAAGTAGGAGTAGCTTAGCTAGACTTCGCCACGTTGAGCATGATTAAACTTTATGTTCTTTTGAAAAAAAAATATTTGTCAAAAATCTTTTGAATAAAGTCGTTTATTATTATTGTTATTATTATTACTAACAGCGTTGCGGAAGTTATAAGCAACCAAAACCCAGTATATTTTTGAGGATCAGGCATTTTTAAGTATTTAGCGATTTCCATAGGAAATTTACTGAATTTATTTATACCCACTATCTGTCTAGTACACTTTATGTTGTGGTAGTTTATAAAAATCTTGATTTTATTTTGTCCATATCTAGAAGACGAAGGTTCATATATGGTTTAGAAATCTCATAGAAGAAACACGAATATGAAAGTTTTCAAAAAAACGCAACTTAGTTCTTTTTCCGTAAAAAGTTGTAAGATCCATGTAATACCAAGTAGGTTATTAATTTATAATCAGTCTCTATTTAAGGGACCTTCTGTTTTAAGTTGTTACGCAACGGGAAAACATATTTTTTTATTGTTTTTTATTGGATGTGTATTTTCCAAAGCCACCAAAAAGGTTAGATGACAAGTGTTGAATAAAATTACCTCAAATTTATATTTATTACAATCCCATTTTAACAGTCTATTTTTATGTAATAATTAATTATATTTTACATTTTATTTTTTACGGAATAGTGATCGCGGGTTTATACATTTACAGGTTATAGGTGCTTCACATATAACATAATTTCTAAATCCACAATTTAAATCATTCCAAGTAAATCCACGATTACCTTCGTGACGTGCTTGAATACAATTTTCGTAACTCGATACAAAGGGAATGTTTCCTGTAGGTTCTCCTGCATCCCAGTTAAAATATTTTAATTCTTTTCCATTTGCAAGCCACATCCATCTTCCTCCTTCCGCCAAATTCACTGCTGATGTCCAAAATTTCAAAGAATTTATTTCTATAGAACAAAAATTAAATATAGGTAACATATTACATGCCAAGAGTACAGAGATAAGAGATAATATTCAAAAAACTATCTAATTAAAATTTAACCAGTTATAAGATTAAATAAAGTGAGTAAAAAAAATAAAAACACATTCAAAAGAAAACAAAATAAGAGAAATTTTTTTTTCTGAATTTCAAACAAAATCCTTTTATATATGTTAACTAGCGGCCGCTTGCGACTTCATCCGCTTGGACTTTAGTTTTTTGCCAACGAGTTTCATACAAATTTGCAACCCCTATTTTAAATCCTTAGGGGTGGAATTTAAAAAAGTCCTTTCTTAGTATACCACTTTGTAATAAAACAAATTTATTCTCCAATTTTCAAGACTCTACGCGTCTATCGACAGTGTCATGTCGGCCAGCAGCAGCGTGCTACCGCCTCATCGCTCCACACACCCCGCACATTAGTGCGCAAGTGGTATTAGACTATTATTATTTTAAAACATTTTGGTTAAAAAAATACTGTAAAGGATAATTTTGTTCAAAAAAAGTCTGTGTTAAATAACTTATGTATTTGGATAATGATTAAGAAGACAGTTAAGAAGTAGTATTATTAATTAGGTATAGTTTTTGCGGCTTAACTTTTGTTTAGCGTGTGTAAAAAATAATGGTCTACAAAACTTCTTTTAACACAATATTCTTAACTATTCTGTCATTAGGCGCTAAAACTATCAAGCTACTGTGTGAACTTATGGGTGAGCAAGCAACATAAAACTGTCCATGAGAGAAGCAATGTTCTCTTAAGTCAATACCCGCAAATTTGAGAGTTTGGCCCTGAGACTTGTTTATTGTCATGGCAAAGCAGACTTTTAGGGAAAACTGTAATCGTTTAAATTCGAACGGGATATCATTCGATATCTAACTTCTAACCTATACTTAAACCAAACGAAAACAAAACAAATGTCAAATACAAAGCAGAGTATATAACCAAAATTACTAAACCGAAACAAAGCAAATACAATCCAAAATATGACAAGAAAAGAACAGCCAAATACGTCAAATATAATCCGCTAGAAATATTTAGGTATAGTATGTACTATAAGATACGGTGGCCACTCATCATCGGGTATATGTAACGCGCGTTTTAAAATACTACTAACGCCATCTATTGTCAACATTAAGAACTAAAAAATATTTTGTTCGTTCCATTAGGTACTGATAGGTTTAAACTAATACATTTACATCCTCCATCAACCCTTGTTTTATCTCCATGAGGTTCAATTTATCAAAATTCTATTTAAGCGGACGTCTTCATCACAGTAGCTTCAATCTTTAATTTCTGTTCAATGAGTCGAAAATCTAAAAAGTTCTATACAAACTATTTTATCTCTTTAGGGGTGAAATTAATCGAAATCCTTTCGTAAGGGATGCCTACGTTATAGTAGCTATATGCATGCAAAATCTTAGCCCGATCGGTTTAAAATTGACAAAGTTTTATACAAACTTTCATCCCCTATTTTATCCCCATAGGGATGGAATTTATTTAGTTCCCTTTTTAAAAGATGTCTATGGGGTAATAGCTGTATGCATTCAAAATCTCAGCCCGTTTGGTTTAAAATTGACAAAGTTTCATACAAACTTTCATCCCCTATTTAATCCCCTTAGGGGTGGAATTTATCAAAATCCTTTCTTGGGGATACCTACGTTTAGTAGCTATATGCATGCCACATCTCAGCCCGATCGGTTTAAAATTGACAAAGTTCCATACAAACTTTCATCCCCTATTTAATCCCCTTAGGGGTGGAATTTATCAGAATCCGTTTTTAGTGGACGCCTTCGTAATAGTAGCTATATGCGTGCAAAATCTTAGCCTGATCGGTTTAAAATTGACAAAGTTTCATACAAATTTCATCCTCTATTTTATCCCCTTAGTGGTGGAATTAATTAAAATCGTTTCTTAGCGGATGCCTACGTCATAACATCTACCTGCATGCCAAAGTTCAGCCCCATCCGTCCAGCCGTTTGGGCTCTGCGTTGATAGATCACTATGTCAGTCAGTCAGTCAGTCAGTCAGTCACCAAGAGCTTTCTCGGATCTCGACAACAACGGGTGGCTATTAAATCTTGTATAAATCAATCCTCAAATACAGTTAATTCCGATTATCAGTTTGTAACAATGGGTGTCCCGCAAGGCTCTGTACTTGGGCCTGTATTGTTCTTACTATACACGAACACCATAGGACAAATAAGCAATCGGAGAACTGCTGTAGCATATCCAGGTGCCAGTACAACCGTTAATTATGGTAAAAATAACAAGCATGCAGAAAAAGAAGATGAACATGGCCATCTCTACCGCCATGGTATTGCCACTGTTGTCGGTTATGCCGATGACACCAATATATTAGTGTCTGATAGATCCGATAGTAATTTACAAGATAAATGCTCGTTAGTTGTAGAATGCTTAGCAGACTGGAGCTACGCACACTCTTTACTGTTGAATGCAACGAAAACCAATGTAGTTAGATTCCACAATTACCAAAAGCAATGCACTCCTCCAAGTCTTGGCTTTGGTAATACCGTTATAAAGTCAGTTAAGTCCGATAAATTCCTGGGACTGTTAATTGATGAATGCTTAAATTGGAAAGAGCACTGTTACTCCCTGATGTCCAAACTAAATTCTATTTGCTTTTTATTCAGAAATCTTAAAAACATTCTGTCAGTTAAACAGTTATTGGTTCTTTACCATGCTCAAGTCGCCTCAAGGCTAAGATATGGAGTCTGTTTGTGGGGTATTTCAACTCAAGCACCTGATGTATTTATTGTACAAAAACGTATTTTACGAGTAATCATGGGTATTCCAGAACAAGTTTCCTGTAGACTATATTGTAAGGAAGCAAAAATTTTAACACTTGCCAGTATTTTTATTTTTGAAATGTGTGTATATGTGTTTTTAAATAGAAGTAAATTTAGATTAAATAGTGATATACATCACTTTAATACAAGACAAGCCAGTGATATTCATGTACCTCAATGCCGTTATGCTGTTTCATACAGATCACCGCACTATTTAGGCTTAAAAATTTTTAGGTAATAAAATTCCGAGCTCAATATAATGTATTAATAATTTATATAGTTTTAAGGACATTTTTGTAGGACAATAATGTATATACCTTAGAGGAATTCTTTGCTCTATAGACCACACTGTATTGACGAATCCTATATGTATCTGTACATCTTTGGAAAATAAATGTATGTATTTATTTATTTATTTATTTATTTATTTATTTATTTATTTATTTATTTATTTATTTATTTATTTATTTATTTATTTATTTATTTATTTATTTATTTATTTATTTATTTATTTATTTATTTATTTATTTATTTATTTATTTATTTATTTATTTATTTATTTATTTATTTATTTATTTATTTATTTATTTATTTATTTATTTATTTATTTATTTATTTATTTATTTATTTATTTATTTATTTATTTATTTATTTATTTATTTATTTATTTATTTATTTATTTATTTATTTATTTATTTATTTATTTATTTATTTATTTATTTATTTATTTATTTATTTATTTATTTATTTATTTATTTATTTATTTATTTATTTATTTATGTATTTATTTATTTATTTATTTATTTATTTATTTATTTATTTATTTATTTATTTATTTATTTATTTATTTATTTATTTATTTATTTATTTATTTATTTATTTATTTATTTATTTATTTAATTATTTATTTATTTATTTATTTATATATATAGATGTATCGAGAAAAATATCGGGATCATCGAATTGTCACGGCAAGCTACTTCTATATTGTTTTTTATAGAGTTGCTAATTTAACTTTTTTCCAATGGTATTATGAATTGGGAACTAATTTTCTATCAACTAATTTTCCCAAGGTCGATTTATTGTCGATATCATTAGTTAGTTGAAACGTTTTTCAAGCAACAATGACAGAATGTGCATTTTTTGAAATGAAACTGTTTTTTTTTATTCGATATAATATCCCTCAGCTTAAACAAACTTTTTCAAATGGTAAATTTATACCATCTCTGTTATGGTTTTCCGGAAGCTCTGCAAAATATTGCTATATGGCAGCAATAGCTTCTTCATTCAACAAAAATCTGGTTAATACAGTGGATATTTAAACAATTCGTACTTTAATTCGTTTAATTTAGCAACACACTTGTGTAAACACGAGATTTGTCGTAAAGAAAAATGATTATCTACTTTAAACCGTGTTATATAAAGTTAATTGTTTTACCTTTTTCAAGAGAATTAATAAACACAACCTCTTTTGCTTCTCAAAAAACTAATACAATAACCTTTTTTGTTGATCGTTCTGACTTCACCTGTTTTGGAGCTGAAGAACCTGCTTTAGACCACCAAAAACGTTCTTGTTTTAGTTAAAGATCATGATGGTACATCCAAGTCTATCCATAGTTATAAAACGACACACAAAATTCGTTTTAATCATATTAAAACGCTCCAAATTAAATTGAAAGATTTGTTTGCGAATCAGTTTTTGTTGAATTATTAACGAATGCGGCACTAACTTTCCAAGCAGTTTTTTCATATTTATTTTTTTGTGTAAAATATGAAGTACTCGTTTATCTAAGATAAATAAATCGATATCTATGCAAATATTGTTTTTGCACGGTTTCGCTGTTTGTTTCTATCGGCAAACCATCCTACTCAAAACTGTTAGTCTAAGATCCCGATAGAGAACGACCTTCACCGAGCTGGTTAATGGACCAAACATATTTTTTATGTAATTTAATATTTCAAAAAATATATTTCATATGAGTTGCCTATCGAATTTCAGTCCAGGAAATTTTTAATTATTTTTTAATTTTTTTTTTTTAATATTTCACCGGTTTGGTTCATGTATAAATTCTACACCAATCGAAAGTATGCAGCCCATAGTAAATGCAAAAGATAAGTTGGTAAGTTGCTCATATTTTTCCTGTCATAATCCTTGGGTAGCCAGGTATTAACAGGTAAATCGATACTCGTAATTTGCACCGGTCTGGTTAATGAATGAAACTTTTATAAAAATGAAGTTTATTTAATTACAAACATGGTTATATGGGGTTGCCTGCGAAAAATCAGTCCTTTGTGACATACAAGATTAGATGTTTATTAACATATATTGCACGATTAAAAGAATTAGTAATAAGGAATGATTTTCTGATAATCGATTTCAATATCCCTAATTTTTATACATACAAATACTGTGCTAATAAGCAGCACAGTAAAAATTGTTATATTGAAAATATTAACATTAATATCTAATAATTTTATATAAAAATAGCAGAGAAAATGAACTATTTTCATAATCGAATGATAAGTAGTTGTAAATTGACATACCTAAATATCAAATTTTATAATACAAGTTGTGAGAGAAATTAAATGTAAATTAGAATCCTGCTTATATTTAGAAAAAGTTATAGGTAAGTTTAGTATATTATACGCTGTTTTTAAATAAATTTGATTAAAATTTGTATTATTCATTATGTATTTTTGATGACTTAAAATTTAAACTCATAGCGGCCATAGCACCATCTCTTTAGATAATCTAAAAGCTACTTTGCCGGCCTAGGCCGGAAAATGTCATTTTCCGGACGATTTTGAAGTAATTAATAGTATTGTTTCTGGACGGAGGACCAAAATAGTTATTTGTGACATAAGGACGGAAAATGACATTTTGCAAGAGCGAGTAAAGTGGTGTAGCCGAGGTGCGTAGCACCGAGGCGAAACAATACGAGCACTTGCAAAACATTTTCCGGACGTGTAACACACACTATTTTTTGGTCGACCATTTTTTAATATTTTCAAAAGTTCTGTTATGTTTAAGACTTGACTGCTTGTGCTACCTGAAATAAGACCACTGACTAGAAGACAGCCGACAGATATAAGCGCCACATTGGATGTTAATATTATAGTTGTGTTGTTGTGTATTGTGTAATAACTTGTTAATACCTAATAAACGTGTTCAGCTTCAGCAGTTATTAGTGTTTTAATTAACATATGTTGCAAACACAACAAGTTCAAAAACTTTTTACTTTGTGACATACAAGATTAGATGTTTATTGACATCTATTGCACGATTAAAAGAATTAGTAATAAGGAATGATTTTCTGATAATCGTTTTTAAGATCCTTAATTTTTATACATACAAATACTGTGCTAATAAGCAGCAAAGTAAAAATTGTTATATTGAAAATATTAACATTAATATCTAATAATTTTATATAAAAATAGCAGAGACTTTTACGTGCTACTAAATTACAAAAAAAAAACGATAATTAAATTTTGATTCATACATTGGGTTTTATCAAATTAAAAAAAAGAAGCTATGCTCACGCACCCTGTTTAGTTTACTGATAGTATAATAATTATATATTTTTTATTTGAATGCAATGCTCTCAATAAAAAAATACTTTTTTGGTCCTCCGTCCAGAAACAATACTATTAATTACTTCAAAATCGTCCGGAAAATGACATTTTGCGGCCTAGGCCGGCAAAGTAGCTTTAAGATTAACTAAAGAGATGGCGCTATGAGTTTAAATTTTAATTCATCAAAAATACATAATGAATAATACAAATTTTAATTAAATTTATTTAAAAACAGCGTATAATATACTAAACTTACCTATAACTTTTTCTAAAGGTAAGCAGGATTCTAATTTACATTTAATTTCTCTCACAACTTGTATTATAAAATTTGACATTTATGTCAATTTACAACTACGTATCATTCGGTTATGAAAATAGTTTATTGTCTCGGCTATCTTTATATAAAATTATTAGATATTAATGTTAATATTTTTAATATAACAATTTTTACTGTGCTGCTTATTAGCACAGTATTTGTATGTATAAAAATTAAGGATCTTGAAATCGATTATCAGAAAATCATTCCTTATTACTAATTCTTTTAATCGTGCAATAGATGTCAATAAACATCTAATCTTGTATGTCACAAAGTAAAAAGTTTTTGAACTTGTTGTGTTTGCAACATATGTTAATTAAAACACTAATAACTGCTGAACACGTATATTAAGTATCAAATAAGTTATTATACAACTGTGGCGCTTATATCTACCCGAAGATCACGTCATACTAGCTGACAGTCTGTCGTCTGTCTTCTAGTCACTGGTATTACTTTAGGTAGCACAAGCAGTCAACTCTTGAACATAACAGAACTTTTGAAAATATTAAAAATTAGTCGGACCAAAAAATAGTGTGTGTTACACGTCCGGAAAATGTTTTGCAAGTGCTCATATTGTTTCGCCTCGGTGCTACGCACCCCGGCTACACAACTATACTCGCTCTTGCAAAATGTCATTTTCCGTCCTTGCGTCACAAATAACTATTGTCTCAAATAAGAGGAACCAGGAACCAATAATTCCAGCTAATGCCATTGTGACTTTAGGTAAATTCAAAGGCCTTTGATGCAAATTTGGAGAATTAATATCCAAATAAAAATAAACTTTATCATTAAAAAAACTATAGGTTTTAATAAACGAGTTTAAAAAAGAACCTTACATACATTTTTTTCGATAATCGAAGTCATGTTTAGAAAAATCCTGCACAATTGCTCTCTTGTAAGGATAGATAAAAAAGGAAAATATGATGCCACGCCACATCCTGTAGTTCAATGTATTTGCGATAATTAATTTATTAATAAGAATTGTAATTAGATATTAGTTTCAAATAACGAAAAATGGAGAAATACTATTTAGAAATATTAATGGCAGTTTTTAAAAGAGGTTCATAATTTTTCTTTTAGCTGTTTTGTTGGTATAATCCATTTCACCGATTTTGGCCGATGACAGAAATCATACTCGAAGTAAATTTAGAGTTACGTCTCTCTCAGATACAGGCAAGTTAGAAATTTAAATGAGGACGTTTGTTTTTTAATACAACACTTACGTAACTACATCTTGTTTCAACGGTAAATAAAAAGTATTCAATACGGAAGTCTTTACTTAATTCACATTCCTAGCAACCGTCATGTACGGCTCGTTGTTGAAGGGTTGAATTTAATAATTATTATGTCATATTCTTATAGATGTCAAACCACACTGATAGTTTCAGAAACTTACGAGCTAATTTAGAAACGAAATTCTCTCCGCCATTGGTAACTAGGATGACAGTTTAATCTTATTTCAGTGGTTTTTAATATCAAATCGGCCAAAAACGATGAAATGGACTATATTTACTTTTGTCATCAACATAAATTGTTTCGTTTAATTTCTGTATATAATTAAAAATACTATTAAGGTTAGTAGTAATAGCAAAAAAAAAGTTAATTAATTGCTAAATACTAGACTTATTACATCCAAGGTGTCACTTACTTTTTTCGATTAAAAAAAGACCAATCCTTTCGTTTTCGTCTGAACTTTCAATACTTAATAATTCCATATTTCTTAACTTACAAAATTGCATAGCACTGTAAAAATTTCTCTAAAATAAAAATAATTATAGTTAAATATATAATTAAATATACAAAAGGGTTTTGTCCAAAAAATGTGAAAGAATCAATACTTGGATCAGTTTGAACGTATTCAATTTTGTTTTCGTACTTAATGTTTAAGTACTCCTACACTTTACTGGTGGCAAAAAAACTATGTCTGCATAATGGGTTTTATAAATATATTCGGAGAATTTCAGTAATCATTTCCATGTTGTCAATATTCGGGTAGACTAGGTGGAATTAGACAAAAAAAAAACTAGTGTGGCAGTCAGTTATACTTCTATGCACGCGCATGGATTCATAAATTTGTATGCGAATGATTTAGCAAACTCATTATATGATTTTCGTGGTAAGCGACCCCAAAAACCTCCTAGTACCGTGTGCACACTCTTTTTGTATCGTATTTGCATAAAATTCCTGGAGACGAGGTCCATCTTAAGCACCAGGTGTTTCGAACACCATTGCCATTATTATAATCGAATTTAGCGACTCAAAAAACCAACGAGTACCAAGTGTGCACTGATTTCGTACAGAATTTACATAAAACCTCAGGAGAAGAGGTAAATACCCTAGACACCAAGTGCCGCGGAGACTTTCGGAATCATGATATTTGTGTTCAGCGACTCCAAAAACCCCAAGTATATAAATTGAACGCATTTTCAGCAATACTTACAGAGTTGTAAGTTTTCTCTCTATTGTCTGTTTGGAATGTAATTTTGGAATGCAGAAATGCAATTTCCATTTTTACATTATAAAATATAGCAACAAATTTCCTGATACTTTAACGAATCCAATGCAAAAAAACGCATTCCGATCCATCTAACGTTACAAAATTCGGAGATTTTGGTGCTTTATTTCCTCGACTATTCTGTTTATGTAGCCAACAACCTCAAAAGCATAGTGCAGGATATACTGCAACCATGTGACGGTATTTTAGACTACAATACAATACTCATTACTGAATATTATTATTAATATTATTAATATAAAATACTAAACTTAATATGTTAACTTACGTGATAGAATTATAAAATAATCTGTCAAATAATCATGTGGTCTGTCACTATGATATTCATACATTAGTTCAGACTGTTTTTTGTATATCTATCCCTTTTCAATGTGCTGAATGTTGAAACGGTATTCAAAGAACTTATAGTTATGAATAATAACATCTGGTAAATATTTCATCTTTGTTTTTACCGACCAATATACCTTATAAGTGGGTCTGTCTCTCTCTTACTCACACCATTACATACGTAATGATTTTTCCCATTTAACTGTACACAAATCTTTTCCACGTGCATGAATAGTGCATGAAGTATAACTTCAAAATAAAAAAAACTCGCAACCGGCTGAAAATTGGTAGGATCGTTCAAAATAGCATTGTAAATAAAATGTAAAAGTTCCTATTGATCAGATAATTATTTACAAAAATGTCTTAATCGAAACTGCAGAAGTAGCAATTTTAGGTCATATTAATTTAGATCCTACAACAAGTACGAGAAAATTGGCCGAAGAATCTGGTTTTTCACTCACAACTGTTCGTAGGCTTTTAAAACGTCATAAATATCATCTACAAGATACAATTAGTACATGAAATAAACGAAGCTTTGTGGGATTATGATTGAGTACGAAAATTTCACGGAACACATACCCAACATCCTCTGAAATTAAACGTGTGGGCAGGAATTCAAGGATCGTATTGTTGGGCCATTTTTTTTGCCATAAAATTTAAACTGAGAAACATATCTCGAATTATTAGAAGACACTATTGATCCCGGTTTTACAGATATAATCGAAAATGATGAAATACCTATTATGATGCTTTTTTTTCAACAAGACGACGCACCTCCACACTACTGCAGTACCGTAAGGCAATATCTTGATGAATGTTTTCCTAGGCAATGGATTCGAAGGAGAGGCCGTATTGAATAGTCTGCAAGATACCCCGATTTAACACCCCTGAATTTCTTTTGTGGGGTTATTTGAAGAGCAAAATTTATACAACCGAACCCGTTTAGTTGGAAGAACTAAGACGACGAATAGTACCTACATGAATGCAGCATAATAACCCCTGAAATGCTTCAAAACATTTGTATGGAAGCCGACGGACAGCATTTTCAATATCTTATTAATCCTATTAATTAATTTAATATTAGTTTGAGTAAATTGTTTATTTATTTAATTTTTGTTACATTACAATTAAATAATTGGTTTTAATATTTGTTTTAATTTACCTTTGATGTGAAAGAAAAAATGACATATGAGCAATCCATAGGCGTTACGTTTCATTTTTAAGAGGTATTGTACTTTAAATGAATAAAGACTTTTTTTGCAAAAACAGTACAAATTTTGAATTAAATAATCATTATGTCTGAATACTTCATCTAAATACCTTTCTAATGATGTGCCGCACATGGTATATTATATATATATATATATATATATATATATATATATATATATATATATATATATATATATATATATAACGTGAAGTCAATTGTGGAGTTGCAGTCAACTTTGTGGCCAAGGTTAATAAAGAAAACTCTTTGATTTTAGTCAAGCTTTCGAATTATTTTAATTCTTCATCAGGACAGCTGTAGTGAAGAACAATTTTTTTATATAATAAAAATATTGTAACAAATTATTGTGACTACTTACTAATCTTGAGGTTATAGAAGAAGCGACGAATAACATTTAAACAACATTACAGTAATAAAACATAAGTGTTTTTTATATATAAATATATGGTTTTTATTTTAACACAGTAGGAGAGCAAACAGTTTGTTGATTTATTTATTTCTGATTTTATTATTATCAAGTAAAAATTATATCAAGCAAAATTTTGTTGTCAAGAAATGTGTGATTTTAAATTCAAAGATTTTTATTATTATTGTGTCCAGTTCTATGAAAGTTGTTTTTATATTTATCTTAGTGTTATTTATCTTTGTATTGATTTATTTATAGTTATCTTTATATTTATATATTAAATTTTATTTATAATTGTTTATTTTTATTTTTGAAAAGATAGAATGTAACAATAAATATTGCTCAGCCCTTCTATATCAGATTTTCTATTAATACATGTTTCCCTTCTGTCAATGTGTGTCATATCTAAGAACAACCGTTTCTTAAGGTTCCTTTTCCTTTCTAAAATTCTTATTTCGTCAAACTTAAAAGTATGGCCATTTTTGATTGCATGTTCTGTTAGTGCGCATGCTTTATATTTATTATTTTTAATATCACTTTTATGTGAGATGTTTCTACTGTGTACAGTTCGGCATGTTTCTCCAATATACACCCTTTCACAATCCGAACAAGTGATTTCATACACAACATTTGAACTTTCTAAAGTACTTAACGGATCTTTGGTTCTGGTGTATAGTCTAGAAATGGTTTTAATATTCTTAGTGCCTATTTTAAAGTTTTCATAATTTTTAAATAATTTTAAAAGTTTAGGAGTAAGTTGTGGGATGTAAGGTAAGGAACCAAAAGTTGGCTGTAAAATTTTATTGGACAAGACACCTCTCTCATTGTCAAATGTTTGTTGTTGATTCAAATTATTACTGTCACTTATTCTTGAAATGCACGTGGTGCTAAAAATTAATTTATTTAATAATCCTAAAGGGTATGAATTATTTAACAATATTTCTTTTAATTTTAGTAAACCTTGGTTTTTAAAATTTGGGTGTGATAGTTTTAAAACTCTGTTTTTTAATCCCAAAATTAGGTTGATCTTAGTTCTTGGTGGATGTTCAGAATAAAAATTGATAAACCTATTGCTGCATATTGGTTTACGGTACCATTCAGTTTGTAGGATGTTGTTTTGTGTACGATGGACGATTACATCTAGGAAAGGTAAACTGTTATTTATTTCTTTTTCCACTGTGAATTGCAGTTGTTTGCAATGACTGTTAAAAATTTTTAGGACCTCGTCAACTTTATCAAATGGTATCGCAAGTATTAAATCATCAACAAAAGGCTTGACAAAAGGAATTCTAAATGGTATTTGATTAATACTTTTCTCTACCAAGTTATCCAGTACAAAGTTACAAAGAATCGGGGACAACGTGCTACCCATTGGTGTGCCTAATATTTGTTTGAAGAAGTTGTTATTAAATTTACAGATATTAGTGTCAAAGATGAACGTTAGAATTTTTTTAAAATTAGTTAAGCTTAATTTACAATTTGGTTTGATGTTAATCCACTGTTTTTCAATGCAATTTAATATTAATTCAGTTGGCATGTTTGTGTACATGGAAACAACGTCGAAACTCACTAAAATATAGGTGTCAGGAATTCTTATGTTGTTAATGAAATCACTAAAGTGGAAAGAGTCTCTTATTATAAAATTGTTATTAAAATTATAGGTTTTAGATAAAATAGATGTTAAAAAACTAGCCAATTTACTGTTGGGAGAATCTATAGATCACACAATTGGGCGCATTGACAAAATAGGTTTATGTATTTTAGGGAGTGCATAAAATCTAGGAGCTACTGAATTGTATATTCTAAATGATTTAGCTCATTAAGAATATACAATTCAGTAGCTCCTAGATTTTATGCACTCCCTAAAATACATAAACCCATTTTGTCAATGCGCCCAATTGTGTCATCTATAGATTCTCCCAACAGTAAATTGGCTAGTTTTTTAACATCTATTTTATCTAAAACCTATAATTTTAATAACAATTTTATAATAAGAGACTCTTTCCACTTTAGTGATTTTATTAACAACATAAGAATTCCTGACACCTATATTTTAGTGAGTTTCGACGTTGTTTCCATGTACACAAACATGCCAACTGAATTAATATTAAATTGCATTGAAAAACAGTGGATTAACATCGAACCAAATTGTAAATTAAGCTTAACTAATTTAAAAAAAATTGTAACGTTCATCTTTGACACTAATATCTGTAAATTTAATAACAACTTCTTCAAACAAATATTAGGCACACCAATGGGTAGCACGTTGTCCCCGATTCTTTGTAACTTTGTACTGGATAACTTGGTAGAGAAAAGTATTAATCAAATACCATTTAGAATTCCTTTTGTCAAGCCTTTTGTTGATGATTTAATACTTGCGATACCATTTGATAAAGTTGACGAGGTCCTAAAAATTTTTAACAGTCATTGCAAACAACTGCAATTCACAGTGGAAAAAGAAATAAATAACAGTTTACCTTTCCTAGATGTAATCGTCCATCGTACACAAAACAACATCCTACAAACTGAATGGTACCGTAAACCAATATGCAGCAATAGGTTTATCAATTTTTATTCTGAACATCCACCAAGAACTAAGATCAACCTAATTTTGGGATTAAAAAACAGAGTTTTAAAACTATCACACCCAAATTTTAAAAACCAAGGTTTACTAAAATTAAAAGAAATATTGTTAAATAATTCATACCCTTTAGGATTATTAAATAAATTAATTTTTAGCACCACGTGCATTTCAAGAATAAGTGACAGTAATAATTTGAATCAACAACAAACATTTGACAATGAGAGAGGTGTCTTGTCCAATAAAATTTTACAGCCAACTTTTGGTTCCTTACCTTACATCCCACAACTTACTCCTAAACTTTTAAAATTATGAAAACTTTAAAATAGGCACTAAGAATATTAAAACCATTTCTAGACTATACACCAGAACCAAAGATCCGTTAAGTACATTAGAAAGTTCAAATGTTGTGTATGAAATCACTTGTTCGGATTGTGAAAGGGTGTATATTGGAGAAACATGCCGAACTGTACACAGTAGAAACATCTCACATAAAAGTAATATTAAAAATAATAAATATAAAGCATGCGCACTAACAGAACATGCAATCAAAAATGGCCATACTTTTAAGTTTGACGAAATAAGAATTTTAGAAAGGAAAAGGAACCTTAAGAAACGGTTGTTCTTAGATATGACACACATTGACAGAAGGAAAACATGTATTAATAGAAAATCTGATATAGAAGGGCTGAGCAATATTTATTGTTACATTCTATCTTTTCAAAAATAAAAATAAACAATTATAAATAAAATTTAATATATAAATATAAAGATAACTATAAATAAATCAATACAAAGATAAATAACACTAAGATAAATATAAAAACAACTTTCATAGAACTGGACACAATAATAATAAAAATCTTTGAATTTAAAATCACACATTTCTTGACAACAAAATTTTGCTTGATATAATTTTTACTTAATAATAATAAAATCAGAAATAAATAAATCAACAAACTGTTTTGCTCTCCTACTGTGTTAAAATAAAAACCATATATTTATATATAAAAAACACTTATAGGTACATATAAAACATTTATATTAAAAAATAGAAACCAAAGACACATTAAAACACACTCAATCATCACTTACAGACAAACCTCCACACGAATAAGAACTAAATAAGTCGTTTTATGTCTAAATGTATACAATTTTATCTAATGTTATGTATTTTTTAAAAGTGATGTACTTATTTTAAAATGTTTTATTACTGTAATGTTGTTTAAATGTTATTCGTCGCTTCTTCTATAACCTCAAGATTAGTAAGTAGTCACAATAATTTGTTACAATATTTTTATTATATAAAAAAATTGTTCTTCACTACAGCTGTCCTGATGAAGAATTAAAATAATTCGAAAGCTTGACTAAAATCAAAGAGTTTTCTTTATTTACCTTGGCCACAAAGTTGACTGCAACTCCACAATTGACTTCACGTTGTATTGAATCAGTCACTAGTACCATCATTATTATATATATATATATATATATATATATATATATATATATATATATATATATATATGTATATTATAATATACCTTGAAAATATTTATTTTAATATTGATGTAGATGTGGATAAGGTATATTTCAACTTAATTTCTTTTATTTACTGATTGTTATTTTAATATAAATTCTTAGCTATTCTCTCTCTCAAGGTGCGAGTTCAAAAAAAAAATCTCCACTAATAAATAGATTCAAATTTAACTAATATTGAAAATTTCAAAAAAAAATATAATAAAATTCAACAATCTTATACCAAATTGCAATTTTGTACTACAATTTCGATTTGATCTTAACCTCACTTTTTCTTATTGTTTTGTGCGCAAAGACACATTACCTTCAAATTAAAACCTCGTTAAATTGAGGGTTATGAAAAATTCTGAATTTTTTTAACCAATAAATCAAATTAAACTTATCCAAAAGATGTGCAAACAACTTATATAAATAGTGAAACAGTGTACAAGTGATATCAAATGTTCATAATTTACAGAAGAATGAAACACAGAAATGTTCTTTATTTTTTAAAAAATTTGGAAATAGATACCGTGTTTTGAAGTTTGGTATTCTCTCTGGTCAGCTGAAAGCACAGGATATCACTTCCTATTGGAATCCAACCATTTCCCAGGAACATCAATGATATACGGACACTTTATAGATGCAGACGACTAAATTTGCTTTTCCTCCGGAAATAACTTGATCTTGCATCAAATGGTGAGTAAATTATTGCTTTCTTTCTTATCATAAACCAGTTTTACTTTAATTATATAACTCAGGAAGCATTCATACGACTAATCTGCTCCGCACTCCATAACTAACATTTATTTCCCCATTTATATGGACTTTAATTCTTACCAGTGGTTATCAGCAGTGGTCTTGTGGCTTTATTAACACTTTTTACTACTTTTAGACGTTCTTTTATAAGTACTTAAGTAAAAAAAATCGAAATTTTAATAGAGCAAATTTTATTACATGCTATCGCTTCAAAAGCCAAAAAACAAGAGAGAGATTCAGCGAATCAACAATTTAACAACTGAATCCACAAACAATCTTACACTATCCATTAACATGCGATATTCGCCTACTAAATTATTAATCAAATAAAATTACAAAAATCTTATACCTAATTCCTTATTTACATTTAAATATAATAGAAATTCTTTTTTACAATTTACTGAACTTTTAATGAGTTATTAATTTCATAAAATCTCTCTCCTACAAATTCTTTATCAAATCAAATTACTAAAAAAAAATCTAATACTCAACTAATTATTTACATTTAATACAATACTTATTCTTTTAAAATCTGCTGTACTTTAAATGAATTGTTAATTTTTATAATATCTTATCTACAATATAATCTAATATCTTTCTATTTTCAGAATTTTTCATTTGGAAATTATACTAATAATAAATCATAATATGTCTTGAGAACAAACATTGTCTATTCTAAAAGTAAGTACACCCCTTTTCTTTTATTTTCTGATATGAGTTCTAATATTTTATACTAAGATTTATGTAAAACTTTACATTGATGTCTTAACACTTGGTTCTTTTTTATTTCATTTTGTCTTAGTTTTTTTTAAAATCGGTTTTGATTACCAAGGTATCATAAAATTTATACACTTTTTCAATAGCTATTCTCCGTATCTATTTGATACATGATTATTAGAATTTTATATATTATTGATAAATTATATTAATTTTGTTCTTTGAATTTTTTTTTTTTTTTATATGTACTTGTGTATTTTAATTTTTAATTTTATCTTATTTTTTTCTTTTTTAGGTATTGAGAAGAAGACGACGATTATAAATTATCCCAAATTAACTCATTTGCACTCTGCCTTGGAATGAGAATATAATTTCCTTTTCTCGATTTTTATAATTTTCTTTATATTTACTTAATTTGAAATAGCATAGTAACATATATCATCTTAATATATATATATATATATATATATATATATATATATATATATATATATATATATAAATAAGGTGTTGAGGAAGTGGAAGAGAGGGATTTAACAATTCACAGATCCTTGTATATTAAAATTTGTGTCCCCCTTAGATCAAAAATCGACCTGTTTTCACATTTTCTTAAAATCTAATAGATACGGACCAATATAACAATATTCTATCCGACAGCGTAACTTACACAAAATAACTATTTTCAAAATGTTTAAAAAAACAAAATTTAGTTCAATGTGCTAAAGTTTTTAAAAAAAGTAATCGAGTGGTTATTCTTTAAACAATACATTTAAAGTAATGAAGCATTTACTGCTATGTGTAAAAGTCAGATATATACTATGTTACATACCTGAATTTCGGTATTAAAATAATATTTGCTATCTTCATACTCCAAAATTAAGGATTTATTTGTGTTAAGTATGTTTGATGTATATTCCACATCATCTTGACAGTAAACTTGACTTAAAAAGGCACTTATTGCTATTAAACAACAAAATTTTTCAACCATAAGTTTTGCCATTATCGTAAGTAACTTAGATAGACTAAAGAGTTCAACTAAAGTCAATAGTTTATTTATATGGGGAATTACGTTTATTCGTCTTTTACACCAATTAGTTTGTATAGCGAAATAAATGGATTTATGAAATTTTATCACCACAATGTTTCCCGTTGTGGTTGAATAATTAGAATCAGATTTAAAATAAATAAATATTCTATTTTGGTTACCAGTTACTCATATTTAAAAAAAATAAAATAATCAGTTTTATTACAATAATTTCATAGATAATAAAAATAACAACTAATCTGTTTTTAGAAAAATAATAATATGAATATTTTACAGGTCTTTAATATTATGTTTAATAGCTGAGCTACAATGAAAATCTTTTCTATTCCTAACTGGATAAGAAACATGACCTCCCATAAAGCATCAAATCAATAAATCTCTATTTAAAATCGGTATGCTGTAGTTTCCAAAATAATATTATTATTATTACATTATTTATAGGTGGCAGAGCCGTTCAAACAAATAAATGTTAATACAAAATATAAGCTATAACTTAAATCTTTTTAAAGAAATCCTTAAAGTATTTATAGAAGTAGCGTCGTCCCCAAATTTAGAAAGCGCGTTTCAATCTCTGAACATTCTGTTTGTAAGAAAGTGTTGTCGACACAGCTTTTTAAACTGACAAGATAGGACGGATGTAGGTTTTGTAAATTGTAGCTAATAATTGTAAAAACAGATTTTTGAAAGATTCTCTAATCATGTACATTACTCGGTTAACCTTCTTGACGATTGACGTAATGTGAGAAGCCTACTTGTGGCCAATCAAAATTACACCCGAAAGATCTTTCTGTTGTTCAATTCTGCTCAGATCGTCAATCATTTGTTCATAATGTAATATTGGATTAGAAAAGAACTTAGAGATACCATGGACATAAACGCTGACCCCACATCGCTGATATATAAGTTGAAGAGCCTGAGATCGATAACAAACCCCTGCGGTACACCACTAGCTACCAGAAATTCATACAAGAATTAATCTTTAATTCTGACTTGACAGACTCTCTCAGGTCACTAGTGCGTTGTGCCATGACTCTCCTACTTCATAAGAAGGGTGATCGAATGAACCTGAACAACTACCGCCCAATTAGTCTTCTACCACATTCATATAAGTTATTAACGAAGATTATAACAAAAAGGCTAACAAACACATTAGACACTTACCAACCACGAGGTTAGAGCACCATTGATCATCTTCAATCAATCCGCACACTTATAGAGAAATGTACTGAATATAAAAATGTTAAATACAACAAAGTTTTCTATTCCATAGAACAATGGACAATCTTTGATGCTCTGGATAATGCCAGAGTAACTCCCGATATAAAAAAAAACTAGTGCGTCTCAGGACGTGCGACAGAAGTGATAACTTCAACTAATCCAAGTTGAACTATTTAATATTGAAATATTTTAACTTGAGAAAAACTTTGCCTATTACTTAAATTTTATGTACATTAATATGATAATGTGTATAAATTTAAATATTTTGAAAATTTTGAAAATTCTGAAATTTTTTTTATCACTATAACTTTCCATAATTACGATTACAAAATTTTTTACTATGACAGTTCAAAATAGTAAATAATAGCAGTTATATTAAAAAAAACACCAATAATAACCAATACTTGAACCCATTAGGTATTGTCTATTGTCAAAACAGATACTCTACCAAAAAGGCTGATAGTAATTTAGTACTAGTTTTATTTGAGATGTGTTTTTTCTCGTTATAAAAATCTTTATAATTTATGCTTCCAGAAGTAGTTTTTTAAAAATCAGCATCCTTTATTTTAGGAGGTTTGGTCGCGCTTATTCATAATAATCATAAAGCCAACCTATTTCTGCGGATCGATTCAAATTGCTTACATTGTTCTATAAATCATTTTTATCAGTGTTATAAACATGTAATTGTAAAATATTACAAAAATTTAAGAAGTAAGACTACAAAAAAACCTAGGAGTGCAGACGTTGAAGTAGCTTAATAATATGATACAATAAGCAGTGTTGACTTGTTTACTTTTTTAACGTTATAGGGGCGCTCGAGTCCAGAAGATTAATACCTACTTGGAAGATTTTACAAAAAAAACTACTTTGCAGGCGAGTGACTGACAAAAAGAAACGATGCTTTACTCTGAATGTAAAAATAAAACTTTTCTTTTATAATTTCTAGTTTTAATTTTTTATAACATTATTAGTAAAAAAACGGTTTTTCACGATTATTCATTTTTTTTTTTTAATTTTTTACAAGCTTTTACAGTTTTTCACTATTTTTTTTTATTTTGCAATATTTTTTCAGCTATTTTAAAATTTATTTACTACACAAAATAAAACTGAAAACAGAAGAAATTAAAATCTTTTCTTAAATCATTTAAACATCATATTTTACAAGTTTTATTATCTCATTTACGAAAAAATCCATTAAACAAATTTACAATGATGTTCTAATTTTATAAGGAATAAACGTGTTTATCCGAGTATACCAATACAAGGATATGAGAAGACCAACGGTTGGAAAAATGTTTGAAATAAAATATTTTAAAATTCTTTATAGTGATAAGAAGTTTTTGTGTCAGCTAATAAACACGTCTGTGGAAAACAATATTTACACTTTTAAATTCAAAATGTTTATTGTTTGAGCTAGAATATTAAATTGTATGGTTATCTTGTTCTTTTTCTGCTCAAGATAGTGAAACATGTGAGTTATTTTCCTAACTTTAATATAATTTTTTAATATATGAAATTATCGTTTAGTCTGATTCCTAAAAAATTTGAATTCAAATTGATAAAAAATTTCTTATAATCAAACATACAAGAGTAGTTCCAGAAGTACATATCCTTACAAACAAAACACAAAAATTAAATATTAAAAACAGTATCTTTATTTCCTAATATAATCTCGTTTAGGTCGTTTAGGTGTTTTTGATCTCTGACCGGATTTGGTAATGATATATGAATTAAAATTTCATAGTCCAGCTGTTTTCAAACTTAAATATTTAACGCCTTTCCATTTTATTTAAAACAATTTTGTGCCCCACGTTGTAATGCGACAATTAAATAGTCAACCCAGAAAATTAAAATTAGACGAGGCGACAGTATACATCCATCTTGTATATTCATATGTGCTTGGTGCGGTGGACAATGATGTTTCGCGAAAAATGTCCAACGTCATCGAATTGTCTCGACGCAAGATGCGCAGCTGTAAATAGATAAACGCGTTTACAGGTGTAGCCTTTTGTTTTAAAAAAGTTGTTGCATTAAAATTAGTAAAATTAATTACGGAATTTTTAAGTTAAGTACTCTAAAGCTGAATATTTTCTTCGCTGGATATATGGATAATTTTTTAATTGGAGCCAAACAAAAACTTAACGAGGAATAACCTTGTATTTCGACTGATTTTTTAGGATAGAAGTCTAAAACCGAAAATATAAACAGGAAAAAACTGTATTTGATTTAAGTGAACAGATTGAATCTGGTTATAAAAAAATGGATTTATGGAAAAAGAAATTTAAAAAACTGCTTTGATATGTTTCCCACATTGTGAGGAAGTATTTAGGATTTTTCACTAAAGAGAATTATATAATTGTAACGTTAAAAACCATAGAAAGTCATTCAGAAAACCTTAGTACGAATTTTAGACGAAACTTTTTTGCAAAAAAAGATATTATCTTGTCCCTTTGGAATCAATCAATTGTTGTTTCGTCTAGCACTTCATTGAAAATTGATTTTAGTACTAAATCTTTAACAAGTTTCTGTATCGAACTTTCAAATGACTTCTTAGTAATAAACGCCAAAGCGATACGAATTTTGTTAGTTTTCCATCCGTTCTATCTTTATGAAACAGGATTTTCTGCTGTTGCTTCGTTAAAATCTAGATATCGAAATAAGCTTAAACTAGAAACATAACTCATAGTTGCCATTTCTAATTTGGAAACCAACTTAAGGAGATTGTGTGCCACAAAGCAGCACATGACAGCTATTAGTCCTTGAAGATTTAAAACTTGTTAGGCCGAGAATAAGTTTGTTGATTAATCTTTGACAATAAAAATTTTATAAATTGGTTTTAATAATTTTGTTTTTTAATTTACTGCGCCCCCTTGCTAACTTAATACGCTCCCCTCACCAGGGAAGACGAGCCCCACAGTTTGAGAACTGCTGCCTTAGTCGTATCTGCAACATATAAAATCAAAATGATAAAATTTGTTTTTATTGTGTTGGGGTTTACCACTGTTTTATTGTTGGTACCAGCTTAAACTAAACTTTACACCTCTATTTCAAGGAACATAAACAAAATAATGTGCAATATGCAGGAAAGAATTACCTATTACTTCGGGCTTTAAGTATAATATTATATAAAATATAATATAATATAATGTATTAGTTATAAAGCTAAGAAAAACATGAAAATCATAAAATTAATAAAAAAATCTTTTAAAACAAATCAACTAGGTACTTTAAAATTTTGTAAATCTTAATCACCTTTGTTATTTAAAAAAACTATGTTAATCATTTAAAAGATTACTAATATTACCTTAAATTTATTAATTAATGGTAGGTAATTTTAACAAATATATTTTTATTCATATTTATTGCATATATAATTTAGGACTAATGTAAAATAACCTAACTTAAAATAATAGTTATTTACGTAACGAGTTATGAAAAGTCCAATTTTGTTTAACGAGTCTGATGTTGCAGCAAGAGCGTGGCGAGTGCTGCAAATGAACACGAGTTAAACAAAATGGCGTTTTATAACGAGTTCCGTACAAGATTTTTTATAATTTTGACGAAATTCCATAATTAAAAAAAATCATAATTCTCTAATAATAATTAAAAACAATACATCTAGTTCTCGTGTTTATTTTGCATTGATAGCTTTCTAATGACAATTCTATTTAATACAGATATAATTAAAAGGTAAGCTTCTGACTTAAATATTAAGTATACTTATTTAATTTTTTGTTTAAAAATGTCTGCTTTTAAATATTTCTCTAATAAAGTTAGTATAGAATAGTTCTTAGTTGTTTATATTTGCTTTATATTTTTCGTAACTTGTTTTGAAATGAAGTTTTCAAAACTAGTTACGTAAAGTTTTACTTTTCAAAACTAGTTATGAAAAGTAATGACTTTCAAAACTGACAGCAGTTTTGAAAAATGCCACTTTACTTGTCAAAATTATAAAAAATATGTTTATTAACTAATATAATTAATATAAATATACAAATTTGTAGGTTCTGCTGACCTAAGTAATGTATTTTGAAGGTTCCTTGTGCGGATTAGAAAAGGAATCCACAAGACATGCTGTTATACAAACGCAACTGTCGTTAGAATATAGCCCAGGCAATAAAACACTGGACCACGAAATTTAAACGACAAGACTGATTTTAATGATTCTTAAGAGCATCAGGAAACTTTGTGACCTTTGTGATATTATGTAATATTGACAACTGCATTTCTACACACAAAAATTGCATTTTTTAAATGCATCTCTAACAGAACTCTTATTTATTGGCTAAAATGAGTTCAATTTTGTTACTCAGTGGTTTCTGGGTTTGCTATAAATGAATATGTTATTGAAAGTAATCTACGGAGTACCTGTTTCGCAGTATACCTTCTGTTTAAACCGCCTACTGGAGTATTTGGTAATATCGTTATAAAATTAGTTAATACCGAATGTTCGGTTATTTTTGTGCTTGGTATAAAAAGTAGATGTATTCTGTGAACCGCCTTAAAATTTTACACAACAATTAGGGGTTCCCCATACTAAAAACTGATACAATTTTTTTTTTATCAAACCCATACGTATTAGGTACCTATGGAAAGGTCATCAAAAATTATATTCGAAACTGAATAGTTTGCGCGTGAGATACTTCCAAAATGGTAAAATGTTTGTCCACCCTGTAACTTCTGGAATAAGAGAATAAAACTAAAAAATATATATAATGTAAGTACATTACCATGTAAACTTCTACCAAAAATTTGTTTGACCGTGGTCCAATAAGTAAATTTTTTTAAAACATCGATCACAGTTATAACGAACTACAAGAACTTTTATATTGTTACTTGTTGCTACGGAATCTTTCATGGGCAAGTACAACTCACACTTAGCGTCTATACACACGAACCACCAGTGTCCGACACCGGTGGCGACCACCGATAGCAATGCATTGTTTTAAATGTACGATTACAGACGAGCCACTTTTAGCTGCTCCACTGCCGCTACGCTAGTGTCCTACCCTCGCCACCGCCCGGGCCACTTTCCTACATTTTATTTTTAGCAGTACGTTGTTTTTAATAGAAGTGTACTCACCAACCACTTTTTGTGTCTCTGAATCTTAAAATTGTTTGATGTTTATTATGGAGAAATATTTTGAATGCAATACTGAGTATTTTGTAACTGCTATTGAAGGTGAACCAATTATTTGGGACAACAAACTTGATGATTATAGCGATAAAATTGCAAAAAAAATGCTTGGGAAAGAGTTAAGTATCAAAACATGGATGTATCCAAAATTGTTTTGATTTCATTCTCCTCCTGCGTCGTCGTAGAATTATTAACAAAGCACTCGTCATTAATGTTACTTTACTAAGATCCATTGTAAAATGACTAGTTTGCTATATTTATATGTTTTCTAATGTATACCCGGCGATGCACCCCCGGTGGCAACCACCGGTGTCGGACACAAGTCGCTTCATGTGTAAAGACTCGCCCGACCGGTGGTCGCCACCGGTGTCGGACACTGGTGGTTCGTGTGTATAGACGCTTAGCCGCTTTTTTTTAAGTTGTAAGGGACGTTCTACGCGACAATTTATTTTACAAGGTCTGGAAATGATAGAAAGTAGAAAATGATGTCACAAAGAAGTTCTGACCGTGCATATTTATTAAATTATTCTTTAAAATATGTTTAAAATATCTATCATCATTTAAGGAATGTCGATATATAGGCGTTTATATAATCTTCTACATAAATATGGCTGCTTCCAATTTTTATGAATAAAATATATAAATTATAAAATATTAAAAAATAAGAAAATAGAAGTTTATAATGTATAGTCATTAATTCAGTAGAACCCGAAATATGTAATTTTTTCTAAGCGATGTCTTCTTTCAATTTTGAATGGAGCATCTCAGCAGGTTTTCGAGCTTAAAAATACTTATTATTAATAAGTAATTTTGCATATTTAAATTTATTTTTAATCTTGAGCAAGCGACTTCAAAACTCTTTTTAGATTTAGTAATTACCTAACGCTTAAGCGTTAAGTTTGTAAGAGATTTTACGACATGCCAGACTGTGATATTTGACTTGTGTATTTATAATATTCAGGTTGATTTATGGACAACTTGTTTTTCAAGGAGATATTTGGTTCAAAAATATACACGTTTTGTTCGTGGTTTGATTTCTTAGGTATTTACATCAATAATTTTATATTATAATCTTAAAAATGTCTGTAAACATTCTCTTTGTAATCTTTGTTGCAAATATATTTGGTGTACACCTGCAGAATGATGAAGTTTTTGTATCTAACACACTATCGGCAAAACAACGTTTTCGTCCAAACTGGTATTCCTCCCATGGAAAAACGTATCATGTCGTTACAATTTTTAAGGTATGAATTTGTTTTAGTTTATCTTATCAATAAGTAATTCACGTGTAATTTTTTACAAAATTCAATAATAATATTTTCTGTTAAAAATAATTAGAATATAATAAACATAAAAAATATTGATCGTTTCTCACCAGAATATCTTTATTATACAAATAGTAAAATTACACCTAAGCCTTGGTTTATTATTTATTAAAAATATATAGATATCTATAAATTCTTGAGACAATCGATTTAAGGTTAAAGGAGTTGATAAAAAAATGTTAATATATAACAAACAGAAAACAGAACATATTTTGTTTAGTACAACAATACATACAATAAAATACTCACAATTTTAACGAAAATTGTAGTTTACGTAACAAGTCCTGAAAGTGGTCTTTTACTGGACGAGTAGGCAAATTGCATGGCGAGCCATAGGCGAGCCCTGTAAGCCTGCGAGTCCAGTAAAAGCACTTTTGGGACGTATTACGTACAATATTTTTTTAAAACGCGCATTGTTGTACCATAAACTTAATATTATTCAGTTTCCATTTTTATAACAAGAACTCTTTATTAACTAATTTTAACATTTTTCTTAACAAACCTTGCTTGGGTGGCCTTAACAATTTCATCTGGTATAATTTCATCTTCTATTAATTCACAATCAAATGCATCATTTTAAATATCCATTTTATAATATTAACAAACCTTGCTTGGGTGGCCGCCTTAACAATTTAATCTGGTATAATTTCATCTTCCATTAATTCACAATCAAGTGCATCATATTAAATATCCATTTTATAATAAATTTCACGTTTTCAACTAAACTTCAAAATATGTTATTTTATAACTTTAAATATATAGAAAACTCGGTTACCACAGAATTGACCGCTATCTTAGACTAACTATTTTATTATAAATGCGTCCGGTAAAAGCTTTTACCGGACTCATTTTTATTTTCTGGCCTTGTCCGACAAAATGAGATTTTCTGACCTAAAAATAAACCGGAAAGTATTAATTTCTGGCCGGTTTAAAAAAAAACTTGTGTCGTTGTAAGTTATTTTTACGTGAATGTGCAGTAACAATTTAAAAATAGGTTAACCAACTTTAGTCTTTAAAAAGTCTACTAGTCTTTAAAAAGAATGTTTATTTATACAATTCTTTGGATATTCTAAATTTCTTATATTACCATTCATCTTTACTCTTTGCACTGTATAAAATTAAATACATATAATTGTTTTAGGCTAACTTCTACAGAGCTATGCAGTACTGTAGACAACAAAATATGAATTTAATAAGTATTAATAGTCAGGAAGAACAAGATAGAGTTGTAAAATTTTTAGAAGACAACGGTAAGATTTAATTGTTAACTACTTGCATATTTATAGGATAAGTTGTTATAATTGTTTCTGACAGCTATAGATATCATAAACTGTAGAAATGAAAATTCGGTACATTAAGGATATTTAAAAAATACTTAGCGGGGGTGTTACTACATCGATATAGAACCCAAAAATTTGGTTATATTTTTTTGTCTGTCTTTATGTTTGTGTGCGCATAACATGAAAACTATTGATCCGATTCGAATGCGGTTTTCACAGATGTATTTATCTTTTTTTAACTTAACAACTGGCGTATAACAATATCTCATATATTTAAACTGTAAAGTGACGCACTTGATGTGTTATATATTCAAACGAGGAATTTTTAGTTAGTTAAGTATTATGACGCCACCGTAAGTTGGCGCAGCTAATATTTAATGCATTTAATCGAAAAATACTAAACACAAGAAAAAGGAAAATAATATAAACCTCAAAAAATTATAAAAATTAAAAAAAAAATGGATTGTGTTAGGTGTTACGAAGTTCGCCGGGTCAGATAGTATACCAATAATACCTGATACAAGACACATATTATTTAATTTATATTTATTTTCAAAACAAAATAATCTGTAAATCTTAAGTAAAAATTTTTACATAAAGACAATAACGATTATAAATGTACTACCATGATTTCCTCAAATCATTAGGAAATAGATACATACCTAAAGGTGACTGGGACGCCAAACAATGAGGTTCTAGAACTAAGGGCAGGGAATTGCTTGCAGCCATAACAGACAACAAGGTAACATACTTAAGTACTGGCCAACAGAAGTGAAAAATAGAATTAAGAAAAATATAAATTCGCAAGAAGCCCAGGGTTTGATTGGCTAACGGGTAAATTAATGCAAGAATGTACAATAAAAGAATAAAAATGGAAGATTTCACCACTTATCCAGACACTAAAATCAGGAAAAAACCAGAAGACCTAAAATGCCAAAGATCTATAACTTTGCTTTCGATCCTATCAAAAACGCTTCTGATGTTAAGATTAATTTAAATATGGGAAAAACAATCTTGTTTCGCACCACCAGTTCGGATTTAGTTTAAATTATGGAACAATTGATCAGGTACATAGAATAGTAAATAAAAAATCTTCTAGAAAGTAAATCATATCTTTCAGCAGCCTTCTTAGATGTTAGTCAAGCCTTCGATAAGGTTTGGTTTACTTTATAAGATAAATAAGCTATTGCCATATCCTTTTTTACCACACATGTAACCTTTTCAATGAAACCAGGGGAATGCTTACCAGTCACACTCGGTGGCAAGCAATTAAGTAGATATACTGGCACAAAATACTTAAATATCCATCTCGACCGACGACTAACCAGGTAGGAGCACATCTTTACCAAAAGAAAATAACTTGACATTACGACAAATGTAATAGTTGATTGTTTGAAACTCTAAATTAAAACTGAGCAACAGACTACTTATGTACAAGGCGATCCAAGCCCATTTGGGTATGGCATTTAGCTATGGAGTACCTTCGGCAACTCTTATCTCGCAATTCTCCAACGGTTTCAAAAAAAGATACTTAAGTCTACAGTAAATGCCTCATGGTATGTTGTATGTATGTATTTATGTATGGTGTTAGGGGTGACAGATACACCTGCGACCTATAAGATCTATTGTGTCCCCCTTTTCTTGCTATATTTCTGATGATTTCTCAGACTTATAGCAGCTCTTCTAGTCCTATCTTCCTTAGAAAGTTTAGGATATCATTGGGTTTTAATTTAGGTAGTTCTTCCCTTTCTATTTCGTATGACCCTAGGTATTTGAACCTAGAATTACTTAATGCCATGCATTCTGAAAGTATATGTATTGAGGTTTCATCCTCTACCTCACAGAATCTGCAGTTTGCTTCATCTACTAATCCTAGTTTCTTCATATGTCCTCTTAATCGACAGTGACCGGTTACATCCACTTCTATAGAAAAAGATCTACAATGTCATTCGCTAAAAGGAAGTCATATCAAGTTACGGCGTCAAATATAGTAAACTGTTAAAAGCACAACCTAATGCATTTGAGAAGCGTCTCTTTGACGAGAATTATCAGGTGCATAGACCAAAAAGGGTAATCTACCAAATAAATTTAATGTTTAAGAAAATCAATTTGATTTAAAATTTCCTGTGTTTAATTATTATTCTATTATTTTTTAATTTCTTACTTTTTAAATAATTTATTTATGATGAATTTAATTACTTCATAGTTGGTAAATAAAGAAACGGGACTCTTTACTGGATGAGACTCTTACACAGTGTATAACATAGATATTACTTTTTATTCTTATCTGAAGTTAACTATACATAATACGGTATTCGAAAATATTGATGACTATATAAAACAGCTTTGAAACAATTTGTGCGATTCTAGCTGTTCAAGCCAAGTCTAGAGTTGGATTGTGGATATGTCATATCATGTACAAATATGTGCTCCTATAAATTGTATTATATTTTTATTTTATTCTATAAAATTATTTTGGTTGTTTGTGTTTAGGCATACTTCATGGTCACTTTTGGACATCAGCAACGAGTCTAAATGGTAATAACGAATGGATATGGTTATCCACAGGACAGCAGATAATTTATACCAGCTGGTATCCTGGAGAACCGTCTGGAAAACATGGTGAAAAAATAGAGAGTTGTGTCGAGCTTGGAAATTCTAAAGGTTTTCTATGGAACGATTTAGATTGTTCAGAGGAACATAATTTTATTTGTGAATCAATAGATTCTGAGTGTCCATGCAGAAAACCGGCATCTGTTTTAAATATCTAGTTAAGAAAATAATAGATTATATGTGTAATAAATAAATAAAAAAACTAATTTATAAATTTTGAAAATACACACTCCAAAATGTATGTTTACTTGTAAATTAGTATTATCATAAAATGTATTTTGCATAAGACTTAATATATATTAAAAAAAAATAGTGTTATACACAAAAATATTAATAATAAGGGCTGATAACTACCATTTGGTGTTAAAATTTTGAAAAACAATGGTTACTTTAAATGAAATGTACCTATGGTACTAAAATATAAAAAAATCTTTTAATTTTTTATCTCGTAGCTTTTTAAAAAAATCAGTCTTTACACGAGAATTTTAGTAGTATCATGTTGTTAGAGAATTGTGTAATTATCTTATTAAAGTTATTGAGTGACCTATTCCATTCTTGGAGCACATAAATAACGTATGCTCAAATATTTTAATCTTGGTTAGTTTAAATATATTAGGCCGTTTTTTAAGCGAACCTTTCTATGTTAGCTTTGGTAAGAGAAATGAATCGAAAAAGTGTCCGCATACGAAGGGAAGTTGACTTTGTCACTGTATATAGACAAGAATGGTAGGATCACTCTTGCAAAAGCTTGTTCCATAACGCCGAAGTTTTCATTTCGCATTTAGGTTTGCATCGTTGTCGCTTACCAACAGCGTTGCCAACCTAAATTTTCTAAAATCACTAGACTAATACAAAAAAAAGTAGAAATCGGTAGATTTAAAAAAATAAAGGTAAAATTAAAAAAGGCTTTATTTAATCAAAAATAGTAAGTTTAACTTAAACTATAAAATTTTTTAATAATTATGAAAGAAAATTATACCGGTGTATTGGTAGATTACTCCCTAAATCGGTAGATCTACCAAAAAATAAACAGAAAAGTGTAAATAAACATATATGCGCAAATTAACGGTTTCGGAGATAGGGGCCATTTTGAGTTCAAAACAAATTTTTAATGTGTACAAAACAACAATGATATACTAAACAAACGACAAAAAAATATACTCAAATAAGATATTCAAAGTGCCCTCCCTTCATTTCAATGCAGCTACGACATCTCCGCCGCAGGGACTGTCGAACTCTTTTCAAAATCCATTCATTGGCTTGGATTTGATGATATGCTTGCGCTACTCTTTGCTGCAACTCCTCGAGATTATTCACAGGAGTGGTGTATACGAAATTTTTTAAGGGTCCTTAAAGAAAAATGTCAAGGGGGTTTAAATCAGGCGATCTTGCAGGCTATGTTACAGGTCCGCCCCTTTCTATCCATCTTTCTCCAAAAGATCCTTTTAAATACTCTCTTACGGCAATTGAAAGATGGGCTGGAACACCATCGTGCTGGAACCACATTTGATTTTTTTGTATTAAAGGAATATCGTTTAAAAGATCATCCAATATGTTCTACAACAAGTTTAAGTAATCAGATCCTGTTAATCAGTTAGGTAGTATAATCGGACCTACTAACCGGTCATCCAAAATGCCTATCCAATTGTTCATTGAAAAACGTACTTAATGTCTGGATTCCTTAATACTATGGCGATCTTCGTCGACCCACATGTGCGAATTATAAAAATTAAAAACTCCATTGCGTGTAACCCCCGCTTCATCAGTAAAGAGAATGTCTGTATTAAAATTGGGGTCCTCGGCATCTTTCTTAGAAACCAGCAGCAAAACTCCAAACGTGCCTGATGATCAAGTGGATTAATAGCATGCACTCGTTGACATGTTACTGTGAAGCTGCTGCTCGTGGAGTATTCTCCAAACCAGAGGAGCCCCAATCTCGGGGATGGACACCGACCTTAGTCTTTCGAAATTCTGGGACTGTTTCCCAACGCAACATTTGGTGCAGTCTCCCAAACACACGAACTGAAGCTATGTGGCAATGAGGAAAAGCGTCTACATACAGACGTAGCGCTTCTCTCGCATTACCATTTGCATGACCGTACATGAACTGAATATCAGTTAACTCAAAATTAATGTAAACAGGCATAGCGAAAATTTGTAAAATTGTTTACCAACAACTAAATAATAGCTACAAATAATATTTAGATTAAACATCGATCGAATTTGATAAGAAATGCAAGTTTGTTTTCACTAATTGTAAGATGGTGAGAAACCCCGCTCTCTTACATCCTCAAGAACTTAACAAATATTTTAATCATTACGCATTTTAGTGTCTTTTGTTGGGATAAAAAAAATACAAGTGATTAATTGTATATAATAAAAAAAAAATTAAAAAATAGAAAAAATGATAAAGAATGTATTACTCTTAAAATATATTTAATAATTTATTTATTATTCTTGTCTTTTGTCGTTAATACGTTTATTTGGTGATACATCGGCACACAAAAATAAAAAATTGTCTGTATACCGGGCTCCAACTATCTACGGGCATGTTTTTCGACCAGCTGAATACGAATTTCAAGTCAGTTTAGCGAAAACGGAATAATTGGTGATAAAAAAAATATAAATGTAAACCAAGCATAATTCTTATATTTTTGAAAAATTCTAGAAAGTATACAAACAAGAATATAGTAAATGACATTAGGGAAAAATTAAAGAAAGGCGCATCCAGCGGGACTCGAACCCGCAACCTTCAGCTCTACGCGGATACGGTTCGAAAAATATGCCCGTAGATAGGTGGCGCCCGGTGTACAGACAATTTATTATTTTTTCTGTGCCGGTGTAGTGGATCGAACTAAATATAGACGAGTAGACAGGTCTGCATATCTTTCGTTTTTCCATTCTTACACACACCCAATTATTTGCGATCAAAGCTGAAAACCTAATAATAAAAATGTGTGTTGAGCTCTTAGGGTTTTACTCTTTCACAAGTTTTAAGTACACCTTCAAAATAAAGTAGCAGCATTTTTTCCAAATTTCGGCTGTGTGGATCTGAATTTTTAAAATTCGGTTATGAGTGAGTTAAGTCTGACACTGACAGTCATTTGATTAGAACAGATGTCGGTCTGTCACGCTTAATTTTACAGTTGTAAAGGCTCAGTTTGTATATAAATATAAAATGACGATAATTTTAAATCATAAATATGCTTTTTTATTGTGCTTTTTTACCCTAGTCGTAAATTGTAAAGAAATCTGCTGTTTGTTTTAAATACACAATAGTAGCGACGGCACTAAGAAGAAGAAGGGACGGTAAGAAGACTCTGTGAATAGTCTAAGTTGCTATTTTTGATGCGGAAATTTGGAAAAGTAGTTTTTGCATTACCTACAAGAAACTCGCCTTCTTATTAGTATAATAATTTAAATACACGTGTATTCTTGATAGATTTTTAATGTGACTTTTGATCGTGATAATTAAATTGGAAAATTGTTCATGATATATAGTCGAATTAAGAATCTACAAGACAGCAAAATTAATCTAATAACATGCTTCCCTAGAACTGAATGTTTACGAATCAGGATTCAACAAATATAGTTTTTAAAAACGATACCCTGTAATTTTTTGGTTTCAACAGGGTTTGTTATAAATTGTTTAGATTTTTGATTAATTTTTTATAATAAGTACCTATTTGAACTCATAATACAAAGTAAAGGACCTACAAGAGAACGAGCCCAAAATCCCATGCTTTTTCTTATGAAGGTCCGAAAAGCGAATTTTGTTACCGTTCAAGGTCGTCTGACGTCATAGCCCCACCCGGCCCCACCCACTTTCACTTTTAACCTGATTGCTTGGTTCTGATTGGCTGACAGACTCCGCCCTTTAATTGCTTATTAATGACTTGTTAATTACTAGTGCCCCATTGCTTCGTTCTGATTGGCTGCCTGACTCCGCCTCTTAATTATTATTAATGACTTGTTAATTACTAGTGCCCCATTGCTTGGTTCTGATTGGTTGACAATCTCCGACCCTTAATTACTTAATAATTAGAAATGCCCCATTGCTTGGTTCTGATTGGTTGACAATCTCCGACCCTTAATTACTTAATAATTAGAAATGCCCCATTGCTTCGTTCTGATTGGTTGACAATCTCCAATCCTTAATTACTTAATAATTAGAAATCCCCCATTGCTTGGTTCTGATTGGTTGACTGCTAGCAGACAACTGTCAATTTTCGAGTGGCCTTTGACGTTTGGCGCAAGCAGCCAACCCTCTTTTCTTCTTTTTGTATATTTTCGAATTTTTTCGCGCTTTGCTGACATCGTACCAACTTTACATGCTACCAACTTTACAGTGCTACCAACTTTTGACCTTTTACATTCGACGCAAGCAGCCAATTCTTCTTTTTGTATATTTTTGAATTTTTTTTCGCACTTCGCTGTCATCGTACCAACTTTACATGCTACCAACTTTATAGTGCTACCAACTTTTGTCACAAATGCCCCATTGCTTGATTCTGATTGGTTGACAATCTCCGACCCTTAATTACTTAATTACAAGTGCCCCATTATCCGCTTCCGATTGTTTATTATTTAATAAACCCCACCCATTTTGTATTTATTTAATTATTTTTTGATGTTTACTACCCCCATTGCTTCGTTCTGATTGATGATTATTTAATTAGCCCCACAACTATTATTATGAAATAATTACATTATAATAAAAATATATAATTGATAAATATTTAATAAACCCCACCCATAATTTGATATTGAGTAGTCATGTTTGAAATAATTAATATTAAGAGTAATATATTGATAAGCATTATACCACTATTAAAAATCATTAGGGTGATTATAGGATTAAAGAATAAAAAAATATAATAATAAGAAGTTTGTTTTATTAAAAAATATATATTTAAAATGGTAAGACAACATTTTTTAACCAATTATTTAAACAATTTACATTATGTTGAGTACACATATATTTTCCATAAGCGTGGTTGAAACATTGAGTGAATACAGGTTGAAAGACGTCAGTACAACAGGGGGTTCCATCATATTTTGTAACATCGTAAATATTTGTCGAAATTCCAAGTTCTCGACATTTGGTTTCTAAAAAATTTAGTTTTTGACTACCTCTGACGTATATGCAGTCTGCTGAATTTAATAAATATTTTTCCAGTATGTTATTAATTTCATTATATTCAATATCACCAGAGTCGTATTTTATTCCATGAACATATTTTTCAACATAATTATTAGTTCTCTTATCCTTAGAACTCAATGTGTGGAAGGGTACTGGTGGTTTAAACAGAAAACTAGTAATATGTTTTCCAATCAGTATAGACAATTCTTTCGGATAAAATATATCCTCAAAGATAATTCCTTGAATATCTACAAGTGCTATTCTCATGATGCCTTCTATGAAACTGAAAATTTGTATAAAAGTTTCGTTTTATATTAAGCTTTAAGGCTGGATAAGTGGGGTTTCAATCTAATATTTCTCCTTTTAAACAATCACTTTTAATCTTCTTATCTATATGATAGGTTTATATAAAAATTTTGATTGATTCCGGATTGATTAAATATTATTCCCATCTGTTTGAAATCGATCTAAAATCATATATAAGAAAAAACATTATTATAATAAAAAATTATTAAAGTAACTTTTAGACTCACCTATATAATATCCAACTCAAAAAATTTATATTATTGTCAAAACAGTTTGTAGAATTATTTCATCCATATATCTCTCATCCATTATCAGAATGCATTTTATATATTACATCTTCATCTTTTAATACATAGTCGTACGTAAATTTCTATCCAATTTGGTCTTAAAAATATTTTCAAAACAGTTTGTAGAATTATTTTATCCATATATCTCTCATCTATTATCAGACTGCATTTTATATATTCCATCTTCATTTTTAATCCATAGTCGTACGTAAATTTCTATCCAATTTGATCAAACTTCATAATATCAGACACGCTTATACATACTAATTTATATAAAACAAGTAGTTTTATTATATTACAATTATACTAAATTATGATAAAAAAAAAAAAAAAAAAGAAAACAATTTTATGTAAATAATTTAAATTTAAAATAATAATTTTGAACTCTATAAACAATCCATTACTTGATCATCATCATAAACATTTATTTTAGGGTTAATAGAGTAATGCCCCCATGGTAATGTCTCATCTTTCCCTGGTATCAGATATCTTTTATCATCATCAGAGCTGAGAGCAATTTTCTTTTGTTCTATTGAAAAGACTTTATGATGTTTCGATTGTATGAGATTCTGTGAAGTGGTCTTACTTCTAGATGTTTCTAAACATTCAATATAGTCATTAAAAGTTATACTATTTTTTACTATCGACATTTTAACCCCCTTTGCTTTTTTGGTTACACCATAATTCATAACATTTTTTTCAATCTCATCATCATCATATTCTTCGTCTTTTAATTTTGCCCTCAGTTTTTGCACCTCATCTTCTGAGATGGCCACTTTCATAGTATATAATTTTGATCTCAGTCCTACATAATCAGTCATAATGCATCCATTATTTTCATCTTTCATCATACCTAAAACTTTCTTATTTAGTTGCGGTATTCCATACACATTATTTGTAGGATAGTCTGAAGTATCAAAGTATTTCTCACAATCATTCTTTATAATTTGATAAGGATCTTTTCCTCGTATCTCTAATAAAACGGAATCTGTATCACTGTAGCAAGTAGAGCAGTTTTCTCCAAATCGTGTTTGTAAATAATCATATTGAAAGCTATATATTGTAGTCTTTGCAAGATCCAAAATTGTTTGCCCTACATATATAGGTTTATTTAGATAAACCTCAATTTTTTTCATCTCTATCGCCACCAAATTTTCGTCAAATATTATACAATTCTTAAATTCAGGCTTAGATATATATGATTGAGCTCCATAACGACCCTCCCATTCGGTAAGAAGTTTTACATCAACCCTTTTTCTTACATTCTCCATAGTTTTACCGAAAACAGCATTGTTCATTAATTTGAATAAATTCTTCTCAAATTCGTTTTTAGCTTTTTTTCTAAGCTCCGTATTTAAATCAATATACGGTTTCAACCAAGGAGACTGTTTAAATTTTAATACTCTGTGTATTTTCGTTAATTTCAAGCCATGTTCTAAAGCTTGTTTTAGTGATCGATAGTGTATGATATATTTCTCTTTATTATAAAGTGTAGCCATAAGTTTAGTACTCTCTTTTAACTTTGCAGGAGGCTTCATAGTCTTAGGGTTGATATGTTCTGGACAGAAAGGTATATCTTTATGCTTATCATGTAAATCATGTGGATACTCTAAATCAACTTCAAGCATGTAACCTACATTATTATCATCAGCAATTGTAGTGACATCAATATTTGAATCCACCCACTCAAATTCTCCATATGGAAGAGCTTGACTCATAGCCCAACCATACTGATTGTTGACATCAAAATACATTAAATAGTTTTCCGGTTTTGCAGGATTATAATTCAACATATATTTATTGTTTGCATGAACCCTTCTTTTAGAGCAGACTTGACTGAGACCACCTCGAATGCCTCGCTCTACAAACAAAAACATATCCATATCAGTAAGAAGTTCTAACTCCTGTTTCGTAAACTTTAACATAGCATCCCAAGTAAATCCGGGTAGCGTAAAATAGTGGGCTGGATCTAGATCATACGTCTTAAGACAGCTCGATCTAAACTGTTCAAAGACATCTGCTAGGAGTAGAATGTCTGTTTTCATATATAAGTCTACATAATCACCTAGAGTTTTACAGTTAAACGAAGACCATACTTGTTGTGCTCTTTTATACATACGGCGGGGGCAAGCTTTATTATCTAATTTGTTATAAAAAGCATCTTGATGAGGTAAACAGGATTCACTAAAACGATCAAAACTATTGATGTAATCATATGGCATCACACCTTTCTTTGTTAACAAATTAAACTTATCTTCAGGTATGTTATTAAACTGAGACCTCAGATTTGTAAATTTTGTTAAAGAAGATGATAATTTATCTAAGGATGATGCCATAAATCTAAAACTATCAATGAATCTAAAGTGAATTCGAGCTTCATCAATATGCTTCGTAAACGAAATATATTTTTCTTTAGTGAGAGGCAGTAAGTCTATAGATCCTTTCATTCGGGTTGCAATATCTTTTATCACGAAATGTGCGTCATAACCACTCAAATTGTGAAAGATTACCGGGATTGTGTGCGTGTCTTGATAATTAACATTACACTCATTATGTGAAGCTCCACGGTAATTATTTTCAGAAATTAAGTAATTATAATCTCTCACTTTTTTCTCGCCAACTTTAAAGGGTTGTTCACAAATATGACAGCGGGTGGATGCTTGAAAATCACTCTCTTGTTGAGGAGTCATGTGTATATTATACGGACATAGATATATAGTAGAGACATCCTCAGCAAGTTGATTCATTTCATCAGCAAACCACTGCATACAATCGGATCCTCGATATGAACGGTAGAATGATAGATTGTTATCATAAGAAGATTTAAAATAATATCCTACTGCTGCTGGAATATGTTTTTGATAAGCAGTCTTTTCTGCACAAGGCTTTAAAATACTCTCTAAATCTGCATATACAGCAAAGGGGGCTTTTATTTTGTTTTTAAAATCCTTAAATTTAAGCATCTTTTTGCTATCTGTAGGCATTTTGGTGGCGGTATCATTTCTTTTAATGCAGTCTACTATGTGTTTACTTAGCTTATCTTCCGAACGGAAGTAGTGTAAACATCTATCACAAAAGTACTTTTGACCATTTTCATTACTGAGTTGTTTAGACAAAAGTCGTGAAAGATTCTTTATCCAAACGTAATGATATTTAGTAGACTCTTTGTCATACTGATCTTGTATTAGAAGCAGATTTACATGCTTATCTTTCTTTTCCGCTGTTAAATATGTAGGGAGGGTCGAAAATTGTTTATTATACTTTTTTAGGATATAAACATTGATAGAAATGTTATTCATTTTTTCAAAATTTGGAATCTGCTTGATAGTTATAGGAAACTGAATACCTTTAAGTTTTAATACCTCAGAATAATGTGGGTATTTATTTGTTCTTTGCGGATTATTATTAACAGGATACAAAGCTGATGTAATTGCCCATGCAAAGCAGGCTTGATCATCATTTTTAACATTAATGCATGCTTCTTTTCTTTTAATTTGAGGTGGTAGTTCAATATATGATGATCCAAGTTGTGGAACAAATTTATTAATATTTACGCCCAAGTTTACTACTCTTTTTAACGACCACCCGCTATCACGTTCCTGGAATTCTTCCAGGTCTTTTAGAATAAGTTTTGTCACATTATCATCAAACCAGTTATTTAAATTTGTATCTCTATAGATGGGGCAGTTAGCTGTGGTGAAATATTTATATTCAGTTATGATCTGTAGGCCTCTATATATCTCAAATTCACCACAAAAAACTGTGTTCACTTTAACAGACTCATCTTTCTTGAGTGCGTTACCAATTCTACGTTTGAAGAGTGTCTTACAATCGACAAGAAATGCTATAGGATCTTTATGTTTAAGGTTTGAAATGACTCCAGTTCGAATTCTAGACTTAAAAGCTGAAGTCAAATCATCCCATTCTACTTTTTTAATTCCAGACTCTTTTGCCCTAGTCATAATTCCAGATCCTCTCTTTTTTGTTAATTTAATCTGAGATCTTAACGATTTAACATTTCTTAAACAAGCCTCTAGGTGTTGTCTTTCGCCCATGGAAGTAGCATTTTTAATATCTTTATTTATCTTTCTGACAGCCTTTGTACATTCCAGCAACCCCTCCTCCACTGTTTTACCATCATAGGTAATACTTATAAATCCTAAAATAGCTGTTATATGTTGAATAAGATCAGTAATTATTGACATAATGCTAAATTTTAAATAGTTAGATAGAAAAAAAAGAAATTTAATTATGTGTCTGATATAAAGTAGGTAACTACACTGCAAGAGAAATATTAAATAATTAATTTTTAAAAATAATAATGGTAAAATATTATAATGAAATTAAAAAAAAAAAATATATTAGTAAAAAAAAAAAACATTAATTTGAAATTCAATATGATACAAAATAATCCATATAAACAGTTATAGCTATTTAAAATTATTTAATAAAAAAACTTACCAAAAAATTTTATACACACACTTCAATTATCACTTTTCGCAGACTATTAAAATCAACCAACTTCTATGAAATCTTTGACAATAAAGACTCTCATACTGTTAACACCATATTTTAAATAGTTTTTTCAATCATAATTAGAAAATATGAAATATAAAGTCATTAATTTACGTTTAAGTATTTAACAATAAATATATTAACGGAAATTTATTAATTTTTAAAGTGTTACAGATAAAAAAAATATAATCGACTCTTAATCGATACTTAATATTCTAAATTTCCCATTACCAAAATTAAATAGTAAAAATTTCTCCAAATACTTTATATATAATTTGTCATATTCGACTCTAAATCGATACTTAATATACTAAATTTCACATTACCAAAATTAAATAGTAAAAATTTCCTCGAGTACTTTATATATAATTTGTCATATACTTTATATTCTAACTTTCCCATTAAAAATTAATTAGTAAAAATTCCTACAAAGTACTTTATATATAATTTGCCCTATACTAAAATTTCCCTAAAATTATTTACTTTATATTTATTTTTTTCTTGTAAATTAGATTTTAATATAAAGAGTGGGTATAAATATAAGCGAAATATTCAATTTTATTAAGTTAGTTCCAGTTGTTTCTTGAAGTGCTATTACCTATAATTATTACAGTAAGTCTACTATTCTATACTCTTTATACATGATTTTTTATTAATTTATTCACTTATTTATTTATTTATTTATTTATTTATTTATTTATTTATTTATTTATTATACATTTTATCAGTTATATATATGCGTCTACTATTCTATATCCTTTAGGTATACATGATTTTTTATTAATTTATTGACTTATTTATTTATTATACATTTTATCTGTTTTTTATATATAATGAGCTTTACGATATTTATATACTTACAATTTTATTTATTTCTTATAGATGGATTTTTCTAAAATAAACAAATCGTCTGTTTTTTGCAAAAGAAACCTGTGGTGAAGTTATCCTCCTTGGAGGTGGGCACATCATATCAAATATTAGATGCAAAAATTGTGAAATCAAACTATGGGAAAACTGTACTTTTAGAAATGTTGGATATGGTTGTTTTTCTACCAGAACGTGTGGTTGAAGATTATACACCATTCATGGAAGAATTTAAAAGCCAAAAATATGGCTTGGTGTTCCACGGGTTAGTGGACACCGGAAAACCGAAGTTATAGAAGTATAAAATATTAAATATATTTTTTAATAATTGTAAAATTGTTTTATTATTAATAACCACATTTTTTTTATTATTTTTTTATTATAAAAAAGTATAATATTTACATAGGTAATATAACACATTTAAATTAGGTATTTATATTATACTCTTGATTACCTCCGTAAGAGGGTAATATTCCATTAAACAGTCATGAATAATGATGCAATATACTTTTGTATCTTTTGGAAAACCATTGTTAGCTTCAATTTCTAATTTTATATCGACAGTTGAAGATTTCATTCCATCTTCTTGTTTTGAACAATCTATTACAAATAAGGCATGATCTTTAAATGCTTGATAATCTAAAAGTGATCGTCTCTCAGTCGAATATGAATAACTAGGATAAAATTCAGTGTAGTTATAATGAGCTGCAGCATAATCATTTTTCTCAAAGTCCAGTTGCATTCTTTCATTAGGCCAATATTCACCATTAAGAGATACTCGAACACTTGATATATTAACATTATCAAAAATTGTTGAATCCTTTTCTTTTCTATTGCGCCTCTCAGTTTGAAATGTTACTATAACATAACGCGGTTTTTCAATTGATGAGCTTGTTTTAACATTCCAGATTTCTCTTCTTGCACCGTCTTTAATTGAGGGTAGTTCATTAAGATCCCACTTTCTGAATGGAATATATATTGGTATATTATTTTTAATAGGTTCCATCAATTTAATTTTAATTTCATCATTGGGAAACACATGTTTCACTTTCAGTTCCATACTATTTATAATAATCTTAACAGTTGTTGTAGTTGCGGTACTACCAGCACCTACCTCATTTACAATAATACTATCATTATCGTAACTAGCTCGTACGAGACGAAATGTTTGTCTCCCATAAGCTATTGTTGTATAATCATTAAAAATGTTGAAAATATGTTTAAGAGGAATCAACAAACTAAAAGATTTATCATCTTCATTTAAGAACGGATGGTTAGGAAAATTCCATCCAGCAATACTCATAAATCTTGCATAATCACTGCGATAGCATAGCATACTACGTACGGCGCTAACAATTCCGGGATCTCTCACTGTTTCAATTTCTTTTGAACTTTCACTATATGAACAGGAATCGAATAGAAATACCCCAAAATTGGGAGCTAGATGTACGTTTCCACCTCCAACTATATCTAATCTACCTTTAATTTCTAATAAAGATTCATGTAGAGCAAAAAACGAATCAGCTTGATTTATTACAAACTCTACGACATCATTGTTATTAAATGATTTCACATATGGAGTGTACGATCTAAATTCTTCTTTTCTAATCGAATCATCATACTTTGGTTCACGATGTAGATCAAAAATGGGGTCAACTTTAAGTCGCTTAGATTCAACTTCAGATCGTATATATTTACGGTTTACCATATTTAACTTTAAGTCCAATCGATTGTAAAAAATCTCTGTTTACTCTAGTTAGTTTACGATGCTTGCAAGATCTAGATAAAACTGATGATTTTTTAGTTGGAACCGTCCTTTTATGTTCTATAATGAGACCCATTTATCGTTCTTGTAAAACTAGATGAAGGGTGCTTCTTTCTCCGCGAAAGTTAACAGGTCTTAAATCTTGATCAGACACCCTTACAATGATGTGATTAATTTCTTTCAAATTCTTTATAGGCAAATATATTGGATTGATAGGTCTCTCGTTGATAGCAAAACCAGGATCTACTGTTATAGGAATATCTAAAATTATATGAGCTGGTGTATTTCCATAGAAAGCTCCTTCAGTAATGTTGCAGTCAAAAAGTAGACTTGTCACTTTATTAATATTCACAGGTAGATCTGAAGAATGAACTATTCCAGGTTCTAATATTTTATTAGAAAATCCTAGGAGATTAGCAAGACTATCAGTCTTTTCAAAAGAGATTTCATATAGTTTACTATAAATTTCGCACTGAAGGGTATTATTATTTGGTTCTAAGAAAAAATCTTCTTCAGCAATGTTTTTTTTTAACATCAATTGTTTTTTTATATAAGCAGCTATATCACTAATCTCGTAACAACCTACAGGTAGAAGTATTTCTCTTTCTCTAAGTTGTTCTAAATTGTCGTACTCGAAGTAGTAAAATTTTTCACCATCAATATTAGGTATTGAATTGTAGGAATGAAACCCTAGCACTGCTAAATAGTAACTTTTATATGGATTAAGTACAAGAGGTGTTGACGGTGTAAAAGAGAACTCGTTATTGGTACTCGTTAAGGTTAAAAGTTGCGACATGACTAACCATTATCAGAAAATGTTATGATTTAAATAATAGACTAATATGCTAATCATTAAATTTATTTATAACATATAAAACAAAATAGACATTTTGACGTCATATTTCCACAAACATCTGACCATTCATGACAATCCGGATCTATACTGCATGGTAAATATTCTTTTAAATCCTCACGTATTTCACATGGCAGTTTATACCAAACTGAAGGTGAAATATTTTCCATAAGTATTTCAATGATATTAAGTGCCTCTTTGGATAAGTAAGCTGCCATTATATAAAAATTCCAAACACAGATGTCCACAATTAATTTGATTATATGTTTGATATTGATTATTGTTGTAGAAAATTCTAACACCTGAACCAAAATATTTAACAAGCTCTTTCATCGGCTTCAAATTACCAAATGAATCAAAATACTCTACGTTGTTATTTATCTTTTTATAAGCTACCCAATGTGTTCCAGCATTTTGCGATATATCTAAATTAACAATTGAACACTCGCATCTTCTAGATCCGTTAATTGGAAGACTATCTCGCATAAAAACACCACGAAAATATGGTATTTTTAATTTCTTTGCATAATTAATTAAATCGATGTTAGTTAGTGGTCTATTGGGTAGCTTTATTGGAAGTTTTTTTTTTCTTTCTTCAGATACAAGCCGTAGCCTCCTTTGATATTTTTCTTTAAATACAATCCCTTTCCTATAGACTCCATAGCTTTGTTGTGACGATGATCTTCATCAAGTTTCTTTTGAGCGTTTTTAGCATCAATTATAGTTTTTGCTATAGCTGAACTTCCTCCTGCTATTGTCCCTATCGCACTTAAAGCTGTCAATATAGGAATCAACGGCAAAAAACCTCCCATCTTGCTCTCAAACGGTATAATTCTAGGAACTCGAATATTCTTTTTTCCAGCTTTTGAAACAGTCTTTTTAGCAAATTTTAATGCATTTTGAATAGTCTTTTTTAATGTTAGGTTAGGTATTAAGGATTTTTTAATTTTATCTATAATTCCACGTTTAAAAGAAATTTTTCGTTTAATACCCATACCTAGTTTTCGCTTAGCTTTCATTACACCTGTAACTAATAATGCGTTTGCTCGTTCACCTAAACTCGCGTTCTTATTTTTGACACGTTCCCAAGCTTTATTTTCTAGAATTTGATCAGCCTTATGCCTCTTCGCTATTGTATTATCGATTGAATATGCAATATCATGCTCTTTACAAGCAACATCTAATGGATTAATACCAGGATCTCCACGTAATAGACGTTTTTGTAGTTTTGTTCCAGCTAAAAAACAAAAAAAATGTTAATAAAAAATTAAACATCTTTTTTTAAGATACTTACGTCCACAATACTGATAACCACCCAATAAATGTGCTTCGAAGGGAAGTTTGTTTATTAAGTTATTTACTAGACCCTCACCTTTAAACAGTAGCATGAGAACTAACTGTTTTGTTTTCAATAAACATATATTTATTAAAAAACGTGTTATATATTTTAACACAAAATGAAAATCATTCGACAAGTACAGTCGCTACCTGTGGATAACTTAGATTTTAATATAAAATGTGAAGAAAGTAAACATAGCAAATTGCTACCAAATACTCTTCGTATTATCATATGCGGTCCATCAGGATGTGGTAAAACAAACGCAATGATGTCATTACTCTTTAATCCAAATGGGATAAAGTTTCAAAACGTTTATGTATATTCTAAATCGCTCTATCAACCTAAATATCAGTTATTAGCAGAAGTATTAAATAATGTGAAAGGTGTTGAATATTTTCCGTTTAGAGATAATGATGAAATCATAAATGTTAGTGATGCGAAATCTAATTCAGTTTTCATCTTTGATGACGTTGCATGTGACAAACAACAAAAAATTCGTGAATATTTTTCTATGTGTCGACATAAAAATATTGATGTTGCATATCTTTGTCAAACCTTTTCTAAAATACCGAAAGTGCTAATAAGAGATAATTGTAACATGATTGTAATATTCAAACAAGATGAATTAAATCTTAAACATATATTCGATGGACATGTATCACCAGATATGAATTTTGATCAATTTAAAAACATATGTTCACAGTGTTGGAATGAAAAACATGGTATGATGGTTATTGTTAAGGAGTTCCCTCTAAATAACGGTCGCTATCGTAAGGGTTTTGATAAATATATTAAAATTTAAGCTTTGAATAATATTAATCAGTCTACAACAAAATGTTGAATAGTTTGGAAGCTGCCCGAAAAAGAAAAATAGCTCAACTAACCAAAGATATTAGAAAAAAATATCTTGCATTAAAACTTAATAGAACAGAAGAAGATGAAACGTTAAATAAGCTTTTTCAACCTATATCAAAACCGTTGGAGGATATTGCTAAATCATCAAAATTTTTAAATCAATCGACAGCTAATCTAAGTTATTGTAAACATGAAAAAAAACCTAATATTAAAAAAGAAAAACATGAGAATAAAAACATATCATTTCTAGAACTTAAACATGTAGCAGGTGATAATAGTGATGTTGAGAATGAGGTTGAGGATAACGCGGAAGTATCGGAAGAATTAGATGATAAAGATATTCCAGAAACTGTTTTAAATGAGTACCTCGAGCAATATCCACAAGGAGTTCTAAAATATTTAAAAGAATTTTGGCAAAATGATGATAAAATAGATAAAGTATATGGTCCAACATATGATATATCGACATCTAAATGGTTTCTTGGAGCAGAAAATATCAACTTTGATACTAAAACGGGAGCAGTTTTCACAAAAGAAGGATATGTTTCAGGATCACCTGAACTATATGAATTACTTTTCTATGATGCACCTCAAGACTACACTTCTAAAGATTTAGAAAATTACAAACTCTTATTAGAAGCAACAAATGTACATAGAAATAAGCGAGGATATTTAAAAAATAGTTCGACATTTAAGTATAAGTATATTATAAAACCTATGTATACATCTAAGACTTTAGGTAATGGAATGTATTTAACATATAATGATGATCCTGTAGAATATGTGTATTGGGATGATCCAAATGAATTATGTGAAAGATTGCAATTACTCTATGCTTCGAAAGAAGCTGGTAATACATCTCATTCTAATGAAATTGTTTCCATCATTAATGAATTACGAGAAGCAGATATTATATACTAATGTAACGTTGTAGTGTGATCATTTTCATAATGAGTCTTGATAAGTTTGGACGTAGTCATCAAAGTCAAATAATTGGATTAAAACAATTAAAAGGAGAATTTAGGCTTGGTTTATTATCTCTAAAAAATCAGCTGTATAATGAAGATTTACCAAAACTACAAGATCAAATATCAATTAAAATTTTATCTATAAAAAACAAAATAGATTCAATTGAAAACTTTATTTCAAGACATCCTCCTACTTCTGAAAAACATATGGCAACAAAGAAATACGTAGATGATGCAAATACACTTTACAATATTGATTTAGCAAAACTACATGGTGAATTAATACGGGAGCTAAACAAATATAAGGATGAACAGAATACTAGCAGACATAAAGTTGAATATGAGATAAGTAAAATTAATAATCAAATAGAAATATGGCTACAAAAATTTAGAGAAACCTCTGATCTTTTACAATTACATGATATGAAAATTAATGATGTATTTAAGGAAATTTATGATATTAAATCTAAAATTAAACACTAAATAATATATTCATCTATCGTATTAGTCATTATCATGACGACGAAAGAGAAGCTTCAATTAGTTAACGAGCTTCACAAACCTGCTCGTAAAAATTATCCTCGTCGAAAAATAATTCTCAAAGGATTAGATGACTTATGGCAAATGGATCTTGCGGAAATGAGACCTTATGCTAATAGTAATAAGGGTTATAAAATGATAATGATAGTCATTGATTGCTTGTCTAAATATCTTTGGACAGTAGCTTTAAAAACTAAAACTGGAGAAGAAATTACAAAGGCTTTTGCAAGTATATTGAAACATTCAAAACGTTATCCTAAAAATCTGCAAACTGATCAGGGAACTGAATTTTATAACGTTAAATTTCAAGATTTAATGAGAAAGTATAATATCAACCATTATAGTACATATACTGTCAAGAAAGCTGCGATAGCTGAAAGAGTTATAAGAACTTTGAAATCAAAATTATACAAATATTTTAGTTTACATGGTAATTATAAATGGATTAATGTATTACCTCAAATTACTAAAGAATACAACAATACGATACATTCTACAATTAAATTTAGACCATCTGAAATAAATAAGCTAAATGAAAAAACGATTTTACATGATCGTTTTAATTATATAAAAACATCAGGACCAAGAAAATATAAAATAGGTGATCTGGTGCGAATATCGAAGGCTAAACATATTTTTGAAAAAGGTTATACTCCTAATTGGACCACAGAAGTTTTTAAAATCATAAAAGTTAATATTACTAATCCTACAACTTATTTGTTGGAGGATATACAGGGAAATCCGATTAAAGGGGCTTTCTATGAACAGGAATTACAGAAAACAAATAATGCAGACATCTATCTAGTAGAAAAAATATTAAAAAGAAAGGGAAACAAAATATTTGTTAAGTGGCTTGGTTTTGATAATAAACATAATTCTTGGATTGAACATGTTGACCTGTTATAACTTGTTAATAGTCTTATAATGATGTTTTTTAATAATCTTATAAGAATATTTTTAATGATTTATTTTGTAATGACATTATAATGATGCTGTTCTATAAAAAGTAATTGTAGTGGGGTTGGTATTATAAATAGTATGATTAAAATATAATAAATCATAGTTGTGATCAATATTTTGTTTAAATATGAGTAGTGAAGGTTATTTTAGTGCATCAACATCCTCATCAGTAGGTCAAGAGTATAATGATCAAATCGATGAAATTTTAGAAAGATATGAAACTGCAGCTAAACTGGAGCATTATAATTTATTACAAACATCATTTCCTATTGGAAGTTATGTGATAAAAGTTGGAATATCACCAGCCAGATCATTCAGTTCAGCTATAACTTTATCGCAATATTATCACACATCTAAAATATCGTTTAGTATTATTGAATGGAGCATTCTAATAGAATTATTGAATAATAACGTGAATGATTTCTTTATAAGTGATACATTGGATCAGCACATTCCTATAACATTTCAATGTGGTGATTACTGCATTATTACTCAAGTTGTATATGATGGTATAAAACTGCTAAGTGTTAGAAAGCATGATGTTGAATTTCATTTAAATGAGGAAGATATAAAACAAATTTTGGAAGCTGATCAAAATTTATTATCATATCACGTCTCACTATTGGACAGTATAAACTTTTGTAGTTATTATTATCATGTGTTAGATATAATTAAGACTCTTTTTCATAATAATATTAATAATAATAATTTCACTTTATTTGAAGTTCTAAAAAAATTTTGTGAAATGTGTACTGATTGTTTATTAGTTACAGCTTTAAGAGAATACATGTTTTTCTATAAAGCAAAAGTATTAAACGACTTAGATTATGTATAATATGTCTATAAACACATTTAATTATTAAGTAGAAATAAATAATTAGTTTAAAACTGTTGTATTACCATTTTAAATATATGTATATATTTTTTAATAAAACAAACTTCTTATTATTATATTTTTTTATTATTTAATCCTATAATCACCCTAATGATTTTTAATAGTGTTATAATGCTTATCAATATATTACTCTTAATATTAATTATTTAAAACAATGGCTACTCGATATCAAATTATGGGTGGGGTTTATTAAATAATAAACAATCGGAAGCGGATAATGGGGCACTTGTAATTAAGTAATTAAGGGTCGGAGATTGTCAACCAATCAGAATCAAGCAATGGGGCATTTGTGACAAAAGTTGGTAGCACTATAAAGTTGGTAGCATGTAAAGTTGGTACGATGACAGCGAAGTGCGAAAAAAAATTCAAAAATATACAAAAAGAAGAATTGGCTGCTTGCGTCGAATGTAAAAGGTCAAAAGTTGGTAGCACTGTAAAGTTGGTAGCATGTAAAGTTGGTACGATGTCAGCAAAGCGCGAAAAAATTCGAAAATATACAAAAAGAAGAAAAGAGGGTTGGCTGCTTGCGCCAAACGTCAAAGGCCACTCGAAAATTGACAGTTGTCTGCTAGCAGTCAACCAATCAGAACCAAGCAATGGGGGATTTCTAATTATTAAGTAATTAAGGATTGGAGATTGTCAACCAATCAGAACGAAGCAATGGGGCATTTCTAATTATTAAGTAATTAAGGGTCGGAGATTGTCAACCAATCAGAACCAAGCAATGGGGCATTTCTAATTATTAAGTAATTAAGGGTCGGAGATTGTCAACCAATCAGAACCAAGCAATGGGGCACTAGTAATTAACAAGTCATTAATAATAATTAAGAGGCGGAGTCAGGCAGCCAATCAGAACGAAGCAATGGGGCACTAGTAATTAACAAGTCATTAATAAGCAATTAAAGGGCGGAGTCTGTCAGCCAATCAGAACCAAGCAATCAGGTTAAAAGTGAAAGTGGGTGGGGCCGGGTGGGGCTATGACGTCAGACGACCTTGAACGGTAACAAAATTCGCTTTTCGGACCTTCATAAGAAAAAGCATGGGATTTTGGGCTCGTTCTCTTGTAGGTCCTTTACTATACAAATAATAAACAGTTACTATTTCACCGCTTGCATTGGCTAAAAATATATTGTTCTATATGACAGCTATCATTCTATTGGAGGTATTCTACAAGCATTTTCCAAAAAATCTAAAAAAATAACGCGTATATATTTTTTTTGTTCGATGCATCAAATTCGGTTTCCCAGATTTATTAATAAACGTTCTGACAAGTAGTTATTTGCTTACGTCACGTTATATAAATATTATCATATATATTTTCATCTCAGTTTACAGAATACGACTTAAGAAAACTAATGATTAAATGTATACTTTTATTTAGTTTTGCTGTTTTTTTAGCGATAGCAATACCACCCCCAAAGATATTTCCTCATTGGTTATTATTAAATGAAAGTTTTATGTTAGAATATGAAAACAGGACGTACTTTATTGGAATTGAAAAGGTAATCTATTTTAAGTTAATATTTACTAACAGATTTAACCAAACATTTGAAATACTTAAATTGGGTTTGTTTAGATTATCCAATTTCAGTAAATAGTAGGTGGTACTATGCAGTTTCTCACAGGAAAGGCGTACCATATTATAGTTCATATTTTTTTTAAGATTTTTATATTTTATTAGTTTTACTCAGTTAGTCAGTATATTTTATAAAAAAATACTTTTTTTTAAATAAATTAGATAGTTTTTTATTATGTCGCTGTACAGTAAATTCCAGAAAGATAGTGTGAGTTACTTTTGCCACAGTATCTACAGATAGTGATGGATTACATTTTTTGTGGCTACCCTTAATACTGCTTAAAGAAATTCTATAGATTGACAATACAGTAACACATAGGTAGTCGATTCACTAGCTGTCTGTGTTGTTTAACAAAATGATCTACTGCAATTTATAGTCGAAAGTTTTGCAATTTTATCATTTTACCCAACTCTTTTTTACCGTGACTTTTTGAGGGCATGTGTCCAAAACAATTCGGTAAGAGTTGTTTCACAAGCCATTTCTTGTTTGTAGGAACTTGTAAATTTTTGAAAAATCATTACTTACTAAAAATGTTTCTTATTTTTAATTAATGCATGTTCTTATATTCCAGAAAAATTTTTTTTCGTCCTTAATATTTTGTAAGTCGAAGGATATGGACCTTGTCAGTATTAATAACGAGGCTGAAAATGATAAGTTAGGAAAATTTATTAATAAAATTGGTAAGATTAATATATAAAATCCTACTTAAAATTAATAGAAAACCATTTTGTAATGAGTCATAAATAAGTGGAACCGTTTATTTTTTGTTGTTTATTCGTGATGTTCAAAAAGCTGTTTTTAGTAACTGAAAAAGAGAGTTAACAGTTTTATAATAGAAACCATATTTATATCAACTACTTCATTTAAAAGTTATAAATAACCATCGTTTAAATTTAAAAAAATCGTTCAAAAGGGCGTTTAATAAAATTTCTTGTTAATAAATTCACAAAATAAAAAAAACGGAGAAAATTGAATTTTTTTTTTAGTTTATTAGCACCGGTACTTAATTAATTTAATTTTTTTAATTTTAAACCAATTCTTTAAATAGTTTAAATTCTTCTTCTTCTTTCTATTTACTGTCTCCCAACTCTATTTGGGGTCGGCGTTAGCCTTGCGTAGCATTTATGTTTAGTTTTCTTTGTTTAACGCATCCTCCCCTCCATTTTTTTAATGACTTTATTTATTTTATCAATGTTTTTCAACTTCGGTCATTCTCTCTTCTTTTTAACCGCAACCTCATCCTTCCTCTCTACATGACCAAACCACCTCAACCTGTTTTCCTGGATTTTCTTGCTCAACTGCCCAACTTTCACTATAATTCTTAATCTTTTATTTCTTACTCTTTATCTCCTCGTTAATCCACTCATCAAACGCAACATCATTACCTATCTTCGCCTCTTTTTTTTTGCTATTGACTAGGCCTCTGGTTGTACCTACATTTATGCTGGTCTTTCAACTTTCCTGTAGACTCAACCATCAATTTTTGCACTTACATTCCTTTCACACAAAACACCACTGATTCTTTTTCAATTGATCCATACCCACTTAATTCTATGATTTATCTTAGTCTTTACTCCTCCATTCTTTTCTTACACAGACCCTTAATATTTAAAGTTTTACACAGCTGGCAGCACTTGGTCCTACAGATTGATTTTAAATCTGTTTCGTCTGTTGTCATATATTTACTCTTCGTCCTACTCTCTCTCAACCCTCTACTTTTAAACACTTTTTTTCATTTTTTTTCCTTTATCTCTCTTTCACAAAATCTACAATCACAACAGTAACGACAATCATTATATCACATGGGAATTTACCTCTTATTTCTTCAGTCATAATATTAATCACCATACTAAACAGATAGGGGCTCATACCGAACCCTGGTGGATCCCCAAATCCCTCTGTAACCCCAACATTGCTTTTTATTTATGTTTTTGTTTCCTCATACATTTCTTGTACTTACCGGCCATACTCGTCTGGCACATCTTTCACTGTCATACAACTCCACACCTCTTGTCTCGGCACATGGTTATACGTTTTTTACACGCTGCATTTCACGACATCTTTCTATTATTTTCCTCGTAGTAAAAATAGCAACAATCGTTTCTCTTCTAGGCATAAATCCATACTGCGCTTCACTTATACTCGTTCCTTTTCTCAGTCTCTTCTTAACTATTCTCTCCAAAATTCTCAAAGTATTCAACATCAGTTTAATACTTCTATAAATCACATTCTTTCACATCCTTCTTACCTTTCTAAATTGACACCTGCAAACTTTTTCTCCACTCATACGGTATTTTCTCTTGATTCATCATTTTATCACCAGATCCAACAGAACATCTACTGCATCCTCCCCAAGCGCCTTTTATTCTTCAGCTGGTACCCCATTCATTCCCATCGCCTTTTCATTCTTTATTTTTATTTTAATGCAATCTTTACTTTTTTCCTATACACGTCTCTCACTATTTTAAAATTTGCAATACGATCTTCAAATATATCTTTCTCATTTTTTTTTATTCAGCAGATTCCTGTAATTTTTCTTTCATCTTCCTTTTATAATCTCATACGTTTTTCAAAGTTAATCTTCTTTGTTCTTAATTTGTCGGATAGCAGTTATGTCTTTTTAGGCTTAATCTTTTTCTTTAGCTAACTTTAATAATTTTTAATAATTTTCTTTCTCCTTTATTACTTTTAAAGTTCTCAAAGGCCTTTGCCATTATCTACTATTTTTCTTTTGCTCTCTTTACATTATTACCTCATATTTTGTCCTATTACTAACACTCCCTGATTAATCCTACTTCTTCTTTGCCACCTTTTTCGTTTTTACTAGGTACTTGATGTACTTTCTCATACCACCACTACGCCTCTTTATTTTCTTGTGCATCTTTTTCTGATCATTTTTCAAACACTTCTTTGCTATCCTGACAACATTATTATTGTTAGTCACTTTTTTTCCACATCATTTTACATACTAATTTTTCTCAACCCTTTTTCTTTAATTTTACTCTCATACCCCTTTCTTCCCAACATTCACCACTTTACCTTTCTCTCGCTCTTTCTTTTTTCCTCTGGTTTCTCTGTTATGTCTATGTCCCAGCCCACAATTTAAACTCTATACTATGATGTTACACTTTTTGATATTTTTATTGTTTTTTAATGTACAAATAAAATTGGATTATTTATTTGCGCATAAAATTGTAGATAAAGTTTAAATAAACATTTTAAGTAAAATAAATAAACTATAAAAATCAACAAATCTGTAGTTAAATATTTTCCCATAGATAAAAACTACCCAAAACACTCGTCAACTACAGGATAATTCATTTTTTTGTTAAATTATTAGACTGTGGAAAATAAAATCATTATAGAGATCATGAACTTCATATCTTAATATTTTATGTATGCTGCTCTTCGATACTAGATTTAATACAACACTTAAAAGACCGAAAAAAAATTATTATCCCGTTTAAACAGATAAGAGACATCATAGAGTGAATCTTATTAACAACCCCAAAGAAAGTTAAAATTTGCGTAATTGCCTGTGTTTTACCAATATTGATAATTTCAGGTCTAGAGAATACTCCTTTGTGGACTTCAGGAACTTCGTTACCGGATGGCTACTGGTTCTACTGGTTATCCACTGCCCAATCAATCGATGTACGTGATTTTAACAACTGGTTTACTCCAAAACAACTTTGGCAAGAAGTACAAGAAGACGAATCGAAAATAAATAGAACTTGTATTGAAGTTACTTATAAGGATGGACGAAACGGAACTAAATTGTACTGGACTGATGAAGATTGTCTTAGCAAATTCGGTTTTATCTGCGAAAGACCTGGAAGTAAAGAATCATTAATTAAAAATTTGTATCAGATTATTAGGTGGTATTAAATATTTAGCACCAACCGGAAAACGTTTCTGCAAAAAAGCTTTTTCTTTGGACGGTTACGAAAAGTACCGTGATCAAACTATTTAAAAAAATACTTTAAGAGGACCTAAAAACATTTGTTAATAATTGATTATTGCTTTGCCAGAGTTTCAAATCTATTTTTAATCCTCTATAATTTATTCTAATTGAAATAAAAATTAAAATGTTGTGACGATAATTACCTAATTCTTTAATCTAGTTTATTTTCCTATCAAATCCGTGTTACCTAAACTGTAATTGATATAGACATGACACAAGCGTATATTGAATACTCATCAGAATTCTATCACCAATCGTTGAAATTGTGATAAAATGTAACTTCTAATAAAATAAATAAAACCGAACCTAACCATAGAAAATAATAGTGAGTGTAGACAGAAGTGAGTACGTATGAGGTTTTTTGACTACAAGTGCGTTAATGAAATTGTATGTATATTTATTATTTAATTGTTAATATTTTATTTTTATAATAAAATCATACATTTAAATTCTTAAAAAATACACCGATTTCAGAAAGAAACATTTCCCTAAAATGCTAATAAGTTCTTTGAAATTTAAGATAGTTTTATTACTTTGTTTTTGTTACAGCTTTTTAAGAATTTTAATAATTGATGATACCCTTCAAAAATGTTTAAATAAATTAACAACAAAGAGTTTTATATGTAAATATTATTTTATATATTAGTTTCGATAAATTATTGATTATCTACATTTTTATCTTCTATTTCTGATATAATTACTTAATTTTAATAATAATTGTATTTTAAAAATTAAAAGATTGTTTTTTTATAACTTAAATAAGTATTTAAAATTCCAAAATAATTAATCATAATCATACAAAGAACTTTTTATAGACTACCTTTTAATAGATGTCAAAGATAATAATAGTATACCTAATACTATTATGACGTTTTACAGAGTCTTTGAAAATCAAAGAACATATAAAATTATATTGATTTATAATCCTTGTGTGAGAATAAAATTTTGTACTTGATTTTAAACATATTTACTGCAAAAAAGTTTAAACTAATTTTATTATTTGACTTTCTTATAAATTATTTATTTATATTAGCTAGAGCTCTTTAAAGATGACATTCTCAAATCAATTTTTTTAAATATCTCATGAAAAATACCGTTAAAAAGTTCTAATTCGATCAACCTCAAATAACAAATCGGGTAATGTAAAAATAATTATTTTATTATTTATCACCCCCTATTAGTAGCCGTTTTGTGCAAGAAGCCCACAAATAACAGCCAAACTGCCAAGAAAACGATTGAAATGGTCTTGTGATATAAACACGTTTATCATGTGCTCCAACTACAACAAAACAAACATTGAGAAAGCCTTAACCTGCTACAGGTATATACTTCACCGAGCATTTATAATATTAAGCTGTTTCAAGATTTGCAGTACATCACTGAACAATGACTTACGGACCAACGACAAATCAGTGTAAATAACAGTTTACTTTCCCGCATACGAGAAGAAGTTTTATTAAAAATAAATAAACAAAAAGAAGCACAAGGAGATTTTCCTTGCACCGATATAAATATGGCCTATATCTGCAAACTATATTAACAGGTCTGATTACCACGCTGATACTAACCTGGAAAATACTGTAAACAAAGTCGCACCGAATTTTTTAAGCTCTTACTGGAAATCATAGTAATAATCCTAATAAAACACCAAAACTTCCCAAAATAAGAACCAATAAAAACACAAATAATGTAATTCAAGCCTTAAATAGAGTGTTGTGGAATTTTATTTATGACTATATACAACACACTTAAAAAATTATTTAGACTTACCTATTGCGGAGCGATTGCCTTATTACTATGTCATTATCAGTAGATTAGAGAACCAAAGTGAAACGATAATATGAAACCCCCGTCTGGCAATGGTGAATTGATAAGTTAATAAACAGCCTTAGAAAGAAATCAGATAAACAAAGTTTCAGATCTAATTAAGGCTACAATGAATTGGAAAAAATTGATAACATACAAAACTTTTGGTGCAAGAAATTTGACGTCTGCATAATGCCTTAGCAAAACAGTTAAGCATACAGAAGAAACACCTACATTTCTTACTTTCGGTCAAATTTTTATGCTACCAAAAATCGATCAAACAGACTACCTAGTACAATTTAGACCAATCATTTGTCTGTGATTACTAACATTATCTGGTATTTCTTCTGATATTACTAGAATAAAGAAAACTTTTATTGGTCCACTGAAGGCATAATCGTTACTGAAGTCCATCAAGTTTTGGCTCATCCGCTAAGTCATGGGCAATAAGCTAACAGAGCATGAGTGTTAAAGGACTTTTCTCCATGACTAAAAAGTTATGATGGGGTCGAGAACAATTAATTATCCAAAATATCTTTATCTTTTTACATTGATTAATGCTATGACAAAACTTCAAACAAGCAAAAAAAAAGTTTATTTTTAGTGACAAAATCCCATTTCTCATCATTTGAAAATATTTTAAATTTTAAACAGTCTTTTAAATCATGTGCAGTTCAGTACTACGGCAAATGCATCATAATTGTCTCTTTGAAAATGTATTTGCGTCAAAACAAAGTCCTTTTTAGGTCTATATAGGTGTCTTATACGTACTAGTCGAAGGAAGCTCAAGCTGACAAGCTATTGGAGCTTTTACCTTCAACCCTAAACTAAATTGAACTAGCTGTGGGCTTCTGTCATTCTGATTTTCGTCTTAATTTGTTAATAACAATTGGAATTTTTTGCATGCTGTAAAATCCTCAAAAGACCTTTTTCTAATTGTCATTCAGGTTCGAATGAGCTATCGCTCATATTTTTAGGACCTTTATCACTATTTTTCACGTCTTTCAAGATGTTAACTAGACAATAAAAAGAATTTATTTTGCGTCTACATAGTAAAGGCTAAAAATAAGTTAGAGCTGATAACGTTCTGTTAATCTTGTGCAAATTATAATACAAAAACCTAGAGGTATTTTGTACTTAATTTTTGCATGTCAACTCACTAATTTAACCCCTTTTTAGCATAAATGTCCAATGTAAAATTTAATGCTCTAATGTAAGGTTTTAAAAAAACAAAGATTTTGCGTATTAAAAAGTTTGTATTTAAACTTCGATTTATACACTGGATATATTATGTAAAAATTTTGATAGAAACATAGGCTTCGGAATATAGGTACATGTTTTCATAACAGAACAGGTATTGGATTTTGGGAACGGAGATTTGAAATGTATGTAACAAAAACGGGCCGAAATCAAACACAAATAACAGAAGATAATAATAGGAACCTCGAAATATACAAAAAATAAATACGAAAATACAAAAAATTCTATGTTATCTAAGTTTATTTAAAAATATGTCTATTAATATTTTTATTAACTAGGATATGATTCTCTTATAAGAATGAGTATTAATATTAGCTATATTAATTACATTAATTTATTCTATTAAAATTAAGTTTATTGATACAACTTAAATTAGTTGAAAATATCACTCTGAACCTTTGTTCTTTGGTCCTATATTTAAAATAGTTCTATTTACATTAATAGACTAGTACACAAAATCAGAAATAAATAATCGTTTATTAATAGCGTCTAGGTAGTGTAAAAAAATTCTAATTTTTAAACATTAGTTACAAATAGTTACAAATCACAATAATTATAAAAATAAAATGGGTTAATGTATTTCTAAAGAAATAGTTTTTTATTCTAAACACTATTTTTTTTCAGATTACTGTGAAAACTTGTACACAAAGAACGTTATGTGTTTCTTTATATCCTTAATTACCAATAGTCCAATTAAATTTGCGATCAACCTCTGAATGGTAAATAATTAGATGAATATTTGTATATTCATTTTGGTATACTATAAGTTGTCCTAAAAGTGATCAAATTTCGTAGTTACTTAAACTCAACGACAGAATAATCTTTTTTTTATTATCTGTTGCTCCAATGATCTTTTTTTTTCACCGAACCTTTTTGAATATAGATGGAGGGAAGCGTGCCACGTCAACCATAAATATCTGTAAATTTCTATTATCTGGAATTTTGAATCATTTGTTTAATTTATTAGTTAATACATTGTATTTAAATTTGTTTAGATATCTTATCTTCCACCATCAAGTGTAGCAGCCCATTAGTATATAAACCGTGTCTATTATCTAGTTCAAAAATGGTTGGGGCATGGTATAGAACCCCAGGAATAAAGTTGAGTACGCCAGAATGAATTTCTGATCTCAATGACAAACAACATATAGCCGCTTAAAAGATGCCACCAATAGAACCTATAGACAAAAATGAAGAGCTGGGTGTAACGAAGTTTGTTTCCCATAGGATCCCTCATTTGCTCATATCAGAGCAAAAAGCGGTTCACATCAATTGATGTCAAAAAACATTGGAACGGTTCAACAAGGGATGCTCCAAAAACGAAAATATAGTTTTGAATATAGCCTCATAGAAGGCGCCACTAATAGAACCTTCAGACAAAAATCTAGAGATTCATTGCAATACAATAAGTCATGAAGGTACAGTAAATTTTTTAAATTAGCAAGTCGGTCGGAAAACTGATATTAGCCAAAAACATTTTCGAGTAATAATTTTTTCCAAATTTTTGGATAGGATTATCGCAACAGTAGTTGAAAATGAAGCACCATACCAATTAACTGGCATTGCGAATTTCAACTTGGACGCTTCAGTTGTAGCGCGAATTCAGGCTAGGTTCATCCAAAATAGCAACATTGATGCTGTTTGCCAGCTAATTGAGAATAACCGCCGTGTTACATAGGTACCAAAAGATAGAGGCATCTGTGGACATTTTAAAAAAAGACTTCGTTTAAAAAAATCCTACATGAAGAACTGGGTGTTACGGAGTTGCTTTCCCATTAGATTCTTCAATTGCTCAAAGAAGAGCAAAATGGGTTCGCGTCAATTGGTGTCGACAAACATTGAAACTGAAAAAAGGATGCTCATAAAACATTTATTGTATTGCTAGTAGCGATAAATCTTTGATTTACTTCTACGAACCAAAAAATAAACACCAATCCGCTGTGTGGGTATTTCACGATAAGGAAAAACCAACAAAAGTGATATGTTCTCGAAGTGTGTCAAAGAAAATTGTCCAACATTTGTGTCAAAATCTGGTCATGTGGCAACAATTGCTTTAGAAGATCGTAGAACGATTACTTCCAATTGGAATATAAATGTTTGTTATCGCGACACTTCGAGTAAGCTCACACTGTCCAAAAGACAATCGTATAGTCCCGACCTAGGTCCTAAAGACTTCTTCACGTTCCCAAAGATTAAGAATTTAATGCGTAAGCAACGATTCCAGTCGACAGAAGAAGCCATCGATGCCTTTAAGATTTTGCAGGTGTCAACTGAAGACTGGAATATCAATTGGTTGGAACGTATTATATGCAAGAGTGTATCGATTTTGGTGGGATATATTTTCAAAAGCAATAAAGTACTTTAGGTCTATATATTTTATGTCTGTATGACTATATGGAAAACTAAAAGGACAAACCTGGTGTTACTAACAACAGTACAGAAAATCGGGGTTGCAATCTTCTTTAGCTTGTGAGCAGCGTAATATGCAAGATTGTTTTAACGCTGTTTCATTGCAAAGTGAACATAAGAAACATGGTGCATTTAATCTATTAAATGTTAAGCGATTTGAAAATAATAATTCTGGGCAACGAAGATGATAACGGTGAAACAGAAATTCCCGATCGCCCAGAAGTTAAAGACCAAAAAAGAGTATTAATTCTTTTGTGTTTTAAATTATTACAAATTTAGAGATTCTTACTGCAATTTAAGTCAAATCGACAGAAATATACATCTGCTAAATTAATATAAATTTAAAATGTATTAACTTGTTTTATTTACACTTAAAAATTACTTTTAGTTAATGTAACTTTAAGATATCCTTAAAACCTACTTCCGATAAATAAATTAATTATGGTATACATAAGTAGTTCAGTTTTTAATTACAACAAGAAGGTAATTATTCTTATTAAGTACGTATTAACTATTAAATAATACAAAATATTTAAAATTTACAGATATTCACGCTTGATCTTGCATAAGTGTCCGTGTACGGTGATATTTCTGCTTTTACTCTGGAATAGATTAAACTACATATTATTTATGAATTTATAAAACTGTAATTTCTAGTTTATTAAAAAAATGTAACTTCAAACAATCAATACACTATAAATGAACCCATAAATATATTTTATCTTGTTTAATAAAAAACATATTTATTTCTGATTTTTAAATGGATTTCTGAAACATCTTTAAAATATTTTGTTTTCTATCGAAAAGTAATATTCTGATTACCTTAAATTCTAATTTTTATAGTGTTTAAATTTAAAATTTATATAAATAGATGTAGATATAGTAAAACTACAGTTATAAATTTAGTAGAATTGTTAAATTACGTTAAACGCTTCGAACATATACTAACTAGGAGCTGCCTTTATTACTCTGAGCACAAGACGAGTAACGATAGAAAGATAAAGTATATACTATCGCCTTCGCAACTCACAAAATGTGTTCTAACTATTCACCAATAAGAGTTTCGGGAGAGGTATCATTTTATCTCTTTGTAGCTACACGTCTTGCGCTCCAAGCATTGAAGGCCGCCTCTAATTACATATACTCGATGGTTTAAATAGGCCCTTGATTGACAGGTGTTTTTGACCAAAAGTTACTTTACAATGAACTGACCTTACAACACATATATAGATGTCATTATGGATATGTCCCCTTTATCTATTTTTTACAATAATATTTTTAAACAGCGCGCTAAATTTAAAACATAATAATAATAATAATAATAATAATAATAATAATAATAATAAACATCTGCACAAATCTGCCATTAAGTAAAGTAGTTAAATGAAAGTTATTTTGGTAAATTAGTAATTTTGCATCTTAGAAGAGGAACCTGATAGGAACTTATAACAATAAATACATTAAAAAATGTGATCTGTTTACTAGATCAGTAACAGATTGATCTTCAACCGGTGGAAGCAAAGAAAGATTCTATTTTGTAACCTTTTCAGAAGTGCTTCCACAAAAATTAATTTAAGGCATATGAATAAATAAAGTATTATCTATTGCATAAAGCTATTCATCTTTTTTCAGATATCCAATGCCTAACAAAAATTCAACTAGTCTACAATACAGTCTTAATCACAAAAATATTCACGGTTGCACTTCACATACAAAATAAGTTTCAAATGAACATGGCGAATCATTCCATTTTAGTCCCTTTCCATCTCTATTCCAAAGTTCTAAACAATTTTCTTGTTCACCATTTTCGTATTCAAAATTATTAGGTTCTCCCGCATTCCAGTTAGTGAAGGTTATAGGGCGACCAGTAGACATCCAAAAGAATTTACCTTCTTCTGCTAAGTCCGTACCAGATGTCCAGAAATGTTCGTGTCCAAAACCTTAAGAAAATACAAGTTTTAGTAAGGAAATTTAAATATGCACTATAAGAAATCATAATCTAAATAGCAAATAGGAAAAAATAGTGTAATTATTTTAAAAAAGTAACTAAAAACTTTTTAAAAGTAATTAATCATTGTTTTAAAAAATTATTTAGTCAATGGGTACATAGTTGTTTGTAACTGTCAGCTCTTTAGTCTAGGTGCGTATTCTACAACGTGTCAGGCTAAAGTAATGGCCATACAATACTGTGCAAGGGGGATCATAAGTCTGGGTATAACTGGTAAAACCATAGTCATATATTCGGACATCCAAGCAGCTCTAAAGGCTAAAGACTCGGCTCAAAATAGCTCACAGCTGATGTGGGACTGCGTTAGTGCTCTGACACATGCCGCAAGACGGAACTCTCTAGTTGGAAAAATCACTGAGCATGCGACCAGCCAAAATCTACAGCAGAGTTTATATTACCATAACGAGGAGAGGCCAGTGTCAAGGCTATTAAGTCTCATTAAGAGGGCAGGGCTAGACAAAGAGTGCTCACATTAGATCTGTAAAGGTCGCAGTAATACAAGCGCACAGTTAACCCAATGAATATCTACCTAATTGCCAGCTTATTATTTATTAGTAATCTTTTTTATAGTGTGATATGTTACAATCGATGTCCATGTCCTAACTCTACTTGACCACCCTAGTACAAAAAAATTAAAATTAAGAAAAAAATGCCAAATTGGAAAAATCAAAAAAACAAACGGAAAAATTAAAAATTAATTAAGAAAATAAAACTAACAATGGGTTAAGGTGTATAAATCAAATCAATAGAAACATTACAGGCAGAAATGTAAATATTTATACAGACTGCCGACAAGCACAACTGACCCTGAATAGACCACGTATCACATCAAGTTTAGTACCAGAATGTCACCAATCTCTAACTGAGGCCAGCCAGAATTACGTGGTCACTCTGAGCTGGATCAAAGGACATGGGAACTCTAAAAGCAACCGCATTGCGAACAATTTAGCAAGGAGGGCTGCGGGCTACAAATATTTTAGCCCTCGCCCATCTACCAAGCTAACATTGTCCGCTGTCGTGGACCTTATCAAACAGCATTATCACCAAAACTTTATACAGTACTGGGATGAAACTACGAACTGTAGACTGGCCAGATGGTTATTACTTCATGCTGGCGAGGATACAGCAAAAAAATTTAAGGCATTGACCAGACAAAATCTCCGAACAGCTGTGGGAATGTTAACAGGTCACTGCCAATTACGACAACATGAAATCAGCAGAATCGCCGCTATGCAGAGGCTGCGTACAAGAAAAGCAAACACTAGAACATATAATGTATGACTGCTCTGCTTTTTCTGAAATTAGAAAATCCGTGTTGGGCAAGTACTGGCTTACACCAGCCGATGTCAGGGAGATCCCTTCCGGGAGCCTCAACACCTATTTTAAATCTCTACATCTGGTGACAGCCTGAGGTGAGGATATCCTTAGACACGGGATGGTGCACAGTGCTGGCAATTGCTCGCCCCTTCACAAATTTCCAGATCAAAAAGGTGTAAAAAAATTAAATCATATCGAGAAAATAAACAAAAAAACGGAAATAACCAAAAAATTAGGAACTATATCACATATTACATAAAAAAGGCAAATGATTAGATATATCAAAAGAATAAAAATATATATAAAAAAAATGATACAAAATCGAAAAAAAAAATAATACTAAAAAAATCGAAAATACGGAAAAAACGATAAAATCGAAAAAGTACAAATAGATCAACCAGAGTAAATTGATTTTTTGTACAACTGTCATTAAAAGTGACACTTTTAATGATAGCAAACAATGTTAAAAACGATTGTTTACATAGCAGCGTGTTAAAAATACTTTTAACACGTTGCCATGTAAACAAGTTTACTTTTAACACGGTTTAGTTTACTTTTAACACGGTTTGGTTTATTGTCATTGCAAATTCGCTCGTTTCATTATCAAAATAGGGAAGTTGTACAAAAAACATTGTATGGTATTTGTGTTAAAAGTGATTTTATTTTGTTCGTGAAATTGTTCAATTCGCTCCGCTCATTTCACAAACGTTTTCACTCACAAAATAAAACCTCACTTTTAACACTCATATCATAAATAACTATTATCTACTCTACCTCATATTATGTATCAATTTTTAGTTCGTGAAAACTGTCATTATAGACAGCAGTGCGTGAAGGATTGAAAGTGTGCGTGAAGTAACAATGTATTTTTAATGGGATTTACTTTTTCGCACTGTTTTTGACACACCTTCATATAATCAAATATCCTTAGCATTCGCGTTGCCATGGTGTTGCTATGAGAGCATTAGTTTTGTTAGTATCTTGTAAATGAATTGAAAATAAATTGCTTTCTTGTAATTATGTTTTATTTGATTATCGTAGATAAAATATTGTATGAAACTGTGCGTGAAGTGCTTTTTGCGCACTTACGCGATATATAGCACTCGATTCGCTCGTGCTCTAAACATCGCGTGCGTGCGCAAAAAGCATACTTCACGAACTGTTTCATAAATAACTATTTGCTTAATATTTGTTTCTAAAAACAGTTCGGCTTTAGATGTCTGATTTTAACTTTCTTCTAATAGAGTTTTCTTTTTCTTATAAATATTAAAGACAACTTGACTGTTATGTTTTATTTGTTTTCTCCATCGGTTTTTTAAATAATTAGCTAAAATTACTACTTCCTGTAATTTTATGTTTATTTATTTAATTGGATTGAAGAGTACCTACGTACCTACATTTTTTGCATTAAACTAAAAAAAAAATAACGGAATATGTAGCTAAAGGGTATTTTTAATTAATCAGAACTCTTTAATAAAAGCAGTAATGGAAAGTATTATAGTAACATAGGTAGGCACTTTAGTAAGCAGGTTAATACACTCAACATATTTAGCTATCAACAAAAAGAAATTGTATAAAAAAATATAATTGATACACATAATTAAGCTGTTGATAAATTGTATATGCCAGTGATATTCTTAAACTTGAACCAATAAAAAAAAATGTTTCATTATAACATAAACAAATTTGAATGAGAAGTAATGTATGTAAAAGTCATTCTTAATGGAGCACTAATTAAGTTGTCTCCATGGTTGTAATAGTCACTTAATTTTATGAAATATTTAAGTACTTATTTGACATTCGAAATTTATATTTAGTGGCTAAGATTAAGCTGGCCAGTAGTTTGCGATTATTGCTGAAGTCTCGAATTTCTCTTTAGTTGCCTGTATTATTTTTTTTGCTGTGTAGTGCCCTTTCCTTTTTAAAGGTGATTCATTTTTTTTTGAGAATAAGTATTTAAATTTTTCACAAGAAATCGAAAGAACTTTCTTTTTAAATTTGATTTAAACTATTGTTCAGTTGTTGAATTTATTTTCCATTTTTGAATTCTTTGCTGTATTTTTTAATTTGGTTTTCGTGTCGCCTGCCACTGTGGGTAAAACAAAAGTCTAATTTGTAACTACGGCGATAATGTTTTGATGTAAGACGTTATATTTCTGACAATTTTGATAGACACATTATGTATAATTTGTATAATATATTCATTTTCGGTGTACTCTCATCTTAGTTATACTCAAATGAGAGAAAATTCTCTTCAGAAATAAAATAAAAACATTAAAAAAATGGTTCTATTCGGACAAACCTAATATTTTTGTTAAAACATGTATGTAAAAGTTCTTCTAATATAAAAAAAAATATTTTGATTAGGTGTGTTGTGTTTTTTTGATTTAAGAAAATTTTAGCAGTGCACTTACCAGAATCTTTAATATATTTCTCTAATTTATCATTTTCTTCCTGAGATGTAATGCTTGCTAAATGCATACCGTGGAATCTACAATACTGTGTGGCTCGATAATAGTTGGCCTAGAAAAAAAATATATACTTACAATAGTGTGCGGTATTGTAATTAGTAAAATATTGAGTACCAGGGTAGGTCAACAATCAAAAACCGCTTCTAAATTTGAATTAACCGGTATAAAAAAGTAAATAAAGATTACTACATTTTATGTATATAGTCCATTTCATCGATTTTGGCCGATTCGATATTAGAAACCACTGAAATAAGATTAAACTGTCATCCAAGTTACTAATGGCGGGCGGAGAGTTTTTTTTTCTAAATTAGGTCGTAAGTTTCTCAAACTATCAGTGTGGTTTGACATCTACAAAAATATGACATTAATATTTATTAAATTCAACCCTTCAACAACGAGCCGTACATGACGGTTACTAGGAATGTGAATTAAGTCAAGACTTCCGTATTGAATACTTTTTATCTACCGGTGAAACAAGATGCAGTTACGTAAGTGTTGTATTAAAAAACAAACGTCCTCATTTAAATTTCTAACTTGCCTGTATCTGAGAGAGATGTAACTCTAAATTTACTTCGAGTATGATTTTTGTCAGCGGCCAAAATCGGTGAAATGGACTATAGTCCATTTCACCGATTTGAAGTATTTGAAATTATTTAGGTTTATTTTGACACAATATTTTATATTTGTTATATAGTTTTATTAACTTAACTAATATGCTACTATATTACAGCGGTTCTCAAATTGTTGGGCGCGCTCCCGGGGGGCGTGCGAAGTTTATAAGTTGGTAAATTGAAACACAGAAATATTAAAACTGATTAATAAAATTTTAATTGTCAAATATTAAACTATAAACTTATCCTAAGCCTAACAAGTTTTAAATATTCTTAAAATCCAATGGCTGACATGCGTTGGCTTTGTGAGTTTGTGGCACACAATCTATGTTAGTTGGGTTCCACATCGGAAATGGCGATTCTGAGTTATTTTTCTAGTTAAAGCTTACATCTGCATATTATTTTTTTGATTTGAAATTCTGATAGCAGTTATTTTATGATGTTTATATTGAGATTTTATTTTAATTTTGATTTTTTTTTTACCTTGAAAAAGTTGTAATTGCATTGTAAACTTTGGATCACAAGTACAGTAGTATCGGTACGTAGTTTCTTAAAACTAATTTGTAAAATTTCTGGCTGTGTATTTTTGTTGAAGAAGGTATTATATACTTCTTTATGTGTAGTAATTTTCGTAAAACGGATAATAGTGGAGTGTCTAGAGGTTTTTACCTCGGATTAGAGTTACAGTGAATGAATTTATATAATCGACGTGGGGTTTTGTTTTTTATACTATAAATTACAATGTATACCCAAAATTTTTTTGTGCTTTCAATTTTTTTATTGTTTAAACAAATTATTATGAAAAATTAATTTTTGAGCATATAATTTTACTTTAAATAATTTTTTTTTTCATTTATCTGTTAAATTTCACCTGAATAGACATAGAGGAACATCTTTCGAAAATGCCTGTGTATAAAAATAGCAGTAGCGATTTCGAACAGGTAATAAAACTTGGAGGGGAGAGCAAAGCGGCAGCTGCTATGTAGCGCATATCCTAGCGCGAGCGCCTAGATGTGAAATCCTTCCGAATTTTTTTTTAACTCCGTCGGGTTCATTTTATACTGTAATTCTTTTATATTTTGTAGATAAATTTGTGAAGCCTTCACATAGGAAAAATGCCTATGCATGAAATAATGGAATCATTAGCTCAATACTATATAAATGTAAATTCCTATCTCCCATACAATCCGCAGCAATGAAGTCCTTCAATATAGTAACCATTCGAAAATAAGTAATCCATAGTTTTGATGCTTTATTTTTATTTTTAAGCTTCAGTAACTTATTTTTAAAAAATTTAGTAACAGTTTGAAATCCATGGTTTCCAGTTATTTCTGTATAGTTGAACATTTCAAAAATCATAGAGTTATCATCATCACTTATTACATTTGCAAAATCTGTATTGTGTTCCATAAGATTTTCAAAAACCAATTGTGATAAAGCTTGCTGTAATAAAGTATAAGCACGTACTGATCTAGCATACGCATGTCCAGAAGTTATGCGATCAATTGCATTTTCAGTATAGTAACCATTCGAAAATAAGTAATCCATAGTTTTGACGTTTTATTTTTATTTTCAAGCTCCGGTAACTTATTTTCAAAAATTTTAGTAAGCGTTTGAAATCCATGATTTCCTAGTTATTTCTGTATAGTTAAACATTTTAAAAATCATAGAGTTATCATCATTTATTACATTCAGCAACTTTTACAGCTCCACCAGTTCAATTTGTGCATGATAATGCTGATTTAAATATCAACACTATTGATTGTAAAGGAACGTTTCATTATATGGGAAGTGTTAAAAACTTAGTACACTAAAAAGACAAATGTGGGATAATAATTATATAGTTGTCAGTGTCAATAAAAAAGAAATAATAAAGTCATATTATTGAATCAGTCCGACGTTTTTTATATAGTTTCTATATATTTTACCGCCAGACAGGCAACGTATCAAAATATATAGTACATTATTTACATTGGTCCTTCGACCGTTTTCAAGAGCCAGAAACATAAACCATGGATAAAACTGTTCGAGCAAACATTAGACCCAAAAGAACGACTGCTGGTAGACACCAACACTTGGATCCTGATTTTGCTTGGCCGGATGGATTTGGACTATGTGATGAAACAGAAGGTTCAACGAAAACAGTCGATCACCTTGGATTACATGACGACACAGAAGGTTCAACGAAAACTGTCAATCACCCACAAACTTCCCGATACAATTAAACTTCGATGGGGGGAGGAAACTTTATCAAAAGATGGTGCTGTAAATTTAGAAGACTTTGAAAAATGGCTTAACAAAATTTCTCATGCAGCCTGCTACGTGTTACCAACAAAGAGTATTTCTAGAAGCAATCATAGGTATAAAAGGTCTTTTGTAAATACCACTAGTAGTTCAACAATACAAAAAAGTCACGAGTGTCCATACTGTAATGACAAAGATCATAAAATCGAAAATTGTAGTAAAATTCAAAGGGATGACGTAGATACAAGATGGAAGATCGTTACTAATAAAAAGCTTTGTTTTTGTTGTCTAAAAGGTTATCACGGTGTTACTAAATGCAGAAGCAAAAAAGAATGCGGAATTAACAGTTGTCGCCGTCCACATCATCATCTTCTGCACAAGGAAAATGTTAAACAAAGACCTGAACAAACTAACTCAATTGTTAACTGCGCTGATATTAAAAGTGACGATGTAAATGAACTAACAATGACTGCAGGAAGTAAAGGAACGAACACCTTACTTCGAATGGTTCATGTTAAAGTTTTTGGTTCAGATAAAGAAATAGAAATCGTTGCACTTTGCGACGAAGGGTCTACTGTGACACTGATAGACAAATCAGTAATAGATCACCTGCAAATTGATGGAGTTCGGGAACCACTGTGTATACAGTGGGCTAATGACATTAAAATGACTGATAATGACTCAGTCCGGTTTGATTTACCAATTTGTGGTAACTTTAAAAATGCAAGAATGCTAAAATTGAGGAATGTTAGATCAGTAAGGAATTTAGGGTTGCCTAACCAACAATGTAATTTTGACGAAATTAAAAAGTTACCTTATCTCGAAGGACTACCAATTAAAGAAATTAAAACCAGACCTTTACTTTTAATTGGACAAGACAACATAAGACTGACGGTACCTAGGAAAGTTGTTGAGGGTCCCGTCAATTACCCTATAGCTACAAAAACCTACTTAGGATGGATCCTTAGTGGAAGCTCTAGTAGTACTATTCATAAAAATTTTTCGTTTCACATTTGTAAGACAGAACAATCTGATGGAATTTCAAACGAAGATCTTCATCAGTTAATGAAGGAAACATTTTCCTTAGAAGCTCAGGGAATAGCTGCAACAGATTATTCAACTGAAGACAAAGACAATAAACGGGCTATGGAAATAATGTGCAATACAATTAAATATGTAGGAGACAGATATGAAATTGGACTATTATGGAAAGAAAATGTCAGTAAATTACCGGAAAGTAAGTTATTAGCATTAAGAAGATTACAGTATGTAGAAAGACAAATGGAGAAAGATTCAGATTTTAAAGAAAAATATTGTGAAAACATGAGGAAAAATTTGAACAAAAATTATGCAAGAAAATTAACAGAAGAAGAAGCCATCAAAGAAGAGCCTCTAACTTGGTATCTTAGTCATTTTGGTGTAACAAATCCGAATAAACCAGGTAAGACCAGAACGGTCTTTGATGCTGCTGCAAAATCAAATGGCACTAGTTTGAATCTTAATCTTTTATCCGGTCCTGATCTTGTACCGCCTCTTACATCTGTTTTATTAAATTTTAGAACTGGGAAAATTGCAGTATCAAGTGACATTCGAGAAATGTTTTGTCAAGTTAGAATACGGAAGGAAGACAGGCATTCTCAAAGGTTTTTATGGAGAGATGGAGATACAAGAAAGGCACCAGACATATATGAAATGTTAGTAATGACATTTGGAGCAACCTGTTCACCTTCGTGTGCACAATTTGTCAAAAATTAGAATGCTCAAAAATATGGAAGTCCAAGAGCAACAGAAGCCATAACTAAACGTCATTATGTGGATGACTATCTAGACTCCTTTGACACACCGCTTGAGGCTTTCGAAATTGTAAAACAAGTTAAAGATGTTCAGAAAGTAGCGGGATATGAACTAGTTGGTTGGTCTACAAATTCACAAGAACTTAGAAAGTTAATTTCAAGTTCAAACGAAGATATTGGCAAAGACCTAAATTTAATAGACAGTACACTGCAACGTGTCTTAGGATTATATTGGGACTCACTAAAAGATACCTTTATTTTTAAATCTAATAAAAATGTAATTAACGAAGGAATCTTAAAAAGGCCTACAAAAAGAGAAGTCCTACGGATTGTTATGTCCATTTACGATCCAATTGGACTAATTGCTAATTTTACTATTAGAGGACGCTTAATAGTTCAAGACATATGGCGAACTGGAATTTCCTGGGATGATTTTATTAATGACGAAATTTTTAAAAACTGGCTAACTTGGTTAAATGATTTTAAAAGAATTATTGAATTGGAAATTCCTAGATGTTTGTCAATAAATATACCGATTGCTAAGAGATTAGAGTTGCACCTGTTTTGTGACAGTAGCAAGCAAGCATACTCTGCACTCGTTTATCTACGAGTAGTTTCAGCTCATGCTATTGATGTGTGTTTAGTGACTGTAAAATCAAGAGTAACTCCAACTAAACCAATCTCAATACCACGTTTAGAATTGCAATCAGCCTTAATAGGGAGTAGATTAATGAAACACGTTAAAGATTCAATGAAACTGAAAATAGACAAGGAATACTATTGGACGGACTCTACTACAGTACTTTATTGCCTACAAGGAGATGGAAAAAGATTAGGACAGTTTGAAGGACATAGAGTAGGTGAAATACAGGAATTAACTGAAGTTTTAGATTGGAAATGGGTTCCTTCAAAATGTAATCCAGCTGATTTAGCCACTAGATCATATACTGAGGATGGAAACAATTTACTAAGCTTTGAAGAGTGGTTCTCAGGTCCTAAATTTTTAAATAATTTTGACGAAAGTACGTGGCCCATAAAAAGTATCCACGAAATCAAAGAAAGGGATTCCAAATCTACACAGAAAGAAGTTGCATTTTTAACCAATATCGTCACATCAAACAATGTCCTGCCAGATATCAACAAATTTTCAAAATTTGCGAAATTGATGTCAGTAACAGCAACAATAGTAAAAGCAAAAAACATTTTTATTGCCAAATTAAAGAGAAATGATTATTCTCTAAAAATTTCCGTACAAGAAATTAAGGAAGCTGAAAAATTATGGGTTATTAAAACTCAAGAGGATAGTTTTAAGTCGGAAATTGATGCCTTAAAAAAAGGACAAGAAATTTTAAGACAAAGTAAAATCAGGAGATTAACACCGGCTTTGAACGAATTCGGAATTTTAGTTTTACAGGGAAGAACTGATCTTGCTCCAAATATGTCATTTGCAGCAAAAAGTCCAGCGATATTACCCAATAGTCATCGATTTACTGAACTTTATTTGGATTTCTTACATGATAAACTTGGTCATCAAGGTGTCGAACTTGTTCTTAATGAATCTAGACAAAAGTTTTGGATTATAGACGGCAGGGCAGCAGTTAAGAAGGTCTTCCGGCAATGTCAAGTTTGTAAACTTCTGAAGCCGAGAACAGTAACACCGTTAATGGGACAGTTGCCTGAAGAACGGTTAACACCTAATGTAAGACCATTTACACATACTGGTGTAGACTTTTTTGGTCCTTTCGCAGTTGCTATCGGAAGAAGAACGGAGAAAAGATGGGGTGTATTGTTTACATGCTTTAGTATTAGAGCAATACATCTCGAAGTTGCTCATTCTTTAAGTACTGATTCGGCTATCATGGCTTTAAGAAGAATGATGAGCTTAAGAGGAACCCCGAAATGTATTTTTTCTGATAACGGAACTAACTTAAGAGGAGCCTCCGAAGAAATGAAAAAAGCATTACAAGAAATAAAATTTGATGAAATTGATCGACAAATGACCCAAAGAGGTATAGAATGGAAATTTATACCTCCAGCAGCTCCGTTTATGGGTGGAGTATGGGAACGTTTAATCCAAAGCGTAAAAAAATGCTTTTATGTTATTTTCAGGAATACAAGACTCAAAGACGAAACCTTATTAACAGCATTTGCAGAGATAGAAAACATCATCAATTCACGTCCTCTCACAAAAATGTCTACCGACCCAAACAATTTCGAACCTCTCACACCGAACCATTTTTTAGTTGGGGCAAATAATTGCATGGAACAGTTGGGAGCAAATTACAACCTTCGAAAAGAATGGAGAAAGTCGCAACAAATTGTAAAAGATTACTGGAAGAGATGGACAAAAGAGTACTTACCAACTCTGACAAGAAGAAATAAATGGACTAAAGATGAAGAGAACATAAAGGTTAATGACGTTGTATTAATTTTAGATAACAACATGGTTAGAAATGAGTGGAAATTAGGACGAATAATAAATGTTTTTCCAGGACCAGACGGTAGAGTCAGGGTAGCAGAGGTGCAAACAAAAAACGGATTATTTAAAAGACCTATACCAGTAGACTGGCGAAAATCACTGAGTAGATATAGAATAGGAGAAGCCAAAAAAAGGATATTACGAAGAACAATAAAATGATTGTAGTCAGACCGTGTTAAATGTTGTTGTATGTATTGTTAAATGTTGTTTATTTTATTGTTATACTTGTTAAATTTTCACTTAGTTATTTCCTGTAGTTAAATTCTTTTTTTTTTGCGGGGAAGAATGTTAAAAACTTAGTACACTAAAAAGACAAATGTGGGATAATAATTATATAGTTGTCAGTGTCAATAAAAAAGAAATAATAAAGTCATATTATTGAATCAGTCCGACGTTTTTTATAAAGTTTCTATATATTTTACCGCCAGACAGGCAACGTATCAAAATATATAGTATTATATTTACAGGAAGCATTGAAATAGTTAGTCCAAGTGATGGTATACAACATACAACCTCGACGACCTATCAAGCGCTTGAAGACACTTCCACCTGAATCTGAATTTTTTAAACACGGAAATATCTCTCTGCAAATATATCCAGCTTCTACAGGTACAGGATTTTCAAAGATAATAATCACGTTACCAGAAGTTAAACCGGATGTCAAGAAATTTACTACAAATGGTCAATTAAATATTTTGTGGACGTATTTAAAGTTCAAAAATAATAACAAATTTTCCGGATGGAATGGATTTATGAATTTATTAACTAATGCCCATGATTTTGATGTGTCATCGATAATTTTTTTGCCTTTCATTAACGCAGCTCCAAGCAATTATCACACAATTTACACAACAATAAAAAATTTAGTAGATAATGCTAAAGAATTGGATATGAGAACATGCATTTTAACGTTCGATCAACCTCTATACATGAAAGCACGGGATATTGCTTCTGCTGTGTATTTTTTATTTTTTTTTTATTAAGGATGTCCTCGTAGGTATAGACCTAAATACAAATGTACCGAGAACATCTATTGCGGCAGAAGAGACAATTTATTAATTTGGCATTTAAAGGCCTGCAAGTTGGGACGAGTGGGGAAGACGTGGGAAGGTAAGGAGTTCCACAATCTGGAGACCCTGTGTAGTATAGTGTTCTTATGTTATTATTTTGTCATTTTGATTTATATATTTGTCAGTCATTATTATTTGTCATTGATCTTTATTTAACTTTATGTCACGCCAAGTTATGTGAATAAAAGCCTGATTCTAATCTAATCAGAAAGGTTTTATTACTACAATTTTATTCACATACAAAATGGAAAAGTACTTTCGTCCAGACAAGTTAGAAGCTGATCCAAACTCCCCAACGGCAACCAAGGAATTCAAACACTGGTATGAAACTTTCAAGAATTTTTTGGAAAGCAATACTTCTAAGGAGAAGCCACTTGAGGATAAAGATAAGTACATGCTTTTAATAAATTTCGTTTCGCATACTGTTTATGACTACATAAGCGAGTCAAAGACATACATTTCTGCTATTAAAATTTTGGAAGAATTATATGTAAAACCCATAAACGAGATTTACGCAAGACATATTTTGGCAACACGAAAACAACAAATAAACGAATCTATTGATCAGTATGCACAAGAGTTAAAGCTTTTAGCTAAAAATTGCAATTTTAGTTCTGTTTCTGCTGAAGTAAATAAAAACGATTACATCCGAGACGCCTTTATTAACGGCCTCATTCAACCAAATATACGCCAAAGGTTACTTGAGTTTAGTACTTTGTCTCTAGAAGATGCTTTGTCTAAGTCAAGGTCTTTAGAAGATTCCCAAAAGCAATCTGAAACATATAACGATAGTTCTTTATCAAACTTCGCAAATAAATTAAGCTTTAACAATCATAATTCTGATCAAAATTCTTCGACATCTGCTCCGATAAAATCTTCCGAGACTTGTTATTTTTGTGGAAATTCGAGACATCCACGATCCTCGTGTCCAGCAAGGACAGCTATATGTCAAAACTGTAAAAAACAAGGACATTGGGCCAAAATGTGCTTAAAAGCAAAGAATACACAAACTAAACCAACTTCTGCATCTACTTTTGTCATAGCTTCTTCATTAAAGACGCCTCAATCCCTTTCAAAAGCTTTGGTTAATGTAACCATTAATTATATTAACGCCAAGGCTCTAATAGACACTGGAAGCTCAGACACATTTTTAGACTATGAATTTGCTGTTAAAAATCAATTTAAAATATTTGAAACTCATGGGGACGTATCTATGGCTTCTACATCATGTTTTTCACAAATTCAAGGCTATTGTTTAGTAAAACTTCAAATTTTAAACGAAAAATATAATGAGACAAAAGTTTTGGTTTTATCCAAACTTTGCACAGATTTAATTGTTGGTCATGATATCCTTAGACAACATGAACGTGTAGATGTATCTTTTGGTGGGCCAAAATCGCCTCTATCAATCTGCTGTCTAGCTGAAGCAAAGATTGAACCGCCATATTTATTTTCAAATCTAACCGAAAATTGTAGACCTATCGCCACGAAATCACGTAGACATTCTCAAGAGGACGAAGAATTTATTAAAGAAGAAGTAAAGCATTTACTAAAAGAACAAATCATTGAAGAAAGCACGTCACCTTGGAGGGCTCAAGTTTTGCTAACAAAGAATGAAAACCATAAACGTCGTATGGTAATTGATTATTCACAAACAATTAATAAATTTACACTGCTTGATGCATATCCACTACCATACCTTGAATCTTTAGTTTCTAAGATATCAAAGCATCAGATTTTTAGTATAATTGATCTAAAATCAGCTTATCATCAAATACCAATTCAAGAATCGGAAAAACCATTTACGGCTTTTAAAGCAGGAGGACAACTGTATCAATTCAGACGTATTCCATTTGGAGTCACCAACGGAGTTTCTTGTTTCCAAAGAGCCATTGACTCTATTATACAAAAAGAACATTTAGAGGGCGTTTTTGCGTATTTAGATGACGTCACGATTTGTGGTACAGATCAAAGTAGTCATGACTCAAACTTACAGAACTTTCTTAAGGCTGCTGAAAAATATGGACTAACACTAAATCAAAATAAATGTCACTACAATCAAAAATCTATCAATATTCTGGGGTACAAAATTGAAAACTTTACAATGAAACCGGATCCGGATAGATTAAAACCCCTTTTGGATTTACCCATTCCTAATGATTCAAAAAGCCTTCAAAGAGCACTTGGAATGTTTTCCCATTATTCCAAATGGATTAAAAATTTTTCATCAAAAATTCGATGTCTAGTTGACTGTAAAACATTCCCTTTAAGTACAGATTTGGTTTTTGCTTTTGAAGAGTTAAGAACAGATATAGCTAATTCTTGCATTTTTTTCACGAACCCTAAATGAATCTGAAAGAAAACATTCTTCGATAGAAAAAGAAGCTTATGCGTGTGTTGAGGCACTGAAGAAGTGGAGACATTTTCTTATAGGAAGACAATTCAAATTAGTAACAGACCAAAAATCTGTGTCTTTTATGTTCAATACAAATCATTCAAGTAAAATAAAAAATGAAAAGATTATGCGTTGGCGCTTAGAACTTTCATGTTTCAAATACGACATTATATACCGTCCAGGAAAATCCAATGATGCAGCTGATGCACTGTCAAGAATTTGTAACAATGTAACTTCAAACAAGTTATTCGAGTTACATTCATCTTTATGTCATCCAGGAGTAACACGTATGTACCACTTCGTAAAAATCCGAAATTTACCTTATTCATTAGATGAAATAAAACAAATGATTGCTTCCTGTCCAATCTGTTCAGAAATTAAACCTAGATTCTATAAACAAAATGAGCAAAAACACTTAATAAAAGCAACTGCACCTTTTGAAAGACTAAATATTGATTTTAAGGGCCCAATACCCAGTTCTTCCAGAAATTGCTATATGTTAACTGTAGTTGACGAATTTTCCAGATTTCCGTGGGCTTTTCCATGTTCAGACACATCTAGCCAAACTGTTATTGAATGCCTTAATAATTTCTTTTGTTTATTCGGAATGCCGGCCTACATACACTCAGATCGTGGAAGTAGTTTTACATCAAAAGAATTTATTTCTTATCTACACAATAAAGGCATTTCGTCAAGCAGAACAACACCTTACAATCCGGAAGGAAATGGACAAGTCGAAAAATACAATGGGATTATATGGAAAGCAATAAGTCTTGCCCTTAAAACGAGAAATTTAGACACAAGCAAATGGGAATTAGTTCTACCAGAAGCTTTGCACTCGATTAGAAGTTTACTTTGTACAGCAACGAACAGCACTCCCCATGAACGTCTTTTTAATTATCAACGACGATCGACCAGTGGAACTTCAATTCCTTCTTGGCTAAGAGAATCTGACAAGATATTGCTAAAAAAATTCGTCCGTAGAAGTAAATTTGATCCCTTGGTAGAAGAGGTTGAGCTTTTACAAGCAAATCCAGACTACGCTCTTGTTAGATTTGAAGATGGAAGAGAAAGCACTGTCGCAACTAAACATCTGGCACCCAGAGGGGACATAAAACTATTAAATCCAGAGGAATACCTTGATGATGAAAAACAAGATAATTTTACAGATCAAATTGACTCTGCTGATCAACAAACAATCGTTCAATTGCCGGAATCAAATTCCCACGAAGAAATTCGAGATGTTACTGGAACTACCCGTAAATCGTCTAGAATAAAAAACAAACCAAAATATTTGCTAGACTACTCAGAAAAATAAGGCGGGATGAATGTAGTATAGTGTTCTTATGTTATTATTTTGTCATTTTGATTTATATATTTGTCAGTCATTATTATTTGTCATTGATCTTTATTTAACTTTATGTCACGCCAAGTTATGTGAATAAAAGCCTGATTCTAATCTAATCAGAAAGGTTTTATTACTACACCCTGGGGATTAAGGAACGATCGAATCGATCCGTTCTCGATGTCGGGCATTAAACAGTATAAGGGTGGATTGAGTTGACACGTCGCGTTGCTCTGGCTGGTCTGACAAGTGGAGGATAGGCTCGTTTCATACTCTAATATCTTACATGGGATCCATTGGTTATATTATGGCTGGAAGTGGGATAAAAGAAGCTCTTTCTACCATATATGCTGAAAATACAATTGATCGCATAACTTCTGGACATGCGTATGCTAGAGCAGTACGTGCTCATACTTTATTACAGCAAGCTTTATCACAATCGGTTTTTGTAAATCTTATGGAACACAATACAGATTTTGCAAATGTAATAAGTGATGATGATAACTCTATTATTTTTAAAATGTTCAACTATACAGAAATAACTGGAAACCATGGATTTCAAACTGTTACTAAATTTTTTAAAAATAAGTTACTGAAGCTTAAAAATAAAAGTAAAGCGTCAAAACTATGGATTACTTATTTTCGAATGGTTAGTATATTGAAGGACTTCATTGCTGCGGATTGTATGGAAGATAGGAATTTACATTTATATAGTATTGAGCTAATGATTCCATTATTTCATGCATCAGGGCATTTTTCCTATGTGAAGGCTTTACAAATTTATCTACAAAATATAAAAGAATTACAGTATCAAATGGACCCGATGGAGTTAAAAAAAAATTCTGAAGGATTTCTCATCTAGGCGCTCGCGCTCGGACGGGCGCTACATAGCAGCTGCCGCTTTGCTCTCCCCTCCAAGTTTTATTACCTGTTCGAAATCGCTACTGCTATTTTTATACACAGGTATTTTCGAAAGATGTTCCTCTATGTCTTTTCAGGTGAAATTTAACAGATAAATTAAAAAAAAAATACTATTTAAAGTAAAATTATATGCTCAAAAATTAATTTTTCATAATAATTTGTTTAAACAATAAAAAAATTTAAAACACAAAAAAAATTTGGGTAAACATTGTAATTTATAGTATAAAAAACAAAACCCCACGTCGATTATATAAATTCATTCACTATAACTCTAATCCGAGGTTTTAACGTTTTGAATGCTCCACTATAACACAAATTATTTTTTTTTATTTCTTCTCTTTTGCCAAATTTTTCGGTATAGTTGTTCCTCGCATATTATTAGGCTGTGTATTACCTTCTGATTTTCAGCAATTATTCTCTGCAAACAGCCCTACGCTTTCACTTTTCATCTACAACAATAAAACATTTATATTCTGTATACGAATTTTTTGTTTTTCAGTATCTACTGCGTATTCTTTTTTGATTGCTTTGTCTTTAATGTGGACAGACTTTTTTTGATTTGTACCCCCTTAGCCAATATTGTTCCAACAACGCTTCTTTTTTAGCCAGAAGTATCAGTTCTATGCATTCTACGTACAGTTCTTTTATTTCTCTCTCAGCAATATTTTAAGAGTTTCATTGAACTGATCCTAGATTTCACTTAACTTTTTTCTCCTGCTTAATGATAATTAAACTCTTTTTTTGTTCATAATGATAAAAATAAGTTTTTTTACGTATTGGTCCTTTACTTAAACACACTGTTTTTATTTGCGGTGATTGGTAAGTTCGATCTTACCAACATATTTTCATGAAATCCTAATACTGTTGATAGTATGGGACTATTTATAGTTTGCTCATAACGGCTTCCCTAAAAATAATAATAAAAACAAATTAAATAATACAAAATGATAAGACTTTTTAGATTAATTACCTTTTATTATTAAAGGACCTAAGTACCATTATGATACCTATTATTGTAAAATGTTTTACACTTACCTTTATTTTGAATTACACCAAATTTATAATATTTTTTACGTTTACGTAAATACCTTGTTGTCCTTTCTACACAGATATAATATCACTTATAAGCCATTGTCTTTTTTCAAGAAATTTTATACGAAATGAACTAAATTTACATAGTTGAACCCCAAAAGTTAATCAGTTTTGTTTATTTCAGACATAAATAATTAGTATAAAAAAACTTAAACTCAAAAAGACTGTATTCCTGCTTATATTTATAAAAGGTTGACAGAGTACTTAGCACACTTTTAAAACATATTTTTAATTTAGCCATAAAAAATAAACAATTCCCAGATGCATTAAAAATTGCACAAATTACACCAATTTTTAAGAATGAAAAATAAAATAAAATCAGGAACTACAGTCCAATCTCCTTAATTAATGTGTTAGCAAAACTATATGAATCAATACAAGCAGACTTGTAGAAAATGTAATTTCTGAGGATACATACTTTTTCATACAATCATATCTAACAGTCAACACTATGCCGAATATTCTAAAACACTATAGGTCTTCTATGTGCAGATGAATTCAAACACTCCAAAATTGTCAAAACACAAGAGGACTGTGACATTTTATAACAATTTTATTGCATTGTACAGAGAAAATGAAAATGTATTTAAACATATAAAAAATTTCGGATGTGACTTGTTATTAGACCCTTCAAATACTGACACTAGCGAATACAAAACTATAAACATTTTCATATCAACTCATTCCTGCTTTATCAAATTTTTCAGAAAAATGTGTAGTGGTCATAAATAATGCTGCATATCATTTTGTACAACCAAATAGACCACCTCTATTTTCAGCGAAAAAAGAGATATTGCAGGAACCGTTCAGCAGCAATAACATCGAATTTGACAAAAAAAATATACACAATAATTCAACCATACAAAAGTAACCATAACTCATATGTAGAAGATGATATGCCATAACACCACGCCACCTGAGGAGGACCAGGAAAAATGCTTCAATATATAGCTGTTATAATAGTTATCAATTTTTGTTTGTTATAAATGTTGTTATTCTATAATACCGTTATATAGACATAAATGTTCTAAATTGCAAATTAATACTTTCGTAAATGCTTTTATTGTTTGCTTTTATTTAACTATTATTATTTTGTAAATACGTTCATCATATCTAAATATATATTTTTGAACTGAGGATTACCTTGTTTTGTAAAAGAACTTTTTTAAGGATTTGATGACGTAACCGTTCAGAACACTGAAATGAAGTAGGTACACAGTAGGTTTGTTCCAACAGATCACCTGACTATCAGAAGAAATTCAGATGGATGCGTAGTAAGATTAGACCATTCCAACAGAGTATCGAATAATCACAATTACTGTGAAACTGCCGTTCAAACAAAGTTTCTGATTCGTACATGAACGATCAAATCTATCCTTGGTTCAAGACATGGATAATTTGTCAGGACATGCGTCTAAGATACTAATTCTTAAACTATTAAATAATTAATTTTAATTACCATATAATTATTAGTAAAAAAAATTATATATAATAAAATTTTATCTACTCTGTACTATTATTATAAACTCTATAAGCTCAGCAACTTCTGTAAAAAATATTATTTAAATGAAAATAACTATCAAAAAATATGTTTACTGCCTGACATTTTTCTTCTTTTCCAAAATTATGTTATATTCAAATTAGACTACACACCTCACACTACTCAAAACCAAAAACTATTGCGTTACTCAAAAGTCTAACAAAGAATAAATTTATTATTAATAATATAAATAAGAGGGTAGAAGAATAGAAGCATTCATACAAGGACCATCAATCACGAACTAATACATGTACCTACTGGTCTTGCGCATTTTTTAGTTTATGAACATGTTCATGTACTAGTCAGAGTGGCTCTGTGGAACAAACCTAATTGTTACTTTATTTATTGTCATAAACACTATTATTTTCCAAGTAGGTAAAAAAAACTGTGCACACAGCCTTCCAAATTTTAATTTACTATTATTTTATTGAGGAAGTGGCAACAGTTTATTTACAACAGAAAATGAGATTAAATATACAGGGGGAAATTAATCACCCTAACAAGGCCCACTTTAATATTTTTAAACTTGGAATGATGTATATGTATTTGTATTACTAGTTGGCTGGTAGCTTCTTATTACTAGTTTGTGTTTTTTGTTGTTTACTACTTTTAGGATCTTTACATGTAATTACCTGTTAGTGTTTGTAAAAAATTACAATAAATAAATAAATATTATCAATTTCTATCTAGAAAAAGTATTTTTAAGTAAAGTAAAGTTGTTGATAAATATCGATATACCTACCTATAAAAAATTCGCGTTGATGACGAGCATTAGAGGTTCTTAACAAACAAGTCATTGCAAAACTAATTATTTTAGTGGTACAAAAGACAACTTATGTTTAATTATACCGGTTCATTTTTCACAGAAATTAAAAGGTTAACTACTAAATATTAATACAAAATAAATGATTTTGTCTCACATATTAATGTCCGTTGTTAAAAATATTTAAATATTTTACGGTAAACAAATCCACTAAATTATTTATAATTACAACTGGTTTATGAAATATGTTACTTTAAAGAAATCTTTTATACATTCTATATGTGCGTGAAGAAAAAATGTGAGTAATCAAAATTCAATCATGAGTTAAATAACGTGCTAAAGGCTATAGGTACTAAAATAATTTGCGTAATCAACAATGAAGTGCAAGGTGTGTAATTTACTGCTAGTAATTTAAAAATCTTCTTGTCTATTTTGCACATGTACCTATCAATTATCACAAAAATCAACGACTGTGATTTTGTAATACAGCTATTTTAAAATTACATGGTAACTAAATCAAATCAATACTGGATATTACCTACACGCTTTTTATATATATAGTCCATTTCACCGATTTTGGCCGATGACAGAAATCATACTCGAAGTAAATTTAGAGTTACATCTCTCTCAGATACAGGCAAGTTAGAAATTTAAATGAGGACGTTTGTTTTTTAATACAACACTTACGTAACTGCATCTTGTTTCACCGGTAGATAAAAAGTATTCAATACGGAAGTCTTGACTTAATTCACATTCCTAGTAACCGTCATGTACGGCTCGTTGTTGAAGGGTTGAATTTAATAATTATTAATGTCATATTTTTGTAGATGTCAAACCACACTGATAGTTTCAGAAACTTAAGACTTAATTTAGAAAAAAAAACTCTCCGCCATTGGTAACTTGGATGACAGTTTAATCTTATTTCAGTGGTTTCTAATATCAAATCGGCCAAAAACGATGAAATGGACTATAGACAGGATTTAGACATATTTTAGAATTTGTGTTAAAAGCTTTTACCTTAAAAAATATTCCTAAGTAGTACCGCTTTTCTCCAAGTTTTAAAAGAGGCATAGTCCATCGGTTTGGTACAGGTGCACCATCATCAATACAATTTGGACAATCTGCAACAAAGTTTTTATAGATAAGTATACATTTGTTTCTAGAAATCGTTTTATAAAATACTTTTTTATCTTGAATTTAATAACGAAATACTCATGTATACTGCTGACTTCATAAATAAAGTATATACCTACCTAAATAAATATACTTTTTCAAACAATATTTTAATTTGAACATAAATTTATCGGTTTTAAATAATAAACTGTATTAAATTTTATAAAAATATTTTACTGTAACTTGTCAAAGCTATCCCACCAAAAAAAAATGTTCATGTAAAATGTTGCCAAGACGAAACCACATGGCTCGCAATGACAGAAAATTTAGGTACATAAGGTAATTATAATTAAGATGCATATAAAATAAAGATTACAATCTATACAGCCTTTTAATTAAACAAATAAGAGTGCTCCTTTGTTAAATAAACATTAAATGCAGTCTTTGTTAATTTTACGGAGTAGGTACATCTGAATACTTTTATTGATAAAAAAATCTGGTGTGGGCACCACACGACCTTCCGAACAGTAGCATGTATAATAACAAGTAGTGAAAGAGCGAATCCACAATTTTTATTTCACATATTTCCAGTTTTTGATAAAAGTGTCAATATCTCGAAAACTAATGAAAATATAAAAAAAATGTATTCTTTCAAAAATGTCGGAAAGTACATGTTCTTTCCACAAAGTATAAATATTTTGCCAATAACTATATGAAAACCCAATATTTTCAAAAAATTCCATTTTTTGATAAGAGTAAACGTCCACTTCCGGTTGGCCGATTTTTCTTAAATTCTATCAGATTCCTCCGATGGTGATTATAAGTAAGGTTTTTTAGTTTCATTCCGATCCGATTAGCCATTTAGCCGCAAATGTGTTCAAAGACACACAGACAGACAGACATTTTTTATTTTTGGGATTTTTAGGCTCAAGTAACCCTAAAACGCGTATTTCCGCTAAAAACCCGAGATCGAAATTTTTCGCGATCACAATACCTTCCTCTAACAGCGTTGCTGTTCGGAAGGTAAAAAATTGTCATGTAAAACGAGAATCGCATTAACAAATAAAACTTAATAAATGTAGCGTGAAAATAGCATGGTCGTTAAAGTTAAGAGAAATTTCTTATATAATCATCTATCACATTTACATATTTATCGATTAAATACAGTCAATGACAGAAAGCAGGTTGACACTGATATTCTTAAACATTCTTAATTGCGTAATAATTGAATAGTAAGTTACTAGTTTTAATAGCAAAACTTTCTTTTGTACATAATAATTTTGAACTTCTGTATGTAGCTCTTTATCGTATGTTAATACAATACAGAGTGGTTTTTAATCAATAAGAAATCTATGAACTGCAGATGATACATGACAAATATACGAGGGTTGTCTTTATGGCTTTTTAAAATATGTCTCACCAAGGTCCATCCCCTTTTGCATAACTTCAAACAAATTGGTAATACAGTTATCCAGTCTTTAGTAGGCACCAGCAAAATCGCTGTTTTAAAGGCGTCGATAGCTTTCTCTGGCAACTGGAATCATTGCCCCCGCATTGAAATTTTGATCTTTGGGAACGTGAAGAAATTGTTGGGACTTAGGTCGGGACTATACGGTGGGTGGTCTCGTAAAGCACCAAAAACTCGATTGTCGTCTGGGCAGTGTGAGTACTTGCACTGCCTTGATGTAGGATGATTTGTCATTTGCTTTGTCAGATTTGCGCGATAACTTTGGTCACGAAGACTAGATACCAGGAGTCTACACAGTAGAGGCTTTTCCATAATATTTCTGGTCTCATTAATCAACCCAGATCATAGTTCTATTTTTTGCCACTGGCGGCGCGAGTAACCATAAGAACTTATAGAGCCCTATAAGAACCGATGTTTATGACATTTAAATTTCGCGAAATTAAATTCAATATATAATATTAATTTCACGAAGACTAGATACCAGGAGTCTACACGGTATAGGCTTTTCCATAATATTTCTGGTCTCAATAATCAACCCAGATCATAGTTCTATTTTTTGCCACTGGCGGCGCGAGTAACCATAAGAACTTATAGAGCCTTATAAGAACCGATGTTTATGACATTTAAATTTCGCGAAATTAAATTCAATATATAATATTAATTTATTTATTTAAAATTAGTTGTCATAAAAGCTGTCAATAGCAACAAAACTTCCCGCGTAAGGATTTAAACGAGTATCTTAGGAACACGAGCGCACTCTACCGGCAATAGTTCTGTCCCCTAAATTGAGACCATTTTTTTAACATTACGTTTAAACTCCTGGTATCTATACTTCGTGACTTTGGTAAACAAACGTTTATATACTAATCGAAAGTAACCGATCTTCTAAAGCAATTTTTACCACATGACCAGATCTTGACACAAAAGTAGCGACCAGTTTCTTTGACACACTTCGAGAACGTATCACTTTTATTGGTTTTTCCTCATCGTGAACCATCCACACAGCGGATTGGTGTTTATTTTTTGGTTCGTAGAAGTCTATAAAATATTTACCGCTACTAACAATACAATAAACGTTTTATGAGCATCCTTTGTTGTTTCAATGTTTGTCGACATCAATTGACGCTAACCCATTTTTGCTCTTCTTTGAGCAATTAAAAAATCTAATGGAAAACCAACTTCGTAACACCCAATTCTTCATGTAGGATCTTTTGGATCGAAGTCCGTTTTCAACATGTCCACAGATGCCTTTATCTTTCGGTAGGTATGTAACACGGCGGTTATCCTCAATTAGCTGGCAAACAGCATCAATGTTGCAGTTTTGGGTGAACCTAGCCTGAATTCGTCGCTGTGACTGGAGCGAACAACGTTGAAATTAGCAATACCAGTTAACTGGTGGTGTTTCATTTTTAACTACTGTTGTGATAATCCTCTCCGAAAATTTGAAAAAAATTATTGCTCGAAAATGTTTTTGGCAAGATCAATTTTTCGACCGACTGGCTAATTTTAAAAATTCACTGTACCTTCATGACTTATTATATTGCAATGAAACTCTAGCTTTTTGTCTGACGTTTCTATTAGTAGCACCTTCTATGAGGCTATATTCAAAACTAAAAAGACAACCATCGTATTAATAAGCCTTTTCAAATACATATTAAATAAATGGGAATCTTAAAATTCGACAAACATAACTTTTAGGATCATAACCGGAAAAGTTTCCGAATAAAAAAAAGCATAATCGTAAATAGATATATAGCACACATTTTATTACAAACAAATGTATACTGATTCACTTTACTTGTAAGTACATCTTTACATTTTTATTTTTAAGCAATTTATAACCAATTTCTTTATTTATAGCCTTGAAAAAGAATTTAAATAAATTCGCAAGCTCGGTATTTGTAAAAATAGAATCTTTCTAACATATACCTAAATTTGGCTGCATCCCTGTAAACCCAAAAAATTTTTTTGATTTAAAACTTGCATATGTATTCAACTTAATCTTACACATTTATCTTCATGTTTCCGCAATATTAATTTATCAAATGCATCATGATCTACATAAAATATGAATTAAAATTTATATCTATATTTATATCTGTTATTAATCGTGTCTAAATGTTTACCAAATAATTTAACCTTTCCATTTCAATTGTCTTTGTCACGGACCGTTGGAGTTTTGCAACATGTTTGCACTCTACAATGCCAAGGGTATTTGCAACGCGAAAGCGAATTTTGTAAGAAAAAAAGTCAAGACAATTGCTCAGATCGTGTTATTGATAATGTTTCATTTGACCCCATTATAATTTCCTGTGTTTTTACTGTTAAAGATTTGAAAATCAAAATCGTGAATTAGGTTGTAAATATTACATTTCAAGATTAAAAGAAATTTCAACATACCTGTATATGTATAGTTTTGGGAGAGGGTAATCAATCTCGCACAAGAAAATGCGCTAATCAAGAAATAATGAATTCTTGTAATAAATAAGCATTATTACAGATTTTAGTACTTTGCATAATTTTTAAAACTTTTTTAATCATAAATAAAACCCATTACTTATCACTTTTAATAAAAATAACTCACATCGCAATTAAAAAATTAATTAGCTAAAACACCTATTGTTTTTATATATAATATATAATTAAATTTTAAAAAGAAGATATTGATTTTAATAATCCGTGTAGTAGTAATAAGCAGTGCGACATTTTCTGTATTGTTTCAATGAGGTGTAACACGTTAGTTAATTCCACAAGTGTTAAATAGGATGTAGGCCTGGTAAACATGTATGCCAGTATAATACTGTAATAACTCCCTACATTGCTTCCAGCACTAAATCAACATACTTCCAATCAGTTAAAGTTTTTTGAAATGGTAACAATAGATTTTTGCTCCCATAATAATACCTTCTGAGAACATAACCGTTTCCTCTCGATATCTTAAGACAGATCTTGCTGCATGAAGTCCTACTTGTCTCCCTTGAGCTCTGAGACCCAAATTCGATGGTCATGTTATTTTAAACCAATTTTGGTCTCAACCGAAATAAGATCATTTTTACAATGCTTGATTGTCCAGTTTAGGTATTAAAGGAAATAATTTATCCCATCAATTTTATTTTGCCCAGATAACCGTGGGACTCGTTACTCTCTTCTGTAGTGCAACCCTCAAGTGCGAGGTATTTTTCTCATTTTTTTAACTGAAACGTTCACCGCTGTAGCTTGTAAAGCTTGTGTTTGTAGCCCTAGATAAGAAACTCTTATTCTTCTTAACTATTTAGAACACAAAGTTATCCTATTTGTTCAATTGTAATTCTTCGACAACTTTGTTTGGACCTGTTCTTGAGAGTTTCTTATTCCAAGTGTCTTTCGTTTGTTTTTGATACAATACTCTGGGTAACTTTAACTACCTTTGCTACGTTTCTTTGTGGCAGATCTTTTTTAGTAGGAGCAATATTTCTTCCTCTCTGAATATAAGTTAGTGCATTTTTTCTTTTTTAAACTGAAATAAAATTGCCGAAGAATTGAGATTTTTCTACTGAAAACAAAATTAACAAGATAATAAATCGCAGCAATAGTCCGTTTTCCATAATCATGTTTTTTTACAGGAGACAGCTTGATCTTTGAGTTGGATACTAGTGGTTTTCGTTAGAAAAAGTTTATTCCGAAATACAATGTTATTGGGTAATAAAATTTAAGCAAAACATTATATTTTACTTTATCTAAAGAAAACGAATCATTAAAGCATCAATTCGAAATTCGTTTATCCGTGAAAAAATATTGTTTATATTGAGTGCATTTATTGACAATTTAAATAAATTTACAAAACCAACGGTGGCATGTTTGCAACACAAACAATGACTTTTAAAGTGGAAAATAAATTTGTGCTGTTGTATTAAAATGATGATAGTGACAAAAAAGTAATGTGATTTTGGGGTATTTCCAGGTTTATTTACTGGCAATTTATTAGCTAATTGTTTATCCTAAGCTTGTATAAGTAATATGTTATGCATTTACATATCTCTAAAAACTGCTTTTTTTTTCTTAATAGTCCTATTTGAAACAGCGGGTAAAATCTCAAAAAGAATAAGTACTTATACAGTAATTTAATTTTTCTTTGTACTATGCCGTCAGTATGTCGTTGCAGCTTCAATATTACGGCAGAAAGCCTAACTTTTATGCCGCGATAAGGTCGCGCAGACAGCGGGCCGAAAGAAATTATTCCTGCACTGATGTCACTGTCACTGCAAATGTCAGGGCAGGCATCAATATCTTTTAACACAGAAGGCAATTTGCTTCATACTTTCGGCATAGTACAAAGAAAAATAGTATACACTACATGGGCAGAAAGTTTGAGAGCCCTGCACTGCGCGCCATGATGCCCACGGCTTCGCCTCGGGCATCATGTCGCGCATCTCAAACTTTCTGCCCTTGTAGTGTAATATACTATTCCAATTTATTTCCCGTCATTTTTTTCTTTTCCACAAGTATTTGCAAGTTTACCTCAGACTATCTAAAAATTGTCGAACAGTCTTGGTCAAAGTTGTTTCTCCATTCAAACACATTTGAAGCATAGTGGGAAAGTAAGGTGTGATTCCGATTATTTTGTTAAAAAAAAAGGGTTGTTTTGTGTTTAATAACCACTGCGGACTGAGCTTAAATAACAAAAATATTTTTTATGTATTTACTGTGGATTGTTTAAAGAAGAGGTCTTAATTTGTGACTACACTGCTTCACCTACCATACCTACTAGTCTGGTATTGCACCATCAAATTTCAGCAGTGTCTAAATGGCAAACGACACAAGTTTCCGATCTCCAAGTACTTTATTACAATACACGTAAACACACAAAAATGGCTTAAAGAAGCTTAAACGAATTTACAAATTAAACTATTATTATTGTGAAACTATCCATAATACCAAAACAACTTCTCATCTTTTAAAATTAAATGTTGCTATTTGCGGTCAGAATATTAGTTTGTAAATTGTTCACAAGTAACGTCATCTGATAAGGCTATTTTTCAAACAGTAAATAACTATTTTCGGTTCAAGTTTTAAATTATTATTTTTGTCTAAAAATTGTTTTGTTATTTAAATACAATTAAATGTTTGTCCACGAATATCTGGCGATTGGCTAAACCGATTTTATTACGGTTTGTTACACTTAGTAGAAGGTTTTGATATTGAAAGCGACTTTAAAAAACGAAGCTACTAAGTTTCACATGTATGTATTTAACCGCCTTTATTAATATGTGTACATTAAGTAGTATATTAATTCTAAACTCTTTTGGCCTTCTAGGATTTCTGTACTTGTACACAGATACTTGGTTAATTGATAATTGGCTTTTTTTAACAAAAAAGATTGTGATTTAGATTAAGGTTTTAAACTGAAATTTAATAATATACAGAGTAGATCACTTTTAATTAAATCTTTTTTCTTGTTGTCACTAAATAGCGGAACTAATTGATTAGGTATTATTTATAAAAATGCTAAACACAGATTAAAAAATATCAGCTGTTTTAAAGAAATATGACAATTAAAAACTTTTTTTACATAAATTTTAATTTATAATACCTTGGATATTTGTAGAAGCAGTTCTAATACTAGGCCCTGCGGCGGATAGTGTTCCTAATAAAAAAGCGAAATACACCAACAAACTGTTAAACATTTTCACTGTTTATTCTACCCGTAGGAACTAATGTTTGTGGGAGTTAAAAGATGACCAGAACACTAAACACTCTCGTTTTATGGAACTTCCTCGCGTAATACTAACGTCTTTAAGTCTCCTCGTTCTTGGTTAATTTAACGACCTTGCGGACCAACAGAGAAAGTGGTTTCTCGATTCTTGCAAGATATAAAGACGGCGTCGAAGAAGCATGTATCCCACATAAGGAGGCTGCAATTAAAATATCTTTCGCTTTTCGGGAGGTTTTATTAATTTGTAATAAAGTAATATATTCATTAAATAAATTTACTCTTTTCGAAACAAACAATTAAAAAGAGAATAAATATTTCTTATATTAACAATTTTGTGGCTCATAATAATTAATTGGAAATATGCATTATTAATTTTTTAAAATAGATCATTTAAGAAAACATTAACATATTTAATTTTTCAATTCTTACTTACATTAAAAATTATTAACATCCTTAAAAATATATTGTACATATTGTCTTGATTTGTGTTTTTTGTTATTTAAACGTTACAAATTACGCTTAATTTTAATATTTAACAAAAATTAATTAATTTTAATTAATTTTAATTAATTTTCCCAAAAAAAATAATAAATTCATTTTATTATGGTTCATTTTTACGCTTACACCTTTTGCAGTGCTCAATTTAAAGGTCTATCGAAGTGCGTCAAAAAACTAAATACGAGTTTTGGTTAAAAATTTCTTTGTTTTTCCGTTAAGTGACAATAAACCTTTCAGTATTTAAACTTCAACTTCAATAAGTATTAACTCGAATTAAATATCACCTACAAATAACTCAATCTCTTTGTTATTTATTATATATATTTTTGATTTCCATAATTGTTTTAAGAAACTGTTTGCATTTTCAGGCTGTTTTGGACTTGAACAGATTAAAGAGCCTTTAAAGCAGCCTACCTATAGAAGGCAATAAATATGCTGCCTGAATTGAGGAATTATTTAAAGCATAGAAGTCTATTGCTTAAAGCTCACCTTAAAAGATAGCAGGAGTGTCTCCCAAGACTTGTGACCAGTATACCTAATCCTTCTGGTGTTTTAGACTCATTAATAGTTTAACTGAGGGCCCCTTTTGTAAGATAAGCTATTTCGTTTTGTGTTAACACACAATTTTCAGTCACATTTAGTGTAAGATCGAAATCTCGTTTTGGAGACATAATGTTTGTAGGTACCTCCAAAGATTGGGTGACTCTGACCCTTTGAATCGCCAGAGTTCAGACTTTAGTGCTTGTTCACCTATAGGCACTTTCCAGAGCCATCCTCTTAACTTTAGTTTCAAAGCATCTTCATGAATTGGGTTTCTTTGAGCCTTAGAATCGTCAGGGTTTAGAGACTTAGTCATAGTTAACCTATAGGCTATTTCCAGTGCAATTCAATTTACATGTAAATGCAAAGGGCAAAGTTATAGAATTACCTCCAAGGCCGCATTAGGACACAATTTCATTGTGCCAGTTATTCCGATACAACCTATATACGCTGGTATAAATTTTAAATTTTAAAATTTTTTACAAAGTTTTTATCAAGGGTAATATAACAAGACCTTGATTATAGTCGGCTATTTTTGTGGTATCTAGATTACGAGAATATTTTAGTATCAATTTGTTGAGACATAATTTGACATTAATAATCTGATTAAAGCACGAGAGCTTTAGCTCGAGGGCTTTAATCTTTGATTATTAATGTCAAATTATGTCGAATAAATTGTAAAATTTTCGAGAAATTTAGCAACAACAAAAATAGCAGAATATTAATCAAGGTCGTGTTATATTTAGGAAGATTATTTCCTGAGAAGACAAATTTTTGACATTTATATTTGACGTGACTATTTCTCTAGTGCAATAGTCAATGGTAATATAACAAGACCTTGATTATAGTCGGCTATTTTTGTGGTATCTAGATTTTAAGAATATTTTAGTATCAATTTGTTGAGACATAATTTGACATTAATAATCTGATTAAAGCCCGAGAGCTTTAGCTCGAGGGCTGTAATCTTTGATTATTAATGTCAAATTATGTCGAAACAAATTGTAAAATATTCGAGAAATTTAGCAACAAAAATAGCAGACTATTAATCAAGGTCGCGTTATATTTAGGAAGATTATTTCCTGAGAAGACAAATTTTTGACATTTATATTTGACGTGACTATTTCTCTAGTGCAATAGTCGCTGATATTGTTCTAGTGCAATAGTCGCTGATATTTGATTCTGATTGGTCCGATTTCAAAAAATTATGACATTCTATTGGTTAATTTGAATCGAAGGAAATAATCAATATAATACCTAAATAATTTTTTTGAGTGTCAAAATTTTTCAGTGTTTTGGTGAAAGATTATATTACACAGAAAAATGTTAAGTATTAAAATTACATTTGTAAAGGTAACTTTATATTTTTTTCTCCAGAAAACAAAATAAGTTAAAAAAGTGACATATTAGATGCAAATAAATTATACTAAAAGAAAGATAAAATTTTTCATTTTTAGTTTATAGTTCACACTGTATATGTAGATAGATAATAAAAAATTTATTGTAAAAATTAAAAGGTAAAATCGAAAATACAGGTATGTAAACTAGAACTATGTAATGTTATCTAGTTAATCTAGATTGGTTCTGTGGATAAAGAAATTATTGCACTACCGTAGCAATAAAGAACATCTTATATAAGTAGCGCCATTATACAAATAAAATCAGTGTTGTGTAGTCTTTGAAAAAAATTAAATGCCGGCCAAAAATAATAAAAATTGGTAAATTGGAGTACGAAACCATCAAAAAATACCTATATTTCAATGAGTTAAAAGATAAGATAAAATTAGTTTATAATTTCAAAAAAGCAATTTTTGTATTACACACGAAAAACGATCAAGAAAAGCAGTTTCTGAATCCATCCTTCATTCAATCTATGACATGAATTTACCTAACTGTTGAATTGGGCAAAAATGAGACAATAAATTTATTTTCTTAACGCGTTCATGTACTTCACTTGGATCCTATAAAACACAATAAAACTACTAACGCAAATGGTAAAACAATTGGTGTGTTGGTTAATAATATTTATTTACACACGACTCATAAGTAAATTGCCTATTTTTTAACCTATATCTCTGTCAGTAAGTGTCAAATTATTGAGCAGTTGTGTTATAGTTTCATTTACTAAACTAGTGGAGTAAGTAAATAGAAACCTGTATTATTATATTGGTTACCTACAGTTTTCATTAAAATTAAACTAACATTTGACATTTCTCAGACAGAACTGTCTGCTGGTCTATGCTGTCTGCGAAATCGAATATTTTTGACAACTTATGCCAAAATTTAAATTTTATATTTGTTATTTTTAGTTTTATACAAAACCATTTGGTAAGTCGTGGGTAAAGTATAGTACTTCACTCGAGGAACAAATTGCATATTTAGCTCATTTCTTTAGCCCCTTCGCTCGCAAGCTCGCTCATGGGCCAAACACACTCGCTGTAATATGCAATTTACTCCACTCGTAAAGTAATATACTATAACTTATGTCACGATTATTTTTAAACTGAGTTGAAGATTGTCATTTTTTGTAACTTGAGTAAAGCTTATAATTCTCATACTCTGGATTATAATTCAATTATATTGCTAGCAAAACATGGTGGCAGCGGTTTAACGATAACGCAAGAATCATTGAATCATTCAATAGTATTCTAAAAAAAAGGATGAATCTAACGATATTCCGGTAGTTAAGGTTTTCAGTGATCTTAACAATTTAATTCAGGTGTCTTCGCCAGACTGATTTAATTTTAGTTAACTACAATCATCGCCACAGTGTTGATAGCGTTTCGAGAGGTTTAAGTCTGTCTCATTAGAAGACAAAAAATCAGATGAAAAAAAAAATAGGTATATATACTAGCGGCCGCCCGTGACTTCATCCGCGTGGACTTCAGTTTTTTGCCACCGAGTTTCATACAAATTTGCAACCCCTATTTTAAATTCTTAGGGATGGAATTTAAAAAAATAATTTTTAAGTACACCACTACGTAATAAAATAAATTTATTCTCGAATTTTTAAGACTCTACGCGTCTATCGACAGTGTCATGTCGGCCAGCAGCAGCGTGCTACCGTCTCACCGCTCCACACACCCCGCTCAGTAAAGCGCGAGTGGTATTAGACCATTATTATTTTAAAACTTTAAAAACTTGTATGCTATATGCATGCAAAATCTCAGCCCGATCGGTTTGAAATTGACACAGTTTCATACCAATTTTCATCCCCTTATGGGTGGAGTTTATCAAAATTTTTTCTTAAGGGATGCCAACGTCATAGTAGCTATATTCATGCAAAATCTCAGCCCGATCGGATTAAAATTGACAAAGTTTCATACAAACTTTCATTCCCTTTTTTATCCCCTTAGGGGTGGAAATTATTAAAACTCTTTCTTAAGGGATGCCTACGTTATAAAAGCTATATGCATGCAAAATCTCAGCCCGATCGGTTTAAAACTGACACAGTTTCATACCAACTTTCATCCCCTATTTTATCCCCTTATGGGTGCAATTTATCAAAATCCTTTCTTAACGGATGCCTACGTCATAGTAGCTATATGCATGCAAAATCTCAGCTCGATCGGTTTAAAATTGACAAAGTTTCATACAAACTTTTATCCCCTATTTTATCCCCTTAGGGATGGAATTAATCAAAATTGTTTTTTAGGGGATGCCTACGTCATAGTAGCTATATGCATGCAAAATCTCAGCCTGATCGGTTTAAAATTGACAAAGTTTTATACAAACTTTCATCCCCTATTTTATTCCCTTAGGGGTGGAATTTATTAAAATCCTTTATTAGAGGATGCCTACGTTATAGTAGCTATATGCATGCAAAATCTTAGCCCGATCGGTTAAAAATTGAGAGAGTTTCATAAAAACTTTCATCCCCTATTTTATCCCCTTAGGGGTGGAATTAATCAAAATCCTTTCTTAGGGGATGCCTTCGTCATAGTAACTATATGCATGCTAAGTTTTAGCCCAAACGGTTTAAAATTGACAAAGTTTCATACAAACTTTTATCCCTTATTTTATGCCCTTAGGGTTGAAATTAATCAAAATCCTTTCTTAGCGGATGCCTACGTCATAACATCTACCTGCATGCTAAATTTAAGCCCCATCTGTACAGCGGTTTGTGCTGTGCGTTGATAGATCATACAAACTTTCATCCCCTATTTTATCCCGTTGGGGGTGGAATTAATCAAAATCCTTTCTTAGCGGATGCCTACGTTATAACATCTACCTGCATGCCAAATTTCAGCCCCATCCGTCCAGCGGTTTGGGCTCTGCGTTGATAGATCACTATATCAGTCAGTCAGTCACCTTTGAGTTTTATCTATAATATAAAAATGAATCGCAAAATGTGTTGGTAAGCGCATAACTCAAAAACTACTGGACCGATTATTATGAAAATTGGTATATATATGTATTTTTCCACGGAGAAGGTTTATATGATATGCTCATTGATGCCACTCGCCACCAGGTGGCGCTTCAGAGTAACAACTTCTGCCCTGTTCAACCGATTGTCATGAAAATTGGTATGTATATGTATTTTTTCACGGAGAAAACGAATATGCTATGCACATTGATGCCACTCACCACCAGGTGGCGCTGCAAAGTATCAACTTCTGCCCCGTTCAACCGATTGTCATGAAAATTTGTATGTATATGTATTTTTTCACGGAAAAAACGAATATGCTATGCACATTGATGCCACTCACCACCAGGTGGCGCTGCAAAGTAGCAACTTCTGCCCCGTTCAACCGATTGTCATGAAAATTGGTATGTATATGTATTTTTTCACGGAGAAAACGAATATGCTATGCTGATTGATGCCACTCACCACCAGGTGGCGCTGCAAAAAAGCAACTTCTGCCCCGTTCAACCGGTTGTCATGAAAATTGGTAGGTATATGTATTTTTTCACGGACAAAACGAATATGTTATGCACATTGATGTAACTCGCCACCAGGTGGCGCTGCAGAGTGACATCTTCTGCCCCGTTCAACCGATTGTCATGAAAATTGGTATCCATATGTATTTTTCCACAGAGAAGGTTTGTATGATATGAATATGATATTCGTATTAATGGAGTTAACACCAGGTAGCGCTTCCATTAAACGAGCAACCACTACTTATTTGATTACTTTATATCACGCCACCGTAAGGTGGCGCAGTTAATATCACAATATTTAAACTAGAAATTCTTACTAAATTAAGTATTGTTATGCATCTAATATATTTTATCGATAAACTACAAAATATAACGAAAAAAAAATAGTATAAACCTGATAACTAACAAGAAAATATGATGAAAACGATAAAATCAAAATAAATTGAAAAAACGAAAAATGGAAGAATGACGTAAATAATTTGCGGTACGAAGTCCGCCGGGTCAGCTAGTAATTTAATACAAATATTTTTAAAAAGATGCTATATCTATACTAATATTATAAAGAGGAAAGGTTTGATTTATTGTTTGGTTGTTTGTTTGAAATGAATAGGCTCCGAAACTACTGGACCGATTTCAAAAATTCTTTCACCGTTGGCAAGCTACACTATTCCCGAGTGACATAGGCTATGTTTCATTTAAAAAAAAAATAGGGATCCTTACTAAAATGCCATTAATGTAACCAAAAATGACCTTAAAATCCTTACATCCCGTGCGCTGAGAATACTATTGATTATATAATAAAATAATGTACCTACTACGATTTTGAAGCATATATAAATATCTACAAAAAATGCCGCGACAGCACATGTCTAACTATTATAGTTACGTCAAAATAACTAATTTTTAATTTTTTAAAAGTTTTTATCGTGGTATTAATCCTTATCAAAATAACTTATTTCATAATCACGACAGATATCACAAATTTAGCGTGTGCAATGGGACGAGGCCACTTATAAAGGAATTAAAGGACAATTAAGTTGTAGCAACCAATATAACTGAACCACCAGCTGGTCAACTAGCTCATACACTGAGGATACCGATGATCCCAAATGATCTACCAAATCCATTTAAACCGCTTCAATTTCCTATCAAAACATCTTTCGCTTTTACTAATAATAAGTCTCAAGGACAAACCTTTCAATTGGTAGGGATCGGTTTTCCTCATGGCCAACCGCCTAAGGCGGGTCGGAGCACCTGAAAATCAATTTATTTTGCTGCCAGAAAATAAAACAACATGTAATATTGTTTACAGGGAAGCGTTGACCCAATAAATTTAATGGCTTTTGTTATTTTTCTTTAATCCCCGTGCAAAGCCGGGGCGGGCTGCTAGTATATATATAGATATATATATATATATATATATATATATATATATATATATATATATATATATATATATATATATAGTGGGCGAAGCGGCAGAGGATAATGGTGCAATTTCTTAATACACCAAATACATATACAGAAACAGACGAAATATTATTTTTGAAAGGGTCAGTTTTAATTAACGTACACAAAAGCAAAGGAAGAAGATTGATTACTTAATCACCAATCTACACAATCTAGCGGAGCATTGCAATTATGACACTCCTAAAGATAAACTAATTAGAGACAGGATCGTGGTCTGCAAAGTAATTTAACTTTAGAAGATTATGTCCTCGCAGCTAAACAGGCTGAAATGCAAGCTGCACAAAGTAAAAAAATTAATGGGGATTCTACAACCACCAGATCTGTTTCCAACAATTTTAATAATTCTTAAGTATATGACCAGAGTTCTTTCCGGACTACAGAAAATAGTTCCCAAGCCCTAACATTAAGAAGTAAGAAAGTGTATCTTTTGCAGCTTAGAAAACCATCACAAAGAAAGATGACCAGCTAAAAAAGCTATACGAAAGGCATCTAATAAGTCTTGTTATTGGGCTATAGCTTGTCGTTCATTTTTAGAGTAACACATTTACAAATCGACGAAGAAGAACAAGATACCAACGGTTAGGGTCGTGAGTTAGGGGTAGAATTTCATATCGACGATTTACTCGTTTATGCAGAAAATAAATATAAAAACTTATAAAAAATATTTATTACAGTTGTTGCACGACTTTAAGCACAGGGCATTACTCCTAATAAAGAAAAATGCATTTTTAGCGTGACTTAGTGTCGTACTTAAGGGACATAATTTTAAGCAACGCCATATCTGTTGATTCTAAGCGTATTGTGAATTAAGTCCGTCTGATCTATTTAGGAATCGTAAGCTACCTACCTATTCTTTCCTATCTGTTAATTAATTCAGTAAACAGTTAAGAAAAAGGAAAGATACAGCCAGAGAATTATTTACAATAAAAGACATAACGTGAGAAAATTGTCTAATCTACATGTTGGTGTTAGTGTTTGTGTTAGTGTTTGCATTATTGATCTCAGGGAATATTGAAAAATAACTCAAATACTTTATCAACCTTGTTCATTTTTAATTGAAACTGAGAATGGGATTTTTCGTAAAACCCGGTGGCATCTTGTTTCCTCTTCATATTACTATCAGTTTAAATTTGAACCCGTCGTAACTCTTTTGCATGAGAGTAATCCTCAAACCCAAAACCAAACAACCCATAGTATAAATAACCAAAACTTGCGCGACAGTTTCACTAACAATAAACAAGAAAGCGTTGACAATACAAATGAAAAATCTAAGGAAAGACCAATTAGAATGGTAAAGCGTCCCTTTCTATTTAAAAGATTACATTTGTTATTAAAGAATTAAAAAGGGAAGTAATTTGTTGTTTGTTGTTTACTAATATTTATTAATTTATGTCTCGATTATTATGTAACTGAGTTAAAGATGGACCTTTTTCTGTTATTTAAATAAAGCTTAACAACATTTCGTCAACATTAAATTTTTTCATACTTGACTTCTTTATGAAAGTCATGTTATTTCATGATACATAGGTAATATGTATATAAGCTCATCCCCAGATATAATTGATTAATCACTAGTTATTTATTTTACACCATTGTGTAACTAGATTCTCTTCATTTATTGAGGTCAACAAATCCTTCTTTGTAATAATGTGTTTTTTTATTTTGATTAATGAGTTCTTTGCGTGAGACATAATAACGAAAATTTGATAACCAAATTGGTAATTATAATCGTAGTCTACCTTTTGTGACAGTAAATGTCAATAAATTTCATAAGTTGGCATTAATTCATAAACTAAATATATGGACGTGTGTTAAATCAGCTAAAATTATCATATAATATTCAGATCCTTTAAATGATGAAATAGAAATATTCTTTATTATTATAACTTGATTATATAAGTAAGTTACGGCAAAGATCCATGAAGATCAACTGTACTGGATTTGACTCGCAACGAATGAGATCCGAAAAAGAGAAAGTAAACATCAAGAAATTGGTTTTTGACGCCTTAACGTACGAGAGGTGCACAAGCAACTGGAAAGCACCAGGAGTTGACAACCTCCAGAACTTCTGGTACAAGAAAGTAGTAGCTTGCATAAAGCATTGGCATTGAGGTTTACTTATTTCCTTAACATCCAGAAAATACTCTTACATTTCTTACGCGTTCGACCCACAAGCTTTTCAATTTTTCTTATACCCAATACAGACCTATCATTTGCCTTCTCACAATATATAAAATATTAACACCTTGCAGAATAACCTGATTCCTGAATATGCGACTCTAAACCAGGAATAGAAGGGACGCCAAAATACATACACTGCTCTCGCGGTGGACTATAAGAAAGCATTCATTTCTTAAATTAATAATAAAGCAGTGGTTAACCAACCTCTACCAACATCTGGACGGTAAATATCTTAGCACTAATGAGATTTGCATCCGTAGAGAAATCTAAAAAATCTCTCTTAGCCCACATTGGTTTTGTTTGGCATGCTTATCGATACAGGATACGGATTTAAGATTTAAGCTAATAGAAACACCAGCTTAAATATCACCAATCTTCTATATATGGACGATATAAAAGTGCACGCCTTAAATCGAAAATAAATTCAATATTTGCTGAATATGATTGGATAATTTTCTAATGATATACAAATGAAATTTGGACTATACAAGTCTAAAACCTTAAACATCGAAACAGAAAAAGTGGTTAACGGAGATGTAATACCTAGGTTTTAGTAGGCTAAGATGATCGACCAAAAGCAAGTCACACAAAGAAAAAGAGAGCAGTTTATAAAAAAAGTAAGTTAATTATTAAAATCCGATTTGAACCCAAGGAACCTGATTCAATCAATCAACACCAATGCTGTCCTGAAATGGTCTAAGACTGAATTAGAAAAAATTCAGCGATTGACTCGAACTATGATGACAAAACACACATATCATTACTCCTGCGATGTCACACTGTTAATAAATTTGTGAGTTTTCAGCCTAATTTCATTTGCTGTTACGCTTGGTATAAGTAAATATTAAAAGCAATTGCTGAGAAAGCGTTTAAGTGTTTTTCACATAAAAAGAATAATATAATAAACAGTTAAATTATTTTATACTATATTGTAATATAATAGCTAAAAGAACTGAAATTAGTAATATATTGTAAATATATTGAACTAGCAGCCCGCCCCGGCTTTGCACCGGGATTAAAGAAAAATAACAAAAGCCATTAAATTTATTGGGTTAACGTTTCCCTGTAAACAATATTACATGTTGTTTTATTTTCTGGCAGCAAAATAAATTGATTTTCAGGTGCTCCGACCCGCCTTAGGTGGTTGGCCATGAGGAAAACCGATCCCTACTATTTGGAAGGTTTGACCTTGAGACTTATTATTAGTAAAAGCGAAAGATGTTTTGATAGGAAATTCAAGCGGTTTAAATGGATTTAGTAAATCAGTTGGGATCATCGGTATCTTCAGTGTATGAGCTAGTTGACCAGCTGGTGGTTCATTTATATTGGTTGCTACAACTTAATTGTCCTTTAATTCCTTTATAAGTAGACTCGTTCCATTGCACATGCTAAATTTGTGATATCTGTCGTGATTATGAAATAAGTTATTCTGATAAGGAATAATACCAAGATAAAAACTTTTAAAAAATTAAAAATTAGTTATTGTGACGTAACTATAACAGTTAGACATATGCTGTCGCGACATTTTTTATAGATATTTATATATTCTTTAAAATCGTAGTACATTATTTTATTCTATAATCAATAGTATTCTCAGCGCACGCGATGTAAGGATTTTAAGGTCATTTTTGGTTACATTAATGGCATTTTAGTAAGGATCCCTATTTTTTTTTTTAAATGAAACATAGCCTATGTCACTCGGGAATAGTGTAGCTTGTCAAAGGTGAAAGAATTTTTGAAATCGGTCCAGTAGTTTTGGAGCCTATTCATTTCAAACAAACAAACAAACAAAAAATCAAACCTTTCCTCTTTAAAACTACATATTTACACTGTCTATGCTTAATTAAGATTATGTAAAAACTTATAAACAAAGACATAAACAATCCATTTATTTCACTCGGAACGGGTGACGAAGTAAACTGAACTTGTAATTTGCAGTGGCAACACGCGGTGAATGACATTAATTAAAAGAGTGGTAAAAAGCAGTTTCAAGGGTTTATAATTTAATTTGACATTATCATCTTATGGTAACCTAATTAACAAAATTTCCGTTAATTAGTATGTTTTGACTTAAAGAAAACTGTTTGAAAACAAATATTGATAACAGTATATGTATATGTAAATATGAATTTTTCTCGGAGAGGCACCACTCTTTCGGTGACTTTCTGGGGGTGTGAATCGTCCTTAAAGCAATCGGATGCTAAGATTAATTTTTTTGAAGTTTTTGTTAGATAGTTTTTTCTAATAAGATTGTCATTTATTGATATAGATATGTCTTTAAGATGGAAATAAAAAATGAAGTTGAATTAAATTAAATATAAAAGAGTATGAAATGTAAATGATATAAAACTTGAAAACAAAAATAGTCGCAGTCAAATAGATATATAATAATAAATTAATAATATTTTCGCTCCCTCATAACTTTGTATAAAGAAAATTTTAATTTATATTAAACAGCATCAACAAAAAAGAAATTAAAAAACTGCTGGAATTCCAAAGTACCTGCAAAAACAGAGCTAGCGAAAGGCATACAATTAGAGCTTTTGGGAAGTCAAACAAAGAGATAATGAGCTGTTCATAAAAAGAGATATTGAGATTTTCAGATCAGACACTTAAACTCACACTAAGAGGAGATATTAAAATGCATTTTCTAAAATCCTAGAATCACTTAAATATTGTTTCAAAAACATCTTAAATTCGAATTATGATGTAATATTCGACCATCATTTCTACCATATTTTACCGACAGAGTGTTATTAATGTCGGTTTTGTACAAAAAGGTTACACAAAATTTTTTCTGAGTCAGAGGTCAAAAAATTTAGATTTATGCTTAAGGTGGTACTAATCCTGAGCCCATTAAAATTAAAATAGGATAATTTAGATTAAAAAATTTATTAAAATTATAAAATTATTTTTCACTATCATAACTCCTTGACATAGATGTGCCTTATGTATTTATTAATAAAAATAAAGCCCTTAGGGTGCTTAATTTTGTTTCCCTAAAAAAATGCAAATGGTAGATCTACTGAAAATATATTTAAAAGTTGGGTACTGTAATTTATACACAGTTTTTTCTTATTATCTACTCAAAATATATTTATATGTAAATGATCGTAATATCATTAATATTTTAAATTCAACCACACAAATTAATTAACCACATGCTATGATGACAACCTCTTTACCAAAACCATGGAAGAAGGTAGGTAAATATCAGTTACCGGACAGAGGATGTCACTGATACCGAAAAAACAAATTATAATTTCATATTTCATAATGTAACGGGATAACCGTAAAGGAAGGGACCTTAATTGGAAAGATTGTTGTTGACAGTTGATTTTTAGAAGTTTGTAAAAAAATCAACTGACCATTTTAAATAATGTTTCTAGAAAATTCTAGAAACTTCTAAACACACTGACTAGATTAAATAATGTTGTATATAAGGGGATGCATGGGCAGTTAACGTCAGTTCAAGTCAAGTGTTCACAAGAGTTCATTGTATTGTCAAGTAGTTAGACGTTATCCAGCAGAGTTCAGTGTATCTTAACAATTTTGTAAATAAATTGTGTAAAAAAGCCCCCATAAGTGTTTCAAATTGGTGTCAGGTGTGGGGTGAAGATATAAGAATGCCTGGAAAAAAGATAAATGAACTATTGGTGGCAAAACTCAGAAGAGAGCTCGAAGAATTAGAATTGGAAACTACTGGGACCAAATCTGTATTGTTGAATAGGCTCCGTGAATACTACCTAAGTAATAATTTGGACCCTGACGTTGTGGAGTTCGATGAACCGGTTCAAAAAGCAATTTCTGAACTATCGCAACGAATGACGAACCAACAAGAAGAACAAGCTCAACAACTTTCCGGCAACATGAGGAGCTATCCAGTCAGATGAAGAGCCAGCGCGAAGATATGTCCCAGCTGAAAGAAGAGCTATCAGGACGAATGACGAGCCAACAAGAAGAACAAACTCAACAATTTTCCCAGCTATCACAACGGATGTCTACCCTATCAGATGAGTTATCCAGTTCGTTCTCCCAGCAAATATCACATCTAAGGGACGAGCAAAATCAACAAGTCGCCAACTTGCGAGACGAGCAAAACCAGCAAGTGGCCAACTTGAATCAGCAAGTGGCAAACTTGCGAGAGGAAATCAACCAGCAAATGCAGTCCGAAATAAGAAAGCTTCAACAAGAACAGGAAGCTGGTCATCGAAACCAGCCCATCCACCACGGCGACGGAGATGCAGAAACGATGGGAACCTGCCACGTAGACATCGACCGACGAGGAAACGTGGAGGCGACCCAGGTACGAACTACGATGAAACCCCCGACCTTTGATGGAAAGACTTCCTGGCCAAATTACCTGAAACAATTCGACGCAGCGGCCAGAGCTAATGGATGGTCATCCCAGGAGAAGGCATTGTCCCTAACCGTAGCTCTGCGAGGCGAAGCTTTAGACGTCTTGCAATCATTGACACCGGATGAAGCTGACAACTTCGAGTTATTGGTGAATCGTCTAGAGATGCGTTATGGTCAAACTCATCTACAACCCGTGTACCAAATGCAGTTAAAGAGCCGAAAACAGAAAAATGGAGAAACTATCCAGGAATTTGAGGCGGATGTAGCAAGAATGGTACGACTTGCGTATTCAAATGCAGCGGAGGATTTCCTGGAGTGCCTAGCAGTCCAAACCTTCACCGATGGTCTTCGAGACGTCGAGTTGCAGCGCGCTGTACGGTTGGCGCGGCCGAAGACTCTTGTGGACGCCTTGACCATTGCCCTGGAGTTTGAGGCGGCGACGGAGGCCTCACGTGGAGTTGCTCGACTAAGGGAAGTCACCGGTAACTACGACCATGCTGTTCATTCCGTTAGCGACGTTGAAGCGGTAGTAGAGAGGTTAATGAAGTTATCTCCAAAAAGAAGGCGCCCAGTAAGATGCTGGAACTGCGGAGAACTAGGCCATATAAGAAATACTTGCCCCCAAAAAGAAAATTCTTCTGCTGAAGTACCCCAGCAGCAGGAAAACTAGAACGGGTCGACTCCTGGAGGGCGAAATCAACCCCAAACATTCCCGAAGCCCCTCACACCATTAAATTGGCAACTCTGCGACATCACATGGACAGCTTATATGTGGATGGCCTCATTGATGGGAAGAACTTTAGCATGCTGGTAGACACTGGAGCTACGAAAACTATCGTTCGACCATCCATCATTATGCGAAAGAAGATGTGGCCTACCAGTTGGAGACTGCGTACCGCTACCGGAGATTCTGCTAGAGTCTACGGTGAGATACAGGTGACGCTACAGTTTGGTTCAACCTCTCTTGTTCACTCAGTGCTGGTGGCTGACGTTGATGAAGATGTTGTTCTGGGCATGGATGTTATGCTCCACTGTGGTTTTCATTTGGATCTTCACCAACGTATCCTTCGTACTGGTAATGAAGAAATATTCCTGCACCGAAAACAAGTTGACAATGCCTCGATCAAGCTAATCGATGATATCGAACTTCCGGCGAGCTGCGAATGTGTCGTCACAGCGCGGTTGGATGGACCGGAGCCAGATGGTGCCCCAGCCATGATAGAGCCGAAGAACCATGACCATGAATTGGGAAAAGGACTCCTTGTGGGTAAAACTCTTGTTAGATCAGCCAAAGAGGTACCCATCCGAGTTATCAACTTGAACGATCATCCAGTTTTTCTCCGAAAGGATACGGAAATGGGAAGTTTAGAACCAGTAACGGCCATAATTCACAAGGTAACCGTTACGGAAACAGATGAGACCAACGAAATTGAACAATTAATGACAAAATTAGATCCCTCTTTGTCAAAATTAGAAAAGAAACAGGTAAGAGATCTACTTTATCGTTATAAACCTGTATTTGGCTCTAAAAGTAAACTGGAAAGAACTGATGTTGTACAACATAGAATTGACACTGGTGATGCACGTCCGATTCGACAGGTACCCCGAAGGATGCCTCAAGTTAAAAAGGAAGAAGCAGACAGAGCCCTTAAAGAAATCATTCAAAATGGCATAGTCGAACCATCCAGTAGTCCGTGGGCTTCTCCTGTGGCATTAGTGAGAAAGAAAGACGGATCAATGCGGTTTTGTGTCGACTATCGAAAGCTAAATGATGTCACTAAGAAGGACAGTTATCCTCTGCCAAGAATTGATGATGCCCTCGACGCTTTGGCGGGTTCTACTCTTCTTTCTACCTTGGACCTTAAAAGCGGATACTGGCAAGTTAAAATGAATCCTGCAGACAAAGAAAAGACTGCCTTTACCAGTGGATCAGGGTTATGGCAATTCACGGTCCTTCCATTTGGCCTCTGTAATGCTCCTGCGACGTTTGAACGACTAATGGAGAACATCCTGCGGGGATTGTCATGGGAAACTTGTCTAGTTTATCTAGACGACATCATCATAATGGGTAAGACCTTTAAGGAACATTTATCTAACCTGGAAGAAGTTTTTAAAAGATTACAGAACGCTAATCTAACATTGAATGTTAAGAAATGCCACTTGTTCCAGAGACAGGTCAACTATTTAGGACATAACGTAAGCAAGGATGGCGTTGCTGTTGACCCCGCTAAGATACAAGCCGTTCAGGAATGGCCAATCCCTATCGACAAACATCAGCTCCGGAGTTTCTTGGGTCTTTGTTCCTATTACCGACGATATGTCAAGAATTTTGGAGACATCGCCAAACCCTTGACACGTTTGACCGAACAAGATAAGTCCTTCTGTTGGGATCAGGAATGTCAAAAGGCGTTTGAAATATTGAAGAAACAGCTTACGTCAGCACCTGTTCTTGCTTATCCACTTCCTGATGGTAAGCTTATTCTGGACACCGACGCCAGCAATGTGGGAATTGGAGCCGTCTTGTCACAGCTACAAGACGGTAAGGAAAGAGTGGTTGGTTACTTCAGCAAAACTTTATCGAAAGCTGAAAAGAACTACTGTGTAACTCGGAGGGAACTGTTAGCAGTTGAAAAATCCGTCGAACACTTTTATAAATATCTGTATGGCAGAAAATTCCTGATCAGAACAGACCATGCTAGTTTAAAGTGGCTACCTAGCTTTAGGAACCCAGAAGGACAGATAGCAAGATGGCTCGAAAAACTGCAGGAATATGATGTTGAAATCGAGCACAGACCTGGAACCAGACATCGTAATGCTGATGCACTTTCCAGAAGACCATGTCGAACTGATTGCCCCCATTGTACCCGTATGGAGCAGAACGAGGAAAAACTTGCCTTAGTTAAGGTTGTGCCAGAAGACGAGAGCTCTATGCTGGAGGAGCAACAAGAAAACGATCCCGTTCTGAGAAAGATTAGGGAGTGGAAGAGAATGGACCGTCGTCCGTTGTGGAGAGAGATATCCTCATTCTCTCCTGCTTTAAAAGCATACTGGTCCCAATGGAACTCTTTAATTTTGGACGGAGGGCTCGTTAAAAGACTTGTAGAAAATTCCGAGGGCACAGAAACAAGGAAACAAATAGTGGTCCCAAGAAATGCTGTACCGGAAATTTTAAAACAGATGCATAATGATAGTTCTGGAGGACATCTGGGTATCACGAAAACGCTGCAAAAGATCCGAGATAGATTTTACTGGGTAAATTGCACTAATGATGTTAAAGATTGGTGTCGTAAATGCACTACATGTGCTGCCAGTAACGGTCCGCACCGAAAACCGAAGGCGGAAATGCAGCAATACCTGGTTGGAAGTCCTTTTGAAAGAATCGCAGTAGATGTATTGGGGCCACTTCCACAGACCGATGTAGGAAACAAGTACATCTTTGTTGTAATGGACTACTTCACTAAATGGGTTGAAGCATATGCAGTTCCCAATCAGGAAGCTACCACTTTAACAGATATATTGGTTGAAGAATTCGTAAGCCGATTTGGGGTACCATTAGAATTACATTCAGACCAAGGAAGAAATTTTGAGAGCAAGCTGTTTCAAGAAGTTTGCCAAAGATTAGGCATCCACAAAACGAGAACCACAGCGATGCACCCTCAGTCTGATGGAATGGTGGAACGAATGAACCGGACTATAACCAACTATCTGTCAAAAGTGGTGTCAGATTGTCAGAGGGATTGGGATTGACATATTCCACTTTTTCTAATGGCAATTCGATCGGCCATCAACGAATCAACTGGCCAAACGCCTGCGAAGGTCCTGTTCGGTAGAGAAATCAGGCTACCATGTGACTTGGTGTTTGGTTGTAAACCTGGTGAAGAAATGGCACGTGAACAATATGTCGCCGACCTTCAGAATCGAATGGAAAATATACACAACCTGGTGCGTGGAAAACTACAATTATCTAGTGATCGGATGAAGAGGTACTATGACACACGGACAATGGAAAAGAGTTACCAAGTTGGAGATTTAGTCTGGCTCTATAACCCCCGACGGCGTCGAGGTATTTGTCCCAAATTACAAAAGAACTGGGAAGGTCCTTACACCATCAAGAAGAAGATTAACGATGTCATTTATCGGATCGTGAAAATTCCCAGAGGGAAACCCGTCGTGGTCCATCATGATCGTTTGGCGCCTTACCAGGGAAACCACAGTGGAGATGCGCAGCAACTCCAAGAAGATGGTTTGGCTGGCTCAGGGAGTGTGCGGGATTCCGATGTAGGAAATAACATTCCAGGAGGAATGAATCTAAGGAGGGGGCAGTGTAACGGGATAACCGTAAAGGAAGGGACCTTAATTGGAAAGATTGTTGTTGACAGTTGATTTTTAGAAGTTTGTAAAAAAATCAACTGACCATTTTAAATAATGTTTCTAGAAAATTCTAGAAACTTCTAAACACACTGACTAGATTAAATAATGTTGTATATAAGGGGATGCATGGGCAGTTAACGTCAGTTCAAGTCAAGTGTTCACAAGAGTTCATTGTATTGTCAAGTAGTTAGACGTTATCCAGCAGAGTTCAGTGTATCTTAACAATTTTGTAAATAAATTGTGTAAAAAAAGCCCCCACAAGTGTTTCAATAATAAACATCTAATAATTACAAAAAAACATGCGGTGTAATTAACATTATTGGTATCTTTTACACATCAAAATTTTAAATGCATTAGCAGTGCAGCAACATGTTATCGCTAAAATAGTTGTCTAAATCGATAAATTCTAATATGTTGATGTTCTGGTAACGAAATTCACCTTTAAAAAAGAGTAGGTACTAAGAATCGGTGAATGCCAGTAACATAAAAAAAAATATTTTAATTAATCTAATTTACCATCGTTATCTTCGTAATCTTCATAAGCCGTTATTCTTTCAGACTCTCCACTTTCTAGAGTCTCCTTATCGCCAATATTTGTTCCGTTTAAAGTTTCCTGAATGTTATTAACCATTTTTCTTCGAATTTTTGGTAGTATTTCCAAAACACTAGGAGGTTTGGCTGATTTATTTTGTCCATAGAGACGTTTTTCCAAATAGGTTTGTAAAATCTGCTTGGTTATTTGATTCTGACGCTGAATTTCGTGTAAGTCCAGGCTATAACCTGAAATTGAGCATACATTTCAGTTTTGTAATAACTTCCTTAAAACCAGGTACACATATTCATTCAAAATAACATATATTTTTTCTGCCAACATAATTACTTGTGTGTAACAATGATTACAAACCAAAGCAGTTTTCATAGTTCAACATTAAAGTAAATGTATAATTAGTACCGCTATGATGCTTTAATATTAATATCTATGACTTTTGTATTAATTTTTCTTAGAGACCATATCTTATTGTTATTGCAAACTTTTATTGTTTACATTTTTGTTCGGTCTTCATACGTCAGATAATACATTACTTTTAATTTTAGAATCATGTAACAGTTTTTTTTTACTAAAACGAAAATAATATTGAAACACGTATGGGGGCTTTTTACACAATTTATTTACAAAATTGTTAAGATACATTGAACTCTGCTGGATAACGTCTAACTACTTGACAATACAATGAACTCTTGTGAACACTTGACTCGAACTGACGTTAACTGTCCGTGCATCCCCTTATATACAACATTATTTAATCTAGTTAGTGTGTTTAGAAGTTTCTAGAATTTTCTAGAAACATTATTTAAAATGGTCAGTTGATTTTTTTACAAACTTCTAAAAATCAACTGTCAACAACAATCTTTCAAATTAAGGTCCCTTCCTTTACGGTTATCCCGTTACACTGCCCCCTCCTTAGATTCATTCCTCCTGGAATGTTATTTCCTACATCGGAATCCCGCACACTCCCTGAGCCAGCCAAACCATCTTCTTGGAGTTGCTGCGCATCTCCACTGTGGTTTCCCTGGTAAGGCGCCAAACGATCATGATGGACCACGACGGGTTTCCCTCTGGGAATTTTCACGATCCGATAAATGACATCGTTAATCTTCTTCTTGATGGTGTAAGGACCTTCCCAGTTCTTTTGTAATTTGGGACAAATACCTCGACGCCGTCGGGGGTTATAGAGCCAGACTAAATCTCCAACTTGGTAACTCTTTTCCATTGTCCGTGTGTCATAGTACCTCTTCATCCGATCACTAGATAATTGTAGTTTTCCACGCACCAGGTGGTGTATATTCTCCATTCGATTCTGAAGGTCGGCGACATATTGTTCACGTGCCATTTCTTCACCAGGTTTACAACCAAACAACAAGTCACATGGTAGCCTCATTTCTCTACCGAACAGGACCTTCGCAGGCGTTTGGCCAGTTGATTCGTTGATGGCCGATCGAATTGCCATTAGAAATAGTGGAATATGTCGATCCCAATCCCTCTGACAATCTGACACCACTTTTGACAGATAGTTGGTTATAGTCCGGTTCATTCGTTCCACCATTCCATCAGACTGAGGGTGCATCGCTGTGGTTCTCGTTTTGTGGATGCCTAATCTTTGGCAAACTTCTTGAAACAGCTTGCTCTCAAAATTTCTTCCTTGGTCTGAATGTAATTCTAATGGTACCCCAAATCGGCTTACGAATTCTTCAACCAATATATCTGCTAAAGTGGTAGCTTCCTGATTGGAAACTGCATATGCTTCAACCCATTTAGTGAAGTAGTCCATTACAACAAAGATGTACTTGTTTCCTACATCGGTCTGTGGAAGTGGCCCCAATACATCTACTGCGATTCTTTCAAAAGGACTTCCAACCAGGTATTGCTGCATTTCCGCCTTCGGTTTTCGGTGCGGACCGTTACTGGCAGCACATGTAGTGCATTTACGACACCAATCTTTAACATCATTAGTGCAATTTACCCAGTAAAATCTATCTCGGATCTTTTGCAGCGTTTTCGTGATACCCAGATGTCCTCCAGAACTATCATTATGCATCTGTTTTAAAATTTCCGGTACAGCATTTCTTGGGACCACTATTTGTTTCCTTGTTTCTGTGCCCTCGGAATTTTCTACAAGTCTTTTAACGAGCCCTCCGTCCAAAATTAAAGAGTTCCATTGGGACCAGTATGCTTTTAAAGCAGGAGAGGATGAGGATATCTCTCTCCACAACGGACGACGGTCCATTCTCTTCCACTCCCTAATCTTTCTCAAAACGGGATCGTTTTCTTGTTGCTCCTCCAGCATAGAGCTCTCGTCTCCTGGCACAACCTTAACTAAGGCAAGTTTTTCCTCGTTCTGCTCCATACGGGTACAATGGGGGCAATCAGGTCGACATGGTCTTCTGGAAAGTGCATCAGCATTACGATGTCTGGTTCCAGGTCTGTGCTCGATTTCAACATCATATTCCTGCAGTTTTTCGAGCCATCTTGCTATCTGTCCTTCTGGGTTCCTAAAGCTAAGTAGCCACTTTAAACTAGCATGGTCTGTTCTGATCAGGAATTTTCTGCCATACAGATATTTATAAAAGTGTTCGACGGATTTTACAACTGCTAACAGTTCCCTCCGAGTTACACAGTAGTTCTTTTCAGCTTTCGATAAAGTTTTGCTGAAGTAACCAACCACTCTTTCCTTACCGTCTTGTAGCTGTGACAAGACGGCTCCAATTCCCACATTGCTGGCGTCGGTGTCCAGAATAAGCTTACCATCAGGAAGTGGATAAGCAAGAACAGGTGCTGACGTAAGCTGTTTCTTCAATATTTCAAACGCCTTTTGACATTCCTGATCCCAACAGAAGGACTTATCTTGTTCGGTCAAACGTGTCAAGGGTTTGGCGATGTCTCCAAAATTCTTGACATATCGTCGGTAATAGGAACAAAGACCCAAGAAACTCCGGAGCTGATGTTTGTCGATAGGGATTGGCCATTCCTGAACGGCTTGTATCTTAGCGGGGTCAACAGCAACGCCATCCTTGCTTACGTTATGTCCTAAATAGTTGACCTGTCTCTGGAACAAGTGGCATTTCTTAACATTCAATGTTAGATTAGCGTTCTGTAATCTTTTAAAAACTTCTTCTAGGTTAGATAAATGTTCCTTAAAGGTCTTACCCATTATGATGATGTCGTCTAGATAAACTAGACAAGTTTCCCATGACAAACCCCGCAGGATGTTCTCCATTAGTCGTTCAAACGTCGCAGGAGCATTACAGAGGCCAAATGGAAGGACCGTGAATTGCCATAACCCTGATCCACTGGTAAAGGCAGTCTTTTCTTTGTCTGCAGGATTCATTTTAACTTGCCAGTATCCGCTTTTAAGGTCCAAGGTAGAAAACAGAGTGGAACCCGCCAAAGCGTCGAGGGCATCATCAATCCTTGGCAGAGGATAACTGTCCTTCTTAGTGACATTATTTAGCTTTCGATAGTCGACACAAAACCGCATTGATCCGTCTTTCTTTCTCACTAATACCACAGGAGAAGCCCACGGACTACTGGATGGTTCGACTATGCCATTTTGAATCATTTCTTTAAGGGCTCTGTCTGCTTCTTCCTTTTTAACTTGAGGCATCCTTCGGGGTACCTGTCGAATCGGACGTGCATCACCAGTGTCAATTCTATGTTGTACAACATCAGTTCTTCCCAGTTTACTTTTAGAACCAAATACAGGTTTATAACGGTAAAGTAGATCTCTTACCTGTTTCTTTTCTAATTTTGACAAAGAGGGGTCTAATTTTGTCATTAATTGTTCAATTTCGTTGGTCTCATCTGTTTCCGTAACATTTATCTTGTGAATTATGGCCATTACTGGTTCTAAACTTCCCATTTCCGTGTCCTTTCGGAGAAGAACTGGATGATCGTTCAAGTTGATAACTCGGATGGGTACCTCTTTGGCGGATCTAACAAGAGTCTTACCCACAAGGAGTCCTTTTCCCAATTCATGGTCATGGTTCTTCGGCTCTATCATGGCTGGGGCACCATCTGGCTCCAGTCCATCCAACCGCGCTGTGACGACACATTCGCAGCTTGCCGGAAGTTCGATATCATCGATTAGCTTAATCGAGGCATTGTCAACTTGTTTTCGGTGCAGGAATATTTCTTCATTACCAGTACGAAGGATACGTTGGCGAAGATCCAAATGAAAACCACAGTGGAGCATAACATCCATGCCCAGAACAACATCTTCATCAACGTCAGCCACCAGCACTGAGTGAACAAGAGAGGTTGAACCAAACTGTAGCGTCACCTGTATCTCACCGTAGACTCTAGCAGAATCTCCGGTAGCGGTACGCAGTCTCCAACTGGTAGGCAACATCTTATTTCGCATAATGATGGTTGGTCGGACGATAGTTTTTGTAGCTCCAGTGTCTACCAGCATGCTAATATTCTTCCCATCAAGGAGGCCATCTACATATAAGCTGTCCACGTGATGTCGCAGAGTTGCCAATTTAATGGTGTGAGGGGCTTCGGGAATGTTTGGGGTCGATTTCGCCCTCCAGGAGTCGACCCGTTCTAGTTTTCCTGCTGCTGGGGTACTTCAGCAGAAGATTTTTCTTTTTGGGGGCAAGTATTTCTTATATGGCCTAGTTCTCCGCAGTTCCAGCATCTCACTTGGCGCCTTCTTCTTGGAGATAACTTCATTAATCTCTCTACTACCGCTTCAACGTTGCTAACGGAATAAACGGCATGGTCGTAGCTACCGGTGATTTCCCTTAGTCGAGCAACTCCACGTGAGGCCTCCGTCGCCGCCTCAAACTCCAGGGCAATGGTCAAGGCGTCCACAAGAGTCTTCGGCCGCGCCAACCGTACAGCGCGCTGCAACTCGACGTCTCGAAGACCATCGGTGAAGGTTTGGACTGCTAGGCACTCCAGGAAATCCTCCGCTGCATTTGAATACGCAAGTCGTACCATTCTTGCTACATCCGCTTCAAATTCCTGGATAGTTTCTCCATTTTTCTGTTTTCGGCTCTTTAACTGCATTCGGTACACCGGTTGTAGATGAGTTTGACCATAACGCATCTCTAGACGATTCACCAATAACTCGAAGTTGTCAGCTTCATCCGGTGTCAATGATTGCAAGACGTCTAAAGCTTCGCCTCGCAGAGCTACGGTTAGGGACAATGCTTTCTCCTAGGATGACCATCCATTAGCTCTGGCCGCTGCGTCGAATTGTTTCAGGTAATTTGGCCAGGAAGTCTTCCCGTCGAAGGTCGGGGGTTTCATCGTCGTTCGTACATGGGTCGTCTCCTCGCTTCTTTGTCGTTCGACGTCTGCGTGGCAGGTTTCCATCCTTCTTGCATCTCCGTCGCCGTGGTGGATGGTTTGGTTTCGGCGGCTAGCTTCCTGTTCTTGTTGAAGCTTCCTTATCTCGGACTGCATTTGCTGGTTGATCTGGTTTTGCTCGTCTCGCAAGTTGGACACTTGCTGATTTTGTTCGTATCGCAAGCTGGACACTTGCTGATTTTGTTCATCTCGAAGATGTGATATTTGCTGGGAAAACGAACTGGATAAATCATCTGATAGGGTAGACATTCGTTGTGATAGCTGGGAAAATTGTTGCGTCTGTTCTTCTTGCTGGCTCGTCATTCTTTGTGACAGCTGGGACATATCTTCGCGCTGGCTCTTCATCTGACTGGATAGCTCCTCTTGCTGGCTCTTCATCTGACTGGATAGCTCCTCTTGCTGGCTCGTCATTCGTCCTGATAGCTCCTCTTTCAGCTGGGACATCTCTTCGCGCTGGCTCTTCATCTGACTGGATAGCTCCTCATGTTGGCTCGTCATTCGTCCTGATAGCTCCTCTTGAAGCCGGGAAAGTTGTTGCGATTGCTGAGAAAGTTGTTGGGCTAGTTCAGAATTCGCTTTTTGATTTGGGTCTTCGAATTCCACAGCGTCAGGGTCCAAATTATTATTTACGTAGTACTCACGGAGCCTTCTCAACAATACGGATTTACTTCCAGTAGTTTCCAACTCTAATTCTTCAAGCTCACTTCTGAGCTCTGCCACCAATAGTTCATTTATCTTTTTTCCAGGCATTCTTATATCTTCACCCCACACCTGACACCAATTTGAAACACGTATGGGGGCTTTTTACACAATTTATTTACAAAATTGTTAAGATACACTGAACTCTGCTGGATAACGTCTAACTACTTGACAATACAATGAACTCTTGTGAACACTTGACTCGAACTGACGTTAACTGTCCGTGCATCCCCTTATATACAACATTATTTAATCTAGTTAGTGTGTTTAGAAGTTTCTAGAATTTTCTAGAAACATTATTTAAAATGGTCAGTTGATTTTTTTACAAACTTCTAAAAATCAACTGTCAACAACAATCTTTCAAATTAAGGTCCCTTCCTTTACGGTTATCCCGTTACAATATGTTTATGTATAAAAAAGGTTATTTTTAAATAATTATATAAATATAGAAACTCAAATATTAATTCATAATTGCTCAGATCTGAAGATAGATGTCATGTTATGCTTCATCGAATACGAGAAAGCATTTGATATAGTTCATCATTACAAACTCATCCAAATTCTAAGGAAGATGGATATAAACCGAAGAGATATCCGTCGTATAGAAAGTATGTACTGAGATCAAACAGCAAAATTACAGGTTGGTAACGAATATACTGAATAAATTGTGTTAAAGTCCCCATAAGTATTTCAATACGAAGCAAATAAAAATAGATAGAGGAATCAGACAAGGATGCGTTCTCTCCCCGTTCTTCTTTAATCTATACTCCAAAAGCATTTTTTAAGTCTAGCTGGCAGAACTCAGTATAGGTATTAAAGTAAATGAAATTGATATGGGTCAATAATATAAGGTATACGGACGACACAGTCCTAATTGCGGACAACATGAAAGACTTGGAGGAGCTTCTTAATGTCATAGGTAGCAGCAGCCAAAACTTAGGCCTCAATATCAACACAAATAAGCCAAAATTTATTATAGTCTTGTGAAATCCGGAAGAACATCAAGATGTAAGTTGAAGTCATAACGGCTGCACAATAGAACGATCACGTAAAGGCTATAATCGAATAAGAATTTAAAAACTGCCCCAAGCGGGTACATGTAATATAGATTGATCAAACCCGTTTTTTAAAACCGCTTGTGGCAGATTTCACGTGCTTATTCGGCTAAAGTCTTTAAATATTTAGACACATGGCTGTGTGAAAAGTAGACGTTCGATTTGGAAATCAAATGTCGAATAGAGATAACCCGAAGTACTTTTATGAAAGGAAAGGGAAGGGAAGAGAGGAGTTGGTAGAAAGAAAATTTTATGGCTCAGAAAAGTGAGACACTGGACAGGGCTAAGAACACTAGGGGAAACAAGGAAGAGTAGACCTATGTGATCGCTAATTTTCATTAATGGAAAAACAGAAAAATAAAAATAAAAAGAAGAATAAAAAAAAGAATAAAAATAATTAAGTTCAACATATTTTTTTGACAAATTTTTGTTTCATTTATTTACTTCAGCCTGACATATTTTAACACACTTTGATTTCTTCAGATGCTGATATACAACTAACTACTAATTAATAAAAAACAATAAAATTAATTACTTAGGGATTTAAGAATTTGGGTACCTAATTAATATAATGAAATACTCATAGATTGTAATTTCTACAAAAAAAAGGTTTAAAAATGGTTTTCTAATGTTAAATTTTATGCATAAATTGAATCTACGTTTCTTATGGAAAAAGCTTTTAGTGTATTCTATAATTCTAATTTTAAAATTTCTTAATTTCTCCACATAACAAAATCCACAATTAAAAAATTTATTTATAATTCAGATCTAATTTGGATTCATTATTTTTAATATATTTACCCAATGTATTTGATGTTTTAAAAATTACTTTAATATCACATTATTAAAAATAATTTGATTATTCAAAATTTTACATACGGAAAACTTTTATGTAATTTCAAAATTAGAATTACAAAATACAATAGAACTTTTATCCATAAGAAAACAGATTTAACTTATGCACAACATTTAATATTAGGACACAACAATTTTAACGCTAATTTACGAATATTACGTCATGTAACAAATAACATTTTTTGTAAGCCTTAGAAAGTCCTCTTCAATTCAATAATTATATAACTTAAAAAAATATTAACACTACTAATTGCTACTTATTCCTTACTTGTATAGTTCAAGTGCAAATAATTTTAAATGTACGGTTTCCGAGATTAGAAATTAAAATTTATCAAACATATTTATTTTGGATGTGCAACATTTAATTATCTTTATCAATATTTGATTTAAATGTGTTTAACAAAACCAATATTTATGTAATCTGACTAGTACATACATAGCAAAAGTAATCTTCGAGGAATTTTCTGAAGCATAAGTTATTCATGGTTCCACGTTTATTTAGCAGGCTGTTTTTTTGATTTATTCACGTTGGTATTGGTTTTTGTCATGTTTGTGACTTATCAAGTCACTGCAAGTCACAAACTGACAAGCTTGACACCAAATATCATAAATATAAAATATAATGGTTAGATGATGTACAAAAAGAACCCATATGCCGAAAAAAAATTGTGTAGAGACAAAAAGATGTATACAAAGATAATATTACATGTTTAGAAAAGACCAGAAAAATTCAGAAGATGGTTATTTACAAACGAACTCTGAGGTTTTTAATGTAAGTACTAATTCTGTTCTATAAAAAATAATTCCAATGTTTTCATCAGCAAATAGTTCCAAACATTTTTAATTCCATTAATAGGTGTATATGAAGTTGTTTGTTACATAAACTACACTTTTACATTTTTATACATTTAAATTACTTATTGTTTATTAAAAACAACTTACCTCAAAATTCTCTGTGACTCAATATTTTACAATGTTGCCAGATTATCTACGATAATCAGAATTAAAAATGTTTTAAAAATAAAATATTTTCTTTAAATATTAAAGTGACAATGATTCTTTTGATAATTAAAATGTTATTTGAGAGGACATGGACGAATCTATAATTGATCTAATGACCCATTAAATTACACTTAAATTTTCTTTAATACATTTTTAAATATTCTTTATTCCTTAAAAAAAAAAAATTGGAGGCAAATAGGCATCTGATTCCGATTTCCTTGAAGTTGGCTTCAATGGTTTGTATCTTTGAAGCCGACTTTAAGTAAATTAAAATCAGATGCCAAGTTGGTACCAAATTTTTAAAGAAATAAAGATTTTATTTGTGGTTTTTAGTGTAGTTTTTTAAGGTAGCTCAATTTTTTTTATTTTATCCTTTTTAGTTGCTACTTGGCTTTATCAGATGTGGGTGCAAATTCATGATGTACTATTTTCAAAACCTTCCAAATACCATGCAAGAGGTACTAATTTCAATCCCCAACAATCCCAACCAATGTGAGTTTTTTGTTAATTCTTTAATTCTCTAATTCTTTTGAATATTTAAAAATTTCAATTTTTATTTTGTATATTAGAATGTAATTAATTTTATTTCACTAAGCAATAAATTATATTTCATTTGATTTGATTAACACCTTGAGACACCATGCCGGTACGGTGAAGGAAAACATCGTGATGAAACGTGGTTTTAATTGTCTGAAATCACCAACCTGCTGTGAGCAAGCGTGTTGGTTAAATGCTCATTTCTTCTCCTTGTGACACGACGCCTTTGGCTTTAGAGTGGGATAGTAACGGGCTTATTATTATATTTTTATGTTATACATCATTATTAACATATTAACTGCAAAGCATATTCAGTTGATTTTTGTGATATTTTCTGGAATATCTTCCACATCGATGACCAGACCTTAACCAAATTTCTATGGGACCACACGGACTCTCTACTCTTTTGAATGCAAAAAGAATTTTTTAATCGGATTATAAATACCCGAGATACTCGGTTACATGCTTTAAAAAAATAAGGTTGAATTGAGAACCTCCTCCTTGAAGTCGGTTAAAAATACCTTAATACAAAACCTGCTATATTCGTTTTTTTTTTTCAAATAGTTCATAGTTCAAAATTTTATGTTTTCCACAAAAAATTCATAGAATAACGTTTTTACAAACGTTATAAACAATGTTAATCAAGCATATCAAAAGATTTCAAAAATATAAAATATCACAAATTTGTAGTTATTTGTTTTCTCTATAGGGAACGTGCACAAGGATGGTGCTGCCGACTGGTGTCGCCAATCCATATCTTATATTCTATGAATAATTAATATTTACAGTTAGTCAGAAAAAGTGTCTGTACACTATTGGTTCTTCTATTATTTTGCAACGTTTTCATAGGATTTTATTAAGTATGCATGTGCCAACCACGGACAACATCGACGCAATCAAATTAGTTATTTATCAATACTGGGTATAAAAAGAATGTAAATTACGTAGGTACAAATGAGTAAGAAAAATCTGAAAATTGATTATTTGGTACGAAAAATCAATTTGTGGAAGCAGAAAAATTGGCAAAATTATTGGTAAGCCACACTTAACTGTCCAGTACATTATTCAACAAATTTAACACAACTGGCTTTCTTAAAATAAAAACAGGCACTGGGCGTCTTAAAAAATTATCAGTTCGTAAAGAACACATTATTTTGAAAACAGTAACAGACAATCCAAAATTAAGTGCTCCAAATTACTGCAGACAAATTACTGCAGTTATAAATCCGCAAACTGTCAGAAATTGTTTGCATTGAGCTGAATATAATGGAAGAACAGCGAGGAAGAAACTTATTTCTGAAAAAAATCGAAAGCGCTGAATAGGATTTGTCCTAGAATATGATTTTAAGCCTTTAGAGTTCTGAAAAAATGTAATATTTATTGGCGAAACCAAAATTATTTATTTTTGTTCAGATGGCTGGGCAAAGAAATGGAGTACTGCAAATGGAGCACAGATATACATTACTGCAAATTAAAAATCTTTGTCCTGCTGTGAAATATGATGAAGTAAATATGTTCCTATGGGGATGCATGTTAGCCGTTGAAGTAAGAAAATTATCTTTTATTGATGGAATTTTGGATCAACATATTTTTTTAAACATTTTAAAACAAAATTTAATGCCAATTGTAAACAAACTTGGACTCACCGAACGGTATGTAGTGTTTCAGCAAGAGAACTATCCCAAACATAGTGGAAAAAGAGTTCATCAATGGATGATCCATAATATTCGTTGATAGTTGCACATAGCACCACAATCTCCAGATGTTAACCCTATAAAACACTTATGGAAAGAATTAAAGCGCCGCATACCAAAATATGATGTTTCAAGCAAAGAAGCTCTCAAAACTAAAATTATGGAAGAATGGGAAAAATTCCAGTAGAATACACAAGAAAGTTTGTTTACAGCATGCTGAATCCACTGAGGGAGGTAATAAAGGCTTATGCTAATGGTCAATGTACACAATATTAAATAGAAAAAAATAGAATTTAAACGTTTTTGTGTTACTGTACAAAGACTTTTTTATGTAATTTTAATCTAGTTTTGCTAAATTATGTGATGCTTTAAAAATAAAATTATTTAAAAAATCCCAAATTTTTTTAAATTGTTTTATAGTTTCCATTACAATGTGAAAAGCAAAAAACTTTAAAATTCAATTTAGAAACTGATATAGAATTAATTTGTTTGAAAACTATGTGATTTACTGAGACATTTTTGTCTAACTGTATAACAAGTAAACATAATTAATTTTATTCAGTAGAAAATTGGAGAAAATTATTATTCGAGCTAATCAAAATTTGTTGTTGCATTTCCAATAGATCCACAGAAAATAGTATAAAATTTTGTTACTTTCCAAAGAATATTATTCTCATGCCAAGATTATATGAAAAACGTAATAAATGGATAAATTTAGTAAAAAATAACCAAGTTTTGTACTTAACACAGTCAGTTAAACATTATATTTCATTTTGTTGTTAGCAAACATCCACATAATTAGCAGCCTTTTAGAACTACATTAATATGCAGTGTTCACTTCATTGGCTACAAAAAAACAGAAAAGAAAATCACTTACATCCGTCATACACGTTGCTACAATTTTTCTTAGTGAAGGAAATAATTCTGCAAAAATTGGTTAAAAACATAAAAGACCAACGTCAAATACAACGGATTAAGTTTGTAGAAATTAATATTGATAAGAATTCCTTAGCATTTAGTACTGAAGATAATGTTGAACCTAGAAGTCTAGCTAATCGAAGTGTTGGTTGTCAAATTAATGATTTATTTTATATCTTTTATCATATTTTTGAAAAAATATTGTTTATATTTTAAAGCTCGATAATAAGGTTCCTTTTCTGACCACATAGTGTCCCTTTTGTCGATTAGTGCTGCCATCTATAGTTCGTCAATTAAATTTAATTTTTCCTTGATTTATATCTTCGCCAACAATTATTACGCAATCAAATGCTGATAATATTGCGGTATTGATGATTAGCATATTCGCATCTTCAGTTGCTTCTAAGATCATAAAATTCTTAGCTCCATATGTTGTCTTCAACATTTTTATTATCATTTTACAGGAATTTATCATGTGAGACAGTTAGAATTATTGTCTCATCAATAGGTATGTCTGCTAAAGCAGTTATTCGTGATTGTTGGGATCTCTCCGAAAGTATGGTACTATAGTTTGCTAGATCTTCAGTATATCCATCGAATACGATTAAGGCATTGGATTTATATTTTGTATCGCCAAAATTTGTCTCCAGAAGATTGCTTAAACGCTTTGAACATAGAAGATTTAATGCATTTACGAATAAAATATTTTACAAATGAAATATTTTTTTCGTCAAATGTGTCAGAAAAGAGATATTGTGAAGAAACAGTTATTAGGCACCATTTTCCAATATGACAGCAAGAGTGACAGATATACAGGTAGAAAAGCTAAAATTCGGAAAGAGTACAACAAAATTTATAAAATAACCAATTTTCAAATCTCCCGGAAAACTTTACAGGTAAACCCTTTTTTTGACTATATGACTGGACTTAAATCATTTATTTAAACAGACACAAGTTTAAACAAATATTTTTAAAAGTATTTGCTCACAAAAGTAGAGAAAGTTTCCGATAGGCAAATATTATTATAAAGCAAAATTGGGGACGATCTTTTGCAATTATTCAAGTGGTCTGCAACATAATAAAGATAAATATTTGCGCAAAATATTTAATTATCATAGGAGCCTTTATACATATGAAAATATTAATGATCACTTGAAACTTGAAAATAATTTACTTCTACAATTAGGACATCCAGTGTATTGTTCAAATAGTCATGATTGTGATAATTTTAGCATCTTAAATAACTGCTTTATAAATTGTATTCGCTTATGTAACGGATTATGGATTATTATTATTATTGTTAATATTGAGCGTTATTTATTGTAATTACAAATGATTTCTTTTCTATATTTATATTTATATCGTATCATTGTTTTCTTTCGTTCTTTCAAACGAATTGTGATTCATTGTGACTTATTGAAATTTATATAATTCTTAATCATTAGTCTTTGGGTAAAATTAAATCAGTACGAGTTAAAGAGAGCTATTGTGCAGTTGGAATAAAATCGTTTGGATAATTTTGTAGTTTTATTCCGGACTAACCGTTACAATTCAGAAGTGGGATTACCGGGAATAAATCGCCTGTAGTTTAAAATGAGTGGAGGGAACGATAGTGATAAAAGTGTTGAGAAAAATACGAAGAAATGTAAACGTCGCGAAAATGCTAAGCAAAGAAAAGAAATAATTTGTAATTACAATAAATAACGCTCAATATTAACAATAGTAATAATAATCAATAATTTATATATAATAATCCATAATCCGTTACATTTAATTATTTTTAACAGAAAATTAATTCTGCCCAAAGGTTGCAAATAATTTTGATTAATAGTCCGAATTTAAATATTATCACGTCTATACACAAATTAAATAACGTTACAGAAAAACGATAGAAGTAATAATCTTACCCATTAATAATTTCAAACAATGAGTTTAAAAATATACTTTTCAGCGAAAGTATTGAAATAGTTACAGAAGTATAGTGGCCTATTAATTTTACCAAAAAAATTTAAAAATTGCATTAAAGTTCAATTTCACGAAATTATTTAAAAGATTTTAAAACAAAAATTAAAAAGGAAATGGATTTTTTGCCAAAAGTCTATAAAAGTGCTTCTTATGTTAGTCTTTTTCTGGCCATTGCTTGCAGCCTAGGGAAAAATCCTAAAAAATTCTTTGGTATTATTATCAATCTTCACCAAAAATCAGGATGAGCACATCTTTTAGTTTGTTAAAAATTAAAAAAAAAATACTCGTACTCATGGGTTAAGTTATTTTGTCTCCAAAACTTTTCATGTAAAAAGTATAAAATTTTCATGAAAATATATTCGAACACAACGACTACAACGAACTGCAAAAAAAGTAACAAAAAAAAAATAATTATTACTGCATAATAAAAATTATTTATTATTTATAACAGTTCTATGTTCTATGTTTCCTACCGTTTGAAAATTTTAATTTTAAAAATAACTGGTCCGTCAGTTTCGGATACCGTCCCTTCTGTCTACGATCGCTGTTTTGGAGTAGAAAAATCTCTAAAAAGTATTTGATCTTCAACGTGAATATGACACGAAAAATTCCCCATAATACTACTACTATATATGAAAATAAACTTTTATGATTGTGTTTTCCACAATACCGACAAAAACTGGATCAGGAACCTGAAAATAACGAAGACTGGTTCTTGTCATTTTTGAATTTGCTATCGTTTTTGAAATATATTTTATAAACAGATGTACGATTATTTATCAAAAACTGCATTCTTTCTGCAGTCTACATATTTAACGCAATTTCCAATGCTTGAGTGTACAAAAGTTTGTTTTTCTGCGAAAAGTCGAATGATCTCATGTTTTAAACCAAATACCAATTGGTGGCGCAAGTTTTCTTTGCCATTATTGCATATAATTGCTATTTTTCGCACTATTAGCTTAGATATAGGTTCATTGATTGCTTGTACTCATTATTTAAATTTATATCTATCTGCTATTTCGGAGGGTTCTCGTTCCAGATGTTGTTTTACAAGAAGAACCAAGGAATCATATGTAAAAGACTTTTGGGAATACAAAAGTCAACCAGCAATGAAGAATATCAGCAAGAGATTGGATAACATTGAGAAGTTACAAAAAGAAAACGCCTCATTAAAGAAAGACGTTTAAAACCTCGAAGATAGAGTTGCATCACTTGAACAGCAGGTTAGATCTAACAACCTAGAAATTTTCGGTATCGATGAGAAACCCAATGAAAATCTGTTGAAAGTCTTAGAAAAAATTGGTGAACACATCGAATGTCCAATCCAACCCAGTGACGTTGACTTAATATTCCGAGCTAACACTTTCGTGCAAGGAAAACCTAAACCTGTAATTGTCAAGTTAACTTCAAAAAATTATCTCTTATGGCTATCTCTTTTTACTTTCAAAATGTACGTGGACTGAAGTCCAAACTTTCACAAGTTTTTAAAAAATCCTTAAGCTCTGATAATCAGATTATTTGCTTATCTGAAACATGGTTAAATAACTCTATTTCCTCATCTGAGATACTTAGTGACACGTTTAATATCTATCGTCGTGATCGAGAAGACAGCGCATCCACAAAACAAGTCGGTGGTGGTGTATTAATTGGGGTTAACAAAGTTCTATGTAGTGTTGTGCGGTACGAGTGGATGACAGATTCTGAGGATTTTTGGATCACAATTAAGCCTACTGATAAATCTTTTAAACTTTATTTGTGCTGTGTATATATTCCTCCTAAAGATTCAACGTCATTGAGTGTTTTTTGTACAAAATTAAATGAAATAATAAACAACCATCCCGATGACACGTTTGTCATTTGTGGAGATTTTAATTTACCAATTATAACTTGGTCTTTTGATGCAGTTAATAAAAATTGCGTTCCTAAAAATTTTACTGATACCTGCTCTAACTTGTTTATTGACACCATTTCTTGTTGTGGTCTTTCTCAGTTTAATTATTTTCTCAATACTTCAAATAATACATTAGATTTAGTTATGTCCAATTCTTTCTTTATTGACAATTTGGATATCACTGACAACCCCCTAGTGCCAGAAGATAACAATCACACTGCTCTAGAGTTTACTTTCAGTGGTTTGAATATTAGTGTGTCTAATAATTTTCGTAATGAAGACTTTACCTTTAATTTTAGCAAAGCCAATTACGATTTAATAAAGAAAGAATTGCAGTCCTTTGACTGGACAAATGAATTTTCGGATTTCGACATTAATGACAGTGTCCAAAAATTTTACAATGTTTTAAACAATATTTTTGAAAAATATATTTCAAACCATCAAAAGGTTAAGTCCTTTTTTCCACATTGGTTTACTATTAATACGATAAAAGTGATCAAGGAGAAGAGAAAATATCATGTTAAATGGAAAAAGTTTCATAATAATCTTGACTATCTAACATTTAAATTGCTACGTGGACGTTCTAAATTTTTGATTGATCACGACTATCAAAATTATCTTAAGCAAATTGAAACTTCAATTCCCAGTAACCCTAAAATGTTATGGCAGTTTATTAAAACTAAGAAAGGCAAAACTTATGCAATTAATTCTTTAAAAGATAGAGATGAAATGATAACTGATGGTGATAAGATCTGTCAAATATTTTCATCGTATTTTAATTCTGTGTTCAATCCTCCTAATATTAATAATAATAATAATAATGTTATAATTGATGACAAACAAGACACCATTGGTCATTATTTTATTCCAAAATCAACGATTTTACACAAAATCTTAAAACTCCCAGATAAAGCTGCTGGTATAGATAATTTACCTACTTGTTTTTTGAAAAGCTGCCGTATTGAAATGGCAGATATTCTATTCGTTCTGTTTAATAAGTCTCTCTGCGAGGGATGTTTTCCTAATTCCTGGAAAAGAGCCCTTGTAGTTCCGATTTTTAAATCTGGAAATAAATATCTCGTAGAAAACTATAGACCTATTTCTAAACTTTGCATTATCTCTTAAATTTTTGAATCAATTATATCTTACTATTTGAAAAACTGAGATCAAATCATTTATTATTCAGGAGCAACATGGCTTCGTTAAAAATCGTTCTATAGAATCTAACTTATTCTTGTACACAGATTATTTGCTAGAAACAATGGAAAAGGGAGAACAAGTGGATGCTATCTATACTGATTTTAGTAAAGCTTTCGATAAGATTGATCATGGTATATTGCTTAAAAAGTTGGCTAGTGTGGGTATTTATGGAAATTTATTAAGGTGGTTTAAATCTTATATTAGCAACAGATCTCAGGCTGTCTGCCTTGGTAGGTATCGTTCTTAACTCTCCAATATTACTTCAGGAGTACCTCAAGGTTCTCACCTAGGCCCTCTGCTATTTATATTATACATTAACGACATTTCCTCTTGTTTCAAATTTGCAAAATTCTTATTGTTTGCTGATGATCTTAAGATATTTCTAAAAATTTCTAGTGCCATTGATTATATACTAATTCAACAAGACTTGGACAGGTTAGCTCTTTACTGCCAAAATAACAATCTCTTTCTTAATGCAAAAAAATGTCATTGGATCATCTTCTCTAGAAACAAACACATCTTAGTAAATCAGTATTCTATCAATAATGAAGTATTGAATCGTGTTTCAGAGGTGAAAGACCTCGGAATTTTCTTTTATTGTAAACTTCTATTCGATTCCCATATAGACTATATCTCTAAAAAAGCAAACAAAGCCCTAGGCTTCTTAATGCGAGTATGTTATGATTTTAAAAGTGTGGATTCCATTCGAACTCTATACATGGCATACGTAAATAGTTTACTTAACTTCGGTACTGTTATATGGAATCCTCAATATAATACCTATATTGACAGATTGCAAAATACACAGACGAAATTTGTAACTTATATTGATAAAAAAATATACCATAATTCAGAATTTTTTTTTTTATTTAAAAAGATTTAAATTTTATTTCTTTGTCTGACAGACGACAACTTTCAGATGTAAAGTTTATTTTTAAAATTGTTAACAATCATATCGACTCAAGCGCTATCCTACTATCCTATCCTACTAATATTATATAGGCGAAAGTTTGTTTGGATGGATGTATGGATGTATGGATGTTTGTTCCTCTTTCACGCAAAAACTACTAAACGGATTTTAATGAAACTTTACAGTAATGTAGCTTATAGATCAGAATAACATATAGGCTATAATTTATAAAGATATTGTGTGAATTGTCCAAAATATAACGATAAATGTCATTTAAGTCTGAAAAAATTCTGCAATCTGCGAGCTACTCAGGCGTGTGCTGCAAAAACAGTTAGTGCTACATGTATATAATGTATGGTGAAAATATTTATCTTAAATAGTCCTACAAAAAATTCTGCGACACCATATATATCTATCTTTTATGAGTAAGCCATTATTGTCAAAATAGTGAACCATAAATACAATAAAAATTGATAATTTATTTCTAATGCACATTTGGTAGTAATAAATGGATCCTTATCAAAATGAATACTTTTATCGCTTTTGGTATTTAAAGGAGATAAATTTTGTCCTTCACAATACATCATTTGAGTAGCTACCTATAGGCCTATGATTAGGGGTTTGCAGTGCTTAATTACTGTATTTTTGACAATATTGTTACGTTATTACAGTGCGAATGTAACATCTCAATATTGTCAGACTGTTATATTTTTCAAATACGACCCAAAAATTATGTATGTTATAATTTTAATGTCATAATGTTAGTTCTTTTCACGCTAATATAAGCTACTCGAAATACTAATACTGCGCACACGAAGTCGCGGGCACCAGTTATTGATACATAAAGACCTTGCTTTTATTCGAATTACACGCAGACGAAGTCGCGGGCAAAAGCTAGTTTTAAATAAAATACTTTTTAATGTCCCTTCTCATTATACACGAAACAAATACACATTTAAAATTAACCAAAGTTCTACTAATTATTACCGAAACTCTCCCTTGCAGAGATGTAGCAAATCGTATAATTCAATTTCAAATCTTATTGACATTGATATTTTCTCCGATTCTTTGATCACTTTCACAAACAAACTAAAAAAATTCTACTTTTCTCATATCATGGACTAAATATTTTGTAATTTTTTTTTCTTCTTTGTATTTATTTAGGTAAAATAACTCTTTTTCTTTTCAACCACAAATTATATAACATTTTCTTTTTTTATTTGTACATTTACATATAGACTCTAAAATAATTGTGAAAACTGTCTTTGGGTTCGTCCCGTTGTGTTTTCCTTATTGTAAATAAATAAATAAATAAATAAATAAATAAATAAATAAATAAATAAATAAATAAATAAATAAATAAATAAATAAATAAATAAATTAGTTCGTTCGCTTCATCTTTACACTACAATATTCGAGATAGCTGTTATTCGTTCGTATTTCACGTCATTAACAAAAAATTATTGTTCCACTCACGACTCTTATTTGACAAATTTTTTCTGTTGGTATTAGAACTTTCAAATTTTACAGACATTTTAATATTTTAATCCTTCTCGCCAATGTTAAATTCATTATTAATTAAACAAGACTTAGCTACAACTGAACTTTATTTCATTAAGAAAACGGTAGGTATCAGACAGACGTCTTAATGCTGATAAGGATTCAACATAAAAACTGTTACCTACAGAACGAAATATATTGAGACTACACCTATCAGTAGGGCCAATTTTTATAAAAGATTTGCTTAGACCAGATACAAGGTGATTTACAAGAAAGTAACAGGAGGAAGAAGCAAGCACGAGCAAAGTAACGAAAATGGAAAGTTATTGATAGAGTTTGCTACGGAACAAGATATGAAAATAGCTAGCACAAGCTTTGATCATAGAGAAGTACATAAAATGACATGGATTTCACCAGATGGAAGAACCAAGAATCAAATTGATCATGTTCTAATAGAAAGAAAACATCAAAAGTTAGTGAAAGATGATAGAAGTTACAGAGGCGCAGACGCAAATACAGATCACTTTTTGGTGGTAGGAAACGTCAAGCAGCAGCTGCCAAGAATACAGAAGGTAACCAACAGAAGGAAAAAGTATAATGTAGCAAGAATATAGGAAAACGGGATAAGAAAAGAAATGCGGGAGTATTTTAGAACAAATTTGAGAATAATGAAGGAAGAGGACAATGTAGAAACGGAGTGGATGCAACTAGGAAAATTAATGAAAGATGTGGCAGAGCAAAAGCTAGGTTGGGAGAAGACAACAAACAAGAATGGATGGTTCGATGAGGAGTGTAAAAAGAAAATAGAGGAAAAGAATTTAGTACGACTAAGGGCACTAGAAACTGATTCGACAGAAGTCAAGAGCAAATACTCAGAAGTCCGAAAAAACACCAAAAAGTTACTCAGGCAGAAGAAGAGAAATTATATGCGGAATAAATAACAAAATATTGAAGAACACTTTAAAAACAAACAATTAAGAAATTTTTACCAAGAGGCCAAGAAATCACGAGAGGGCGCAGTTAATTACCAAGTACCTTATATTAAGGATAACGAAGGAAGGATATTGGCAGATCCAAGAGAAAAAGCAAAAAGATGGGCGCAATACTTCGAGGGAGTGCTAAATGGTCAAGAAAAAGAACCAGAGCAGGAACAAGAAGTAGAGGAGGAAAGAGAATATGTGGATCACGTGGAGGAACCAACAGATAAAGAAATCTTAAAACAGATGGAAAATTTGAAGAACCATAAGAGTGCAGGAGAGAATGGGATCCCAGCGGAAATTGTTAAATACGGAGGGGAAGAGATACAGAAAAGAATATGCAGAATAATACGTAAAATATGGAACGAAGAAAAAATGCCTGAGAGATGAAACAATGCAATAATATGTCCAATCTTCAAGAAAGGGGACAAAAGTATATGCGAGAATTATAGAGGGATATCACTTCTGGATGTGGTGTACAAAGTTCTGGCTAGAGTTTTGAGAAACAGATTGAATGTGTACCAAGAAAGAATAGTGGGAGAATACCAAGGAGGTTTCAAGAAAGGAAGAGGAACAACAGATCAAATATTTACCCTTAAGACAATAATGGATAAAAGCTACGAGCGAAATTTAGGACTACATGTCATGTTTGTAGATTTTAAGCAGGCTTATGATACAATATATAGAAACAAAATGTATAATGCCTTGAACTTACTAGGAATACCAAAAAAACTTGTGAAGCTAATCAAGATGACATTAGACAATTCATACAGCAGAGTAACGAGCGAAGGAACTACTGTATCAGACAAATTTAGAGTCCAAAAAGGATTAAAGCAAGGAGATCCAATATCGACAACGGTTTTCAATCTAGTGTTGGAAAAAATTGTACGAGATAGCAACATACAAACAACAGGGCTTATTTATCACCACAAGCAACAGATAATTGCATATGCAGATGATTTAGCTTTGCTAACCAGAACAAGGAAGGAACTGGAAAGAGCGTTCTGTAAGTTGGAAGAGGCTGCAAAAAATTACGGACTTAGTATAAATCAGAAGAAATCAAAATATATGGTGCTAAACCATCAGAATGTGGACGGTAGAAAAGAATATATAGAGATTAAAGCGGGGGAGGACAGAAAATATAAAATTGAAAAAGTCTGTGAATTCGAATACTTGGGTGCAACGCTGACAAATAAAAACGAAGAATGGAAAGAAATAAATAAAAGATTAGTGAAAGGAAGTAAAGCTGTGGGATCTTTAAATAAGTTAATAAGATCAAAGGAGTTATCTAGAGAAGCCAAAATTAAAATTTATCACACAATAATACGACCAACAGTTTTAACAAAAGCGAAAGAAACAAAACTGGATATATGGGAAAGGAAGGTACTAAGGAAAATTCTGGGGGGAATAAAAACAGATGAAGGACTCTGGAGAAGAAGAACTAACCAAGAATTGAAAGATCTTTATAAATACCCATCAGTAACAAGCTTCATAAAAGCTCAAAGGGTGAGATGGTTCGGGCATACTAGGAGGATGCCAGAAGATAGATATGCAAAAAAGGTCATTAAAGAAGGGGAAGGAGGTAAAAGAAAAAGAGGGAGGTAAAAGAAAAAGAGGGAGACCAAAGAAAAAATGGTTGGACGCGGTGTTGGAAGATATCAGAGAGGTAGAACCAAATTGGGGTGCAAAAGTACAGAATCGCAACCTGTGGAGAGAAATTGTTAAGGCAGTTGAAGAACGATAAAGAAAAAAAAAGTCATGGGCCTCAAAGTCCTGCAGTACTGTACTATATATAGATACAAGGTGAAAATCATGCAGATAGAGAAAATAAAAATTAAGATGATATAGGAGAATAATCTAAAACACAGAATAGAGATTATGGTAATAGGAACAAAAGGTATAATAGAAAATAACACGAGCGTAAAAAAAGGATTCATGGACGGTACTTTTAAAATTATATTTTGTCATTTTTATTGGATTACTCAGCTGTGTAGTTGCTAAAGAGCCGGTTTCTTAATAAGAATTTGAGATTTTGTTTTTAGATTTGTTTTTTAAATTATTTCGAATATAAATCAAGCATTTCATAACTTGAAATATTTGTAACTATGTTTTATTGTTTTTATAATATTAATAAAATGATTTTATTTTAACAAAACAGGCAAAATATATTTTAAAATTAAGGTTTTGCATAATATTTAAGATTAAGCATATTTTACCATATTATTAACAGTGGATCTTAAAAAAACGTTAAAATCTCGTATAGACGAAAATTCACCGACAATAAATCATTGCCAGCATTGCATATATCGGACTGTTCACCGCCAGCAATTTAGCGCCTAAGCCATTAATCGTCTTAGTAATTCTTCGCTAGCTATTCACCGCCTCAGCAATTAACCGAAAAAAACACTAATAAAAATGTATAAATACACAAAAAAAATTATTCTTTATTTTAACAATATAAACTTAAAACTAAGATTTAGAACGTTATGTTATGTTCTGTTTCACGTAAGTTATTAAAAATATTGTCACTTTATCCAGAGTGTACATTTAGAAAAACTTTGTCGTCCTCGGGGAATACAATGTCACTACGATGTTGTGGAAAAGCAGGACCGCCATCATTTCTTTGTATAATATTTAATATTTGATTTTATTTACATTCGGTAGCTTCGGAACAGCTGCTTGGCTACATCCTACTACTGTACCCAATAAAATGTAAAGCGGCGGATCTTTTGTAGTTTTTACCAAATTTTGAATTTTCTCCAAAATCTTGTAAGCTTTAGTTGAAGCTGCATCATTTCACTATTTTATTTTCTATTGTTGTCACGCGGCCGGACACTTTGTTGAATAATCCTAATTCTTTTAATTATTCCAAAAACCGTTTTAAGACATTGCAAATGACGTTTTATTTTTTATAAAAATATTTAGGTATTTGAATTAGATAGAGTGTAAATATTTATAACAAATTAAGCAAAGTTTAATCTCTTCAATTCTTAGCAGGTATAATTCCTTGTTCGGGCACAAGTTCAGGGATTTTAGTACTATACCCAATAAAAATGCTATGGTCCTGTCTATAATTACGGTTTTAGTTTATTGTACATTTAATCTTCTCAATTCAAATGTATAAATTTTATTATATTTTTATAAACTTGATATATTTTTATTATTTTAAAGTTGATCTAGTAAAATTTACATTTGTTTAAATCTATGGTTTAAGACACCTTCCAATTTTAAAATATTTTTTCATGACTTCGGCAGTAAATTGCTGACGGTAAATTACTAGTGATCAATAGTAGAAGTTGAGAAATACTAATGCGGTAAATTTCGGGCGATTAATAGAGGGCGATGAGCTGCTGGTGGTCAATTTTCCGGACATTAAAAATCATAGGTACTGTTCCACTGTTAATAGTCCTTTTACTCTATGCCGTCGTAAGTAAAATTAGTGATTATATTATGGCTAGTTTGTCAACGTTTGCCCTGTTAAAAAATGGGTAAAATTTGTATGAAATACAATTACACAAAAAATACTGAAACGTTACAAACTGACTGATTTCAATAATTTAACATTGGACTTTATGGTTTATTTATGATCTAATGTAACAGTAAAGTTAAAATCAAAGAACAAAATGTAAGTGGCAAGAACCAATAAAGTTAAAATAAGAAGATGCAAATAAATATATTTTTAATAATGTTTCTTACAACATCTTTATAACTTTCTATTTATAAAACAAATAACAGGCTTCTATACTTTATTTACCGATTGGTTTTGAAATATAAATAAAAAGACTCAACCCTAACGTTTTAAAGCAAAACTTAACATATATTAGTTATTTTTTTTATCTACGACTCTGCTTTCACTAGATTTTGGTAAGTGGTTACCTACGTAGTTCGTCTAGTAGCACACTACTTTTCTATCGAAAAATAATAGCACGGAATGCGATTTCTGTAACGTTCTCAAACATTTTTATTTTGAGCAATATAATATTTTGAAATATTGAACGTAGTTGATACGATGATACTTTCTTACTTTTTAAATTGACGTTGTTTACTGAGGCCAGTTTCATTTACATACAAGAGCAATAGATCCACCCCATTATTCCTTCCCAGTCAAAGGTTGAGAGTAACATATTTTTGGATTCAAATATTGTGGAATCTTTTAAAGCTTAGATACTCTGATATTTTGTTTTCTTTCCGTAGAAATATCATTTAATCATGGACACCATTCGTTTATTGTGCTAACCTCTTATTAGTAATTTAATGATAACTAAAAATGAAACGAGGCAGTTTTAAAACTAATACTTAGCAAAAAAAGTAATGAACGAATCAAATTTTTATTACATTGCTTTTGTTATTGAAACATTTGTCGGTATACAACCACTAAGAATATATCTTTCTATACTCTCTATACAATTTTTCTTTTAGAAAAATTATTGAATAATCCTTAGTCACCAAAGGCCATCACCAATTAACATCTTAGTAATAGCACATCTTGTATACGCATTACCTACCTATCATGGATAGTCAAAAACAACTAAAATAGTTTGCACAAACACGTGTCATTACCAAATGTATGCATAACAAACACAATGCAAACATTGGCCAATTTATATTTTCTATCAAAGTCTACACCATTTACAGATAACCAATTTATTATCCTTTAATTCGCAATTTCTCTTGTCCCTATATTTACAAATAATATGACTGGCTGTCTTGTCAATTTCTTAACAACAATTACTATCTCAAGAAATATTCTGAAAATGTAAATATGAATAATGTATCGGATATATCTTGTTGAAGTTTGCGTAATATTTACTTCTATATCAATCTAGATTATGCAATTAAAGGTATTTTGTTTATAATATTTTTTTCACATAATTTAATAAGAAAATTCCTAATGGTCTCACGTGGATTTACCGTTCTATGCACATGTGGAAAAAGATAAAACAGAAGTGTCAGAAAAATTAGCATTAATATATTTTACGATTATTGTAATGTTAACAGTAATTTTATTAGGTTTTATATTCATAAAATGTTAGCAGTAATTGTATTTGTTTAAAATTTTAAATTAATTTCATAATGTATCAGTAATTATATATTGAAATGAAATATAATTCTGGAGAAGACAGAATTTATTATTTTAAAGTGTTTTATACTTAAATTGTGGTCTTGCAAATTTGTCAGAATAAAACATTGCAACTACGATTTTTGGTCCGCCAAGACAAATTTTAATTTATTTGTATGCGTTTGATCTCTCGCCACTACGCATTCAAGTAGAAAGTGCAAAGAAAAAAACAATATATAGAATGGTCAAAGAAGGAACTTGGGAACTTGGGAAATACCCCAAGATGACATGCCAAAGAAATTTAACTTTGTAAAAAAATTCACTACAAAATTTGGTAGTAAATCTGAATGGGACAGAGACACTATATTCGGACTAAGCCAAAACGCCATAAAATGGTATACTGATGGCTACAATTCAGATAAAAGAACAGAAGCAGGGGTTTTTCGACCTAGAGCCAAATACTCAAAAAGCCAAGCATCTTTTAAGCAGAAATCCGTGCCATCGAAAGATGTATTGAATTTAATATAAAATTTAATATCAAAAGGAACTATCGTAGACAAAAGATTGTAATTATTTTAAATAGTCAGACAGCCATCAAAGCTCTGAACTCACACACAATCAGTTCAAAGATGGTCTGGAAATGACAAGGCAAATTAAATGAACTAGGACAAAATAACCCTGTTACCCTCCTAAGAGTTCCAGGACACATATGATTAAAAGGAAACGAAACAGCAGATAAGCTGGCAAAACAAGGAGCTGAAACCCCATACCTGTGGCCAGAACCATCTTGTGGAATCAGTCGTAGTTCAATCTGAGAAAAACTAAACAAAACAATGCGAAAAATCCAAGTACTGGAACGATCTAGAAGGACTAAATAAATCAAAGACGCTCCTGTGAAACTACAACCAGAAGAGATCTCTTAGCTATCATAATTTTAGTAAGAAGAACCACGTATGGGGGCTTTTTACACAATTTATTTACAAAATTGTTAAGATACACTGAACTCTGCTGGATAACGTCTAACTACTCGACAATACAATGAACTCTTGTGAACACTTGACTCGAACTGACGTTAACTGCCCATACATCCCCTTATATACAATAAATTAAACAAATGAACATTCTGGAACTTTCTAGAATTTTCTAGAAACAATATTTAATCTAGTCAGTGTTATTTTTAGACGTTTCTAAAAATCAACTGTCAATAACAATCTTTCAAATTAAGGTCCCTTCACGGTTATCCCGTTACACTGCCCCCTCCTTAGATTCATTCCTCCTGGAATGTTATTTCCTACATCGGAATCCCGCACACTCCCTGAGTCAGCCAAACCATCTTCTTGGAGTTGCTGCGCATCTCCACTGTGGTTTCCCTGGTAAGGCGCCAAACGATCATGATGGACCACGACGGGTTTCCCTCTGGAAATTTTTACGATCCGATAAATTACATCGTTAATCTTCTTTTTGATGGTGTAAGGACCTTCCCAGTTCTTTTGTAATTTGGGACAAATACCTCGACGCCGTCGGGGGTTATAGAGCCAGACTAAATCTCCAACTTGGTAACTCTTTTCCATTGTCCGCGTGTCATAGTACCTCTTCATCCGATCACTAGATAATTGTAGTTTTCCACGCACCAGGTTGTGTATATTCTCCATTCGATTCTGAAGGTCGGCGACATATTGTTCACGGGCCATTTCTTCACCGGGTTTACAACCAAACACCAAGTCACATGGTAGCCTCATTTCTCTACCGAACAGGACCTTCGCAGGCGTTTGGCCAGTTGATTCGTTGATGGCCGATCGAATTGCCATTAGATCCCAATCCCTCTGACAATCTGACACCACTTTTGACAGATAGTTAGTTATAGTCCGGTTCATTCGTTCCACCATTCCATCAGACTGAGGGTGCATCGCTGTGGTTCTCGTTTTGTGGATACCTAATCTTTGGCAAACTTCTTGAAACAGCTTGCTCTCAAAATTTCTTCCTTGATCTGAATGTAATTCTAGTGGTACCCCAAATCGGCTTACGAATTCTTCAACCAATATATCTGCTAAAGTGGTGGCTTCCTGATTGGGCACTGCATATGCTTCAACCCATTTAGTGAAGTAGTCCATTACAACAAAGATGTATTTGTTTCCTACATCGGTCTGTGGAAGTGGCCCCAATACATCTACTGCAATTCTTTCAAAAGGACTTCCAACCAGGTATTGCTGCATTTCCGCCTTCGGTTTTCGGTGCAGACCGTTACTGGCAGCACATGTAGTGCATTTACGACACCAATCTTTAACATCATTAGTGCAATTTACCCAGTAAAATCTATCTCGGATCTTTTGCAGCGTTTTCGTGATACCCAGATGTCCTCCAGAACTATCATTATGCATCTGTTTTAAAATTTCCGGTACAGCATTTCTTGGGACCACTATTTGTTTCCTTGTTTCTGTGCCCTCGGAATTTTCTACAAGTCTTTTAACGAGCCCACCGTCCAAAACTAAAGAGTTCCATTGGGACCAGTATGCTTTTAAAGCAGGAGAGGATGAGGATATCTCTCTCCACAACGGACGACGGTCCATTCTCTTCCATTCTCGAATCTTTTTTAGAACGGGATCGTTTTCTTGTTGCTGCTCCAGCATAGAGCTCTCGTCTTCTGGCACAACCTTAACTAAGGCAAGTTTTTCCTCGTTCTGCTCCACTCGGGTACAATGGGGGCAAGTATTTCTTATGTGGCCTAGTTCTCCGCAGTTCCAGCACCTCACTGGGCGCCTTGTTTTTGAAGAAAACTTCATTAACCTCTCCACTACCGCTTCGACTTCTCTGACGGCATAAACGGCATGGTCGAAGTTACCAGTGTCTTCCATTAGTCGAGCAGCTGCATGTAAGGCCTCCGTCGCTGTATCGAACTCCAGGGCAATGGTCAAGGCGTTTACAAGAGATCTCGGCCTCGCCAACCGTACAGCCCGTTGCAATTCGGCGTGTCGAAGACCATCGGTAAAGGTTTGGATCGCCAGGCACTCCAGAAAATCTTCCGCTGCATTTGGATACGCAAACCGTACCATTTTTTCCACTTCAGCTTTGAACTCCTGAATAGTTTCTCCATTTTTCTGCTTCCGGCCTTTTCAACTGCACTCGGTATACCGGTTGTAGATGACTTTGACCATAACGCATCTCTAGACGATTTACCAATAGCTCAAAATTGTCAACCTCATCCGGTGTCAATACATGCAGGACGTCTAAAGCCTCGCCTCGCAGAGCCATGGTTAGGAACAATGCCTTCTTTTGGGGTGACCATCCATTCGCTCTGGCCACTGCGTCAAATTGTTTCAGGTAATTTGACCAGGAAGTCATCCCGTCGAAGGTCGGGGGTTTTATCGTCATCCGTACCTGTGCCGCCTCTCCGTTTCGACGTCTACGTGGCCGGTTTCCCTCCTTTCTGCATTTCCGTCGCCGTGGTGGATGATTTGGTTTCGGCGACAAGCTTCCAGTTCTTGTTGAAGCTTCCTTATCTCGGACTGCATTTGCTGGTTGATCTGGTTTTGCTCGTCTCGCAAGTTGGACACTTGCTGATTTTGTTCGTCTCGCATGTTGGTCACTTGCTGATTCATGTTGTCCACTTGCTGATTCAAGTTGTCTACTTTCTGATTCAACTTGGCAACTTGCCGATTTTGCTCGTTACGGAGATGTGATATTTGCTGGGAGAAGGAACTGGATAACTCTTCTGGTAGGGTAGACATCCGTTGTGATAGCTGGGACACCTCTTCGCGCTGGCTTCTTATCTGACTGGATAGCTCCTCTTGTTGGCTCTTCATCTGACTGGACAACTGGGAAAGTTGTTGAGTTTGTTCTTCTTGTTGGCTAGTCATTCGTTGGGACAGCTGGGACATATCTTCGCGCTGGCTCTTCATCTGACTGGATAGCTCCTCTTGCTGGCTCGTCATTCGTCCTGATAGCTCCTCTTGCAGCTGGGAAAGTTTTTGAGTTTGTTCTTTTTGTTGGTTCGTCATTCGTTGCGATAGTTCAGAAATTGCTTTTTGAACCGGATCATCGAACTCCACAACGTCAGGGTCCAAATTATTACTTAGGTAGTATTCACGGAGCCTATTCAACAATACAGATTTGGTCCCAGTAGTTTCCAATTCTAATTCTTCGAGCTCTCTTCTGAGCTCTGCCACGAATAGTTCATTTATCTTTTTTCCAGGCATTCTTGTATCTTCACCCCACACCTGACACCAATTTGAAACACGTATGGGGGCTTTTTATACAATTTATTTACAAAATTGTTAAGATACACTGAACTCTGCTGGATAACGTCTAACTACTCGACAATACAATGAACTCTTGTGAACACTTGACTCGAACTGACGTTAACTGCCCATACATCCCCTTATATACAATAAATTAAACAAATGAACATTCTGGAACTTTCTAGAATTTTCTAGAAACATTATTTAATCTAGTCAGTGTTATTTTTAGACGTTTCTAAAAATCAACTGTCAATAACAATCTTTCAAATTAAGGTCCCTTCACGGTTATCCCGTTACAGTATTATAACAGGAATAATAACCAGGCAGTGCCGATTAAGAGGGCACATGAAGAAACTAGGATTGGTAGATGAAGCAAAGTGCAGATTTTGTAAGGTAGGGGATTAAACCTCAATACACATACTCTCAGAATGCATTGCATTACGTAATTCTAGGGCCAAATAACTAGGGTCATACAAAATAGAAGAGGAAGATATACCTAATTTGAAACCCAACGATATCCTAAACTTTCTAGGAAAGATAGGACTTAAAGAGCTGCTATAAGTCTGAAGAAATCATCAGAACTACCTATAGCAAGAAAAGAGGGACAGTATTTTAAAATAAAGAATTGCAAAAAATATATAACTTAATAAATAATGATAAAAATGTGCCTTATTTTCATAGTTGGGTGGTTTTTAAGGTCGATGAACATGAATAAGAAGTCAGTCAGTGCCTCCGGAGAACCTGTGCCTGGAAATGGTGCAATCACCGTAATCTTTTGGAACACCGTGAAAATTTGTTTTTTAATTGTCCCAAACTCGTTTCTACGATGTTTTTGAGGTGACTAAGAACGAATATTGTGACAACGACTTTAGCCTTAGAGATAATTGGTGACTTATTATTACATATTTAGCAATTGCAAAATTGACTTTATGAAGAAGAATGATATAAAATGATACTAATTATGGTTATGGATGGAAATTAAGAAATAATTCTTTAATACCGGTCAAAAAAAGACAAAGAATATTTTTTCATGTATTACACAAAATAAATTATTCGATTTACCCATAACTATAATTTCCAAGATTGGATTTTCATTTTGTGACATCAAAAGACAAATTATGGAAGAAATTATTAAAGTATTCCAGGGAAAAACGTTTGAATTATCAACTGCAGGTCCTAGATACCTCGGGGGCTATTGTCGTAACGATATTCGTTCCCAGTCAACCTCAAAAACCTTTGGAACGAGTTTGAGATAATTAATTAAATAATAAATTCTTCTCAACTATGAAAATCTGGGAGCATTTTCATTATTTGCCACGTTATATATTTTTTGCAACTGTTTATTAAAAAATGCATTTTTCTAATACGCAAATACGGCTTTTTATTTGTATACGGTACCAAAAATTCCTGAAATATTCACAAATTCAATGCATCAAAGTACATTAAAATCCGTCTTAAAGTCAAAAAGTCGATAGTAATGGGTCAGATAAAAAATACACATGAAATAATTAAAGGATAATAGTCCCAAAATTATATAAATGTAAAAAAATTATTGGGTGGTGAAAAAATGTATGCACTTTATATTAAAAAATATATTATTTAACTAGTTGTACTCGCAACGTTGTTCGCGTGGCACGTGATTGTTGTATAAAAATTTAAGGAATGGGAGAGAAATTTTTATACACCAGATGTTAAGTTGAAAGAAGACAAATACGTCTTTGAAAACCGCATTCAAATAGGATCAGTAGTTTTCATGTGATGCGTGCACAAACATCTACATTTCTACAGTTTTATTATATGTATAGATATAAATTAAGAATAGTGTAAATAAATAAAATGTTTTGCAATTTAAAAAGCGTGGGATGCATGTTGTCAATAGATTACAATAGATTACATTGCAATACATTTTTTTATTTACACCATTCTTAATTCATATTTTAAAAAAGTTTTTTTCAACTTTTGGTTTATTTTTTCATCAACAGATGTTTTTAATTTTTTTATTTATTATTGTTTTTTATCTTTAATTTAATTTTAATTTAAGTATTGTACCTACTTAAAAGTATTTTATTAAAGTTATAAATTTGGTTATTATAAGCATATATTTTACAAATTTTGCTAGAAAGACAAGTTATTTAAGTTAGGAAAAAAATATAAATGCACAGTAAATCACATATGCATAAGTAATTTTTACATTTACATTTACATTTTTACATTTACTTTTGGATCCTATCTTTTGAATAGTTCTATTTACATATTGAACTAAATTCAGAGCACATAAAAATGACACAAGACTGTCAACTTACACTCTATTTAATACCATCCAACTTCAAAAAGCAGTAGCAACCAGGAACGTTGAACCAACATCTAGTGCTTCAGCTGCGTCGTTAGCAACCTTATAAGAAGCAGTGCCAAGTGCAAGTGTTAATGTTGGAAATATTAATTATATGCTTATGGATTTTTCAACTTTTTCAGACGCCTTAAAAAACGACTGACAACTAGGAAAAGAAGAGAAAAAAAAGTAAAAATAATAAAATCTTCGTTTTAAAAAACGGAATAAATGAAGAAAACCAAAAAACCCACAGCTGTGCTAGAGGTCAAGTAAAATATAAAACTGAAAGTAAAAGTAAAGAAGGTTGCAACTCAGCTAAATTCGCAACATTTGCATTATTTGCAAAAAAACGTTCGATGATGATTGAATTTAATAGAAAATATGTGAGGATACAACTCATGAAGCATGTGTAGATTTAAATCCATCTAATGTGTACTATTACTGAGATATAAGTCTTCGATTGCCTCGTCTTTGAGTGCGCCCTAGGTAGGAATCTTCAAACCATTCCAGAAAAGGCTGTAATGAGCATTACCGGTAAGGGTAATTAACTGTATTTGCTATTTTAAACAAAAAGTGACACACTGAGATTAGCCATATTATGACCATAAGTGTAATGACAACTTCGCGTCGAATCGGCCCTGCGTCGAAAGGGCCAGCGTTGAATTACCTCCGCGTCAAAACGGACGCGTCGAATGGCCAGCGTTGAATCGGCCGCGTCGAATTGTCCTAGACCGGTTTGGTGTTAATCACTGTATCCCTTATGTACCTTTCATTTAGCCTCTCTAGCGTTTTTAATAAGAATGATGTAAGGCTAATGGGTCGGTAAGCTTTTGGAATGGAGTAATCCATTCTTCCAGGTTTTGGTATGAAGACAACATTTACTTCTCTCCACATCTTTGGTATATAATTCAGAGGTGGGGAAAAACTGAATATAGTTCATATTATCAAGACAAAAAATGGCCTGATCACTATTTGCTTATAAATCGTCGAAAATCATGTAAAAATAATAATGTTATTTCGCTTTACAAATCAAGTAATTCCTTTTAGCTAAGATATTTTACAATCTAAATTAATTTAAAATATACAATTTTTGGTTAACGTTTTTTGTTTTTCTCCCAACATCAAATAGTAAAATCGTTTTGTCCGTTTGTCCATCTGTCCGTCTCTCTGTATACACATCTTCGTTTTTACATTGGCTAGAGACACCATGCAATGACATGTCAAATAAAAGCTCTTTGTCCGAAGTCGTTATTAAGGGTGTGAATTTTTTTATCAATTCCAGTTCAAAATTTAAAACCTTAAAAAGTAGTGTACAGTCGTTTGGGGTGAAAACAATAAAGTCACTTGACTTTTCCCGGTGCAATATTTTATTTGTTACCTAATTATTCAAAGAGATACAGCGATGCAAAGACAAACATAAACTTTATACAAAATGAAAGTGAGGTAAAAAAAATGAAAACTGTTGCTTATACTTAAATAGGCTTTTAACTACCTATTCCTTTTTTTTTCATCATTTTCTTGTTCTGAAAAAAATTTGTTTTTATTCACTGCGCTTTGTAATTTTTGTGCAGGTATAAAGCCTAAACGTTGGCATAACTTAGTAGATAATTTGACTAATAGCTGTTACCTTATTACCCAATAACCTTTTTTATAATTATAATATATTTTAGTCCCCAAGCAAATAGGTACAATAAATTTGTCAACCTGGTCGAAAGGAAAATATTTTGTAAATCTTCTTTATTAAACAATATCTTTAATCTTTCGTAAATTAAATTCTATTTAAAACACCAAACACAGTATTTTAAATTATTCAACATCCTTATTTTTCAATGTTTGGCAATTACATAATTTATGTTATAAATTTTAATAACAATTATCTTTGACAAGTTTTTATTTTTACTTAAGTTATGGAGTACGAAGTGGGTTAAACAGTCTAAAATTTAAATATTTATATCATAAAACCCGCTAATTTGCAGACGACTGACATTGAAATGTTTGATGAATTCAGATATGGAAACTACAATAAAAGTGGAGCCATTGGTTAAGATGTATATTTTATATAATGTAATAAAACCAATTTACATTTGAAACATATCGGAAAAAGGAAATATTATGAAATTAATAAACTGCTAAATGTTAAAAACATGACATATCCTTTTAAATATAATATTTTTTGAAAACAAAATTTGTTAATTTTAATCTATTTAGTTAAAGAATAACCTTTTATTTTAGTAATTAATATGCATTATTTAAAATATTTCAGGGTGGAAATTTTAGTAGAAAATCCCAATTAGTCGCGTCAAAGTAGGTTTTCACTTCTAACTTTGGTCAGAAAGGTCCGATCGAGCTCATTTTTTTTTAAATGTTCATTGAGATCTTAGATTCAAAGTTGTGTAAAATCTGGATGCCGCTCGGCCCCCCTCCCCCCCCCCCCAAATTCGACCCAAGTTGGGGTGTTTTCAAGAAGGTATATACATGATGAGACTGCCCTCCCAACCCGGCCAAATATTTCACTCGGGGGTTTTGAAGTCCCCTCCATCTATTTCTTCGGTCAGGTCGCCTTTTCGATCTTCCCAGGGGCGTCTAGAAGGGCCTCCAAGGGTCCAAAATATAAGATATTTACAGAAATGTGCTCGGCCTGTCATACTGGGTTAGGGGGATTCCGAAGGGCGGGGTTTTCATTTCTGTTAAAAATTAAGGCTTTTTAACCCATTAGGGCCCTATAAAAAGGGGCCCATGGGTCATGGGGTCTAAAAATTATGATTACGCGGGATTGAATTTCAGTGTACAGAATTGGTACGATCAAGTATTATAAGGCTACCAACCATTTATTTGAGCAGCCTGCGATTCTGTGACCCATCCAGGGGTGGACAAAAGGGGTGCCGGGGCCCAAAAATGTGATTTGATTGGATTCGATACCAACGTAAAAAGTTGATATAATCTGTCCAGCGAATAGTCTCCCCAGCCTTTCTGAGTCCATGTCACTCTCTGTCGGATCCAGATATGGACGGGAGGCGTTCCAAGGGGGCTCAAATTGAAATTTTCGTAAAATTCCCTTATCTCATACAAACTTGATATGTTGAGGGTTTGTACGGGTGTACTTTTGGGTTGCCCTGGCATGCGGCTATGCCCCCAGGGATTTACGAACAAGGGTGCTTGAGGGGGTGAAACTCGCATGTTCATCTAGCACTCGATTCGATTTGATTTCATCAGCTTTATTTGAACTGATTTGTATAATAAATTGTTAATTAATCAGTTATAACAATTTATTATACAAATCAGTTCAATATAAAGCTGATGAAATCAAATCGAATCGAGTGCTAGATGAACATGCGAGTTTCACCCCCTCAAGCACCCTTGTTCGTAAATCCCTGGGGGCATAGCCGCATGCCAGGGCAAGCCAAAAGTACACCCCTACAAACCCTCAACATATCAAGTTTGTATGAGATAAGGGAATTTTACGAAAATTTCAATTTGAGCCCCCTTGGAACGCCTCCCGTCCATACCTGGATCCGACAGAGAGTGACATGGACTCAGAAAGGCTGAGGAGACTATTCGCTGGACAGATTATATCAACGTTTTACGTTGGTATCGAATCCAAGCAAATCACATTTTTTGGGCCCCGGCACCCCTTTTGTCCACCCCTGGATGGGTCACAGAATCGCAGGCTGCTCAAATAAATGGTTGGTAGCCTTATAATACTTGATCGTACCAATTCCGTACACTGAAATTCAATCCCGCGTAATCATAATTTTTAGACCCCATGGCCCATGGCCCCCTTTTTATAGGGACCTAATGGGTTAAAAAGCATTAATTTTTAACAGAAATGAAAACCCCGCCCTTCGGAATCCCCCTAACCCAGTATGACAGGCCGAGCACATTTCTGTAAATATCTTATATTTTGGACCCTTGGAGGCCCTTCTAGACGCCACTGGGAAGGTCGAAAAGGCGACCTGACCGAAGAAATGGATGGAGGGGACTTCAAAACCCCCGAGTGAAACATTTGGCCGGGTTGGGAGAACAGTCTCATCATGTATATACCATCTTGAAAACCCCCCAACTTGGGTCGAATTTGGGGGGGAAGGGGGGCCGAGCGGCATCCAGATTTTATACAACTTTGAATCTAAGATCTCAATGAACATTTCAAAAAAAACTGAGCTCGATCGGACCTTTCCGACCAAAGTTTTAAGTTTTTGGGTTTTTAGCCTTACTTTGACGCGACTAAATAATTGGTCTCAAACTATTTGAAGTAATAATATTTGGCAAATATTAAAATTATGTCAAATTTTATAGTTTTATTTGTCACACAAATGGTCTTAGCTTCATTTAGTATTGTAAAGCTAAGCAGTTATTTGTTTTAATAAACTAATTAAAAACAATATTTTTATTCGTCATTCTTTATAAATAATGTTTAAGGTAAATGTATGAATGGACTTGTTAACACGAAAATTGAAACAAAATTTGTTAAAATATTATAATTTTCTCTGAGAGTGGTAATTTATTTTGACCAACTGTAAGGGTTGCTATAGAAATTTAATTTTGGAAGCTTTTTAATCGATTTATCTACACAAAACCACTAATTCTTTAATATAAGTTGCGAATGTTTCTGTAAGAGTATTTGTCGTATAGTTTAGTTAATTTTTAGTAACTCAAAAAATAATAACAAAAAGTTTAAATGATACAGAATAACTTAAGCAATAGTCTCATGAAAAAGACAGCATTCATGACTGGCATTTCTTGTTATTTCTTGTTATTTCAAATCAAAATCAAATATAATTTATTGCATAGTAGAAAAAACTACATTTCAATTTACAGAATAAAAAAAAACAAGATTATAAAAAATAATAATAAAACCCTAATTAAAACAAATTTAACCTATAAGCAAAAGGTGTTGATTGAATGAATTACTTAAAAAGTCAGACATTAATGTTTCATTAACACCCACAATTAAAACTATAAGGGCGCTAGTCACTCGATCCTGCAACGTATATGTATAAAAAAAAAACTAAAAAACAAAGTGCTAAGAACACAAAATTTAATATTATAAGCTCTATTCGTTGTACATGGCCAAACCCAATCCGTCACGAGACTTAACTATACAGAAGATGCATCCTTACATGCTGACGAAAATTTAACAGACTTAGACTTTTCAATTCAACAGGAATATGGTTATAAGACTACGCCATTTTGTATGTAAAAGATAGACGGAACCGACTGCTAGATGGCAAGGAATAGAAAGACGACCACGATGACGTAGGTTTAGATTGTGAATGTCCGTTCGAAATGTGAGACGTGTAAACAAATATGGTGGACTAAAATCTTATAAAAGAAACTCAACATATGAATCCTACACCAACCCTCCAGGAATACAATAACATATATAAAGTGCAAACAGGAATTCTGAATTTGTTGAATCCTAGAAATCAATCACAGAAATTTAAATGACTCAGGACACTGACGAAAGGGATACATTTGCCTAAAGACGAATAGACTTTTTTGACGAAAATAGAAATATGCTCTCTATAGCAGGCACAAATATCTAGCCACTGATGAATTGCTAAGCTTTAAAAGTAGATTCTGCTGAAAAAAAATCCCGGTCTCTATTCTTGTAGAAAAGGAGAACAGACGACTTTTGAGGCTTAATTTTTAAGCAATAATTATTCACATTTAACGTTAAACAAGTTTAATTTTCATTGTTAATGTGCGCCGCCACTGCCACTTCCTTAGTGCTAAATGAAAAGTACAACTGCAAATTATCGTCATGAAGATGATACTTACAGAACATTAAACAACGATATAAATTTGAAGTATATAGAGTATACAGCAAGGGTCTCAAAATAGATCACTGTGGCACACCAGCAGACAAGTACAAACGGTTGCCAGATATCTTAATTCGCTGCGACTTTTTCTTGAGATAATTAGTGGAAAATGACAAAGGAATCTCTGATAGACCAATATAACGAAAAATACTTAGTGACAACATCTGATTGATAGAGTCAAAAGCTTTTGAAAAATCTATGAGGATCAGCAGTATTCTGGTGAGCATCAAAGGATGCAAAAACATCATCTGTTAAACATAGACTAATACCAGACTGTGTTTTAGGAAGCACTTTAAAGGTGCCCAGATGTTGCCGCAATTGACGTTTAATATTTTTTTCAAAATTTTTTGAAATTGGTGTTAAATTACTTATCGGTCTTAGATCTTTTAATGCCTTCCACTTTTTACCCTTTGGAATGGAGATAGTAATTGCCTCTTTCCGTCCAAAAGAAAACACCCCGTCCAGATGGCATGTATTAATTATATTTGTAAGAGGTAATAGAACAGATGGGCTAGACAGCTAAAACATTTTACACGCAACACCATTGTAGGCCTCTTCTCACGACGAATTGAGGAGGTAGAATATTTCGCAGGTTCCCAGCAGCAATCCTTACAGGCATAGGTGAGTCATTTCTACCGAAAACATAACATTTGGCACGAGCCTTATTATTTCTAAGTTTTATCATATATATAATGTTTATGGTAATCCACGATTTATATTGCTTATTTTTTAAGCGGATTACTACTAGAGCGTGTAAATCAAAAATTTGCAGTAAATCTACCTTCTGATCTATTATGTCCGTTAATTATTTCTAGTTATTTTTTTATTTATACCAGCAGTCGCGTCATTTTTAAATTAGGTAATCATTATAAATTGCACGAGTAATTCAGTCGGAGACTAAGTATAGTTAATAGGAATAATCAAGTCATTAATCAAAGTTGTCCAAGAAACAAAGTAAACAAAATAAAGAATAGAAAACAAATTATAAATCTAAATTAAATAATTTGCGTTTCCTAACAGCACATTCTATCCAGTAGCTATATTTTTTCTGTTTCTCTTACATAAAAAATATCTGCACATTGTGAGAATATTATTAAAGTTTAACACAAACGAAGTTACGTAACCCATTAACATACAAGAAATGGCCAAGTACACTTCATCAAAAAATGTAAAAAGTAATTTTAAGAACAGAGATTAAAAAGTTATTTTGATGTGGGTCATAACAATTTTTTAAGCAACTGCTTCGAAGTTCAAAACAATTAACCTCGAACACGTAGATGATGATACTATCACTTCTAGTAGCCAACAATTTCTTAAATTTGGTGTTGATGGGTGCGGCATTTTTTTTTAATTGAAAAATGTTTATTAGTAATTTTTTAAGTATCGATTAAAATTAAACAAAAAATATGTCTTTTTAATAAATACAACATTTACTTGTAATATAACTTTTGATAATAAGGTAACCTATGTTCGTAAATTTAAAAAAGCAAGCTACTTGAAATGTTAGGAATCTGTATTATTTTTAAATGCTGTTACCTTAGTTAAAAAATATGTAAGAAATTTTTAGTGTATTACATAAAGCGAAAAATAATCACTTTACAGATACAAAAGCTAGGAGGTGTATGTGAAAAATATCCAACATCGCCTTAAATGTAAATGCCCTCGTCGCATTGTCTTTAACCAGTATTATGGTGACTTTTAAGAGTTTATTTTTTTTAATTTGTTAACAATGAACAGTTTTAGAAAAGCTATGTCAGAACTATCCCGAGGTTGGCAAAACAGCACAATAAAGTATTTCGTTAAAAACTGACCCACAAGATTCGATCAGTGAGCTGGCTCTTTATCGTGATGGAGATCCATTCACCGCTTGACCAAAAATGCTACCATTGTCTTCTTAGCACATTAAGAAATTGTTTTAAAATTTAACCATACTGTTCTTTTATAATCATCTGACAACTTTTTTTGGTCAAAGTTCGAAACAAAGTTTTCTGGTAAAGATTGTTGTTTTGTTACGGGAGCGTAACCGTAAACCCACGATTAATTTTCAGTGATAACTTTCTTAAACACATTATTATTGTTACTTTTTCTAGGATGTTTTAAGAGATTTGGAACCTAAAATTTGTATGCTCTGCACTGAGTAATTTCGAAATAAACTTTACAAACACGAGTTTTATATTAAACTTATGGTTAAAATTGCACAAATTAAAGTATATTCAAGATTATCTTTTAATTCAATCTTAAGTCGCAGCACTCGGTATTATTGTTGCTGACGAAATTTGGTGAGAACATTTTCTTTTAACATATGTAAAGTGGCTTGTAACTATTTAACTATTATTTGGCCAATGTATAGTATATTCACAATTATAGTAACTAACTTATGCAAAATTTAAAAGTATCCGCTGATAAAGTTAAAGCGATAAAGGGATTTACTAACTTCAAGTTACTAGTAGAAACAGCCAGCTTAAGGAATTTTATTGTGTATTTACTTGGCACTGCATATTTATTTTAAATAAATATCTAGATAATTAAGGAAAAAAGGAAGTACAGAATCATTCCGGTGAACACGAATTCCCGTCAGGTTTCTTATGACGAATATAATACACATGAGTTCCCGTTCGACACTTGCAGGTATCTTAATCTCACACTCGAATTGCCGTCCAGTTTATTTAATCCGCTTCCAGGTAAACTAAATAATTCTGAAAATCGTAATCCTGAATTCTAATGAAAAAGTTGAATACTAATAAAATATAGAACGCAATATAAAATTTATAAATGAAAAAATTGTTCAATTTAAAAATAAAGAAATCTCTCGTTACGATTTTATAAAGTGTATGGCCTATAAATTTGGTTATATTGTATTATAATGATTAAAATGAATTTGTTAATATATATATATGTATATTATGTATGCATGACTTCTTTATATGTATGTATTTATGGTACAGTAGTAGTACGCAATAAAATTGTAAAATTAAAATTCCGTATTTTATTTCAATAATACCATGTAAAATAATATCGTGTAAGAGTGCCAAAGATAAAACATTATTTACAACTATTTCTTATTTCATACATCTAAAAACGAACTTAAAACTTTTACTATTATAATAACTGTTATTATTACAATAATATGCAATAAATAAACAGCTAAATAGCAGATGATTCAGGGAATTTACCGCAATTACCATAAACACCTTTTGGACAGGTCAGTTTTCACCCTGACGGGAACTCGAGTGACGGCTTAACGGACCCTAATTATGAAACAGGTAGATTGGTTATCCTGACGGGAATTCGTGTGCGTCCAATCATTCATAAAGAATACTTTTTTTCATGAAATTAATAATAAAGAAATTTTTCGACAACTTTTTTACAACAAATCAACATTAATTAATATGAACCTTTTAAAACGAGTAACTATTAGGTCACATAGGTATTATGTTAAATCTGTTTTTTAATTAATTTTTTTGTATTTAAACCCTATCCGTTGCAAACACTTCTATACAGTTATTCTACCGCACTTAATTTCAGTATTGTGGGCTGAAGCCTGTCAACTAAAATATCTAGTAAGGGTAAAATTTGTTCATCATACAAGGCAAACACTTTATGACGAAATAGATCTTCATTTGAACGATCGACCTTTCAAAAAATACTGTTATCCCGTTTTTTTTTTTAATACTATAGGGTTACTTGAAATTTTTCTGACTGTGGATAATGACTTTTTAATCAAAATCACCGTTTTATGGAAGGCTTCGTTACTGTTCATGTTATTTTTACAAGAGTTTAAAAAACATTGGCAATAATTTGTTTTTCAACAGTAGATAAATGTATTCTATGGCGGACTTCAGATGCAAATCCTCGAATCAGATCACCTCCTTGTCGATTTGGGTTCCATTCGTCAACTGGTGAAATTGCCTCTTATCCTCTGTACTTCAGAGACGCCACATTGTTTTATACAATAAAGGTAAATTTCCCTTACGTGGATTCAATGGCAAGTTAAAAGTTAAAAAAACACAGTTTTATAACAATACGAAACTAATTTTTTATACAAACTAATCATTTAAATGACTTTACAACCAATTTAATCGAAGACAGTTCTTTAAATGTTCGTTTATCATCTAACAAAAAACAATTATATATAAATAACAGGTAGAAATTTATATAAATTTCAAGTACAATGTTAATAGGCCAATTAAGTTAGACGTTGACTAAAATCTGCTTAAATGTTTCTTTTGTGACTTTTATTGTTAAAAAGTACGCTAAAAAAGAGCCTCATCGATCAAACATTCTTCGAAAATTAAATTGTTTTCCCGTTTTTCGCAAAACTTATTAATTTCCACGCTTATAAGATGAGTTATATAATTATAATTATGTATTTAGTTTGTTGACATTACGTTTTACCTACAGTGACTCGCCTATAAACTGGTCCTCACAGTTTGTGTTACTGTGATAATTCCAGAACAATAGAGTATTTAAAAGGGTTTATTTAGTTTTACAGGTGTTATCAAAATTACTTTTACAATAAGACACATATTTGTGAATATACTTTACAATTGATATTATATTAGGTTATTAGGTAGATGAAAGCGGCGTAGAAAGAGAGGTAGGTAGTGGTTTCTGGATTATTTCTGTGATTTGTACTGTATTTTTTTATAATAGTTTTGTTTAAATTTCAAAAATATAGGTGTTTGATGATGTGCAAGGCTGATGCTTGCCAGGCTATGGCTATCGTACTTAGCATGCTATAACTCATCACTATACATTTTCTAGCCTTACAGTCATACCTTTACTCGGAGATTTTACTAGCTCTTGTACTATTAAGAGTCGGCAAACAACCGATACGTTGATTTTCATGCTTCCCAAAGTTTGTTTGAAAAGTAAAGATATAAATGCTGGTCAAATACATTTCGAATACACTTCGTATTTTGCTTGTCTAAAGTGTTGGTTAGGAATTTTAATAAAGGGCTTACCCCACTATCTTATAAACTGAACAAAACTTGAAAGAACATTGTTTCATATACAAAAAAAAATCCTTTTCTTTTATATACCCACCTACAGTCAGACCAAAAACTGAATCGCTCTTAAATATTACAAAAAAAAACATTAACAAATGAAGGACAAATTAGTATAAAACCAAATATTGTCGACACGTAGAATAAAAGAAGTAGGTGGGTAGGTAGTGCCCGTGCGCTTCGCTTGGCTCGTCTTGGCGGGGGCACTACTGTGCCCCCAGATCATTTGTTTAAGTCATTCCTATTAGGATTTGTACTGGGTTATTATTAAATTACTACATACTCTTATAGACATAATACCTTTTTTGCACTACTCACGATTAAAATTACTCCAATTATACTTATTTAAATTATCTCTTAGTAATACTAAACAATAAAGCTTCAATTGTTTAATAAATGTAATTAAAAAATTACACAAAATTAACTGCATGCAGGTGGGTATTAATCTTTTTAACAATAAGATTATTAAAAAATAGTTCATGATCTAAAGAGCAGTAACAATATGATTTGCATAAACAGTTATAATTTCCGTAAACCTTGACTTAGAATATATTGTTGATAAACAGATCACCATTACTTAATATACATAACATTCAAGGATGAATGACCGCATTTCTATTATATTTTAAAAACGATATGTTACATTTAAAGCGTGGAATTTACATTTCCAAAAGGTAAAACTTTATGAGTTGCTGATTCATTCATTCATACAATTATTGGAATGAATATTATTTTCTTGAATATGTTTATGTCATTATTTTACTTTTATTTTGATTTGTTACTGTACGTTCAATAAAATAACAAACATAAAACTATATCTAATAAATCAATTATTGGAGACATTTCTTATCACTCCTTATGAAAAATTAGACAACAAAAAGTTGAATGAATCTGCGATAATACCTTCAATCATTCATTCACAGATGCTTAGCTATCAGTTGGCATTTTTAATCATATCTTTATTTAACTCGTCCTTAATTTCTTCTTAATAGTACGTATATGACGTTAATAAAAGAGAAAATTGAAACATCATACTCTAAGTTCCTTTCGCTAGGTATCTAATGGTTGAAGTCTCTACGACTATAATGGTTGGTTGAAATGTTTTGAAAGCAACACCTACTAACCAGTAGAGGAAACAAAATTTATAAGCTACTTTAATATTTCATCTTCCATTTCAATACACAAACAATTCTATTCTGAGTTGTTAAATTATTCTTTGTTTCCAATCCATTTGAAGTTGACGTGTCAATCTATTTTGTTACAATGGTAAAAAACCGAATATTGTGCAGTGATAAGATAAAATTCTTCCTTGTTAAAAGTTTATTAGCAACAGAAATTTATGCAAAATGCTGAAAGTGTCAAAGGAATCTACTCCTTTATTTCCAACTGTGCATTGATGGGTTTTGCAGTTTAAATGTTGTCGTACAAGTCTATGATATTGCAAATCTATGATATTGATTCTAATGATCCAAATTTGACTAAACGTGAAATTGCTACTACTATAGGCATTTCAGATGAACGAGTTATCTATACTTTTCACGATTAATTACATATGAAAAAGCTGTTCAGAAAGTTAGTGCCGCATTCGTTAGCAATTCAACATAAATTGAATCGAAAACAAATTATTTCTCAGCGTACTTTGGAGCCTTTTAAACAGAATAAAACCAATTTTGTGCATTGTTTTATAACTATTGATGAGACTATAATTATCCTAAACTGAAACAAAAACGTTTACAGTGGACTGAAGCTTGTTATTCAGCTCCAAAACATATTTTGCATAGCTTCCGGAAAATCAGTAGGTACAGAGATGATATAAAATTACTGGAGGATCATTGGAATGTTTTTTATTTTTGCTTTCAAAATTTTCAAGCAACCTGTAGATAGAGATTGCAGGTTTGAATTCGGCTGGATTTTTTAATTTCTCTTCAATGTCATTTTTTTGTTATCTTAAATCTTAAAACATAAATTATAGCTGTTATTAATTAACAATTTTTTATTTAATATATAAGTAATATCATTTAGATATATTGTATATAAAAAGTTGCATTTAATTTATTCATATCTTGTTAATATTTTTTAATATTTCTTAAAAATCGTTAAATTCTTTTTAATATTTTGCTATTTGTTAGATTTATAATATTCAATAAAAGACAATTTGCAAATTATATTTATTATTATATGTATTATGCCTTATGTTGTACATAATCGTAGCAATAAGCACATGGACATCTAATTAATAAAAATTAATCAGTTTTCCAAGTTTAATTAACTTTTAAATTAAAAACTTGAATACTTAATCATTTTTTATAAATATATAAACTAATATATCTGTTTTCAGCATATAAAACTAGATTTCTTGTAATGTACAATACGATTAACAATTGTGTCAAGGTATTATTGCGGAAATTTGAAAATAGTAGATCTGTCTTGAATATCATTACATACATACACATTTTGCAATATTTCTCAGTTCGTCTTACATGGTTTAATTTGTTTCCCCGCTTTTAAACATTTTTCATTTTATTTGTTTTTACTTTTTATTTTGTTATAATTAAGTTCATGGCCGGCTTATTTTTATCTTCATATACACTTCTATATATGCGCACGTATACGTAAGCTTACATAGAATTTAAGTTATTTGTTATGTTTTATTTAGAAACAATGCTTTTGAGGTTTTTGTTGAACGTTTAAAAAAATGACACTATTTATTTTATTACTTGATGGTGTGAAAAATTGAAGAAACAAAAAAAGTTAAAAAAATCACCTATAACCGAAAAAAACGTTAAGAGTTATAAAAACTAAAAACATTCCCAAAAAAGAAACTTTTTAAAATATTTTAATATCGCCCAAAAAATTAAGAAATAAAATTTTACATGCAAAGTGGAAGCATAGTCCTACGACTGACATTTTAGTAGATTTATATCTACTATTCAGCTGGTTCGCATGTCACGACTTCGGGAAAATTTCACTACAGTTTTTCGTTTTGGGCCCCCCTGACCTCAAAAACACCTTCCGTTCAAAAGTTTATATATATATATATATATATATATATATATATATATATATGTATATATATATATATATGTATGTATAGTTCCGATATAACGAAATCTGTGGACACGATAGCGGTCGCATTTCTTAACGGATCGAAATGAAATTTGGTACAAAAATCAATCGTCCAAAAATCTCGGTCGAGTTCGTTAATGGGCCAAATCGGTACAGCCGTTTTGGCGTGACATCAAATCAAAATGGAAAAAAATTCGTAACTTTTTTACTTCACCCTGTACAAAAAAATGTTATGGGACTTTTTTGTTTGTCTCAAAAAGACCTACAACTTTTATTTAAAACGTTTTTTTCTAAAACGTATACTTTAAATGATATAAATTAATATAAATCTACTGATGCGCCTGGCTTACCAAGGGCCATTTTTTTTAGTATTCCTTGTCTAATAATTGATCTTAATACTGCAATTTAAATTAAATTTAAGACCCTAACTTTATTACCTTGTAGCAGGCGTATTTTCACTTAGTGTAATTATTAAAATTCTAAATAATATGTAACTCACCTGTTGTCTACTCTCAAAATTCTTAGTGTATAGCTAAACGTCATTCGGGTAATTAACCAAGTTCAACCTTTTATTTTCTCATAATTTCAATTCATTACCTTTCTAAAGCTTCATTTTATCTAATTTTTGTTCTAACTTCATTTTATCTGACTTCTAATTGGCGTCAGGATTTACTATTTCTGTATATTTATATTAACATTTAATATTATGACAAGTCGTATATTTTTTTTCTTGTTTAAAGTCCGCAGCTACTGAGACTATTCGGATTTTAAGACAAGCACAATCCCTACACCAACATCCATGGGCTGTGTCAGGATTCGAACCCGAAGCCACGGTGTGGAAAGCAAACACTCTGTTCACTCACCCACTGGGACCCCCAAAGTCGTATATTTTAAGTTGTAAACAATGTCAATTACGTCAAATTCTTCTATTTTCGTTCTGCTATATTCGACCTAGCTGTCTACCGTTAATGCCGTAATTAATAGAATTAACAATAGAATAGTAAAAGGCCTCTTCTGCGCAGTTACTTTATGCCAACGCGAGAGACTTCTTTGATTTTCTTGTCAACTACCTCGTTGAGAGTACTGAGAGTTGCATTATTGTAGAAAATTTGTCGGTTTGGTTTTAATCGTGGTAGATCTGCGACACTTAAGTGTGGATTTTAAAACCAAACCGCTATTTCCAACTGGGCCATTGAATCAATCTACGTTTGGTTGTTATTTTTGATTTTTCTTCGTGTTCAGTAGGAAAAAACCACGTTGTGGGATTTGTACAAGATTTTCTGTCGATTTAACATCAGTACATTATGTATAAGGCGGCTTTTGGGTCTAAAAATCAACGTTCCGAGCTATTAAATATCATCGAGTTAGCATACCCTTTTCCCATCTAGGGTCCTTGGTACGGGTCTTATTTTCTTGGTGCGGGCCTTATTTCCTTGGTACGGGCCTTATTTCCTTAGTACAGGCCTTATTTCCTTGGTACAGGCTTTACTATTTTGTTGGTACTGGCAGTTATTTATATTTTGGAACTAGCAAGTGTTCCCAGTACCAGCAGTACTTCTGGGACTGAATTTGTTTTGGTACTCGCAGTTCCTTGTTTTGATCAAGAACCAAACAGCTTTGGATTACTGAAGATTGGAAGCCACTAGCACCAGTACAGATAAGCATTAAAAGACTTTGCATTTTGTATAATCTTTACTTGAATTGTTGGTTGTAATTTAGTTTTAAGTCGTGCGTGAAATTCATTATTATTTATTTGATTTTTAATACTAAGGCGCAGTTAGTCATAACTTGAAGTTTGTAATTTGCAGTAACCTGAAACATTTTTACATTAAAGGAGTGTCGAGTTTTAAAACTGGTTTGTTTTATTTAGCTCACTTTATTTTATTTTGTGGGATTGTGTAAGAGTTGTTAGTGCCTATTAAATCAGGGGTTTCCGGCTTGTACCGTCTAAGTCGGTGTCGCGGCTCACTTGTGTATCATCCCTCTACGGCTGAGCTCGGGCATAATTTGCCAGTAGAGTGACCACTAACAACGCTCGCGCAATTTATCTAATTGACGATATTGGATTTTTTTTTATTCATAAATGAACCTTAGCAGTTAGCTAAGAAAAACCGTGGCAACATTTTGTTGCTGAAAAAAGAAACTAAAACCAGTTTTTTAAATATACCTGTGGGCCGGGATTACATTTTAGACCAAATCTATCCTAAAAAAAATTGTGTGAAAAGTAGAAATTACACCCAGATACTATTTTTGTTATTTACAAAAAAAAAATCAAAACAAAAACTTCTAGGAGAAAAATGTTCCAATTTATTAAATTATTTTGACAAATTTATTAGAATAAATCACTCTCGGATAGTAAAGCCATAATAATGCTTTTATTTGCTAAAGTCAATATTCAAATTACTTTGTTTGGCAAAATCCTGTTTAATATTTGTAGATTTTCTTGTTCCAGTGCTATACGTACATAGGTAAGTTTTTAGATTAACTACAGTTCGAAAATACTAAAAAATAAATCAAAATGTATAGGATTTTCTTGCGAAAACCCAACATTTGCACGCTAAAAATGAACAAATGCAGTTTTTCCAAAAGAGTTAGGGTAAGATTTTTACATTCCAACCGATTTTGGCCGATGACAGAAATCATACCCGAAGTAAATTTAGAGTTAAATCTCTCTCAGATACCTATACGCAAGTTAGAAATTTAAATGAGGACATTTGTTTTCTAATACAACACTTACGTTACTGCATCTTGTTTCACCGGTAGATAAAAAGTATTCAATACGGAAGTCTTGCCTTATTTCACAATCCTAGTAACCGTCATGTACGGCTCGTTGTAGAAGGGTTAAATTTAATAATTATTAATGTCATATTTTTGTAGATGTCAAACCACACTGATAGTTTCAGAAACTTACGACCTTATTTAGAAAAAAAAACTCTCCGCCATTGGTAACTTGGACGACAGTTTAATCTTATTTCAGTGGTTTCTAATATCAAATAGGGAACATGCAGTATTTTTAGTTTTGTTTTTATTTTAAAGAATTCCATGTAAAATAGGTCATAAACATATTAAAAAATTAAAACAATCTAATTTAACGTAAAAAATGCGGTTTTAAATAGACCGTTTAAGTTTTCGCGCTAAAACGGACCTGTAGTTCCGATGACGTCATTCCTGTCTGTCACTGGTTGTGCTTGCCGTCATTAGCTTAACAAATTGCAAGTTTTCTCGACTTTCTACTTATTTTTTTTGTAATAATTTAAAATGGACTATCCATCAACATCAGGTGATCAAAATAATACCCCTTAATTCCGGAAAGTAAGTTAACAGATCATCCAATATAGACAAAGGACTTGATACAATCCGTTTTGTGAGCGATGAGAATATATTTTAGAGATGTAGCAATAGGGAACATGCAGTATTTTTGTTTTTATTTTAAAGAATTCCATGTAAAATAGGTCATAAACATATTAAAAAATTAAAACAATCTAATTTAACGTAAAAAATGCGGTTTTAAATAGACCGTTTAAGTTTTCGCGCGAAAACGGACCTGTAGTTCCGATGACGTCATTCCTGTCTGTCACTGGTTGTGCTTGCCGTCGTTAGCTTAACAAATTGCAAGTTTTCTCGACTTTCTACTTATTTTTTTGTAATAATTTAAAATGAACATCAGGTGATCAAAATAATACCCCTAAAATTCCGAAAAAAAGTCGTGTTAACTTATGTTTTTTGCCAATTCTTCCATCTACTTCAACAAAATTTCCAAATAAATTGTTTTTGACTGGACCTTCTCACCCAAAATTGAGAAGAAAGTGGTTTCAAGCTGCAAAGAGGAATGACTATTATTCTCCAAAGACTATTATTTGATGCTGTGAAGACCACTTTGACGTAATTTGGCGAATACTTGTTATTATTGCGTACTGTACCTAAGTATTCACAAAACTTCTCAATAACATATTTTTAATTTTAGTTTGGAGAACGACGTCGAAAATTGGATGAAGTTTAAAATGTTTGGGGGGAAACTTTATCTGAAAAAAAGGTGGTACCTCATATTTTTGAATGCCAAAATATAATGATACCACTAAAACCTAGATCAGTGATAATAAAAAGAAAAAAACGTGAAATTCTTAAGAGCATTGAAAATACTGCAGCTATAATATTGATGTATTCTTTCAGATTATTTTATTCTTATACCAAACATTTAAACTCACATTTTTGTAATGATATAAAAGTTTAAAAACTATGATTTATGCATACGGTAGTAAGTTAGTCCCTTTCATTTCTACACTTGAAAACTCTGGACTCTCGACAAAAAAAGTTACTACCATGCCGACAGTAACTCTTGGTAAATTCCTGGAGTCTGTTTTGATAAACCCAACTTCCATTTTTATTAAAAACGTAAATAATATTGACTGCTAATAATCAATTTTACACGCAAAGTTAACCACTAAAAAGTTGACACAGCAGGAGTGACGTCACTAAACGCTGATTGGTGTTTTGAAATGCGTTTTGTTTTACGTAATTTTAATTGGTAATTATTGTTAAAAATCAACATGATATTAAATAAAAACGTTAAAGTAGTCCTTCTTTTATGTTTTTTTAAACTTTTAATCAAAAAATTTTCATAAATATCATATTTGCATCTTCCCTATTGGCCAAAAACGATGAAATGGACTATAAAAACAAAATGTCAAGGATCATTAATTATTTTTCTTTCTGTGTCTTTGAATAAGTTCATGAAAATGCTTGTACCATATATAATGGAGAGAAAACATTGCTTGATATTATAATATTAATTAAAAATTTAAATATAATACTGGTTATATAAAGTATTACCTTTAATTAATAAATGATAGCATGGTTTTATTTAACATAAATAGATGTAATGAACTGACAGTAATTGCTATAAATTGAAGTACGTATAGCTGGAAGATATATATACATAGCAGGAGAAGTAAATTAGTATATCTATTGTACGTTTAATAATAAATTAGACAAATATACAAATGACTAAGAAATATTTTTGCAGCAAAATGAAAAAATGTTTGTGAGAATGAAACCTACAACCTCCACAATAACACATCAATCTTATATATTAGTTGGTATGTTTTAAAACATTAAACATAATTTATTTACGTATTAAATTTTTACGTTATGCACTTAATGTAACATTGAGTAGAGCAAAGTTATTGTCAGATTGTTTTCGTTGATATTTTTTTCAATAGTTTTAGAAAATAAAAATCTCTCAATGAATAAAATGTTTCAGAAAGGCAAATATTTATGACTTAATACTTTATGCTTAAGATTTATAAAAAATCTGTGCTTATGTATTGAACTGTTGAGGTCTTGGATCCACTCCTTAGATCTAGAATATCTATACAGTTTCATCTTTATACATTTCCATGGTTAAGTTCTAATTGAAGTATTTTTTTTTTTTATTAACATTATTATAAAAGCGAACATGAGAAAATCTTGGAAATTATTTTTAAGTTACGCGATTCACCAAGATAAGGCGCAATCGAAAGTCAAATATTAAAATGTTCAATTTCTCCGAAAACTTCTACGTTAAGGTATAATTTTGTTAACATCATAAGAAAGTGGCATCAATTTAATCTCTATTAGAGAACCGATATTTAGAGATATTCTTAAGAGTGGGGGAAATTATTGAAAGCATAATCCTTTAAATCGTTTTAACTACTAAACAACTTATCCGATTTTGGGGAGCAAAAGCTTATTTGGTGCAGGGACGTAGTTATCTTAACTCAAAGATTAGTTTATATCCAAAAATATTTAATAAATTTTCTAGACGGTGCAATTTTTAATAATGACATTTTTTTAATTTTGCTTCAAAAATTTAAATCATACGGTATATCATAGGAGGAAAGGAAATTAAATTTTATGAAGAGCCACGAAGAATTTAATAGGAAAAACGTAAAGAAATGTCCTGACAACGTTAGGTTCAAATATATAGTGACACTTACTAGCTGTCCCTTCGGACTTTGTACCGCATAACACTGTTGTGTCTTTTTTTCTATTTTTCGTTTTTTCGAATTTTTACCATTTTGTTTTTTTTGTTTTCAATAATTTTTTATATTAGATATCCACTGCACCACCGTACGGTGGCTTCATAGTACTTAATTTTCTAAGAATTTCTTGTTTAAATATATGAGATAATAACTGCGCCACCTTACGGTGGCATCCTAGTAGTTGCTTTAGTAGTAATTGCTCGTTTAAATATATGAGATATTAACTACGCCAGCTTACGGTAGCGTTGTATTATTTAATTTAGAAAGGTATTTTTTGGCTTTATTTTTTCCGCACTTTTTCTGTGTTTAAATTTCCATATTTTTTTTTAGTTTTTCGTTTATTTATTTATTTATGAATCGAAATTCAACACTATCTATTGGGTTTTCTCACAACCTAATAGTTAAATAATCTAGAAATCAAAATACAGTACCATCTACCGGGTGTCTATCTAACCCACAAGTCAAAGGTGTATAGAGTTACTTCAGTTAACTTAAACTGTCATCTATTAGGAATTCGTAGAAGTAAACAATAAATGTCTCTTAGGGTATATTGTTACTTTACTGTCGAAATACACAAATAAGTAAAAAATTAGTTTAAAAAACATTTTCCAGTGGACCCAATTGTGAAACTTAACAATGCTCGAATTCCCTTGAACACGCACAAAAAATTTCATCAAAATCGATCCAGTCGTTTAGAAGGAGTTCAGTCACATACACACAAAGATTTGCAAATAAAATTTTTAATAGAGGTGTATCTTGACCTTTTGCTAGAAGAGTGAAGCTTTGAATAGTCAGGCTTATATTAATCACTGCCTTTCCAAATTGTTTCAATTTGTCTACAAACATAATGCTAATGATGTTATGTTTTGGTCAGACCTAGCATCATGACATTACTTACGATATATCCAAAACAGACTTCGGCAATACCACATAAGTTTAAACCTTTTGTTCGCAAAAACGATAATCCTCCAAACTTGCCGCAGGTTCGCCCAATGGAGGATTTTTGAGTTTTACTGTCTAAGAAGGTTTACCAAGGAGTCTCGAAAGCCCAAGATCAAGAACAATTACTACGGCGAATTTACGAAAAACTAAGAGAAATAGATATGAATTTTGTCCAGAACATTATAAAAGACATTCGAAGAAACTTGAGCCTGGTAAAGAAGAATTGGCCACTTCACATAATTCGATAGTATAATTTAGTTAAGTATTGAGTTGTGATTTATTTGTGTTTAAATAATTGTTTTTATTAAAAACCAAAACTCGATAAATATTTTGTGTTAAAACTGTTATATACGGTAGATAATCATTGTCAGTAAGACAGAAATTACGGCACCCAATTTACACAATATTGTTAAGCATAAACACATACCGATTAATCCTAAGCAAATCCCAAGAAGTTACAAATTAATTTCTGATTTCGAACATTTTCCTCACAAATCTATATAAGGCATTGAACTGACTATACTCCAGCCGTCCAAAAGATGGAATGATCACGTGAACGGCACGCACTGTTTGAATATTACTCTCCCCAACCAACGTCACAAGTGCGATTTACACCACTCAACAAAAAAGTACCCACCCTCGATTATCTCTGGTATGAGTACAGTGTAAGCTGTTCTTCGTTATTTCAGTTTGGAAGGCGTGGCATAGTAGGATTACGTCAGCCAGTCACTGATCACGCGTCCTTGAATTCCATCTTTTGAGCGTCTCGGGTATAGTATGATCCATTCACTGCAAAATATCGTATAAGATCAGTTGCGAATCCCGAAACCAAGAATGATTCCAATTCATTCCGGAAGGAATTTTTCTATGGTAATTAGGAAACAATTATTTTTAGATTTTAGTACAAGTCTATAAAATGAAACTAAACATAAAAATAGTTTTTACCTTATTTCATTATTGTAGTCTTTTTAGGTATAAGTATATTAATAAATTCGTTTTTAATGGTATATATAAAGCTGTTTATATGACAAGATATCTATGTGAGAGAACATTATAGTAAATTACCAGGCATTATGTTCATTAGGTACTGATACAGATAAACCGAAAGAATTTTTATTTCGCGGTTGATATTAATCTGTTTATGTACCTGTTGTTATATAATTTTTGATTTCTAAAACTTAAACGATCCCTTGAAGAATGTAGTAAAAATTAACTGCTAGTAATATTAAATTTAACTGCTAAACTAGTTTAATTGTGATTTTTTCCTGCTAATTTATTGAACTAAAACTTCTTTAGGCGCGACTAGGGGTAACTCAGTCATTATAACGGACGTGACGTCATTCTAATGTAACGGAAATAAAACCTGATACAAAATACCTAACACGATTCCGCCTACTATATTAAATAAAAGTTAAATCTGTAATTGTATATTATTAGGCAACATAATATACATATTTTGCTGACCTGTCAAATTGACAGCTTGTCAACCAAAATACATTGTTGTTGAATATTTTTACGAAGTGTATGTTTTAAATATGATTAAACAAAGTGGATTTATGAATGAAGAAAGTGATGAAAAAATATTGATTAAAAATAAGTGAGTAGGTACTCTATATGCATACATTTTATTTTTGGTGTATAATTACACTATTTATACCTAATTATTTATACCTAGCTATTTTCGTTTTATAGACTTAAAGAGCTAAAAAGAAAAAGAAATTGTGAACTTCAAAGGGCATATTATCAGCGCCAGAAAGATTTGAAGAAAAATGAAAATGAAAAAAAGACGAGACAGCGACATTCATTATGATTTGATTAACTAAGTTTATATACCTACATACATACATATTATGATAGTAAATAATTGTTTATAGGGAAGCTTTACGTTAAGTAAAGAAGCATGTTGCACGTTTTTGTTCATAAAATAATAATATTCGAAATGTTTTAACACTAACTTATACTTACTTTAGGTTTGGTTAGGTAGCCATAAAGGCCATAAAACCACTAGTCAGGATGGCTGATCTTTTACCAGCAATAACAGATCCTTAATTCGTAGAACTGAAGAAAACAAACTCAACTCAGGATTTTAAATTTTATGGAATATGCTATAAAATGCTACAAAATGAAATGGTTAACTAACTATCGAAGGCTCTTGTGTTGTGTTGTATTACAATAAGGTAGGTACAGCTACAAAATCACACATTCTAAACGTAATGTGTGTATATTTTTAATATTGTTTACCTATTATTGAAGTAAAACTTTTTAGGCGCGACTAGGGGTAACTCAGATTTATTTTCTAACAGAAGTACATAATTGTAATGGAACGTTACAATTCTGACGTCATATTCTAACGTTAGATTCTAACGGAAGATTTTAATGGAAGTAACGGTGTGATTTCAGCTATGGGAGGAGCTTAAATTTTCAAAATTTATTTATAAAATTTTCAAGATTTTCAAACGGTTACAAATACATTAATGGTATTTAGAGAGTAAAATCTATGTTTCACATTTTAGTTATCCTATTATTTCATATATAAAAAATAATGATAACTTTAAAATTCCTATTTCTAATGAATAATATAAACATTATATCATTATATAATTTTTTGTAAAGTATATAGACAATAAATATAATTGAATTGTAATTAAATATTTTTCGATACGTACGTCAAAAAGTTTTACTTCAATCGCGCGTAAAGGTTACACGCACACTCTTTTTTTTATTATACTTTTATGACATACCTACTTAGCTAATATACTGACATTAGAATGAAATGTATAAGTTAGTATACAAAAAAATGTTCACAATTATTTTATTACTTAATGGATGTTAACATAATAAAATGACGCTGTAACTTTCACAAAAAAATTAGAAAGTATATAATATATATATATATACATTTTTAGACTGTCACAAAACGCTCTGTTCGTTTTATATATATATATATATATATATATATATATATATATATATATATATATATATATATATATATATATATATATATATATATATATATATATATATATATATATATATATAAACAAAGTGCCAAGAAAATGCGTATTAATATAAACAAAAGGGGAAAATTATTGGGCATGTACGCAAAAAGGATCAATAAGGCCACGAGTAGGAATGGTAACCGCAGACATGCATGTTTCTGGCTTATTAGCCGTCATTAGTGCGGCATAACCAAGTAGGGTATTGCACTTGGCTAGCAAAAGTGTTGGGTACTTGGGAGCAAAGGATGTTGGGGAAACATGTGTAAAGAAACATAAAAACACAAAAACAACGAAAGCTCACACAGGAGTCCTATCGCCATTTTGTTTATTTCATATCCTGGGCTTAGAACGACTCAAACACAATGAGTCCGTTTCGCCAACGTTGCGACGCTGGTTGCTAGCCGAAAACCCATTGGCACAGCTGGCCGAAAGCACAAAATGGCGATAGGACTCCTGTGTGAGCTTTCGTTGTTTTTGTGTTTTTATGTTTCTTTACACATGTTTCCCCAACATCCTTTGCTCCCAAGTACCCAACACTTTTGCTAGCCAAGTGCAATACCCTACTTGGTTATGCCGCACTGATGACGGCTAATAAGCCAGAAACATGCATGTCTGCGGTTACCATTCCTACTCGTGGCCTTATTGATCCTTTTTGCGTACATGCCCAATAATTTTCCCCTTTTGTATATATATATATATATATATATATATATATATATATATATATATATATATAACGTGAAGTCAATAGTGGAGTTGCAGTCAATGTTATGGCCAATGTAAATGAAGAAAACTCTTTTATTTTTGTCAAGCTTTCGAATTTATTTAATTCTTTTTCATGACATCTATAGTGAAGAACAAATTTTTTATATAATAAAAATTTTTTTATAATGTTTTATATGTGATAACTTACTAATACGTGAGGTTATGAAAAAAGCTGCGAATTCTGTTTGATAAAATTAAAGTAAATCATATTATTAAAATACATAAAAACATATACGTTTAAAACTTATTATTTGATTGATGTTTTTATGTTTTTATGTATTTTAATAATATGATTTACTTTAATTTTATCAAACAGAATTCGCAGCTTTTTTCATAACCTCACGTATTAGTAAGTTATCACATATAAAACATTATAAAAAAAAAATTATTATATAAAAAATTTTTTCTTCACTATAGATGTCTTGAAAAAGAAATAAATAAATTCGAAAGCTTGACAAAAATAAAAGAGTTTTCTTCATTTACATTGGCCATAACATTGACTGCAACTCCACTATTGACTTCACGTTATATTGAACCAGTCACTATACCATTATTCATATATATATATATATATATATATATATATATATATATATATATATATATATATAAAACGAACAGAGCGTTTTGTGACAGTCTAAAAATGTCCAAAGATGATACATAACGTATCTAATGCCATACTGTCAAAAGTAATAATTTCAGTTTTGAACTGAAATGGTGTCGGTTAGAAATTTCTAACACTTTAAAAGACACCTTGAATGCTGCGATATAAATAGATATAAATATCATTCAACCTATATCAGGGCAAAACCAATCTACATTTTACCTTGCCTAAGGTTATATACAAGATGCAAAGCTACCACTGAAATACCATTTTTGGAGTGAAGATGGAACCACTTGCGACTGTTTATCAGTTTCGCAATTTGACATCTATAGATATCGTTCAATTTATAGCAGGGATGTCTCTTGATTAGTGACTTGAGAGACATAGCCTGTACTACACTGACGAGCTCAAAATAAGAGCGAAACACGTATCTGTAGTTTGGTTTTGCCCTGATATAGGTTGAATGATATTTATATCTATTTATATCGTAGCATTCAAGGTGTCTTTTAAAGTGTTAGAAATTTCTAACCGACACCATTTCAGTTCAAAACTGAAATTATTACTTTTGACAGTATGGCATTAGATACGTTATGTATCATCTTTGGATATATATATATATATATATATATATTTATAAAGAATAAGGTGACTACTAAACATGTAAACTAACAATATCCAAATTGGATTGGGCAATGTAGTCAGGGGTTGGCGATGAAAGAAAACTTCTTTTTAGTTTGGTCGAGCTTTCGCTGTTTTATTTACAGCTTCATCAGGACACTGATAAACCAGAACACACAGTAAGTATATTGTAATGTACAATTAAGTTAACATATATAAATTTTGTAGGTACTTACACTAAGTGAAGATGACGATAAAAGCCATATGCTCAAAGAAAATCATATTTTAGGAGGACAATGCCACCAAAACATTGAAGTTAATAGAAAACAGCACAGATAAGTTTAAAAACATAATTAAAAACATTAAAAACAGATTTTTTAAAAACCATACTAAAACTGATCTACATTTTATAATTTTAGGTGGTGTGTAAAGCCGAAATCAGCTCAGTCAGGAAACTAAAGTTAAAAAGTTAAAAATATCTATAATGGTCATTAGTTTAAAAAAGTTTTTTTAATGATAAATTTTTTTTTTTTATTTTTTTATTAATGATAAATGATTAATGATGTTTTTAAACTTATCTGTGCTGTTTTCTATTAACTTCAATGTTTTGGTGGCATTGTCCTCCTAAAATATGATTTTCTTTGAGCATATGGCTTTTATCGTCATCTTCACTTAGTGTAAGTACCTACAAAATTTATATATGTTAACAATTGTACATTACAATATACTTACTGTGGGTTCTGGTTTATCAGTGTCCTGATGAAGCTGTAAATAAAACAGCGAAAGCTCGACCAAACTAAAAAGAAGTTTTCTTTCATCGCCAACCCCTGACTACATTGCCCAATCCAATTTGGATATTGTTAGTTTATATATATATATATATATATATATATATATATATATATATATATATATATAGGTAAATATGAATTATGGATTTTTCTTCGAAGACACGTTTCCTCAGTAAAATTCTGAGAATGTGATCTGCCATTTATTTTTTTGTATAGATATATTTTTGTTAAGTATTGTTTCGGTTTTTATAGATTATTATTAATAAGATTGTCATTTTGAAAAATATCTTAGATAATGAAATATGAAATGGCTGTTTAGTGATTATAAACGATTATAAACAAGAAATAGAACGTTCAGTAGCAAGAAGAGAGCATTGGAAAGAAGTGGTGTGGGAAGAATAGAAAGAAAGGAAATTTTGTTTAAAGAGTCTTGGAAGTCACCCGTTACCTGAAAACGGCGGACAGTCCAAAGTCCTTACCTTTTTTCAACCCTCACAGTGTGCGATCAATGCATTTATAATTTTACATTCTACGTTTTATGTGATCGCTTTAAACATAGTAGAAGTTGTTGAAAGTGCTTTCGGGAAACGAAAGTATCATCGGGGACGTCCAAGGACACGGTGGGTCGTTGGAGAGATAGGCCGACAATGAGAATTTTTCTTACGTTTGTTCCTAACAAAAACTCGAGAACATGAGAGCGTGTTATCTAGGAGAATGTTTTGTCCGGATTCATTGTAATGACGGACTCGTGGAGAGGATATACTGGTTTAAACCATCTCGGATACCATCACTACCAAGTCAATCACAAACGACGCATTTATACCCAAAATATCGAAGAGGAATCTTTGCCGACGATTGGAAAGGATGTCCATTACTTCATTCGAAACATATTTGGTATTTTGTGTTATATTGAGTGTGTTCTTTACTCAGTGTAATGTAGAATATTTTGGTGTATGAAAGTTTAGGTATATATGGTTTAATTTAAATAATAAAATGTTCCCAGGCAAGGAGTGACAAAGACTCTTTAACCAATTTTTTTTTTATATATTATTTTTGTTAATTTGTAAGTGCCGGAATCCACGCTTAAGTAATTCTATTAATAGGACTATGTTCCCACACAGAGAGGTCCATATATTTAATGATAAAAAACTTCTAATGATTTAACCCTACTACAGAACACGTAGGTACCTATGCTTAACCAGCGGCAAAGAGGTTTAAGCCTAACGGCGTAATCGACAGTACTACCTTGCACTTTATATACTGTACAAGCCCAACATAATATAAATAATTGGCAGCATTTCGTTCCGCGACTCCGTAACTATCTTTTACTGGGAATTGTACAGACTTACGCTAAATTACATGAACACCGTCTATACGGACGTATGGTACCTATATCAGTGTTCATTTGTGCACTTCGGAAGCAGGGCCATATAGTTTTTGTAATATGTCCAATGGTACCATTTACCAGACCTTTGGAGACATTTACATTGTAACGCAACATCACCTTGGTCCCAATAAATATTTCTAGCTCCTCAGGTATTATTTAGATCTAAATTGTCAGTTTTACGAGTATAATCTACTTGACTATCCTGTTATATGAAACTATTCTACCATATTAGATGTGCCGCCATATTGGATTTAGAATATCGTCACATTATTTTTGAAGTTACTCTCAACAAGCTCTTTCATTTGTAAGCCATATTGAGAAGTAAATTAAAAATACCTGTTTCGCCATCTTGTATGGTTCGCCATATTTTGTTTAGAATGACGTCACATTATTTTTTGAGTTAGGTACTCTCAACGAGCCTTTTCATTTGATACCTATATTGTAAAGGTGTATTAAAAATAAATATTCCGCCATCTTAGATGATCCGGCATATTGGATTTAGAGTACAGTCACACATCTTATCGTGCATTGTCAGCCAAAGTCAACGTGTATATAATCGGTTGAAGACATCTACTTAACAAATTGAGATCAAAGATTCCATTCGAACAAGCATACATACACACACATACATTGCAAGTTAAATAAGAGATTTTAAAAATGATATTTTTTCTGTTAGCTATGGTAGTTAAATTAAGATTTTGTAATTTGGTCTGTATCTGTCTTTAATTGTAGACGATATTTAGATGCCCCAGCTCCCACTCTTATTTCTCCTATCTTCAAAAGATATAAACTTTTTTAAAATTGGTTAATAAGAAATAATCTGTAAATCAATATTGTTTACTGTACCAAGGGCTAAGTTACTGCCACATAACCGATAAGTTGTATTTAAATTTTTAATAAACAATTCTCAGCAGTATAAGTGTTTTCTTATATACACAGAATTAATAACTTCATATAATTATTCCCTTTTTTCAATACTAAATATCTACAGTAAGTCAACTGTAGGTCAACAAATGCCTTAAGTAAAGATACATTCTTTATAAAATTATCTTCTTTATATTTAACACCCCATCTAATATCATTCATAAGCAACTTTAACATTTCTAATGAAAAAATCAAATATATTAAACTAATGATTTTTATTAACAAGTTGCAAGTATTTAGGCTACGCATCTATTAACACTTTTAACCTTGTCCTAGTGAGAGTAATACATCCTTCTTGTATATGTTTGAAATAATTTCAATGAACTTCGATCTAAACAGTAACAAATGAATGGCAATCTTTAATTTCAAACGTTACAAGAAACAGAAATGAAAAAAATTTACATTACTTGTAGAAAATTTTATATCAGTATTTAAATAGGAATAAGAAACGGTACTAGTGTCACCTAATCACCTCTGGTGTATTAGAATTCTAGATCAATGGCAAAACGACTTAATGTAGGTAATTTTATTTACGATCACTGATGAGTCAATGTAATGCACTGACTGATTTAGTCACAAACCAGTCAATGAGTTCGGATGTCCTCGACATTCTTGTAAATAACTTAAAAAAATACTGAACAATGTTTTGTTTGTGGTTTTTACTAAATAACACATATTCTTAAATATAATCATATATACATTTTAATATTACATTATATTGTAACTGTAGTCTTGGGAATACTTAATTTACAAATTACGTGATTAAGTTGAAGTGGCACTTGATCATTAAATACCATAGCTCTATTTGTATTCGAATATCTTACTTCCATATAACGTTCAGTGGCACCATTACCAGGTTGACCAGTAAGCCATGGAAAATAGACAATTGGTTTTCCATTAAACATCCATACCCAACGGTTATCTGGTTCGATTTTTACTCCGGAAGACCAAAACAAAAATTCTCCAGTTCCCACTACAACATAATATATTATACCTTAAAGGTTTTGTAGCATAATGCGTATAAATAAGTTTATCTTGAAGATATCTATCATTTATTTTAAATGTAAAAACCACCAAGATAATTATCAGTTATACGATAAACTGAATTCAATTGCTTGTAACGGTTCCCTGTTGGCCAAGTATCCCAAACTGAATTAACGTAGTGGTTCGGTTAGCATTATCGTCTAGAAACAACGGTTGTGGATTCGAAAATTTTAATAAGGAATACTTTTAGGTATTAAAACTTGTTATTATATATAAATTATCTCTTAGATAATATATGAATATTATCTATTCTAAATAATATTTTCAAATTAAATTAAAATAAATCTAACATTAAAGATAATAGTCAAAAGATGTATTTTTTATAACAATGAATAATAGGAAGGTACCTATGTACACTGTTTATCATACAATAGACTTTAATAGAAATATTACTAACATTGTACATATTACGAAAATTACAAATTGATTGACATATACAACGAATATTGTTATTATAGTCAGTGACTTGCAGTTTAACGAATTGTTTTTATTAGGAAAACAGAATGCACTACACAAAACATATAAAAAATTGGGATGTATATACTTACAGAAACTCTGAAGCTGGTCAAAAATAAAATCATTTTCTTCTTTATTTTCAATACTTAGAAGATCAAAGCCATGGAACTTACAGAATTGCATTGCTTGGAAAAAGTTAGCCTATAAATAAAACTTATTTAAACACATTCATTTTCTTACATTCAGAGTGTAACAAATATTTCTAAAAAATAGAAGTTACATAATATTTAAGAGACTATTTTACTAGACTATTTTTAACTGACAAAACTGCATAGCAACGGCACGTTTCATATTGACAATACGTAAAATCTCAGCGACAAAATTATGACAGATCCGTTACTAAGGTGTCACCACCAGAAGTTGATCGAGAATCTCAGGAGTTTCCAAATGTTACATGTCAATGGGTATGTTCTGACTAAGTCAACGATTACAATCGCCTGCAAACGGTTGTAATCGTTTACCATTTGCCCTCGGACACCATTCGTGTAATCGGGTTTGTGATCAAGTGTGTTTACAAGTTCCTACACAGAGACAATATAATATATTTACATTTTTTCATCACATTAATTAATTTTTTATATCAAAATAACAATAATTTATCATTTCACGCTATATCTTTTGTAAACAATACAAACGAAAAAGGCGGCCAAAAAAATTCGTTGACAGTAAGTAATAATCTAATCGTGTCCGAGAGCCATATTCTGCGATAAGTTTACAATCGCTTGCAGGCGATTGTAATCGATTGTAATCGTTGACTTAGTCAGAACATACCCACTAATACACAAAATCAGTCTTTAGTAGAAAAGAACGGGCAAACTACTATAACTTATAATCATTGTAAGATTATGTTTCGTTGATATTGTCTTGTTTTTCTCGTGAAATAGTCTTGTCGAATACCATTCGAGAGAAAATTTTTTCCCGGCCAAATTTTCTTCTGGTTTTATTCAAGTTTGTTGCTTTTTGGCAATTTTCGCTCACGAAATTTTGACAAAATCACTCGACTGACGTCTCGTGATTTTGTCAAAATTTCATTCGCGTAAATTGCCAAGCAACAAACTATCATACCAGTCGAAAATTTTGGCGGCAAAATTTTCTCTCTTATGATATTATATACGAAAAAAATGCAGGTATAGCCAACAATCTCGAATTTTCATCAAATAGATATTAGGTATTGTATATATGATCCAAAAATATCTTGATTTCAACTAAGTCTTAGCATAAAAAAACTGATTTTAGCGAAATATTTACATTAGACTTTATTCAATGACCGTGTAAACGCTGCAAATGTTAAATTTATTTAAATTAAAGGACTATGGCAGACCAGACGAGCTCTCTCCGATAATGGATCTTTTGGTGTCGACTTTAATAGTAAACCATTTTTGTGATGTTTTTAAGAGAAAACAACATATTATGTAGTAACTATATAGGGGCGTCCACAAATTACGTGAGGCATTTTTTTGGATTTTTCGACCCCTTCGCCCCCTCTGGTGAGATTACATAAGATTTTCACTAACTCCCTCCCCCCTCCACAAATCTCGCATGAGATTTTTAAAAAATGGGTATTTTAACTGTAATCGGGTTGGATTAAAAAAAATACAAAAACATAATTTGTTCCATTACTTTTACTTTAAAAACTAGCAATGACTAGTATTTGATACTAAAAATCAATAATATTTATTCTAATTCAGTCCATGGGCAGTAGCCACAGTGGTGCTGCTCTGCGGGGTTTGGACAAATACGACAAACGCTATTGTGTGAAATTTCGCCGTATTTTCATTCTGGAAGCATTTTTGTACTTTAATTAATTAACACGCTTTTATTAACTTCACCTGTATGTATGTATGTATGTTTGTTTGTTTGTAACTCTCCACTCCGTTATATAAATATATCTCGAAAAGTTATCGTTTTTTTAAAAAAATACAGGAATACTTTTTTGTTTAGAATTAATTTTTACATCAACTGTCAAATTATGACAGCTGTCATATTGACAGTTTTCGAAATAAACACTATTTTGTGAATATCTCGAAAAGTTATCGTTTTTTTGAAAAAACACAAGAATACTTTTTCGTTTGGAATTAAATTTTACATCAACTGTCAAATTATGACAGCTGTCACATTGACAGTTTTCGAAATAAACACTATTTTGTGAATATCTCGAAAAGTTATCGTTTTTAACACGCTTTTTATTATTATTATTAATTAACTTCACATGTATGTATGTATGTATGTATGTTTGTTTGTTTGTAACTCTCCACTCCGCGGCTGCTGCCTCGGGTGAGTCCCATATCGTTATTTTTAGTCACTACCTCCCCGTGCCGGGAGTGGGTAATAAACAATACGTTTAATTATAAACGATATGAATGAAATTGTCTTAGAATTAATCTAACAATTCTTTAGATTTCACAATAGTAATTTTTTTTCCAAGTTCTGAAAACAATACGTTTAATTATAAACAATATGAATAAAATTGTCTTAGAATTAATCTAACAATTTTTTAGATTTCACAATAATAATTTTTTTTTCCAAGTGATTGAAACAATATGTTTAATCATAAACAATATGAATACAATAAATATAATTTGAGAAATCAAAAAAACACGCTTTCAAAGCATTTCCAACTAAATAAACGAATAATGATTGAGTGAGGGTCTTGTAATGGTCACAGCAAGTTAACGAATCTATTGAAATAAAATAAATTGGACTAAAAAGTAAAAAATAAATATAGTTTAAAAAAACTAAAAAACACGCTTTTATAAAGCATGTTTCTGAAAAATATCGAACTAAAAAGTTAAAAATAATTTTCAAAATAAAATTAAAACAAAAATAAATAAAAAATACTAGTATTATTGTGAAAAAAGCGTGGGCGCTGCATACCGTATTTTTCATTTATTTTTGTTTTAATTTTATTTTGAAAATTATTTTTAACTTTTTAGTTCGATGTTTTTCAGAAACATGCTTTATAAAAGCGTGTTTTTTAGTTTTTTTAAACTATATTTATTTAATTGCACTTTTACGAAACTTTACACCTACTTTACTTGAAAAAAAAATAACGTGATATTTGGTAAAACCTCCCCTCTCCCCCTAGTGAGATTTAGAAAGATTAAGCTTGACCCTCCCTCTGAACACCTCGCGTAATTTATGGACGCCCCCTTATATGGAACAAGAAAAAACAAAAAAATATTGCCGTTTAAGATTTAAAATTTAAATTACGTAATTTTTATTCATTCCGCAAAAAAATAGTCAAAATCTATCATTTGACACCATAAAATCGAATCTGCTTAGTTAAGCCAAATTAAAATAAATCTACCATTAAAGGTAATAGTCAAAAGATGTATTTTTTTATAACAATGAATAATAGGAAGGTTTATGGTGGTCTTAGTGGCCTTAAAGCAAGTGAGAATGTAGGAAAGGTATCTATATTCAAAGCACCAAATTTGAGTAATCTCAAAATAATATTTATTAAATTTTTTTTACTATTTTATACGGATTTGAAGAAGTATTTCTTGAAAAGTGGCGCACTCTACCAGCAAAAAATCTATCCCTTAAATTGAGCACATTCGTTCAACATTAAGTCCGGACTCCTTCGTGATTTAAAGAGACTTTTCAGATTTAACTTAGTTTACCCACGACTCATAAGTAAATTTCCTATTTCTTAATCTATATCAGTACTTAAGTGTCAAATTATTGAGGAGTTGTGTTATAGTTTCATTTACTCCACTAGTGGAGTACGTAAATAGCAACCTGTATTATTATGTTGGTTGCCTACAGTATACATTAAATTAAACTAACATTTGACATTTCTCAGACAGAACTGTCTGCGAAGAAATCGAATATTTTTGACAACTTATGCCAAAATTTAAATTTTATTTTTGTTATTTTTATTTTTATACAAAACCATTTGGTAAGTCGTGGGTAAAGCATAGTACTTCACTCGAGGAACAAATTGCATAATTAGCTCGCTGTAATATGCAATTTACTCCACTCGTAAAGTAATATACTATAAACTACCATTTTGAAATGTCCATTACTGAAGTAAGCACATAAAATATCAGATACTATATTAAAATATAATCGATTGTCGTTTCACTTTAAATTTGTTAGAGATTTTTTCGTTATTCTACTATTTTTCTTTTTAAAATTTAGATTTTTATATTCTTGCTTATAACTTCTTAGTAGCATCGGTTATTTGTGGACCTTTTCGTCACTACAGACAAAATAAAATATACTTTTTAATAACCCGTGTGTATTTTATGGGGCAGCTGTAAGTTGGCCACGATCTCGGGGATAAATAATCACTAGTTTACACGGTTTTTATACCCCAGCTGAAAGTTGTTATTTTATATTGTATTTAGGTAGAATTACTCAGAAAAAATAATAAAAAAATTCTGTTCCTCATTGTTATTTGACCACTGTGTAAGTGTGTAAGTATAAAGGCACTTAGTATTTTGATCAGTATATTAAGCATTTTAATTAGTATTTTAATATAATAAGAAGTATCCAAAGTCAATTAAAATGTGAAATAGTAAAGCCTCCAAAAGACTATGCAGAAGGTAAAAAAAGTTGAATTTAATTAATAAATTAAAAGCGTAACACGAATTTATAAAAAGATACCAACACTTGCCAACGTTTTCAATGCGATTAATGAAGATTCATATTTCTCTAAAATGAGACAGACAAAACTATGGAAAACTCTGAGAGAATTGAAGTTCAAGTGTACAAAACAAGATAGAAAAGCAACTCTTATGAATAGTGTTGGAAATTATGTGTTGACGACGTAGACACTTCAGAACGATTTGTATATTACATGCGTAGGGTAAACCAATATTTTATTTAGACGAAACTTGGGTGAATGAGGGTTACATAGTGGGTAAAATGTGGCAGGACAGAAACGTTTAACCTTCACGAGCTGCTTTTTTTAAATGGATTAAAGGTTCCTTCCATTACGGGACGACGATTAATAATCACACATATTAGAAGTGATAACGGACTTTTAGAAGGTGGTTCTTAAATAAGTCAATCTAAAAAAAAGGAGATTTTCATGATGATATAAATAGTGACGTTTCCAAAGAATATTTTTAGCATATTGTTACCAAAAGGTTCGGTTGTAGTAATGTATAATGGTGGTTATTAATCCAGTCAAATTTATCGGTTTTGTATTTTCACTTTTCTAAAAATTCGTGCTTTTACAATTAAAATCCAGTTTTAGCCAACAAATATATACAAAATATATAATAGTTGTGATTAAAATTTGTCTCCAGATTTAAAAGGTTTACAATTAATACAAAAAAATTAATAGTAACACTCCAGAATTTTCCCAAGACTAGGTCCATCAAACTTTTAAAGTCTAAAAGAAGATTTAAATAAGATTGGGCTATTGTTAATACCGGTCAGTGATGGTTATATTTCCTTAATACGAGTGAGCATTAGTAAAAGTTCTAAATTCCCAACACTAGCAGTTTGATGTATTTAAATACAAAAGATTATATTTACCTTAAAAATAACTCCAAAGTAATAAAGGTTATCACCAAATCGTACTAATTCTAATGTGCTAGGTGTATAACTGAAGATCAGATCTTTATCTAAAATAAAAAAATATGAAAACCAATTAATTTCCTTGTCAAACTAAGTAACAAAAAACAATTCTAAGGTAATACATAACTGATCATATTGATCATATAAATCAAAAGTACAATTCATAAACTTATTTAGTGTTTTTAAAATTTCTGGAGAAATTTTGTGCTAGTGTGCTTTTCATAATAGTGTCTAATTATATGTATTTAAGAACATAATAAAAAATTATAAACTTTATTCACATGAATATATAGCTATTTTAAAAATTAAAATTACTAAATATAAAAAAATAATATGGTTTATATTAAAAAAAAATATTCAACTTACCATGTATCGGTACATATCCACCGATTGCATTTGTATTTACAGAACTCATTGGATTTGCATTGGTATATTGTAAAAAAACCGAAAGGCAAAGGGATCCAAAAAACAGTTGCACAAACATTATGGATTTGTTTTAATGTAGGTCTCTAGATGCTTATACAAACTTCTACCAGAGTAAGTTGTATGAAGGCTTTATATATATAATTTATATATTACTGGTAAATCACCGTATTTTATCAAAGTGGGAATTCTGGAACTGGATGATGCACGAAAGAATCAATTACACTTAAGCGTGGGTTGTTTTTTTAACAGTAATCAAAACAGGAAACATTGAAGATAATGTAACTATTTTTTGTCTGGTATCCTTTGTATCATTTTTCCAAATAAACGTCTATTATTTAGTTATACAATTTGACTAAAATAAAATTGTATATTTTTGTATAGAAACTACAAAAACTTTTATTCTTAAATAAAAAAAATTTAAAAGAAATTGTAATTTTAAAAAGTCAAACAAAAATTCCTGGCAAATAATTATTTTATATGGGGGGTTGTCTTTTTAATTTTGCTTATAGCCACTTAGATGGCGCCTGACATAAATCTAAAATCAATCATTTTTTGACCTAAATCCAGAGTTTCATTACGATACAACAAGTCGTGTAGGTACAGTGGATCTTAGCCTAGATCATTTTACAGCAATAATGTCTCGCTTAAATGATTTTTGTGTTTGGAAATAAAGCACCACACCAGTCAACTACTTTCCGCTGGAATTGCGAATTTCAACGTAGTCGCTCCAGTCTCAGCGACGAATCTAGGCTAGAACCACCCAAAACAACAGTTACACAGCAATACATTGATGCAGTTTGTCAGCTAATTAAGGATTACCACTGTGTAACATACCAGCAGATAGTAGCATCATGTGGCATTTCAAAGAACACGATCCAAAAGATCCTACATAAGGAACTGGTTGTTACGAAGTTGGTTTCCCGTTGAGTCCCTCATTTGCTCACAGAAGATCAAAAAACGTTTATAGTATTGTTAGTGATAATGAATCTTGGATTTACTCCTACAAACCGAAAAATAAACACCAATTTGCTGTGTGGGTGTTTCACGATGAGGAAAAACCAGTAAAAGTGATACGTTCTCGAAGTGTGTCAAAGATACTGGTCACAACTTTTGTGTCATGTGTGGTCATGTGGCAAAAATTGCTTTAGAAGATCGAAGAACGGTTACTTGTGATTGGTATATAAACATTTTTTTACCAGAAAATATCGCGAAACTCCCAACCTAAGTCCCAACGACTTCTTCACATTTCCAAGGATCATGAATTCAATGCGTTAGCAGTGTTTCCAGCAGCCAAAAAAAGCCATCCATGCATTTAATACCGGTATTACATCTACAAGAAGTTAACGAATAAATTTAAGGGCTTCTTCGCGATAGCAACACTTTTATTTCACGAAAATGTTGAACAACCTTTAAAGATTTTAACATTTTTGTTGTTGAAATGGAAAGTTTATTAAGAATAACATTGTTTATTCCCCGAAATAAAAACTCACATCCAACTTCGAATAACAATTAACTATTAACAAATTAACCAAAAACAACTTACCTGTCACAAATTGTTTTTGTGGACTTTTGTTAAGGTTGTCACCCTCAATTCACCATAAAATTTGATGAAAGTTAGAGCAGGTGCTAATTTGAAAAGTTGGATGAAAAGTTGGACGAAGCGATATGAAATAGCGACCTTGAATTTATTCGTGAAGAATTTCATGATTAAATTGTAGATGTAATACGGGTATAAAACAGCGATTTTGAGGGTGTCAACTGAAAACTGAAATAACTGTTTTATCAATTTGTTTAAACGTATGCAAAAGTGGGACATATTTTGAAAAGCAATAAAGTACTTTAAGTCCATAATTTTTTTGTCTTTATGGTTATATGCAAAACTAATAAGACAACCCTCGTATTTACCTGCAGTTTAATTATAAAAAAGAGAGAGCTTCTATTGTGAAAATATAAGTTTATCTAATATCTTATCTCTTATAAACTAAATATTCAATTAATGCTTAAATAAGTAGGTATATTAAGTGTATTTTATATTCTGTTTTAAGATCTTATTGTTGTTTAAGCAACTTATAACCTTGTTACCAGACAACAAAGAAATAAGAATCTACAGATGAATTAATTTTTATGTTAAAGAAGCAACTCCCTGTTCAAAAATCATATATACAATGAACCCAGTAGATCACCTTCGATTCTTCATCAAGTAACATTCCATCTGATTAACTTTACGCTGTATACTATAGGTACCTAAACGCACAAAGTTTTAGATAAAGTAAGTTTTTTGAGACATGATTTCTTGATTTCTTTAATTGAGGTTGTTAATACTGTTCTTCGAAAGTGCGATGATTTATAAATAAACTACAAAATTTATACACTAATATCTCCTTAGTGAAAAATAATTTCTATTCAGTATATTCGTAGTAACTGATTTTTTTTTACTGCTATTTAAATATATTTAATGTATATTTAGTATAAATTTATTAATAGGAAATTAATAATAGATGTAAAATTTGGATTGTGTCTATACCACAATAAACTCTTTTACATGTTGAACTGTTTTTTGTTTTATTCTTGATATATCTATGTCGTATTCTGTATTTCCTACTGATTCTATGCAACAGATATGTATATTATTGTTTGAAGACCTTTATCACACACGATAAAATGAATTTCCAGTCTAATATCGTTTGTAGCGAGCCTAAAACACCCGAGAAATAAGGTTTGACGAATTGAAATGAAAACTTTGGGAGACAAGGTAAACAGTAGGGATCTTGGGCACCAAGTACTCCGGAGACTTTTAATGTCATATTCGTTTTCAGCGCACCCAAAAACCCCCGATTATTGAGTTTTGACTAAATGTATAATGATTTTAGCGCAAACTACAGGTACAAGATAAGTAGCCACCAGGTACCCATGTATGTATGTATGGTGTTAGGGGTGACAGATACACCTGCGACCTATAAGATCTATTGTGTCCCCCTTTTCTTGCTATATTTCTGATAATTCCTCAAACTTATAGCAGCTCTTCTAGTCCTATCTTCCTTAGAAAGTTTAGGATATCATTGGGTTTTAAATTAGGTAGTTCTTCCCTTTCTATTTCGTATGACCCTAGGTATTTGACCCTATAATTACTGAATGCCATGCATTCTGAAAGTATGTGTATTGAGCTTTCATCCTCTACCTCACAGAATCTTCCGTTTGCTTCATCTACTAATCCTAGTTTCTTCATGTGTCCTCTTAATCGACAGTGACCGGTTAGTATTCCTGTTATAATTCGAAGGTTTTTCTTACTCATGTTAAGACAGCTGTGAGATCTCTTCTGGTTATAGTTTCCCAGGAGCGTCTTCGATTGTCTTAATCCTTCTAGATCATTCCAGTACTTGAATTTTTTGCTATCCATTTTTTTCTTTAGTTTTTCTAAGATTGTACTACTGCTGATCCCACAGGATGGTTCTGGTCCCAGATATGAGGTTTCAGCTCCTTTTTTTGCCAGCTTGTCTGCTGTCTCATTTCCTTCTATTTCTACGTGTCCTGGAACCCATAGGAGGGTAACAGTGTTATTCTGTCCTAGTTTATTTAAATTTGCCCAGGCATTCCCAGACCATCTTTGAATTGATTGTATCTGAGTTCAGAGCTTTGATGGCTGCTTGACTATCTGACATGATTACAATCTTCTGTCTACGATAGTTCCTTTCAATGTTAAATTCTATACATCTTTCGATGGCACGAATTTCCGCTTGAAAGATGCTTGGGTACGTACCCAAGCTTTCTGAGTTTTTGGTTCTAGGTCCAAACACCCCTGCTCCAGGTACCCATTCCAGAGATCATTTTTAAAGACATATTCATGTTCAATGATCCTAAAAACCCACAAGTACCGTATATAGAGAAAAATACTCTCGCAAAAACTTGCTCCATGTCGCCGAAGCTCTCAGTCCGCATTTCGGTCTACTACATCGTTGTCACTCACCAGGGGCGTTGCCAACTTAAAATTTCTGTAATCTGTAGATACAAAAAAAATAAGTTTAAATCGATAGATTTATAAAAATGGCGGCAAATTTTAAAAAGTGTTTATTTAATAAAAAATGTAAGTTTAAATTAAGTTAACATTCAATTAAATAATTATGAAAAAAAATTATAACGGAATATTGTTATATTACTTCCTAAATTGGTAGATCTACCGAAAAATCAGTAGCGTTGGCATCGCTGCTCCCCAGTTCATACAAAACTTCGCGCAAAACGTCGGCAACCGAAGTAAAATGTGGTACAAAGAACTTCAAAGGCGGCGGGCAGTGATTCTACTATTTGTCTATATATGGTGCCCTGGGTAACAAAATTGAACTCATTGCCGCCAATAAATAATAAGTTCTGTTTGAGATACACTTCAAGAATGCATTTTTTTTTGTACCTTGCATGCACTAATGCAGTATTCTAATATTACATGATCGCATAAGATCACAAAGTTTCGTGATGATCTGACGAATCGAATGCAGAAAGGATTATTTAAATTCGTCTTGCAGTTTAAAGTTTGAATGTAAGGCCGATTTTAAAGATTTTTTGCCTCAACTAAATTAAATATAATAATAATAATACGTTTATTTTGCAAATAATAAGGATTATACACAGATATATGCTATATAAAAAAAATTAACAATGCAAAATAGGAACTGGAAGGCAATACAATATTGATCGACCACAGCTAAGAAAGAAGAACATTGTATAGGAGACAAATTTTAGGCTGATTTAGACTACATTGATATTAACTATGATCTATTAAAATATTCCTATGCGGTTATGCAAACAAAATACGGTCTACTTACTCTATTAAAATGTTTATAATCCTTAGATTCCGGTACAACTGCAGTAGAAAATAATTGTGTTTACAAGCTTATTTTTAGGTGATCATGGAATGTGAAACAATATTCGATGTAGTTAATAGATATAAAAAGTTTTAAAATTAATTATGTTAAATGATAAAAAAAATTAGATAGATAAGTGTAAGATTATTTTGATTAACAGTAAAGATGAATGACGATTCTGAAAATGAAACTTAAATGTTAATGTCTCTCGGGACTCCCCGAGTGCTATTAAAAGTTTTTTGACATCTGTTTGCAGCACGAGTTTAGATGTCTGTCATTTAACGGATAGCTAAGAACTGGATGACAATGCATGTTTCAAGTGTGTTTAGGTATATACATAGAGATTTTGATACAATTTCAAGAAATTCTAAATTATATATAACAGTAATGTGACCAATAAATCAGTAAAAAAAACTTTCTACTATAAAAAGTTTTTTTTATAAGTTGTGATTATTAATCCATAAATAAATATCTTATATTAATAAGTACCTATATTTTTTATGACGAATTTGCTAAAATTTATTATTTGCAAAATAAGTATTGTACCTACAGAACGTTTGATATCAATTTTTTAATCAATTTACAATTATTTTTTTTGTTAAGAAAACAAAAATAGAACACACATTTTTGAGTGATTTATTTTATAACTAGTTGTACTCGCAACGTCGTTCTAGTGACGTGTGATTGTTGTATAAAAATTTCTTACCCCACCTCATTTAAGGAATGGGAAAGAAATTTTTATACACCAGATGTTAAATTGAAAGAAGACAAATACATCTGTGAAAACTGCATTCGAATCGGATTAGTAGTTTTCATGTGATGCGCACACAAACATACAGACAGACAGACAAAAAAAAACTAACCACATTTTTGGGTTCTATTTCGATGTACCCGCGATGTCGTTCGCGTGGCGTGTTAATTTTTGTATAAAAATTTCTTTCCTTACCCCGTTAAAGGGGTGAGGGAAGGAGAAAGTTTTATACACCAGATGTTAAGTTGAAAGAGGACAAATACGTCTTTAAAAACCGCATTTGAATAGGATCAGTAGTTTTCATGTGATCCGAGCACAAACATATACAGTTTTATTATATGTATAGATGTATAGATTATACCTACTAATAGCAAAATAAACATCTTTTTTTCGTTGCGGTAAAACTAGTAATTAATAAAAAAAATCAAAATAAAACTAACTCATCTAATTCTTATATTTCAGATATATGTAATGCAAGATTGATGGCTTAGAATAGATTAATCTAATAGTCGTGGAGAAGCTGATATAATCTCTAAGCTCATCGCAAATTCTCTTTTTGGAACGAAGTTCCCTTTCGCGCGTTACGAACAGTTACGACTGACGATAGGAGCTAGCAAAAAAAAAATTCATACCAAAAGTTGTCACGACACTATGACACGACACACGCATGTTTCTCTCTCTCACAGACCAAAAAATAAATAACTCTCTCTCTCCCTCTCTTTTATAGATAGATATATTACAATTAAAAAGACAATATTTTAAATTAAAAGAAAATGTACATTAAAAAGAAAATACTGTAGAAAAAATAATAATTAACTATAATAGTATTACATTTTATTTCATCTCGTTTTTATAAATTAATAAATTCATAAACATTTTAAAAATAGTTCGTAACTTGACTATTTAGGTACCTACGTCAAATTACCTTAACTGTCAGTTACAGTCAAATATTTTAATTTTAAAGTTTTGTATTGAATTGTTAATTCCTGTTTTAAATTATAAAAAGTAATTCTAAAAATATGTGTTATCTAAAGCTCTGGTATTGTATAAATGGACACTTTTGTTAAAAGAAACGAACTGTTAGGTAAGTAGAGATTTTATATAGACAATAATAAATGCTTATGTATGTATAAACACTCTGTTGTGTTTACAAATTACTAATTCCTTCACTAATTAATCGAAAGGAACTTCGTTCCATCCGGGTGTCCCTTGACACCTCACACTTTTTGATGTGAAACATCTATAGCAGCACGTGAATCAGATTTCTCGCGTGGCGACGGTGACGTATGATTCCTATGACGTAAAAAACCTAACGCATCGATAATATATAATAAAGAGATGTACTGATACCTTATATGAAATTGGTCTCACGTTTTGAGCGACGCCGACGGTGGCGCGCCAACAATAGGGGGAAAAAGCTCATCGATTCAAAAATTTGGCGGGACAGGGTATGAATTGTTTCATAAAAACCTAACTTGATTCCGCCTACTATCTATTCTATACATATAAAAATGTTTGTTTGTATAGGCAACATAATATACCTACATATTTTGCTGACCTGTAAAATTGACAGCTTGTTAATCAAAATAGATTGTTGGTGAATAGTCCCTGTAAAATTTGTGTATAAAGTGTTTGTTTTAAATATGAATAAACAAAGTGTTAATAAAGAAAGTGATGAAAAAATATTGAATAAAAATGAGTGAGTACCTACCTACCTACTCTATATACATTAGGGTGTCCGTTATTTCCCAAATTTGGTTTTGTTCTCCAAACACCCATTAAATTTTTAGATTATGACCTAACAAAAATTATCAGACCCAAACCAGCCCTTAATATTCACATTAACCCGTGCCTAAATCATAATACATTTCCCATTTAAATACCGTTTAAAAGTTATTCAACGATAAAGTTGTATTCATAGTTAAATTCATCATTTTCCAATTTTTTATTTACTATCGCTTTTTGTTTGTACTAAAATTGTGAAGTAACTACAATTATATTAATATAGTAACGTACTTCTATATAAATTTGTGTTTTAATAATTTCCTTTTTTAAGATTATTGAATTTAAGGTAATTAAATAAAAAGCTAAACGAAATCACGTTTTAAATTTATTTTCGTTCTGTAATCTATCGACATCTGTGAGCAATCTGAGAAAACGTACAATAAATATTGTGATACCATTGTGATACTATTATTTATAAGCGATAATATACTTTATTTTGTATCCAAATTTTGTATTTGTTAATTTTATTACCTATATATATATATATATATATATATATATATATATATATATATATGTATTTAGTTTGATATAAATAAAAATTATGGTGAAAATTACAAAAAAAAATCGTGAATTTAACTCTGATGACAAATTTATTGCAAATTTCCTACCAGAAATAGATATTTAATTATTTTTAGCTAGATTTGTTTCAGTAAAAAAATTAACGACAAAAAGTGCAAAAATGCCATGTTATTGAAATTGGCAATGTCTTATGATTTAGGCACGGGTTAATGTCAATGTTTCACATTTGCCAGGCGTCCCGTGACGGCTCACATTTTTTTTTTTGTAATTTTGGTTGATTAACACTTTCTGAATATTGTTGGAAACAATAGGAAATTATTGGACCCACTTCAATACAAAAGAGAAAATTTTAAAATAATTAGGGACCTGATCTGTAACTTTAAAATGTATGGCTATTTCTCTGTCAAATTTTTACGTGTCCTGCACAATGTAGGTACGTAACATTTGGCATCGTATGAACTGGCTGCATATAAACCAGATGCCTAATTAGTTCCTTATTTTAGCATCTCTTCATTTAGAATTCAGATCAATTTTAATAGGAAAATAAACACATAGCACTAACCTGAAAAAATAGTTTATCCTCGGATATTTACAATATCAATTAACTGCTACTTTAGACAGCAATTACGTAATTGTGTTTAATTTATGCAGGTACATATTGAGTATGAATCTTTTAAAAAGATCAATGAAAGTTTTAGGTTACTTCAGAGACTTGTGGTTTTGTGAATTTGACCAATTTATTTCTCCTTTTAGTTTCTTGTTTTAGAAAATAGGCGGTCCAAAAAAAAATTCTGCGCTAGAACTATCTTACTAAATTGATAAAAAGAAGGTTTTAGGTAATCAAGTGAGGAGCACCTAAAAGAAAAAAGAAAGAGAAGAGCAAGATGGAAATGGCGAGATGCAGTGATGGACGATGTCAGAGAGTTGGGAATCAGAGATTGGAAGATGACAGATAAGTACAGAAAACGGTGAAAATTATCCATCCAGCAATGGGTCTGTTAACGTTATACATACATACATACATACATACATACATACATACATACATACATACATACATACATACATACATACAATCAGGTGTAAAAACTTCTACTTAGATCCTCTATCTATTTACTTTGTATTATAAATAAGGCTACAAAAATGTCTAACCATCAAAAAGCCAGTTTTGTCGAAGATTTACTACAAAAAAATATATAATTATTTTTTTTAGGTAATATAATTTGTAATCGACCACAATATAAGTCAAACTCATTTAAATTAATTTTAGCCCAAATTAACACATTTAATTTTTATTTTGGATGTGGTACCTATCAGTATTTAGCTTACTCCATTACTTTTAAATTTTTCAACAAATTAAAAACCATATCACACACCATAGATCGTCGAGAATCATTAAGTTTTCTTCCTACTCTGGTACTTCCACCGAAAGTCGGTATTAAATGACGAGATTAGGTAAGCATTTACCTACGCCATGTAGTATATATTATTTTGCAAAAAAGTCAATCATACCTTGTAATATAATATACTAAATATGTTCTTACTGTGTTAGAACCAAAACTGTAAACTGACAAGGTAGAGGCTGTATATATCTTCTTGCACTACACGTAGCATTAAATGAATTCCATTTCTTTTATTATACAGGAACAATGCAATGGAAGAATTGAAAGAATTATGTAAATATGTTTTTTTTAATAAGGTGACGCTTCCGTAAATCTAAGTACAATAATATAGATGGAGCAGTAATTTTCTAAGGTATATTAGAACGCCCTATAATTTATTAATACTTTCCATGGTTAACAAACAAGTGGTTAACTGAATGTTGAACAACTTTCATTGAACCTAAAGTAATTGTTGGCGTGCGTTTCATTTCTTTGCAAAAAAGACAAAACTTTGCACGATTTTCTTTCCTATTCCTAGATTATATAACGATATCTCAGTTTCAAAACAACTGATGCAGAAATTCTTAATTAAATTAATAGTTAATTAAAAATAAGGTGTAACCAATTTTATTAATATATTACTATGCATACATCAAACTAGTTCAAATTATCATCAAGAACCGTTTCTAATTATCATTAAAAACTGGTTTTTCATAGGGTTATTTAAATTCAAAAATAAAAGCATTTTTGAATTAAAAAACTTTATGGCATTCAGAGTATCACAGCATCATTTTCTAGGAACCGGTATAAATTAAAAATTATGTTAAACCTTATCCAAATTCAATAATTTTTGATTTACTAAATGGTTATAATTTTATATTAATTTTGGTCACTATATCTACGAGTCAAAAAGGGTTTATACTTTTACCACAATAAGTTAAAATTTAAAAATCTAATTTAAAAACCTCTGTAAAATATTTTAGCTGAATAGAAAGTTTTTTGGAAATATTAGAAATAATTACTTTTACAGATAATTTTGCAACCTCAACAATATAAAAACAGTTCCGTTAACAATTATCACAAATTAAAATCAAAATTTACTAGCATCTAGTCTCACTTTGACTGGAAGTTAGAGTAGTACAAGCAGATACTTGGAGCCAATGCCAAGGACCAAAATACACCAACAATTACGGAGCATGTCTTCCATCAAAAAGGTTACAAATCAATTTGAACTACGATATCATAAAAACTATAGATCTTTTGGAACAAATTTGCTCTTTAGATTGTTTTGTAAGGTATATTTTTTGTTAATCATGTAATTTAAAAAATTTTGTTATACTGTTTTTTTGTATGGATAAAGTTACTAGCTGTGAAAAAAATAAATTTAAGAGGACAATTTCAAACATAAGTTGTCACACTGATCGCCTAGTTGGATTATTTGTTTGTATCAATTTCACGTAAATTTGAATATTTAATATTTGTTTTTGAATTTGTACACTCCTTGGACTAAAACATACCTACCAAATTAAACGGTATTTTTACAAAAAAAAGAAATAGCAAATATACTTAGTAGGAATATTTATATATATAGTATCCGAGACCTGTAATTAAGTGTTTATTAGAAATTCTTTGTTGAATTACAAACCAAGTTATAGCGGTTTTTTATTTAAGGTGGCAAATCTATGTAAGCAGATTTTGTTCTTTCTTTAATATTTATACAAAACAAAATGTCTTGACACCTATTTATACTCATATTATTATATATTTTATTAATAAAACATAACTTTACAATTTTCACCCTAATTTATAGATTTATTTTATTGTTCTTCTCTTTGAAAAATCCATCCAAAACCTCGAATATCTCCAGTTAGACATATATATTTGTTAGTTAAGCTATAACTAATATACCAAAAGCATTCATCTCGTAAAGGAGGTGTGAGGTGTTCTTAGAATTCTAAGAATTCGAGTAACTGGTGGATCGATCAAACTTCGAGACATCTGTTCTAAAAGGATTGTTCTTGTGAAATCTTTGTATATTCTTCAATAAATTAAATTTATATATATAAGGGACCGCTTTGGATGGAGAGAAGAACATTTGTTATGGTAATAGTTGGCGATAAGTAATAATTGTGATTGTATTAGTTGGCGATAGATAGCGATTAAGTAGTGGTAATTTTAATAGTAGGCGATAGGCTGCGATTGTGATAATAATAATAATTGTAATAGCTGGCGATAAAATGCGGATTGTAGTACGAGATATTTTAAAGACGTTATTCAGTAATTGTGACTGTAGTAAAGTTGTGTAAATTAGTTTAAGAAATTGTTATCTATTTGTGTTTACCAATAAATTTTTAATTTTGTCTGCTGTTTATCACTTATCCCGAATCCACGAAGGAAAAATTATAACAATTGGTGTCAGAAGTGGTATAAGTGAAAGAAGACGTCAAAGTCTATGGTAAACACAAGAACTACTAATTACGACGAGAAGAAATTGGAAAATTGTTGGCAGCTATGGAACTGCGTCTAGAACAGCGCAGTGAGGCTGAAGAACAACGCAGAAAGAAAGAACGTGAAGCTATGGAACTGCGTCAAGAACAGCGCAGAAAAGTAGAACGAGAAAAGAGAATAAAAGAACGTGAGGCAGAAGAAAAGCAAAGGAAGGACGAGAAAGAAACGTGAGTAAACAGGAATTCCAAGAACGAATCAAATCAACAGAAGAAAAGTTAGAGTAAACCAAAGAAGAGCTTCAAGAGCGCGTTAGGGAAACTAAGGAAGAGCTTTTACAGCAAATTAAAGAAACTAAACGAGCTATTCTTCGACTCAAGGGACAGAATGTAAGGAACTCTTGCTCCATCTACGATTGTAACCCCATCTACGATTGTGTCTCCATCTCACCAGGGTATATTTAAGCCCCCTGCGTTTGATGGTAAAACTCCCTGGAACATCTACAGAAGTTTAAACGGCTGCAGAAAGTAACGGCTGGAGCATTGAGAACAAAGCAACAGCTCTTATTCTAGCAGTGAGGGGAAAAGCTTCCGAAATATTACAAATTACCTATACCGATTAAGAAGCAGCGCAACTATGAGGCGGTTGTATCAGCACTGGAAGTTAGGTATGGCAGCCAATATCTAAAGCAAGTGTATCAGAGCCAAATGAAATCAAGAATGCAAGGAACATCCGAGACACTACAGGAGTACGGGGCTGATATAGATTATTATTTACAGTCACTGATGATATATAATATTATAAATATGTGCCAAATCACGGACTTCTCACTTAGCTACAAAAATACATCGATATCAACACTATTGGCAGTATGCTGAAACCAGTATAAACATTTTTAAAATTGACCAATCCTGAGTTTTACACTGGACAAACAGAGCAGAACTTTAGCTACTTTTTTAGCTGATTTTGGTGGTGATGAAAATCCAGCTGTATCATAGGATCCTTAAAATTTCTTGGACCGAGAAGGTGACAAACGAAGAATTTCTTAGACGCGTGAAAAAAAAACGCGAGCTATTTCATGTAGTCAAGCAAAGAAAAACAGCCTACCTAGGCCATATAACGCGCAACGAAAAATATAGGTTCCTACAGTTGATGATTGAAGGCAAGATTCAGGGCAGGAAAGAAAGAGAGGGAGATAAAAGGTGTCTTGGCTCCGGAATATCAGACAATGGACGGAGCTGCGGGATATACAAACATTGATTCACACCGCACGAGATAGATAAGCAATGGATCATGTAATCGCTAACATCCATTAGTGGATAAGCATCAGAAAAAGAAAATCCAGCTAAGTTGCGGAAGAATTAACTGAGTTAACTGTAGACAATATAGAAGATAAAAATGATATGCTATTGGTTAAAATTCTTGATACAAAACCTGGCAGAACTAGATTATTTACAGTCACTGATGGTTTTTATCTTATTATATTATATTATATTATAAAAATATGCCAAATCACGTTCTACAAACTTAGCTACAGAAAAAAAAATTGTGAGTGAATAAAACGGCAAATGTATACATCTCAAACCATCGGTATCAACACTTTTGGCAGTATGCTGAAAACAGTTTTACACTGGACATATATAGAAGAACTTCAGCTACTCTCTTAGCTGATTATGGATTCAACAAAAAACGAATCTGTCAACAAATTGCGAGCACTTTATCATCCAAGCCGTCTACTTCTCTTGAGCAGCAACCACAGATTGATCCGGTTAATGAAGCAGTAGACACAGTTTCAGAAAAAGAAAATAATAATTTTCAAATTTTAAATGCGGTAGCACCAAAAAATGTTAATTTTTTTTAGATATATATCGCCAAATTTGTAATAAAAAATAGTATTTGCTAATTTTAGTTGTAAAAAGTAATTATAATTACAAGATCGTGTAATCATTCTTAATTAGAAATCACGTTTACAAAGACTTTGAAAGTTTTATTTTAACACAAGCCTAGAAAGTTACATTATATTATTCCTATTAATTTTCTATTATTTGGGGTTTGTTTATGTAGCAAATTAATTAAACAATAAAACAACCTGCCTGGTAATGTAATGTACGTGATTAAATTAACCTAAATACCTTGCATAATCACTATTATAATCGATCGAATTTCAATTACAGGATATTGTAATATAGTAACCACTTAATATATACGACAATCGCCAGTGTACTAATTTTGTCTTTTAACAAGCCTCTTGTTTGGGATAAATAATAAGTTATTATTCAAAGTAAATAATCGACTGTCTTGCATAATTTTTATCCATTAAATGGTGTATGAATCAAACGTTGAGATTATAAAAGTTGCACCTTTATCTGAATTTTAGGTATCAGGTGAACACATAAACTGCAAATATATTTTGTAAAATATTATGCACAGAATAGAGGTCCCTCGTCCGATATTCTTATTATTATCCCAACATCATGTAGCCACACCAGTTCGTTATTCCTGTGGATCACGAGTGTTGCTTGCAACCAGGTCTTCTATAAACTTAACTTTAATTTTGCTTATTAGTATAATATATTTGTAATTTCTTTGTTGTTTAACTAGATCTAATAGTTCTCTTTTGGTATTAGCTCTTCTTAGGACCTCTTCATTCGTAACATTGGACAGCAATAGAATCCTGAGAGTTACCTTCTATGACACCATATTTCAAAAGCTTCTATACGATTTAGAAATCTAAGTTCCTTTCAACATGATGGGCCGTATATAGGATTTTTAGACCCGTAGTTGAATATTTATCAAAATGCCGAAGAAAATAGTTATTAAGTTTAGCAAGTGAAGTTCTAGACATAGATATCCTCTTATTTATATTTCTTTATCGCCGTGTTATTAACTGTTTGAGGTAGCTCCAAGACATTTATTTTTTGAACTCCACTGTGCTTTTATTATTTACTTTCAACTGATTTCTCATGTAGGGCTGTTGCAGATTGTAATGAACTTGGTTTAAGGGATGTTGATACCAAGGCTGTTATTATTTTTTCCGGTTTTTCTTTTTAACATTTATTATATTTTCGTGAATTATCAAGTTTTTCATGTTCTTTTTTAAATTTTATTGATTTTTCACCTAAAAAATTTATTTAATACAGTAAATAGTGTGAGGTCTTCCTGAGACGCAGTTTGAATCTCATGTAACGCCTTTTTCTGTCGCTTTTTTAAATATAAACTTTAACCGCCATAATGTCCTGTACGAAGCATAGCTTCAAATGAATATTAATCAAACAATCTTTAGGATCCCTTTATTATCAAAATAGAAAATATAGGTATATGGATTTTTTTTAAATAATTACACTAACGTGTTCATTTAACTAAAAAAAAAATTAAAAAGAGGTTGACCTTAAAGGCCATCCTTGCAACTTCCCGCTAGTTTTAACTGCAAAGCTATAGTAACGTGACGTATTTTGACGTTTTTAACTTTTTTTGAAATGAATGAAAATGAAATAGACTGTAAGACTTGTACACGCTTACTGAAGTAAGAGGAACAGGAAAACAAAGTATTTTTCAAAACGAAGCGTGTATTAAAAATTTTTTTAAATTTGTTAGCTGAGCGCTTTCGGCCTACAAACCGGCCATCTTCAGAGCTAAAACTAATTGACATATTGAAAAACAAATTTTTACTAAAATTAAAAATATATAACTTACGTCAAGGTAAATCAATACCCCAGGGGAGAAAATGAAAATAGGACTGTACAGTCAACCAAAAATAACCATCTCACAGGAACTACCATGGAGTGGTCGATAAAACAACATCAAACATATAAAAGGTTAAACTTCCAGGCTCTTTGAAGAAAAGGATGGAAGGGAAATTAAAATTCATATTACAACAGTCAGCGAAGTAACTACAAGAAAATTATTTATAATTAAAAAAGAAATGATTTATTCGATTTTGATGTTCAAAATTGCGTTCGACGCAGTTTTTTGAGACCTAAAAACGTTACCGGGAGTGCAAAATCGGTTAGTCAAAAATCTCTAAGTTATTAAAAAAAACATACTTTTTTTTGAAATTTTTCGACAACGATATCTCACAAACGAATGAACCGATTTTAATTTGCAAAACGGCATTCGACGTGGCTTTTTAAGCTTGAGAGCTGATTAGGTTATGAAATTGATCGATGCAATAGCCAAAAAGATATGCCCAAAAAACATCATTTTTACCAATTGTTTTTTTCGGTTATTTTAAAATTTCTCGAAATCTAGCGGCTCGAATCGGTTCAAACTTACAGAGAATCTAAGTTAGATGGAACTCTTTGGAATGCTTTTTATTTCATTCCGATCGGTCAAGCCATTTAAAAGTTATAGAAGGTTTACCTACACACACACACACACACACACACACACACACACACACACACACACACACACACGTACATATAGACACCCTCGTAAAAATAGTCAGGGGAGGTTCCTAAAACCTCAAAACGTTGAGATCCGATGAAAACTCGATTTTCGAAAAACGGGGTGAAGCCAATAACTTCCCGATTTAAAAAAAAAATTAATTTTTTTTAGCGGGAATTTAAAAAATTGTAAGTAGTAATTCTAATCAATGTGCATGTAAAAAAATGCATTCGTTTGAGATACAAATATTTTTAGATATAACGTTTCCATGAACTTATCCACATTGCATACTAACTCTGTGTAAATGTTAAATAATGAATAATGATGTTTATATACAAATCGAACAAATTCATATACCTTGTAATAATTAATGAATTTAATAATAATTACATTCAGCACCTCATAATGTTTTAAAATTTTATTAGACAGTAATTGCTATATCCGCAGAGCCAATTTAAAATTATTAACTTAAACCAATTTTTTAAGTTTCAGAAATTTCTTTGAAAGGAAATAAGTTATAACAAATATTATTATGATTATTTTTAAATAATATGGCTAACTATTCTAAAAAATTTGAAATAAAATAGCAAAATGTAATAACAAAAAAGAACCTAAGCTATTTTTTTTATTTCTATTCGGTTTGAAAAATTAATTTAATCAATTATAAATAAAACAAATTAAAGGTTTAAACCAATCTATATAGAAACTATCTAAAAAATGGTGTGCAACACGAACAATTAAAAAATCTCAAATATAATATTTAATGTTCATGACTTTACTGAACGGTTATAAATAATTTTTTCTATGTCAAATATATTAATAAATCAATTAATTCCACCTACCTGAGATATCCTTTAGTCCTGTAAATTTCTCACCAGCTCCTTGAACTTCTAGTCTTGCCAAAAACACAGTAAATAAAAATAACCCGGAAATACGAAAATGCATTTTATTAGATATTTATAAAAATAATGAGAACACGCTTGTTTTGGGTTCGATCGGTACCTGGCGGCAAGATAGACTAACATCTATACTTCTTGTTTACAATCCTTGGTGGGAAAGTGAATACAAAAATTGAAAGTGGTCAGTTCAGTACAAGACATACATGGATGCTGCACATGTTTGATTGAGATAATAATTACAAAAAGAAAAGTAATTTTTCACCTATAATAATTTTCTATAGGTGCAGGCGTATCTACTACTTTGGCTGTTTTCTAACTCAACGACAGGTGAAAGGAAAACTGCCAAATGTATTTCAAATTTTACTCAAATTCATATTTGACGACGGCTTTTTTACCACCTGGAACTTGGAGCCTCCTTTAAGTAACTTAAAATACGGTCGGGTTGATATGATTTAAATACATTTAAAAAATAATTCATTATCCAAATTACTTAATGTTTTTATGCATGTGAAACTTAATTTTTTTTATTACATTTACAAAACTATAAATATTTGGATTGTCAGCATTAAAACTGGGGTCAAATTTCGAATGAAATGATTCTCAAGCATTTCTTGTGATAGCTAAATTGGCTTTTCTGGCTGCCCAAATATTCAGGAAAAATATGACATCTTCTTATATGTATATCGCATCTAAATAATAACAAAATTGTAATCATTTTTTATAAGTAAGTTGATCATTTCAGTGGTTTATCCATTTCCCACCTTGAGCTTATCGAAAAACTGAATTTTTTAATGCCACACATGTCCTAAGTGAAAACGACAACCTCTTATTTTATCGCCTGTATTCCAAACATTTTAGCTTTATTACTATTTTAAAATTCACAAAAAATGTTTTCCTTTTATATATGAATCCAAAATCATTGTAAACAGAATTAACGTAGTTTAAGGCAAATTTATACGTTTCTTATTTCTTATCTTTTAATAAAACTAAAAAATATGGAAGTACGCATTGTTGCAAAACCCATGTATAGTACCTAAACAAAACTGTAGAAAAAATTGTGCAGTAATCAACTTTCCCGCGCATGTACACCACGTTGCACATATTGCAAAGAAACTGTATCTTTATTATGCAGGAAAAGATAACAAGGTTATAATCCTTACCATCAGCAGCCACGTTGCTGAGCAACAGGACACAATTGCATTAATCCAAGAACCCTGGATAAAGAAAACCAGAATCATTGGTATAAGTACTTTAACTGTTAAAACTTTATACTTTCCCAGCAATGACCAGCCAAGGACTGCCATATATGTACCAAGGCAAATTAAAGTTCATCCTCTGGCACATCTCTCCTGCTCAGACTTGACTGCACGAAGGATGGAATGTGCTAGTTGCGACGGACAACCAAATACCGTAGTCCTAGCATCAGTCTACCTCCCCTCTGATGCAGCCGCACCACCACCTAGCAGGGAACTGGAGGAACTGGTGAAGTACTGCCAGCACCAGAAATTGGAGCTCATAATCGGTTGCGACTCCAATGGGCATCACGTCAACTGGGGCAGTAAGGACATAAACGCCAGAGGTAAGTCACTTTATGACTATATAATAAGGAATAACCTCTGGATTATGAACATATGTAGAAATGAAACTACGAACTGTAGACTGGCCAGGGAGTTATTACCTCATCCTGGCGAGGAAACAGCAAAAAGATCTAAGGCATTGACCAGACAAAATCTCCGAACAGCTGTGGGAATCTTGACAGGTCACTGCCAATTGCAACAACATCTCTTTAGGATGAAATTAACAGAATCGCCGCTATGCAGAGGCTGCGAACAAGAAGAGCAAACAGTGGAACTCATAATGTATGACTGCTCTGCTTTTTCTGAAATCAGAAGATCCGTGTTGGGCGAGTACTGGCTTACACCAGCCGATGTCAGGGAGATCCCCCTCGGGAGCCTCATCACCTATTTTAAATCACTAGACCTAGTGACAGCCTGAGGTGGGGATATCCCTACACACGGGAGGATGCACAATGGGTCATATGTGGCCTCAGTGCTGGCTGAGCACTTGCTCGCCCCTCCCCAAATTTCCAGATCCCGATCCAGAATCCTTACTGCTAACAAGCATAAACCTTTTTTTTTCTTTTTTTATGTTTTGTTGACGTCGGTAACAGAGGAAAAGTATCCTTTTAGTAAAATACATATTTTTCTTATATTACCTGCATCTTAAATTGTACACCAGTTTATTTTTAATTATTGTCATTGTCTTTTCGAAAAGATCCGTTTTTATTTTTATCGCTATTATCCATCATTTTTGACATTCTTGAAAAGATCCATTCACGATTTTTTTAAAGGTACAGGTAAAAGACTGTGGGGAAAAAATATTAAATCACTGTTGTATCGCTTTCCTCATCCACATCCAACAGTATCCACAAATTCGTATATTAATACAAAAACATTAAAAAATCAACTGTACAATTTACCACTTATCACTATCGACTATATAAGCAGAAAATAAAAAAAGAACGTGATAATTACAGAAAATTTTCTAAAAATTCATAAAGTCGTATACAGATTGTAGGTTTGTCTTCCAATCACAAACGATACGCAGTTTTGATGTTTATGTGACTGCTTCTTGCTTACGATGTTCAACCCACAATTTATTAGCGCATCAAAATTCGAATTTAACTTTTATTTAGTCGTTTACATAATTGTAAAGAACTATATAAATTTGTTGATGGCTTTGTGATTAACGTATACTAATGTAACAATAAAGTTACACGGAATTTAGAGTGGCCAATTTCCACTCGTGGTGAAACTAATTATTTTCCATCCTGGTTAACGATTGTCTATTTTCCTAGGCTGGAAAATTGTATGTAGTGAATAAAGTTTGTTTTCTTTATCTGGTAAAACAAAAGAGTACTTGTTTTATTGTTGAAAAACACTCAAGTGTGCTCTTACAAAAACATCTAATATGTTGACAACTCTGGCTGTTTTTTAACCAACTTCAAAAAGGGAGAAGGTTCTTAATTCTACTATGTTTTTTTTTGTTAAGGTCTGGTTATCAATGTGACGGATATTCCAGGAAATAACACAAAAATTAAAAGAATAAGCTCTGAAGTTAAGTTAATATGTTAATAATGATGTATAACATAAAAACATAATAATTAGCCCGTTACTATGCCACTCTAAAGCCAAAGGCCTCTTCTTACAAGGAGAAGAAATGAGCATTTATACATCACGCTTGCTCACTGCGGGTTGGTAATTTCAGACAATTAAGCCCACGTTTCATCACAGAATTTACTTATGCCGCCAAAAAGTCACATTGATACATGTCGGGACTGTTGGGGATTGAACCCACAACCTCTTGCACGATATTCGGAAGGTTTTGATAGTACATTATGAATTTGCATCCACATCTGTCAAAGCTAACTAGCAACTAACAAGTATAAAATAAAAACTTTTTTTAAAAAATTGAACCACCTTCAAAAAAATGCACCAAAAAGACAGAAATAAAATCTTAAAAAAATTGGAAGCAACTGAAAAACTGAGTTCGATTTCCTTGAAGTCGGCTCCAATGGCAAATTAAAGATTGGCATCGACGTACAACACACTCAGTACGGCGGGAAAGCAGTACTCAATGCTCAATATATGTAAATATGCTGTTTCAAAACCTACATTAGTTTCTATTATTTTTATAAAAAATACTAGCTGACCCCGCGGACTTCGTACCGCATATAACGGATGTATTTTTTGGTTTTTTCAAATTTTTACGATTTTATTTTGGGTTCAATTTTTTTTTTTTTTGATTTTATCGTTTTTATCATATTTTCTCGTAAATTTTCAGCTGTATACTATTTTTTGATTATATTTTGTAATTTATCGATTAAATATATTAGGTAGCAACTGCGGCACCTTACGTCATATTATTTAATTTAGCAAGAATTTGTTGAAATATATGAGATATTATGCAAAATAAACCTTAAGTAAGAATTGCTCGTTTAAATATATGTGGTATTAACTGCGCCACCTTACGGTGGCGCCATAGTACTTTATTAAGTCGTAATTGCTACTTTAAATATATAAGATATTAACTGCGCCACCTCACGGTGGCATACTCAGGCTTTGAACTTCATTACTGAACCGCTAGATGGCGTTGAAGAAGCTAGTTTTTGTGATTTTTTTAATAAAAAGTATCCCACGTTAATTCTAATACCTCCAAGAATATGTATACAAATTTTCAAGATGATCGGTTAAGTAGTTTTCGCGTGAAAGCGTAACAAACACACTTACATTCACATTTATAATATATAGGGATAGGGATAAGTACTATAATTGACATTATATGAATGAATGTAATATAAGTGAAATTAAATGATATGAACGAAACAATTATTTATAAAAAAACAAATGGTCACGTGGTCACGCATTTTCGATATCTAAGCCTAGAATTAGGTATCACGTTCGCCTAATAAAAAAAATGGTTGATTGAAAAGTTTTAAAAGCGACACCTATTGTAAAGGAAGCAAAATTTATACGCTATTTTAATATTTCATTTATCATTTGTCAATCCATTCTTTGTTCATAACCGATTTGAAGTTGTCGTGTCAGTGTATTTTGTTACAATGGAAAAAATTGAATATCGTGTAGTGATATAATTCTCTGTTTTGAAAGATTTATCACCAACAGAAATTCTCACAAAAATGGTAAAAGTGTTGAAGGAATCTGCTCCTTTACAGCGATGAGTTTTAGAGTTTTAAAGAAAATAATTATTTTTCATAAAGGCAATGTGTTCACACAACTTTGTTAACGATGATTAAATTTTAAATTAAATGAATTAAGTACGAATTGCTTGAACACCCACTGTATGCACCTGATTTGGCTTCCTCCGATTATTACCTTTTCAAAAACTTAAAGCAATTCCTTCGTGATAAGCGTTTTTCGTAGAATAAGAAGCTATTGCATTCTTGAAACAATATATTGCAGAGCAGAGCTTTCGGAACATCATTACAGAGATGGTATAAAATTACTGAAAAATCATTGGAATAAATGTGTTCAAGGTGAGGGAGATTATTTAAATAAAAAAAAAACAAATTTATTAAAAAATACACATTCTTTTAATTTTGCTTTTAGGGGCCGTTCAAGTATTACGTAAGCACTATGGGGGGGTGGGGGGTCTTTGTTTTGCTTATTTTGGATGACATGGGGTGTAGGGGAGTCTAGATGATGATTACGTCATCGGTAGTTATTTACTTTTTTACACGAATGACAGCCCTCACATTCAGGTATATTCTGTTTGCGTTAGCAATATTGTTATTTAAAAGATATGACTATCATAGCAAGTTTTTCAAAATATTGTATTCTGATCGTCAACTTTAAGCAATATGATCTGTCAATTATTAATAGATATTGCTAAAAAGCTGACTATCTTAACAATGAACTTTTTCTAATTGTTATTCTAATAACAAGGTGATTTGAATTCTAAAAATTGCGTTTTCTTTATTTTTTCATATTGATTTTTTAAATAAATATAAAGATTTGGCTAATAGCTAAGAAATATTTTGTAAATGTTTATAGAAAAAACTATGAATCAAAATAGCAATTTTTTAAATGTTTTTCATTTAGATCAAAATGAATTAAAAGAAGGAAGACACATTCGTCTCAATAAATGGTAACTACACTATCTTTTTCAAAGAAGATAGGTAATTTGGGATTCAAAAAACTTTTTGTGACAGTTTATTTTTTGATATTTTTTTAAAAATAAATATTACTATAATTTATTAAGTATAAGGACCAATAAATTACTACAATATAATTTTTTTAATATAAACAAAAACATTCTTTAAAATTCAGTGAAAACGTAAAACAAAAAATCACAGTTCAAACCATTTAAAAACTAAAAACAAAGGTTTTTTTTATTCTATGTTGAATACTGCATCAGTAAAATCTAATCTCTATTCTAAATCTATTTTCTTATTTTTAAAATTATAATTATAACATTATAATTATAATATAAAAAAAATACATTTTTAATTTAAAAATGTTTACGTAAGCATGGGGGAGGGGGTAAAAGCTTTGCTTACTTTTGCTGACAAGGGGGATCGGGGGGTGAATAATTGTAATAAATCTGCTTACGTAATATTTGAACGGCCCCTTAAAACTTTTCAACCAACCTGTAGAATGATCTATAAATAAAAACCCGACGATTAAATGTTTAGATGCGGGATTATTTAATTACTATAACATAATGAAAAAATAATTGTTAATAACAATTATTATTTATTCTTACTTTATTATGTTATTAATCTAATTATTATTTTGTTATTGTAATAGAAAAAGTATAGTGTTAATTTTGTCAGGAATTTCCCATTTTATTATATGCAACATTCACCTCTTGAGACTCGTAGGTAATAAGCATCATTAAACATAGGAATTATGTTTTGTAATATATGTTTTAATAAACGATTTGATCATACTTACCTGCAAGTATACTTAATTATTCTCGCAATATCCACTCCATTGATTCATTTTCGGTTTAACAAATCTGTATTATCTTACAAAATTCATAACATTTTTTTTCTCTTTCAGGTATATTTAAAACTAAATGGACCATGGTACCTACCTCCTACCTGTGATCTGTGACAGCCGATTACCGTAAAAGCTTATAAAAAAAAAATTAATAAATATTATTATTATAAACATAATTGCTTAGCATCTTAGGTCATTAACTAATTTATTAACAAGAAAGATTTTCCTTTTCTATTTAAAATTATTGTGAATTGTAGAGATTATCCAATTGTAACATTAATGAGTGTATACAACAAAATCAATTTTGCTTTATAATTTTAATATATACAAATAAGATGGAATAAAATAAACATACAATAGACCAATCGATTTTGTAAAAATATAATATAGAAATTAATTTAAAACAATATTCTCAAAAAAAGAATTTAAATCAGTGAATAATTTTCTATTAAAAGATAGAATATCCAATTTTATGTAACAATCATTTGTCTTACGGTAACACGCTAGTCACAGTTAAAAATAATTGTAGTAGGTAATTTCATCTTCTGTGTTTTCTTGTTACTTTGTTTTTCAGTTTTTTAGCTGCTTTTTATTCAACTATCGAAGTAATCATTTGTAAGTTTTATTTTTCATGATAATCATCTTCTAGTTTTTATAGTATCTTTAGTACTATTAAATGATCATACTTTAGGTTCTTTTGTTGAAATTCCACAATTTTTATCGTTTTTATCACTGTCGTTGTGCTATCGTGAAAATCCTTTTACGATGTGTTTAAAAATTATTTATGTTTTACTTTTTAATTCTGTAAAAAAAACTTCGAATAACTAAATAAGACAAGTACTTTTAAAGAGTTTTTGTTACTTATAACTTTGATGCAGGATGTGATGATATAACGGACGCAGGATATCATTCAATTTCTTACTGTTGCAATACCAAACTAATTATTTAAATATGATTATAAAATATCATCAAATTTTGTCGTAATATGAATTGTATACTTTGTTCAATGTACACATAAAAGATAAGATACATTTTTTTAACTTAAGACGATTACCAGTTTATTTATTATGTGAAGCTAATCATGCTTTTCTATATAGAAAAGTATTATTACAAGAAACTGTAATATTGTCGTATTTAATAAAGGGAGTTATCAATCAATAAATATCGTAGAATGCAGAATATTAATTGTTCTATCGCTTTACGAGTTTTTGAAAAATATATTCAAAGACACTGACCATTTAACTCAGAAGAAACAACTACTTCCCGGGCTATGGGCCCCGACGGGTATTGAATTACACTTCAAAGTCAAACGGGGTTGGTATATCTACAAGATATTTAAACCAACCATTCTGGTTTGTAGTTAGAAGGGACAACATAAATTGCAGACCGGTTTCGGCGTAATTGCGCCTCATCAGTACAATGTATATGTTATTCGTCGGCGAGCATAAAGCATAATCGCTGACTGAAAACTACACTAAAATCACAATTAATATATGTCTAAATTGTGTAGTATGGAGATTATTAACTGCAGTTATTTATATGAATTAGATTTTCATTGTATTCATCTTAAAGCATTGCAACAGTTTTTGTTAGATCGGTCCACTAAGATTAAGCAATAACTTTGTACTTAAAAAATTAAGAAAATCGAAACATGTTTAAAATATTTTTTTATCATTTGAGAATTCTGGAAAAGGACAGGGTAACACTTACAGTTCAAAAACACACATCATTCATAATGAATTTACTTAACTGTAGCATTGAAATATAACTTATTTACACAATTGAAAAAATGAATTGACTCTTCATTTTATTTAATACTGCAACTAGAATATCCATTGTTATAACAAAAATTCTTCTCTTAGACAATATTTATTTGATACATATGATTTGTATTATGTAAGAAACTTTTTGTTATAAGAATAGATTTCTAGAAATAAGTTTTGGCATACAATTCATTATATTATTAATATATAATACTTTAAATAATTTAAATATATAGTATATATACACATAGCATCGGAAAATACATACATTTACCTAAATAGTATTTGTGTGTTTTATGTTTAACTTGGTTTTGTATGTACGCATGTATAATATGTATTTTTGAACGTGTAAGCTTTGTGGGTGCAGGTTTTAGGTGTGTTTTTGTCTCCCTCTGTGATTAAAATCGTTAATATTAAACATATATACACTAAAAATGACAAATCAACAATTTGCGTCAGGTAACTTTAACTAACAGTAGGTACAACATTAACAATAAATACAACCCATTCAGGCTTAGCTATAATACAAGAAATTCTACAAATTTACAATAATAAAAAACACCACAAGCAGTTTATTTTGATATTAAAAATAATTATTTTTTATTAATATTATCAAAACTTTATATCGTTTTAATAACTACGAGTTCTTCTACAATTAACAATCTATTACAATTTATTGTAACAGTAGTAAAATATTATTACTGAATATAAAATAAAATATAAATTATAATTTAATTTCTCGTAAAGAAGAATAACAAACGAAACCTAAATAAATTTTAACGATATTTGATGCCAAATGCCAAAAATTGGTATTAATTAAAAATAAACATTATGAAATCAATCAATATTTGGAGTTACGCCATTTATTAAAATTTTGATTATTAATTGTTTCGAAAACAAATGCTCAAAATGCTTCACTGTTTTCCACCGAAAGTAGATGTTTTTCCCGCATTTACATGTAGAGATACAGCCCAATAAATACCGTAATTGTTTAGTTGCCAGTTGCCAATAGCTCTGATTTTCGACCGGATAAAAAGAAAAATCGAATATACCTTATATTACTCGAGTTAAAAGTGGACAATTACTGTCCGCGAAATTAATTTGTTGGGAGGGATTATCAACTTTTGACCTTATATAACCATTGTATTTATTTAGAGTAACAATGTAGGTAAACTAAATTATTTAAATTAATTAAAGGTGCGTTATCGGATCAATTATTTATCTGAGCTACATATGGCAACAGTATACGTATTTACTAACAATAAAAAGTTAGCGATATTAGGTGACAGTGCAGAAGACCTACAAATGCTACTAAACAGGCTAATTAAAGAAGGCGACAAGCTTGGCTTGAATATTAACACTGCAAGGACTAAGATTACGGTTCTAAGCGGAAATCTTAATGTACAAACAAACATAACCAGTTACGGGAAACCAATTAAACAAGTATCAAGATTCAAATACTTGGGCTGTTGAATAAAGGAGAATTTAGATCCAGACCAAGAAATAAGAACAAGAATAGAAATTACAAGAGCAACTTTTCTCAAGATGAAAAACTTGCTAAGCGATCGTAGCCTTAGAATAGCAACGAGACTCAGATTTGTCCACTGCTATGTGTACCCAGTTTTGTTGTATGGAGTTGAAGCTTGGACAATGAAAGTAGATACAATATGAGGCTTTTGAAATGTGGATATTTCGACTTATGCTCACGTAGATCACGTCACGAATGAAAAAGTTCTACGACGATTGGGAAAAGGCAAAGGGTTGCTCACAGCAATTAAGATAAGAAAATCAGCATATCTAGGACAGATATCTCGACACCAGAGATACGAGCTCCCAAAAGCCATCATGGAACGAAAAATATACGGTCGCAGAGGATCTGACTGAAGACAATGTTCGTTGCTGAAGAACATCCGTGACTGAACAAGACTTGATTCGCATAAATTCATGAGAGCAGCGCAGAATCGCACTCAATTCGCCGAAAATGTTGCCAACCTTCACAATGAAGACGTAATTTAAAGAAGAAGAAGAAAAAGTTAAGATAACAGATGATTTTTTTACAATAATGTAGATTAAGAAAAAGAAAAACGGTGTCATAACCACAATTGTTATTAACACAAAATTACAATTGATACGATGATTTGTTTAAAGTTTAATTTAAAAATTAAAATTATAATTAAAATCAACACTTGCTACATCTTTAAAAAGACATCTACAATAATATGATACTAGATAAAAAGGTCAAAAAAGAACCAAGATATCTATCGGATCCTACTTGTATCTGCAAGAATTATTTTCTTTTACCACACTCTGATGACTCTGCTAATTTAATCACCATAATCTTTTAATTTTAGTCCAATTTAGACTTGACCGTGACATAATCAAAAATAATTACTGGTTAATTTTGTAACTGCTTTGATTAAGAAATTGTCTCTTTATTTATTTAAACATTTATCTTTATGTCTTCATCCATTTGGAATATTTTTGTTTTAGTTATTTTATAAAAAATCCTAGATCATAGAATTAAAACTTTCCTTAATCGTATTAATTTGATTAAAGGCATTTGTTTCAATAGAAAAAGAAAACTATCCATTTGCGGTATTTTACCCAAAAGTGTTGTCGCAAAATGAGCCCAAGCGCCTAACACTCCAAATATAAAATTATTTTTTAATTTGCTTTACAAAATTTTAAAACTATGTAAGTAAAACAATATGATAGATATTTATTGCTGATTTGCTAGTGTTTTTAAGAATAAAAAACGAGCTATGGCACTCCAAAAATGACCGAAGAGTGAAAACATTGCTTATTTAACGCTCTTAAGTATTCACTTAATTTAATGGAACCCTAGTATACTGATTGTGCGTTCGGGTTAGATTTTCGGGCATGTTGGATCGTTCTTTTAGGTTTTTAAGAGTTCATATGTCTTAAAAATCCATCCACTTCGTACGTAACCCGCCATAAGAAGACTTTGTTTATAAAATTCTTTATTCACATATTAATGGAATAAGATAAAAATACTTTATAAACTTAGCAAAAAAAACTTGTTTCGGTGCTTATTTACGAGAAGTGCAAGTAATTTTTAATTTTTTTTATATGTATATAGTTTAGATAATATCCATCAGATAATTATTTTTAATCCAAATGAGCAGATAATTTTTTTAAATATGTGATATATGTATGAAATCTATTAAATATTATTATTAGACAAAATTTATTATTCTTAGTTAACGAATATTAAAAATCGTAAACTTGAAGATGTTTTAGATATTTATAAAAATCTGCGAATACTTTCAAAATAGTTATGAATAATTTCTATCTATATTGGTGTTTTGTTTTGATTACTTAATAAGTGACATTAAGCGGTGCGTTTGATGCAGGCATGTATTTACAAAATAAAATTGAAATAAAAAAAAGTATGCAGAAAAGTAAAAGATAAAATAAGTATTTTCTCAGTCTTTAATATTGATTAGCCAAAAGACTAAATAAATATTTTTTTAGATTTATTTTAAAATTGGATTTAGGCTTTACTTAATCTTCAAAAAATAAGATTTTATGGAGCACTGTGAATTGTTCCCATGGAATATTTAAAAAGTTATTGTTTTATAAAAAATACGTTGATTACCAACGGAATAAATTATTTTTTTATTATAGCAATATTTTTTAGCAGTTAGTAGAAAGAAAATTAATATGGAATAAAAAACTATAATAGTATTGTTTTTAGAAATTAGAAATCATTACATATAGTCATGTGACTAGGTAAGTTTATATGTTTTTAAATCTTTATTTTTAGCTTCACGAACCTTTTGAATTCCCAAAAAAAGTAAATACGGAAATATATTTAGTAGATAGTAATACGAGTAAACACCTTAAATCAAAACAGTCTTAAAAGTGTATTTTTTTAGAATTACGTAAAATGTAGACTTAAATATAATTGTTTGCAAACAAATAAATGATAAGTAATGAAAGTATATGTCAATCAATGATTAAAAATAAATAAATAATAGTTAAAAAATTAACTTTGTGATCATTATACAAAAAAAAAAACAATTTAGTGCAATTAATCCATACCCGAAATAGTCAACGATAACTTTACTTCAAAATAACTAAAATTGTAAATAACTTAGATATTTAGAAATAAGTTTATCAATATTTAAATGAACTTCTCCAATAAATTAACGAATAACCAAAAAGTAACCAAAAGTTTAAAGTTAATTTTTGTTCAACCACTTATCCGATTTGGACGAGCTTTTTAGTAACAATTTATTATAGTACTACTACTACATTGGCATAGAAACTAATTTTTTTTTAAATACAATTATACCGGTTTTTTTCCATAAAGTTTAAAATACCCTGGGTTGAGCAGTTACAAGATGAAGTTAAAATACAACCCAAATTTTAGCCGTAACTTTTTATTACAACATTTTGTTTTTTTGATTTACTCTTTTATCTTAGCTACTACCAGAGAAACACAATTTTATAGAAGAACATGTTTTTATGAAATGCAAAGATAAATGATAAGCGAAAGTCTCAATAGCGAGTATTTTCGCCTCTGGTACGAATAACTTCTTGGCAGCGCCGGTCCATACTTAAAATAAAGGACCGTCTATTATGTTGGTGCATTTTTTCTCATATTTAAATCAGTCTCTACCCAAAGTCTTCCAATGCGTTTAGTTTAGAAGTTTTCTATTGAATTCAAATCCGAGTTTCGAGCCAACCATGCCAAGGTATTGATTCCTACAACTCGAGCAACGTGAAGCCTGTCATTATCGTGCATCAACAAAAATCTTGTCTTATATATGGTGCAAATGCCACTACTTCTTGATCTAAAATCTACGAAATATGTAACTTTAATCTGAAAGGCTTCTATTATTTATGACATGTTACGTGCGACCCGTTAAAAATATACCTTCCCAGACCATTCAGATCCTCTTCCAAATAATTTGGTAATTGAAAAATTACACTGAGCATACTCTTCTTTAGGACCTGTCAAACGAAACTCATCAGTAATAATACCTGCTGCCATTCAGCTTCTAACCAGTTATGGTGCTCCCTGGCAAAATATAGCATCGCTCTTCTATAATCGCTAGTTAAAGCTGGACCTCAAGCAGCAATTCTAGGTCTTAAATTATGTTCCCTTAGTCGACTACCAATTGTTTCTCCACAAACTTGTAAGCTACTGCCATCTCGAAACTGACTTTGAAGGGTACGGGCTGTAATAAAACGTTGTCTTAGGGCTGAAAGTCTTAAAAATCTTTTATGAATCGGGTCATTATTACCCTCCTTCCTTGTCCCGGTATACGAGCATTACTTTCGGCCTCTCTATATATTTTTATACCCACATAAAGTGTTGTATGACATACATTAAATCGTACGCCAGTTCTTTGATAAATCCAACCTTCCTTAAACAGAACTAATGCTTTCTAAAAGGGACAACTTGTTATTAAAAAAAATCCAAATCGGATAATTGGTTTTGATAAAAATTAACTTTAAACTTGTGTTTATTTTTTGGTGGTGCGTTAATTTATTGAAGAAGTGTATTTTAATTTATACAAAGTGTATGTGAGATATACATTACCGAGTTAAATGTTTAACTGTAAAAAGATACAACAACTTTGTTTTTCTATCGAAATATGTTCATAGTCAAAAAAAAATATTATAAGATGTTACTTACAAAATGTTAATTAAAAAAAATCTTTAAATATTGATATTAATTAATGACAATAAGTATAGCTAGTATAAATAATTTAAGTCGACATTTTTCTGTATCCATGTATTTCATTAGTAAAAATTATCACAGCACAGAGAGAAACAAGCGGGTAAGGTATAGAGAGTATTTTTTTGGATGACTGTGATAGACAGAGATAGACTACCACGGCTAGAGGCACAGATAATTGACTCAGCTAATATTTTTTGGTTACGACATGTATTATAGAGAATGCAAAAATTGCATAAACACTACAAAAATTAACACACAGGAATAAGAACGATCATATTCACTAATTATATCTCATTTGAAGCTTTTAGATATTGGAACTCCCTTTTGATATAGTCGGAAATTAAAGTATTTTCTAAAAATAAAAATACATGCATTTTTCTTGCGTACTTATTAAAAAATCTTAAACAATTACATTTTTAATACACAAAATGTACCTAGGATACATATTTGTCCGCTGCTAAATAATTCTGCGCTATACTTCACCACTCGAGCATCTGATTTGAAAATAATACAACAGATATCATCAGCATTTGTGTTAAAAAATAAGATCAAATAAAAAGGCACAATAAACGCAGTGCATGTGTGACAATATGTAACTTTTAAAACAAATATTTTTACGTTAAATAAAAAAATTAAAACAAAAGCTCAAATGTGTAAAAAGCAACCCCCTTATCCTCTAAATTTTTAAAATTAAAGTAATATTGCTAAGGTTATTATTGAATAAAGGAGACGCTTTTATATTCATTTTAATTGTTTTTCTTTAAAATAATTAGAATGATAGAAAAAATAAACAAACAATAAAAAATGAGCGCTGTTACGAACATTATGTTTCAACGTAACAATTACACTGGTAAAACTGGTAAAACAAAATTGCGAAGGAGTTTACTAAAGCAATTAAGAGCGTTCTATGATTTCAACAAAATTCAGGTTTCATTTTAAAAATTTCATATAACGTTCGTAGTGTTACTCTAAAACCATCTGATTTTATTGAAACGGTACCGTTTTAAAAATATAAATGTTCAAATTTCGTGTCTTATATACAGTTTTGGTTAAACAGTCTGAAGTCACACCCTTACCTGGGAACAGCGAGCGGTCCATAAATCCGACCCTTTTTTTACCCTTACAGCATCTTGTTGTACTTTACAATCTATTGTTTAAATTTAAAAAATATATGTGATTAATTTTTTATAAATAAAAATGAATAAATACCATACAATACTCCATTTTTATAATATTTTTATTAGAATAAATTAATAACACTTGCTGTTTTTAATGCCATGTTATTTTTTTCTTAAGGTATTACAAGTCTCTTCCAGTGATAAAGCATAGGATACTCCCCACACTCTTCAAACCCCGCATGAAATCATAGAACGCCCTTAAGGGTATAACAGAGAAAGAAAATGTATGTTAAGAAAACAATAATAATAAGAAAAGAGAAAAAGAATAAAAAAACCTGGTATTCAAAAATACATTTGGTTGCAATTCTATTGCAATTTACTTTTACGTATACCGAAATGAGCGGAGTTCCCAGTTAGTATTGCGTATTTTCAAAATCCAGCGCAAAACAACTATTTTTGCGATACAATCATTAAAATTAAAATTTTAAATAGATTATTGTGGCAAGTAAGCGTCAGAAAAATTAGTGCAGATTTTTTAGTTGGTAAATTCTATTTTTAATTAATATTATCTACATATTTTATTGTGACATATTTAAATGAGTCTATTTGGAATTAAATACGACCAGAAGAAAAATGCTGTTTTAAAGAAATACTTAAATTCCATAGAATAGTTAGTTGTACATCAAATATACAATCTAATGTTTGATTTTCTAAAATGGTACACTCATTAACTCTCTAACTAATTAAATCTTATTTGCAATTATTTTGAATCAATTTGCAATCGTAAAATAGTACGTTTTTTTTATTTTTGGTCAGAGACTCTTAAACTATTAGATTTAAAATAATTGCACATCATAAAAAAGACAAAAAACTAAAATACTAGCATACATTTATAGTACTATTTGATATGGATCTAACTAGTTGTCTTTTAGGTTTCGACTTTTTAATGACGCAGAACAATATTTTTCGTATTTTCATAAGTCAACCAAGACAGTACCAAAAAAATATATATTTTTGCAAATATTCTTTAAAATTGTACCAATAACCTTTTGCGTTTTTAACCTTCTCAAAGATGATTAACAACAAATAATTAAGTGGGATATGTTTATATCACATTAGTGTCGAAACGTACATATGTATATTTGTTCAATACAAAAGCAGTGGCAACGTTACATAAGCACAAAATAAATCAATATATGTAATATTCAAGAATACAGGTTTCATAAAAAAATATGTTGACTGTTTTTTTCTCTTAAATTACTTTGGCACCACAGACTATGTATGTAAATTAACATCACAAACATTTGATTTAAAGATATGTTATAACAAAATAGTACAATTTTAGAAAATATTTGCTAAAATGTCCACAACATGTCAACGATTAACCAAACATACACAACAGTATTTTACTCTAGTAAGTCAACATATTTAAAAACGTGAAAAATGAAGATAAAGTTCCTAAAAATATGAGCGATAGCTCATTGGATTCGAAATCACCTCTAGAAAAATGTTTTTAAAGGATTTTGGTGCAGGTAAAAAATTGCAATTGCTATTAACAAAATAAGAAGAAAAAAAAATATTTTTGTTAATAACTCGAAAATTATTAATATTTAAGCAATTTTGAAAAAAGCTCGTAAAAGGGGAGGAAATTTCCAAAAAAAAAGTGCGTACTACCGGAACTCTGTAACGGTCAGGGTCCGTTTTGTGCCGAAATCCACCTGACTATGGATAAATATTTATTTTATGATTTTGCGCACGATTACTAAGTGGGAATGAGTCGATCGGTTATCTGTCGGTTTCCCTATTCGTAAATTATATCTGTTCGTTCACTTACTCGTAGTTTCTTTATCTGAACAGAAACATTATCTAATATTTGTGCCTTTCGATAATAGGTTATTGCCAAATCCAGAAGGGCCCTAGTAGGGGAATTATCTAGAAACAATTAGAGAAACGCAGACAAGCCGTCAGCCATTTTGGTAGCCGACGTAGAGAAGTCGTAACGAAGAGAAAAAACCTACCATCCCGGGATAGTTAATAGGAAGATTTTTTAAGAAAAAGCCGTACCATCCCTGAACTGGTTGAAGGAATGAAATCCTCTAGTAAATTCTCAAAGATCCACCGTAATTGAAGTCTGGAAAACTAAAATAAGAGAATTAATTAATTATTAAAAAAAAAATACTCTTAGCATCGAAAACTTGATTTAATAAATCATACTAAAACTGATTTTTGAGTTGTATTTGTTTGTCTGTACTTTGGCGCCCTGAATTTATGTTTTGGAGAGAATTCATACAACTGAGAAGGAAGCCACGAACCCAGCAGCTAGCCTAGGGTAAATTAGGGTTACAAAATTGGCGCCCAACGCCAATTTAATTTAAAAGGGAATTACTTAAGTTACAACTTCAAATTTTAAGGCCAATTAATTATACCTTTTATCCCATTGTTTATGCCAACAGAAATAAGGAAATAATTTCTTAGTTAACAATGAAAAATAGTGATAAAATGCTTCTTCCAACTGGGTTAGATTCTTTCAAGTGTTAGGAAAATACTAGAATTTTTTTAAATTTTTAAAACAACATTTTATGTCATAAAAAAATATTTTATCTGATAAACCCCGTTTAGCGGCGGCGCGCGAATGCCGTAAACCCCGAACGGAGCACTATTTTTAACGTCAAATTAAAATTATAAATAATGGAGATAGAGTTCCGGGAGTACGGACTTCTTTTTCGGAAATTTCCTCCTTTATTAACAAAAACATAAATATCATTTTTTTTTCTTTTATTTTGTTAATAACAATTGCAATTTTTTAGCTGCACCAAAATCCGTCAAAAACATTTTTCTAGAGGTGATTCCGAATCCAATGAGCTCATATTTGTAGGACCTTTATCTTTATTTTTCAAGTTTTTAAACATGTTGACTAGAGTATTTAACAGAGGTTGGAAGGTAGCGCGCTACTTGTTTTGGTAGCGTAATATATAGTACGGTACTTTTTTTAAATAATAGCTCGCTACTATTTATAAGTAGCGCGCTACAAAACAAGTTGCCACTTTTTACGCTATTGTTTTACATTATTTACTCAAAAGAAGGTAAAATGGGAAAACCCAGTTCGCTCTATGCAGTTCATACATAGAAAGATTACAGAAATTTTCAGAAATGGGTAAAACTACTTAACATTTTTTAATCAAACGATCTTAATTAACAATATTGTCTGTCTAGAAAGTATCTGGCATTTATTATTTTTCAAAATTTAAATATATTTCATTTTTGTAACATTTTAAGTTCAAATTAATGGATCAAGTATCTTATTGTGATAGTAGGAAATGGCCAAAGTTCCATTACAACACTATTTGTAAAATATTGTTCATTGTTTACAATTTATGAAATAAAGTCGCAGCTAGAAAAAGAAAATATGTAGAATATTTGTATAGAAAAATTTTTCGAATTGTTAAAAAGCTAGTGCAATTGACTGAGATATATGTAAGACATAGACCAGTTTCAGGAAGACCGCGAAAAATTAAAGAAAACAATTTAAACGCTTTATTGAGTTTAGGACGACAAAATCTAGGGTTTCGCAAATTGGCTAACAGATTTGAAAATCAACGAAATGTAAAAGTATGTCCAGATACCGTCCGTATATCACCAAAAAGAAAAGACTTCATAGCAAGAAAATAAAAATAAAAGTCATGACACGTTAACAAGGGAACGAAGAATAGAATTTCCCACCAAAATAATGATATGGAGAGCAATATCTCAACGTGATGCTACACCTCTCTGTATAGTATGCTTTTATTCTTGAAGAGCCCATGCTTTATATCCAGAGGAGTGGCATTTTCCATACTTCGGCCTATACTCAAGCTTGGATGCAAGATCACCAAGTGACAGCAGCTTCACCAGATCTCAGTCCCATTGAAAAAATATGCGGACTAATGAAGATTCCAGTTGAACGAGCAGCCCCACGAAATAAAGATGCATTGATTCAGTCACTTTTACAGAACTAGGTTAGCATCACCAAAAATTATAGCACTCACTTAGTTTCGAGCATAAAGGTTTTGAAAGTAATGAAACCGCAGACCTTCTGGCCAAGAAGGAAGAGGATACACGTTTCACTGGTACAGAACCTGTATTGGGACTGCCTGGAGCCTGGGTGAGGACCAAAATCAGGAACTGGGTCTAGGAAGAGTCGACCAAACACTGGAGTAATACTGTAGGGCTGAGGCACTCGAAGCTGATGCTCAAAGGCTACTCCAAAAAAAAGTGACGTCTGACATACTGAATCTTGGCAGGAGTCAGATAAGAGTACTAGTGGGCCTGCTCACTGGGCATGGACCATTCAGACTACACCTTCGGAGGATGGGGATTCTAACACAGGAACCCACCACGTAACGACTGTGCGCCATGGACGATGAGACCGCAACTCATATTCTATTCGAGTGTGAGGCCTTGGACTACAAACGGTTCCTCATCTTTGGTGACACGAATCCTGAATCCTATCACCACCTTGGAGAGCTAGTCACAGGACTCAAATCTCTTATAAAGGGAACTGCCTTGTGGCAACAGTAACTCAAGGAATTTCGGACACTTGAATTCTAGCCTACCTGAAGATCAGCGTGATGTTGATTTTTAGCTGAACAAACTAGAGTCCTGCACGCATCGGGTGCATGTAAAGACTCTTGGCGCCAAACCTGGTCACAATATTTCCATAGGAAGCAGTGCTCAAACATGGGGCTCCACAGGAGAGACCATGCCAGGTTTATTTAGATTAGATTAGATTAGTTTTGGGTGTACCTCGAAGTTTAGTTAAGTGTTTACAGTTAAATGGAGGTTGTATAAGTAAATAAGATGAATTATTTGTTATAATTTTATAATTCAAGTATTAAAAATATAAACTAAATAATTACAATTGAGCTTGGTGTTTTCGGATACTTTCTGGACCGACTATATTTTATTTTGACTAATATTTAAAAGATGTTTAATTCTACTAATATTGTCCTTACGGACAGACCATATGGAATTTTAAAAAGGAACTGTTATAAAATTCAATTTTTTATACTTCAATATATGTAAATAAATAATAAAATATTTACTCTTTAAATATTTATTTTAGAAATATTTAGGGTAGTGGCGATAGCGCGCTAATTTCTTTAATAAAATAGCGATTTGTGCTCTAGTTAACAGAAATCTTAGCAAGTAGCGATATCGCGCTAATTTTTTTTTATAAAATGATGCGTACTGTGGGGTTGTTACTTTTAAGGTGTTCCAACCTCTGGAATTTAATTTCATTTATAAGAGATATTACTTTTTTAACATCAATATCATGACAGTGATTTTTTATGATAATAATTTTAAAATAATAAAATTTAGAGTCCCACGTATATATGTCACAAACATGCATATATACATTACTTATCAGAAAAAATACATGTAAAAATATTTGATATTGTTTTACGTTAGGGACCCAAATTTTACTTGCTTAAAAATGATAGTATCCTAATCACTCTTTATCGATCAGCCTCCGTCCGTAGAATGCATATTAGGTCTTATTTAGGCGCGATAAATATAGGAAGACATTTAACTAAGTTACTTTTTTTTTATTTCTACCACAGGACGAAATTGTATTGGCATCAAGCATCTAGGTTATAAGCAAGCTATATTTCCGTTATTTCATAAGTTGGTAAAAATAACATTTATGAACTAATTATAGTTAAAATGAACAGTAAACTCCTGGAGAAAACTATCGCACTTCTACTTATTTGGTTAAAAATAATACATTTGTAACCTTTATTGAAGTCATAACTTCTTATGGGAGGGTAAACTGCTTTGTAACGTAACGCGTTACAGTGCCACTATGTCTAGTAGGCAGGCTACTCCTCTCTCACTTTAACCCATGGCGCTAGCCATATTTCGGACGCTTCCCCCTCTCTTTGAATTTTTTAAAAATTTTAAATTTTCAATATTTTTAAATTTTGAAAATTTTTAAATTTTCAAAATAGGTATTCAAAATTTTCAAAATATTAAAAAATTTTGAATTTTTCAAGTTTTAAATTCTTCAAAATTATCAAAATTTTTAAAACTTTTGAATTTTTCAAAATTTTCAAATTTTTTACAATTTTCAAAATTTTGGAATTTTTTTAAATATTAATGGCCCAAAAAAACAGTTTAAGTACTTAGATTAGACCTTACTATGCGGAGTTAAATTTTATGAAATTAAGTAACTATCTTCTGTAGTATTTACGCAAAACCACGTAAGTATAATTGCTAGCATACGCACATAACGTGTTCCTATCTTAAAGTAACCTTGTTTATATCAGGGTTCTGTAATTGTAAAATATCTACTACTCTAGTCAACATGTTTAAAAACGTGAAAAATGAAGATAAAGGTCCTAAAAATATGAGTGATAGCTTATTGGATTCGAAATTACCTCTAGAAATTTTTTTTTTAAGGATTTTGATGCAGGTAAAAAATTTCAATTAATATTAACAAAATCAGATAAAAAAAAAAAGATATTTATATGTGGAGTCTCACCGTAGACAACTTACCCTGGCAATTGACCGAACTAGGTATACCTTGCCAAGGTTACTCCGACGACGTAGTTATCCTCGCAAGAGGAAAATATGAAAATGTCCTCTGCGACATAGTGCAAAGAGGACTGAACATAGCAAAGCAATGGTCTGATTCAGTGGGACCTAACATCAACCCCACCAAGACCACGTTAGTAGCCTTTACAAGGAAAAAGAAACCTAAAAACTAAAAACCATTAAAATAGGTGGAAATACCGTTGAGTGGAAAGCAGAGGTCAAATATCTATGGCTAGATAATAAGTTACTCTGGAACAAACACGAAAACGAAATAATACACAAAGCTACAAAATCCCTTATGGTGTGCAGAAACATTGCTGGGAAAAATTGGGGCTGTAACCCAAAGACATTGCAATGGATGTACACAGCAATAGTGAGACCTATCATAACATATGGGGCAGTTGCTTGGGGCACGACAGCTAATCTGAATACTACGAGGACAAACCTTTCAAAGATTCAGAGACTAGCCTGTGCATGTATCACTGGAGCAATGAGAACATGTCCCACTGCTGCAATGGAAGTAATACTAAATCTCTCGCCACTGCATATTCAAGTAGAAAATGCAAGGAAGAAAACAATATATAGAATGATCAAAGAAGGAATAATCAAGGAAAAAACTCGATCATTCCAACTTGATCAAACTTGGGAAATGCCACAAGATAACATGCCAAAGAAATTTAACTTTGTAAGAAAATTTACCACTAAACTGGGAAGCAAGTCTGAATGGGACGAAAACACCATATTGGGGCTAAGCCAAAACGCCATAAAATGGTGTACGGATGGCTCCAAGACAGATAAAGGAACAGAAGCAGGGGTGTTTGGACCTAGAACCAAACACTCAGAAAGCTTGGGTACGTACCCAAGCACCTTTCAATTTCAAGCGGAAATTCGAGCCATCGAAAGATGTATACAATTTAACATTGAAAGGAACTATCGTAGACAGAAGATTGTAATCATTTCAGATAGTCAAGCAGCGATCAAAGCTCTGAACTCAGATACAATCAGTTCAAAGATGGTCTGGGAATGCCTAGGCAAATTAAATGAACTAGGACAGAATAACACTGTTACCCTCCTATGGGTTCCAGGACACGTAGGAATAGAAGGAAATGAAACAGCAGACATGCTGGCAAAAAAAGGAGCTGAAACCCCATACCTGGGACCAGAACCATCCTGTGGAATCAGCAGTAGTACAATCTTAGAAAAACTAAAGAAAAAATGGATAGCGAAAAATCCAAGTACTGGAATGATCTAGAAGGACTAAGACAATCGAAGACGCTCGTGGGAAACTATAACCAGAAGAGATCTCACAGCGATCTTAACCTGAGTAAGAAAAACCTCCGAATTATAACAGGAATACTAAACGGTCACTGTTGATTAAGAGGACAATTAAGAGGACACATGAAGAAACTAGGATTAGTAGATGAAGCAAACTGCAGATTCTGTGAGGTAGAGGATGAAACCTCAATACACATACTCTCAGAATGCATAGCATTAAGTACTTCTACGGTCAAATACCTAGGGTCATACGAAATAGAAAGGGAAGAACTACCTAATTTAAAACCCAATGATATCCTAAACTTTCTAAGGAAGATAGGACTAGAAGAGCTGCTATACGTCTGAGGAATCATCAGAAATATAGCAAGAAAAGGGGGACACAATAGATCTTATAGGTCGCAGTTGTATCTGTTACCCCTAACAACATACATACATACATACCTGCACCAAAATCCTTCAAAATTATTTTTCTAGAGGTGATTCCGAATCCAATGAGCTATCGCTTATATTTTTAGGACCTTTATCTTCATTTTTCACGTTTTTAAAGATGTTGACTAGAGTACCTATACGCTTTTATGTTGTGATTTTATTTTCTCACTTTTACTGCATTCATATTTTCTTTAGAATCTAGAATATGTTGAAAATATATTACATAATAATAATTTCTCTACAATCGACATCTAAAGAAATATCTGACCAACGGTATTTTCTATTTCTACTAAATAGAATATAAGAATAATTGCACATTTACAAGAATACATAAAATATAAACTACACACGTACACACACAAACACACATTTTTGTTAACTAATTGTATTGACAATTTTGTTATTTTTACCAACTAAAATTTTTCAAACAGATTCATTACTATAACCAGAAAAAAAGATAGATAACTATAGTGCACTGATATGTACTTAATATGTTTAAGTTGGCTTATTTTTGTATTGATATTATTTGTTTACCTTATAAAATATTGACTTTAAAAATCGCTCGTATATAAAACTCCTCAAACCTACATCTTATAATTTTTCCCTTAAAAATTGACCGCATTTAATATCATTTTTTTTATATTAAAACAATATCAAATACAAATAAAACAACGTGGTAAACTTTTAAGGGTTACACAACACTCCTAACTCAAAAACTAATTATAATGCTAAAAATAAAATTTCGGGGAATTAAAAATTTAATATAGAATTTTGTTAAAATATCATTGCTTTGCTGAATATACAAATCTAATAAATAGCTTAAGATTTAAAAACCGTAATACTAGTCGTTGCAAGTAAAATCCTAAAATTGCGCTAATTTATTTTTTCTGACACATATAATTTTCAAATGTAACATTTTTTTTTTAATTACGATATGTCAATACTAAAGATAATAAATATCTTAATATTAAAAAAACAACCATCATACAATACAAAAAATGTTTTCGAAACTAATAGATACTTCTAACACAATCTGACATTGGTCAATGAGATTTTTTATACACAAAAATGAGTAACACAAAACATTAACCCATGTAAGTACTAAACTTAAACAATAATAGTTCATTTTTTAACAAATGGAAAGAACCGACAAAATATAAACAAATTGGATAAGTAATTATTCATTTTTGTCGGCTGATGATGTGTCGAGATTATCACCGTTTTTAATCGACATATTACGCGATGATGAGAAGCACAACTTCATTATGAAGGGGAATTTCATTCCTGAAAGTAATAGAAAATAATTTGACATTAGAATTAATAATAATCAAAACAATAATGTTATTATTGTAACATAAAAACTGTTTGAAAATCCACCTTTATTAAATAAACTCTACTTTCCATGCACGCCGAAATAGGATAGGAAAAGGTAAAAACTTTAGATGCAATAAAGCTTACGTATAATTTGCATATTGGACAACGGCGTCGATTACAGACTTTTCATATATAGGAACATTATCTTCCGCTATCACTTATTGTTAATCCGTCATCGCTTATCATTCTTGTCACTCATGACAGTAAATTTAAGGGACGAAACATAAGTATTATCATTAGTTAATTACAATTTATTGTCAGTAAATGTCAATCTTTAATAGCTTGTCAATAGTCAATGTCATGTTAGTCGTCAATGACTTGTCAATAGTTAGTCTTGTCATTCCTGGCAGTAAATCACAAGTAAGTTGGCGCTATACTTAAAATCACCATTTTAATTGATTTTGTGATAATATATATATGAAAATATATTTGTTGTGTCTCTCAAATATATCCACAACCCTAGAATTCCAAATAAAATGTTAAAGAGTAACATATAGTAGTACCAGTACAATGTTTTCTTCTTATAATAGGATCCATTCCTGTTTAACCGTTTAATTGTTTATCCTCCTGTGGAGCTTTAACTTTCGGCATTTAAACCATCTTTTGGTCTACCCAGGGATCTTCACGTGTTTGATTTTTGCAACTTGGTAAAGTTTTTAATTTTTTTGGCATCCTTTCCAAGTGTTTTTTCTACACCACTTGTGTGTTCTAACCCATCTCACTACATTCAGTATTTCTAGTTCCTCGCTGATATCCTGGCTTTTTATTCTATACCTAGAGTAACATGCTGAATAGTATTCATTTCTGTTGTTGTCATTACTTTTTTCTTTGTTGACGTGTTCGATCTGCCGTACGTTAGTGTGCGGCCACAACGGAGCGCCTACCATCGCTCCGACCATAGCATCGCACCATAGCTCCGCTCACCAAAAAAATAAACACATAATATTAGATCTATGTGGTTACATCGGAGCACCGACTATCGCTCCGCACATAGGTTGGAGCTAAGGTCTGATACTTGGTGCTTAGTATTTTTTTGACCCTCGACCAGGGCACTCTTTTAAAATATAATCAAAAGTTTCTTTTTTTATTCTCATGTAGTCAAAAAAAGATCCGGATCTTTTCTTAAATCTTTATATAGATGATGAAATTCTCCATACATTCATAAATTCTATTATAATCTATTTTTTTGCCTATTAAGAATGAGGACCGGTTAGTTGGACCACGAGTACCTGCATTAATTCTTTTTTGAAAAAGGTCAAGTTAAGCCCACCCTTCAGTTCGACCAGGATAATATTTTATTTTCTAATCGATTTAATGGAATTCTTCGAAAACAATCATTAGAGTAGTAATAGAGTTTTCGACACAAACTATCAAATTTTAAAATATTAGTTTAAATCCAGCAACGTCCTAGATGGCGTCATTATCCTTTATAAGTATCTAGTTAATTTAGTTTGTTTAAGAAGTGTAACTGCACCAAAAATAGATTTGAGGCCATTTTTTTAAACAATTTTTTGAACTTCCAGTTTTAGACCCTCATGAAGCAGAAAACTTTTTTTAAAGAAATTCATTCAACAATGCCCAGTAATCCAAGTCTTTTGAAATGCTGCGATTATATCGTGGAAACTTACATAGATGAAGAAAGTAATTTTCCCTCAAGTATGTGAGGTTGTATTTACGGGACCACAAACGCATGTAAATCATTTCATTCTCATTGTAATTCTAATTTTTATATTTCTCACCCAAGTTTGTTTAATTTTGTAAATATTTTAATAAACTTTCAAGCAGAAACATATATTTAAATAAATTCCGTAAAATGTTCCACCAAAAAACTAAAAAGTGCAACACAGAAAAAAAAAACGGTTTTATTAAAGCTAAGATATCAAAATATAGAAATGGCCTGTTATCACAAAAAGATTTTGTAAAAATTATGTCTTAATATAATTCACATCAATAATAAATAATATGTCAAGTAAAGAGTGATTGTTTAAATTCTTAGAATACAACGTTAATCCGCTGGAAGAGCGGTCGTGGTCCAACTAATCGGTGTACTTAAAACAGGTACCTGGCCCGTGGTCGAACTGTCCGACTCCGTTAAGAATAACTTCACCAAAGGAAAAAAATTCCAGGGTTTTAGTTTAATAATTATAGGGGTTTTTATATTAACTTTCAATTAAGAAAAAGTTAATAATTAACAAATTTATAATTAACGTTAAAATTGAGATAAAAATATTTTGACTGCGGATTATTGTTTACTAGTTGTACTCGCAACGTCGTTCGCCTGTGATTGTTGTATAAAAATTTCTTACCCCACCCCATTTAAGGAATGGGAGAGGAATTTTTTCACACCAGATGTTAAGTTGAAAGAAGACAAATACATCTGTGAAAACCGCATTTGATTTGGATCAGTAGTTTTTATGTGATGCGCGCACAAACATACAGACAGACAAACAAACAAAAAAATCTAACCACATTTTTGGGTTCTATTTCGATGTACCCGCGACGTCGTTCGCGTGGCGTGTTGATTTTTGTATATAAATTTCTTTCCTCACCCCGTTAAAGGGTGTTAAGTTGAAAGAAGACAAATACGTCTTTGAAAACCGCATTCAAATAGGATCAGTAGTTTTCATGTGATGCGCGCACAAACATATACATTTCTACAGTTTTATTATATGTATAGATTGATGTATCCCAACATTAAATAAACTTTTTCATTCCTTTATGTTCACATTTAATATGTTTAAATATTTTTTTTTTGTTTTTATGTCGGAGTGACAGAATGCGCGCGCGCGGAAGCCAGACTACCCGTTTTTGGCTGTATTTTCAGGGCTTTGTAAAAATTATAAATAATTGAAATACAGTTTCGGGAGTCAGGAATTTTTTTACGCAAATTCATTGATCTTTTCAAAATTCCAAAATTTTGAAAATTTTCCGAGATATTAAAAAAAAACTAAAATCCCATTTTGAAATTTTTATAAGCGCGTTTTCGGACCTTTCCTTAAACTTTCTAGGTAAAAATACGAATCGAATGACATCTTGGTCGTAATTTTTGGACAGGGCTGAAAAATTTCACAAAAAAGAAAGTACATGTGAACCAGACTAGAACAGGGTACACATATAATACCTTAGCTGTTAATATAAGTGTATAGAATATAGTATTATTTCTGTATATCGCACCATAGATATCTTATTTCATGTTTTTTGTTTGTTTGTTTTTTTTTATTATTCAAGAGATGAATAAATATTGTTAAATTTTAAATATCTATTTTCTTTTCTTTCTAGAGTGTGTTGCCTGATCAATACTATCTTTTAACTTTAATTCTTTTTAAAGTAACTAAATTTTGAGTTTACTTAAATTGTCTTATGACACAAGTCTTGTTTCAAATAATAAAGATGAGTTGAAAAATGTAAGTAGTATCTTTATTTTTTTATTTTTTGTTTTCTAATTGAAAGTGTGTAATTTCTAATTTCGTTATAATGATCTATCGGCTTACCTTATCTTAATTATATATCTTTTTTATCTTTTATCTGAGTTTCTTATGTTTCCCTATCCATAGGATAAAAAATAAGTAGCACCCATTTAACTTTTCCTTTCATTTTTGTTTTCTTTTCATTTTTTTCCCTTTTCAATTTTTTATTACATTATTAAATTAATCCTGTTTTTTTTAACATCATCTTGAAAACTTTTTATTTAGCTCGTCCGAACCCACGCTCGCTATCCACCAACCAACTGAGTGCCATTCGCAATGATGAACCTAAAGACGACCCTTTAACATCTTCAGTAAAAAAATGGTACACGCCGTTTTAAATTTACTTTAGTGATTTATTACTGGCTATCGACAATTGTCCATCTGTTATAAATATCGTCAAATGTCAGTCTTTTTATAAATACCATTTATGCCAATTTGTCATAAGTATATTTTAATTCTCACCTAGACTTCTATTCTTCTACTTCCATATAAATTTTTACTTTATGCAACTATTTGGTCAGCTGTTTTTGTATAAATACAATTTATTTCATACTTTTATATTTTGTTTGGTAATGTAAGCATCACCCGCTTTTGGTGGAAACATTTAATAAAAAAGTATTATAAAAGTTCACGATTGTAACACCGAATGAAAAGAAGTAACAAAGGGAACCGATCAATTTATTTAGTAATTAGACTTAAAATAGGCAATTAATACTAAAGCTGGCTCAATAAATAAATGGTTTGGTCAGTTTTTTTATAAATACCATTTATGCCAATTTGTCATAAGTATATTTTTATTCTCACCTAGACTTCTATTCTTCTACTTCCATATAAATTTTTACTTTATTTAACTATTTGGTCAGCTGTTTTTGTATAAATACAATTTATTTCATAATTTTATATTTTGTTTGGTAATGTACATCACCCGCTTTTGGTGGAAACATTTAATAAAAAAGTTTTATAAAAGTTCACGATTGTAACACCGAATGAAAAGAAGTAACAAAGGGAACCGATCAATTTATTTAGTAATTAGACTTAAAATATGCAATAAATACTAAAGCTGGTTCAATAAATAAATGGTTTCTCGTAAACGATTTTTAGTTATTATTCTTTGGTATTTTAAAAATGTATTTAATAAAAATGGATTTTTAATAGTGTTATAAATTACCTGGACTTTCTATAGCTGCATGATTACATGCCATAACAGCTGCTACCGCTTCTGTAACATTTTCAAATTCAAGTAAACCCGAACTAGACCTCTCTGATTTCATTGGAAATAGTTTCACAGCTTTTGGTGGAACAACATCATATTCTTTGAAGACTCGAAAAAGTTCTTCTTCAGTCACTTGTGGAGGAGTATTGAAAAAGTGTAGAATCTAATACAAAAAATAAATAAAATTAGCAATTGATCTTTTTAAAATTGTGAATATCTTCTAATAATTATTTATCTTACCTTGCTGGGTGGTTGTATCCTATTTTTGCTAGCCATTGCAGGATTCATGAAACGGTTATTCTTATTATTAATGTACAATTTGTATGAGGGGGATTTGTCGGGTAATGGATACGGATTTGTGACTTCACTTAAAAATGGTTGTTTGCTGAACGCCAATTGAAGTTTGTGTTCGGTAGCTGGTTCACCGTTTTCTTGCATAGTTTCAACGCCAGTACGATGTGTTAAAGGAATTGCTCCTGTTACACCTATGGTTACATTATTTAAATTCTGAACACACCGTTCCACAGCCACACTGTCGCCTAACTGGACCATTGCTGTACCTTCTTTAGATTTCAGGAACTTTATCTATAAATAACATTTTTATTAGAAAGAAATGCAGTAAAAGCTTGATGAATCACAGGTAACAAGGAAATTTTAACAAGTAAAAGTAATTATATAAATTGAATGGTAAATCCATAAAATCAGGGGCAAGTGAACCCAGCTAATCGCAGCCAGTACGAATCTGTCGAACTTTACATAGGGGGATATAAAATTTTCGAATATATTTTAAAACTATCTTTAATCCGCGACTTTGTTAGCGTAAAACTCCATACCTGGGACCAGGAGCATCCTGTGAAATCAGCAGTAGTACAATCTTAGAAAAACTAAGGAAAAAAGTGGGTGGCGAAAAATCCAAGTACTGGAATGATCTAGAAGGACTAAGACAATCGAAGACGCTCCTGGGAAATTATAACCAGAAGAGATTTTACAGCTGTCTTAAACTGAGTAAGAAAAACCTCCGGATTATAACAGGAATACTAACCGGTCACTATCGATTAAGAGGACACAATGAAGAAACTAGGATTAGTAGATGAAGCAAACTGCAGATTCTGTGAGGTAGAGGATGAAACCTTAATACACATACTCTCAGAATGCATCGCATTAAGTACTTATAGGTTCAAATACCTATGGTTATACGAGATAGAAAGGGAAGAAGTACCTAACCTAAAACCCAATGATATCCTAAACTTTCTAAGGAAGATAGGACTAGAAGAGCTGCTATAAGTCTTAGAAATCATAAGAAAAATAGCAAGAAAAGGGGGACATAATAGATCATATATATCGCAGGTGTATCTGTTACCCCTAACTACCTACATACATAGCGTAAAAATTTAAATAAGATTATTGCCCGATTTTTCAACCATTGCATATATGATATTATAATAAACTTAATTTCCACCCTTTAATTAAAACTCCTGTTTTGAATCATGGATTTTAATATCTAATTTTACATTTCTGCATTAAGCAGAGAAAGATTCGTACATTCGATAACGTACAACAATAACCCCTATCGGGTTGTCCTAGCTCCTTTTGCACGATTTAAATTGAAAAAAAAAACAGTAAATGTTAAGTGAAGCCCATCACAATATATATTACTGAAAACTGCATCCGAATCGCTTAATCCGTTTCTGAGATTAGCGTTAACAAATATACAGACACAAACACACGAAATGAAAAAGCATTGTTTTGGTGTTTTTGCAATATTGATCATAATAGGATTAAACTTACAGCCCAGTTTGCGTTTATATTGGCCATTTGATAAAAACTTCTTTTACGCCAGAATAGACTCCATAATGCCACTACGACTTTTTTAATTTTAATAATTTGTACTACATTTTTCCAGTATTATAAACCTGGTAGAAATTTTTCTGTTTATGAGAGCATGATTGCTTTCAAGGAAAGATTTCAATTGAAATAATGCATTTAATACATGTCTAAATATCTATTACCTTACTTGTCGTAATCTGCACTATAAACGGTTAAGGCACTCGTTCCCTACGTACTATTTTTATTTATTTTAATATATAATGTAAAAAATGTAAGGACAATACGATTCTGAACAATGCTATTAAGGTGAGATTGAATGTATATAAAATAAATCAGTAAAGTTGGAAGCCTAGTTAACACGGCGCTAACTTTTACAATCAATGAGCGTTTAAACAGATATAACTGTCAAGTAAACTTTAGCACAATATTGCAAGTTTCGTAAATTCTGAATAGCTTTAACTTACCCTGGCCACATTTCCATATAAACACATGAGGTTGAACAATTTATCGGCATTGGTACGAAGAGGGTCCAAACCGTACACCATAAGGACTGCACCAGGTTGCTGGAATTGTGTGTTTCTTTGGTCAGCAGTAACCGCAGCGGGAGTTGTGTTCTTCCTAAATGCATCCGTCGGAAACGTGTCCCCGTATCCGGGGCATATGTCGTCGAACGGGCGAGCTTGATCTCCTGGATATGGATCTGTAACAAAAAAAAATTTACAAATTAGCCTTTATATATTAATAAAATTTTATAAAATACTTTTCCGTAATTTCAGAAACAAATTTCACCACAATTAATGTCTGAGAACTTTTATTTATAGATTTAATGTAATCATTTTCTTCTTCATGAAACCACTAGTCCTACCGCAGGACGTTATGCTTGTATATTTTTAGAATCCAGGTATCCTATTTTATCTGGTTTAAGGCTTATAGAGCGCTTTCTAGTCGCCATAAAGTGTTTGTTTTCTGCGATCCAAGATCTAATATTTATAAAATATGCGCTTAAATGTTTCAGACTTCTCTTATATAATATTAATTTAAAGTTTGCAATTAATGGTTCCATGGAAAACACATAACTAAATAGACATCTTAATACGAACCTACGTTATGAAGTTTTTAGGGTTCCGTAGCCAAATGACAAAAAACGAAACCCTTATAAAATCGTCATGTCCGTCTATCTGTCTGTCCGTTCGTATGTCACAGTCACTTTATTCCCAAACTTTAAGAACGACACTGTTGGAACTTGGTATGTAGATGTATTCTGTAAACTGCCTTAAGATTTTACACTCAAACTCAAAACTAATACTCAATTTTTTTTCATCAAATCCACACGTGTGGAATATCTATGGGTAGGTCTTCAAGAATGATATTTATCTAATATATTTTTTTTTAAACGGAATAGTTTATACCTCCCTGTAACTTATGGAATAAGAAAATTATAGAGCTAAAAAAATATTGGTTCCTAGACTAACAAATATGATTATCTATAATTTTTAGACTTTTCTATATTCGAATGTATCTAATTAAATTTGAAAAAAAAATGAGTGTTTTAATACTTTTTTATGGATAAAGCGTAGGGATATAACTTTTTGCCATTTTACGTTTACATACGCAAATAATTTTAATGCTGCAACAGCGTATTTGAGCATTTGAATCTAAACCGTTTAATGTCAGTATAATGAAGCTCATTTAAATTCGACAGATTATCGCTATTATTCTGCATAATGCCGTTTATTTCAGTATCCTGTTTTTAGACTCTTCCGCTCCAATCATTAGTTCTATAGATACTACAATTACAAATTATTTGTATGCAATATAACAGTTTACAATAAAGAGGCACGTAATGGAAATTAGTTAAACGCAGTTATTTGCTATAGGCAAACGAATAAAACTTTAATTATATTAATAATTTATTATAAATTGTAATATATTTTGTGTTAGATTATTGGTGTTTGCATTTGCAGTTTATAGTAAAGTTTAAATTGTGGAATTATCTAAAATTGCCCATAACTTTAATTTTGTTCAGCTATCACATATATGATATAATACGATAATAGTCTGAGGATTTAATATGATACACTTATATAATATGTAAAACTATTAGATATTTAAGTCGTAAGTAAAACGGTACTACTGTTATTTACTTACTTTAACTTTTATTTAAAAAGTGTAGTATTGTTATGTTTAGACGAGAACTACTTCTTAAGTACAATTTAACTTGTAGAAAAAAAAACGTTTAGGTATGTCAATAAAACTGGAAAAAACTTAAAATTTAATACATCAAAGGATCAGACTTATGTTAATAAAACTAATAAAAATCAAAAAGCTCATATAAGGATCAGACGTTTTAAAATGTCAAAACTTTGTAGCATTCAACATCTTTCGCATTCAATTAAGTTAGAAATTTATTTTATTTATGTTCTTCTGGACCGGAACCTTATGAAACCAAAATAACATTTCGATGTACTTTAGGTCACATGGACATAAACGGCAATTTCAAAAGAGTGGAAAGAGGGACTGATAATCACAATTCCAAAACCAAATACCGAACATACAACGCCTCAGAATTATAACCAATCGCACTTCTTCCAGTTTTAGGCAAAAGTTTAAAAAAAAATTATTAAACATATTCTACAGGAGATAATAATTAACAAAATTTCTCAATATCAATTCGGTTTTAAAGAAAACATAGTACCTACGACCCTCTAGCAATATTAATCTTTAATATACAAACTGCAAGACTAACCGATTATCACTCAGCAGCTTTGTTCCTAGACATAAATAAGGCCTTCGATAGTATGGCATGCAGGGATATTATTTAAACTGCATCAACTAAATGTTCCAGCATACCTCATACATATTCTAAAAAAATTATTTGGAAAACCGTAAAATTGAAATTGGCAACATCTACTCAGAGGTATTCTTTTTAGAAGAAGGTGTACCATAAATCTCTCCACTCTCTCCATTACTTTGTAACATATTTTGTCACGATATATGTATATTCATATGATTTGCAAATAATAATTTTAACATTCTTCAATATGCAGATGATACAGCTTAGTTTTCCATAACAGAACACTAAAAGACACAGTACAGAAACTGCAGGAACTGACAGAGAAAACTTTAAACTGGTTTAACATATGGATATTAAAACCTAACCCCACTAAATCACAGTATATAATTTTCCAGACCTACCATTAAACTGCCAACAATCACAATCAACAACACTTTACTGAGTAAAATACCTGGAAGTAGATTTAGATAAATGCTTAAAATATAAAAAGAAAAGTATATCACGAGAAAAACACTTTCGTAAGATGACCTACACGAATCTTGGTATAAATATCAAAACTGCATCATGTATATATAAAATTGATATGCCGACCGATATTAGAGTATGCTCACATGCTCACATTCTTTACCTGAACTGCAACAGAGCAGCCATAAAAAACCTAGAAGTGGCTGAAACATCTTTACTGAGAGCAATAACAAAAATTCGTCATCCACATAATCCCCTTCACAATCCACCAAAACAATTTACTACACAACATGACCAGTGGAACCGATTACATCGAGGATCCTGGAAAACTGCTCGAGGACAACCAGTCCCCAAGAAAGACTGTAAAACCCAGCCTTCTAACTACAGACACAGACCCATAGTTTTTTTATCTGTTATTAGCAAAAGTGTGGAGAAATACATCAATCACGAGATCCTGAGCTACCTTGAGACACACAACCTTTTAAGTGACAGGCAATATGGTTTTCGCCAACAAAGGTCAACAGCCGATCTACTAGCATATGTAACTCATGTCTGGAGTGATGCCATCCACCGCTATGGGGAGACTCAAATAGTATCACTAGACAACTCAAAAGCATTTGATCCAGTGTGGCATGCAGCTCTTTTAAACAAACTGCCTTCATACGGACTCTCACAAAATCTTTGCAGATGGATATCCAACTTTCTCTCCAACAGGCACATCCAAGTTGTTTGATTTCTCATGCAAGTTTGCTAGAAGACACAACATTGAAATACTTCAACCACTTTGTAGACAGCAATCAGTGAGAAACCACAGACGAATCAGATTTCCAGAAAAAAACATATGGGAATTAATATGGTATATCAGAGAAGATTAATACATTCAAAGGGTCTTTTATTTGTAATAAATATGTATTATAATTTTTACTGGATGTATCATAAAAATGCTAAATTTGTAATAGGCTGAATGACTTCTATTCGGTCGGTAGTCTTTTAGTATGTTTTTATGCAAATAAAGTACTTTTATTATTATTATTATTCATAAACGTGTTAATGTTTTTATTTTATTTTTTTGATATAATTTTTTAAATAGGTATACTCTAAGAAAACTGTTGAATACATTCCTAGTAAATGTTTCTACTTAATTATTTCATTTGAGAATAATTTTAATTTCAAAGAAAACTCTAAACTTAGAATAAAAAGATAAGGATTCAAGGAGTTTTATAAAACTCTAAGGTAAGTCTAATAAGCACAATTTACAAAAAGAACTTTTTATAATAGAAAGTTTTTTACTGATTTATAGGTCATATTTTGTGTCATCTCAACAATGCACAGCATCCCTGACATTGTAAAAATATTAAGTCATACAACGCTGTGATTGATCATAGAGAAGATTGTTTCCTTGTTAACAAAATCAAGGGTAGTTGTATCTAAAAACTTTCTAAAACAGTTTATTTTATTACCAGTTAAAATAATACAAAAAAAAGGAAAAAAACTTCTCTGTCGCGTAATCGATCCCATTTTGATAACATAACAGAACTGTCACAAGTGGACTGATCCGCCGCTTAACCAACTACGCCACGAACGATTTATTTAATAACTTTCAAAATAATATTATCTATACACAACTTAGATCATGTTTAATATCAATTCGGTATAAATTTCGAAATCTATGTATATGCCTAAATACACTTGAAACATGCATTGTCATCCAGTTCTTAGCTATCCTGAAAATTTCAGAGCTCTAGGTAGTCGGGAAATAGGTTTAAATTCGATTACAAATTCCACGGAATGACATAGAGACACAGAACACTGCGAAAATATAAAAAACTTTCTAAAAAGATAGATATCTTTTTGATAATTTTTTAATGTTGAAGTATGTTCCCTTAATTTTATTAATCTAATATATTCTTTTCAACAAGGTTTCTTATCTTTTCTCCTAACTATTTCTAAAAAGAAAAGTTACCGGTTTCTGTTTATCGTACCTTTTTAGCCTATCTTTAAATATTTTTGCTTTTCAATACGCGCCCATTTGCTCCCCTGACCCATGCTCGCTCTCCTCCTCCTAACCTCTGAGTGCTGTTCGCAATCTGATAACCCCTAGTGAGCCTTTAACATCCAGAAAAAGGTGGTTACAAAGTTCTTATTATTATGGGTTTCGTACAAAATTGATTTGGGAGCATCAAACAATAAGAAGGGAAAGGAAAAGAATAACACAATCTTTGTATTTTACCATCGTATATCAAATAAGTAATTATTGTATTCACATGCGTATTCTCTGATGTACCTACTTACAGTTTTTTATGTTTTCTAACAGCTAAATAAGCAAACTGTGTTCACACTAAAAAACTAACTGAAAATTCACCATCGATTAAACAGAATACCATGTTTTAATAATACAATAGAAACCTGTAACCACATTGTATTCCACATTTTTCACATCATCAATTATACTTGATCAGAAGAGGAGTATTTACACTGAAAAGCATATTGCATGTAAGAGGTGTATCTTTTGCTGTTAGCCATGTAAAGTAACAGAAATGGTTATACTCAGGAAGTATCATATATACGCACTGTTTAATTGCAAGCTGCCAAACCTATATCACTAGTAATTTTTCGCTCTTCTCAATATTCGATTAAGCAAAATGTCAATTTAAAGATGAATTAGGTATATTCAAATTTTTTATGCCAGTTTCTTTATTTGTCAATTTATTGAATTTTATGTAAAATCGTTTTTCATTTGGATTGCTTGAATTATAACAACAGATTGCTAACATAACATTTCATCCTGCAAATCATTGCAATGAGGTCAAAGCAGAATAAAGATAAAATTTGATATACTGTGACATAAGATACGCTATAAAAAAATCAATCGAAAGTATGAAACTTGTAACATTTTTTTGATAAAAAGTCAACATTCAATTTCCATTTCGTGTCCTTTTTGGTCGTTAAAAGGGGAAAACGCTTCAACTGTCCCGTTTTTATTAGTAATTTGGGAGACATCTGTGACATTACGTGCCTCATTCTTTAGATCTCGAGATAACTAGAAAAACAGGGATGGATTTCGTCAGCATTTTGCAGTGGTCAGTTCCACTAATAAACGGTACATTTTAACATTTTTATCTCCTATAGCTAAAAAAACACTAACAAGTGACTCTATCCGCAGAAAAATATCTGAATTTACACGACAACCACTTCACATGTATGCTTGTTTATAATTAAAGATTGAAAAATGTGTCACATATTTTACTATATTTTTATAAGTAATGTTTTTATCGATTTCCAGCAAGCATTTGACTCGATTAAAAAAATAATTAATATCAGCATTGGAAGACTTAAAAATACCGCTTAAATGAAGAAAACAGCTAAAATTAGCATAAAAACACCAAAAGGGGAGACCGAAGAATTTATCATTAATCAAGGGATAAAACAAGAAGACGCGCTATTAAAGATACTATTTAACTTGCCTCTGGCTCTAGGGCATGTTCGAACAAAAATAAATAAAAGTAATCTCAGAACAAGAGGCAAATAAATCGTCTACGCAGATAATATTGTTATAATGATAATTGATACAAAACATACCTAGTGCCATGCTGTCAAGTTATTCCAAATACACAACCTGGATTTGTGCCTATTGGAGCTCGTCAGTATAGGTTTGTCTCTTCACTAATGAAGAGACATCCCTAGTATAGACTGGTCAAAATTTGTTCTAAAAGTTTGCGAAAGTATGAAACGACCGTAACTGGCGCCGAAAGAAAAAACGCGACCCAGAACAAAATGGTTGAAAAAAGTTGAAATATCCCAGACAGGAAACAGGAATGTAAACTAAAATCTAAGCACAGAAAAAAGTGGAAAGAAATAGTTGCAAAAATAAAATAATTGACTGATCTCCCTTGAAATACGATCTAGAAAGCTCTGTTAATATGAAGAAAAAGATCTTTCAACGTCACAGGACGTAATTGTGGCATATTTAAATATTACTTTTAGAGACGAATCTTGAAAAATCTCAGTATTGATTATTTTATTTATTGACCGCGATAAAGTAAAACCATCGTTTCTGTTTCAAACGTCATAAAGTTTATCTTAAGGTTTTATTGCAATTTCCACAGTCAGATTTGATATTTTCTTTTTAACAATAGTAATATTGTCGTCAAGATATAAATTTTTAGCTTCCCATTTTGCAATTGAAAATTTGAAAATCCAACTTTAACATTCTCTACAAAGCTGTTTAGGCCGTGTGTCATACACAATTAAATAAGGGAAAAAAATTCAGATTGGATGCAGCTTTGATTATATATGATATATAAGGCGTCATCAGAAACCATTAATAATATTTTATCAAATGGTACTTGATCAGGTATAAAAATAATTGCTAGGGATTCGTTAAAAAATATAGATAGGTACTGTAGCATAATTTTTTTTCTAAACATTTATATATATTGTTATGGTATCACTGTGTCTATTGTGTAAATAAAATATCTTACTGTATAGTGTGACGACATAGACCAGTGACTATTATTTTTTTTTATGTATATAAAGCGGTGAAATGCCTTGGAGATGGATTATGAATTTTGGATTATTATTGATTTTTGAATTTTGGATTGATTAGAATTTTTTAAGAATTGTCATTGTTAAAATATTTTGAAAGTTAAAATAATAAATAGTTTAATTAGAAAATCAATTTTTAATTGAAATAAAAAAATAAATAAAAGAAAAGTATATATAAAACAAGAACCCAACCCATTAGAAGCCGGAGCCAAAGAGGAGAATCATAGCAATTTGTCGAACCAACGTGGGGCAGCCACTACAAAACCTACTACAAGCCACTACAAGACTTACTACAAGGGACTACAAGACCTACTACAAGGCACTACAAGAACCACTGCAAGAACGAGAAAAACTGGAAAACGGAAAATTAAGAGAGAAGACAAGGACTTTGACAGACAGGACTGACAGATAGGTAAGGTATTTATGTTTATATAATAGAGGCAGTGATTAATTATGGGGAGAATTTAACTAAAAAACTAAACATTAATTTTAAAATTAAAATTATTAAATTTTTTAATATCAACATATAAATTAAATAAATATAACAAATTGACATTTTAAATTAAATATAAAATAATTAAAAATACTTGAATAAAATGGATACAAGACAAAATAGAAGAAATAGAAGGAGAGAAGATGAAACACAAAGTAATGATGTTATAAGACAGGATGTAGATGAAACAATAGAAAATATTGGTATAAGGGAAAATGATGGATCTTCGGAAGGAGAAGAAAATACAACTATTCAGGTGGTAAATGTAGATGCTACTAGTTCAAAACCACATCAAGAAACAGACATGGAAAGAATGTTTACATTTTTGGAAAAAATGGAAAATAAAATTGATGGAAAATTTGATGAAAATAATAGAAAAATGGATGAAAATATTAGAAAAATGGATGAAAAATTTGATGAAAATAATAGAAAAATGGATGAAAAATTTGATGAAAATAATAGAAAAATGGATGAAAATAGTAGAAATTTACAAGAAGAAATGAGGAGTAATAAAAATGAAATGAAAGCTGAAATGGACAAAGTAAATGGTAATATATTCAATATGCAGGTGGATATTGAGAAATTGAAAGATGAAATGAAAATGGATATAAGTAATATAAAATTTGATATGAAACAAGAATTTAAAAATATTCTTTTAAAAGAAAATGAAATGATACAACAAAATTTTGATAAAATGAAGAATAGATTACAAGAAGTACAAAGTAATACTAACTAACAAAATGAAGAAATCAGGATAGAGCAAGTGGTAATACAGGAAGGAAAAAGTAAAAATAAAGATTATAAAGAATATGAGACATATAAAAACAAAATAAAACAAGAATATGAAACAATGAAATTAAAATTAAATAATGAATATGAAGAGGATAAGAAGAATGAAAAAGATAAATATTATAAAAGTGAAGAAATAAAATATGAAACTGAAATATATGAATCTCTCAAAGATTCAGAGACTAGCCTGTGCATGTACCACTGGAGCAATGAGAACATGTCCCACTGCTGCAATGGAAGTAATACTAAATCTCTCGCCAATGCATATTCAAGTAGAAAATGCTAGGAAGAAAACAATATATAGAATGATCAAAGAAGGAATAATCAAGGAAAAACCTCGATCACTTCATTTTGATCAAACTTGGGAAATGCCCCAAGATGACATGCCAAAGAAATTTAACTTTGTAAGGAAATTTACCACTAAACTGGGAAGCAAATCTGAATGGGACGAAAACACCATATTGGGGCTAAGCCAAAACGCCATAAAATGGTACACGGACGGCTCCAAGACAGATAAAGGAACAGGAGCAGGGGTGTTTGGACCTAGAACCAAATACTCAGAAAGCTTGGGTACGTACCCAAGCATCTTTCAAGCAGAAATTCGTGCCATCGAAAGATGTATAGAATTTAACATTGAAAGGAACTATCGTAGACAGAAGATTGTAATCATGTCAGATAGTCAAGCAGCTCTGAACTCAGATACAATCAATTCAAAGATGGTCTGGGAATGCCTAGGCAAATTAAATGAACTAGGACAGAATAACACTGGTACCCTCCTATGGGTTCCAGGACACGTAGGAATAGAAGGAAATGAAACAGCAGACAAGCTGGCAAAAAAAAAGGAACTGAAACCCCATACCTGGGACCAGAACCATCCTATGGGATCAGCAGTAGTACAATCTTAGAAAAACTAAAGAAAAAAATGGATAGCGAAAAATCCAAGTACTGGAATGATCTAGAAGGACTAAGACAATCGAAGACGCTCCTGGGAAACTATAACCAGAAGAGATCTTACAGCTGTCTTAACCTAAGTAGGAAAAACCTCCGAATTATAACAGGAATACTAACCGGTCAATGTCGATTAAGAGGACATATGAAGAAACTAGGATTAGTAGATGAAGCAAACTGCAGATTCTGTGAGGTAGAGGATGAAACCTCAATACACATACTTTCAGAATGCATGGCATTAAGTAATTCTAGGGTCAAATACCTAGGGTCATACGAAATAGAAAGGGAAGAACTACCTAATTTAAAACCCAATGATATCCTAAACTTTCTAAGGAAGGACTAGAAGAGCTGCTATAAGTCTGAGGAATCATCATAAATATAGCAAGAAAAGGGGGACACAATAGATCTTATAGGTCGCAGGTGTATCTGTTACCCCTAACTACATACATACATACATACATACAATATATGAAGTTGATGAAAATAAATATAAAAATAAAGTATATTATTATATTAATAAAATTAAATATAAAACTGAAATTAATTATGATAATGAGAATAAAAGGAAATTTAAGAAGAAAACGTACGAAGATGAGGATATAAATTATTTTGAAATAGATAACATTAATAGAAGATTAAGGAAGATTTGGATGAGCATTGTATATAATTATAAAAAAATATATATATAAAATAGTTAAATAAAAGTAAATAAGATTAAAATAAAATTAAAATTAAGATTAAAATAAAAATATGGAAGAAAATAAATAAAACAAAAATTTAAAGTAAATTTAAAAAAATAAAATATGTCTTGGGAGAAAATTTTATTTTTTTTAATTGTGGGGATTTGTTATGGTATCACTGTGTCTATTGTGTAAATAAAATATCTTACTGTATAGTGTGACGACATAGACCAGTGACTATTATTTTTTTTTATGTATATAAAGCGGTGAAATGCCATGGAGATGGATTATGAATTTTGGATTATTATTGATTTTTGAATTTTGGATTGATTAGAATTTTTCAAGAATTGTCATTGTTAAAATATTTTGAAAGTTAAAATAATAAATAGTTTAATTAGAAATTCAATTTTTAATTGAAATAAAAAAATAAATAAAAGAAAAGTATATATAAAACAAGAACCCAACCCATTAGAAGCCGGAGCCAAAGAGGAGAATCATAGCAATATATATATATATATATATATATATATATATATATATATATATATATATATAGCTGTACAGGCCTAAAAAGGCACTTGCGTTTCCAGTTTTGTACACCTAAGGTTCTCAAATCCGCCTCCACTTCGCTCTACCATCTTTCCTTTGGTCTTCCTCTTCTCTTTTTTCCTCCTATGCTTCTGCAAATGATCATTTTTGGAATCCTATTTTCTGCCATCCTTTCGACGTGTCCTTACCACTTCCACCTTTGTGCTCTAGCATATCCTGTGATACTTGGTTCTTTGTACATATCCGCAACCCCATTGTTCCTTTTTTCCTCCAAAAATTTTCCTTAGTACCTTTCTTTCCCATATTTCTAGGGAACTTATATCTGCTTTCCTTAATATCCACATTTCACAAGCAAATGTAACTGTTAGTCTTATTACTGTTTTGTACAATCTAATTTTTAGCTTATTAGTTATTAATTTACTTTTTAGGAGATGGTTTGGACCATATAAACATCTATTTCCCTTCCTCAGTCTTGCTTTGATTTCTTTTTTTGTATCCGGTTTTCTTGTGAATGTTGCTCCCAAATAGACAAATTGATCGACCTCTTCAAAATTATATACTTTATCTCTATCTATTTTTACTTTTATGTTCACTCCTGCCATAAAGTTGTGATCTGTCCATCTCATATATTTAGTTTTTTCTTGATTTATTAGTAGACCATTTTCCTTCGCTTTCTTTGCAAGTGCTTTTAATACTTGTATTAATTCGCTTTTGCTTCTAGCAACAATTGCAGTGTCATCTGCGAATGCCAAACATTGGTACTTTAACTTTAAACCATTCCTATTTAAATTTGCGTCCCTGATTATATATTTTCTAGTACATAGTTAAATAAAACTGTTGAAAACGGGTCCCCTTGCCGCAACCCGGTTTTTACCTTAAACTTTTCGGAATATTTTCTTTTTCCTTTTATTCTATTTTCCGTGTCGTGAAGACATTTACTTACCATTAATATAACTATTTAAGACACCTACCTACCCTTACATAAAAATTTGATTTTGTGTTTTTTTCTTCGAATAATTAATAAAGCCGAAAGTACTGGTAATATTTCTAATACTCAAAATATAATAGGTATTTGCTAATGTAAGCTTATCTGGGAATTCTATAATCTTAAACCTCCAGAACGGTGATTCCTGTAGTGATACTGCCCATCTGGACCCAATAATATAATTGTTTATGGGTACAACAACAAAGCAGCTTAACAGCCAAATAAACAGTTTCAAATTTTATTTTAATAGATGTTACTAATATATTTTAAAGTAATTATGAGCGGCAATAGATTCGTGATAGGCATTTGAGCTAGTCTCAAATTCTCGGTTCATGAAATGTATAGTCTACAAATTCCGAAATAGAATCTGTGTTCGGCATTTGATTATTTAACGTTGATCATATCGCGAACTGAGTATTAATTTCGATCAATGAATGATTAATAAACATACACAGTCTTCATTAATACGATGTAGTGTGGGTAGAAACAGATACACATTGAGTAGAAAGATTAATTTCCGTAGTAGAAAGGGTGACGTATTTCGCATAGTATATCTATAATTATTAATGAACTCTATTCACAACACGCTTCATCACCTATTAACAGGAATACACGTTTCAAAGGTATCAGAGAGCCTTTCTATATCCACTTTAACTGCATATAGGTACAACAAATATGAGAATCAATTACTTTTAGAATTACGAGTAGCTACACTAAAATGCTTTGTTTTGAATTATATGTTTATAAAAAATAGTAACACAGTTATTTTAACAATCTAATAATTGGAATTTCTGTTAGTTTTAGGTTTTTCGGTGTTAATTTTTAATAGTTTTATTGTTGTCATCAAATGGTATGGCTGTGAATGACTATACCTAATTAATCGATATTATAGGTCTCCCAACGAAAGTTTGTGACAGCCACGTGTTAGTCGGCGCAGGTAGGCGGAGTCTTTCTATCAGTGGCGGACGGAAATAAAAATATATTATACATCTTAAATTAATTTTTAATGTATGATGCCAACATAATTAAGAAGAATTTATTTTATATAAATGTATTACTGCCTAATTTAAACTAAAAAAATACATACATTTAAAAAACAACTCAGAAACTCTCTCAGCATATTCGTAGCTAAATACAGTTTACAAAACCATTCTAGCTTCCACACTGACAAGCTTTCAGAACGGTCGTTGTTATCGTAATGCTCGTAAAAAAACCACTGCGCATTGAACGAGAGGCCACGTGGCTGTCCCAAACTTTCATTGGGCGATCTATACCTTTCTAACTAATATTATATAATTTATTTATCTGCAATTTAATTCATATTCAATTGAGGTATCATAGAGAGTAACTTGGTAAAAAACTATTCCCTGTCAGTCGCCGCCGGTGTTTATAATTTATCCGACTTTTGTTCTCGAAACATCTAACCTAGACTTTCTAGTCAGTGTAGACTCAGACAACTTCACGTCAGTGGTATACCAGCGTATTTATTAGTTTAGTTCGTTACACAACCCCCTTCTTAAATCTGAGAATTCAGTTCAGAAACTGCAGGATAACGATTCATATCGAAAAGTAGAAGTTCACATTATTTTAAGCAGTAGTGATCCCCTTTGGGTTCTCACGCTGGTGCATCAAAAAATCACTTGTGGTCGTTGCTCAAGTAGTTCGTCTATTCGTCCAATACTTTTTCTAAAGACGGATCCTAGTCTTCTGTCCATAAGGACGTCTTGGCCCACGCAATGGGCGATGGAATCTATGGGACCCCGAAAATATTTTGGCTAACTTCTACAGTAACTCCAAATCTTTCGAATTCCGTAGTTAACCATAAAATCTTTAAAGTTTGTTCCAAGTCTAAAACTTTTCGCTTCCTCTCGAACATTTCTGACCTCTTCGCTGTCATTGGATCCGGCATATTGTGCTAGTCGATTGATGTGAGACTTTAGGTTTTCGGTGATTTATTCCAATGCAGTAAATTATGTCATTTATTCTATTTATTACCTCTTATGGACCTTCCCTTTGTCGCTGTACCTTAAGGGAAAAATCACGCTGCCGTTTTGCATTGGATAACTAGACAAGATATGTAACTTCAAGAGCTTCATTGGCTCAGCGTGCATTGTATTGCCACTTTCTGCGCTCACTAGCAACCTTAATATGGCTTCTGGCTTCTTATCAAATTGACTCCAATTTGTCATTCTCATACTAATTTCTTCTGTCGAAGCGCATACAATTTAAAACAATCTTTGAACTTGGATCGCAATATGATCTTCTCTGATTGTCATTGCTCGTTCTCTAAAGTGATTCTTAGCGTATGGTCAATTTTATCTTCTTTCTTCGAACAGTGTCAGTATTTGCTTGTGCAAGGTCTTCTCATCTGTATTACTGTGAATTGTTCTTGCCCTGGTTTCAATGTCATTATCATATTCCGACTGCTTTACAGACTTCCTGCCATTGCGACAAACGTGCGGCTCATGTTTCTTAGCCAATAACTGTTAAACTAACTGGGTCATCTCCTCTCCGATGATTTTTATATGGTGACCTCAAGATGTTTGTTTTGTCGTCTCGTGTTCTAGGGTTTAATTATATTAGTAAAATATTCTTTTGATGTTTAATAATTATAACCATTTTTGTCGGCGCTCAAAACTGAAAACAAATCATATACCAAAAAGCCGAGTCAATGATAAGGATATCCTAAACCGAAACACAAAGCAAATCTAAACAAAAATATGCCAAGAACGGCAATTTTCGTCAAAATTAAATGCTACAAATTAAAGCGACCACTCATCATAAGTGGAAACACAATAGAAAGTTTTAAAATGCAACTAACGCCATCTATTGACTTAATTTGAAACTGATCTATGATTATTTTGTTGGTGATGATTAATTTTAGATTCATTCCATTGGGTGCTGATAGGGTTTAATATAAATTTCATAGCGCGATTTATTACCCTAAGGGGTAGAATTAAAACAGTTTCACTTTCAATTCCTATGTTATCAGTTAAGAATTTTCCACTATCCTTTTTTTAGCAGTCGCTTTCATTATATCTATCTATCCACCAAATTTAAGTCTGATCAGTCCAGTAGTTTGGGCTGCTATATGTTGAAAATTGCCAAAATTCCATCTATTATTATACCCTTGGGGTTAGAATTAATCTAAATATTTTCTTAGCGGATTCCTATATAATAGTAGCTATCAACATGCCAAATTACAGCCTGATCGGTCTAGTAGTTTGGGATGTGCGTTAATAGATAAATCAGTCAATTTTACGTTTTATATATTTACTAAATAATAAGTAAGGAAGTCGTGTGCTATTTCACACCAGCTTTTTGTTCTTAATTTAAACAAATAACTATCTATATTTTGTTGTAATATGCACAAAAAAATCTTTGGATGAGCATCATACACAATATATTTATTTATCTGAAGATAATATCTAGACGACAAAAACGTGACCACACGGATAACGAACAAAAAGCTTCTAAATTTACCAAAAGGTCGTTAGGTTTGAGCCAAGAAATGATCCACTTTTTATAGGTCGTATTTTTTCCGATCTCTTTCAATGTTTTTTATTGTTTTTACTGCCAGATCTTGAATAGGGTAAAAGAAAGGTTTATTATCAGTAAAAGCCATTATGGTACTAAAGTTGATTACTGGAATTGTTGCACAGTCACAAAGAAATGGGTATAAAATCATTGTTAATTCTCTTCCAAATATCAAAACAAAATAGATTTACATACAATTTAGATCTCTATCGGGTCTTACTTAGTGTGCTACTATTGCTAACCATTATAAAACACAAATTGTTAGAAATGCTTATATTGTTGTTTGAGATTTAATTGAAATTATTTCATAGTAAGACGGAGAGGCCGAGTTCGCTAAAAGAGTTTATTTGATTTGTTTTGGATAAATAATAATAATAATAAAAATAGTAATAAATATTTTTTTACCTCGGTTCCGCACGAAATTGAAACGAATAATAATACATTGAACGGTCGGTCCTTGAGACAAGGACGTATATTTATTTTATTTTGTTGTTTATTGTAATTAATAATGGAGTTATATATAACTATTTTGAATTGTTTCTGGAGATGATATACTGTTGTAAAATATATCGAAAAATAAGTAAAATGTTACATTTCATTTAAAAATTGTTTAAAAATCTGAACGATAACCTGTTAAAAATTTTTGGTAAGAATTGAAACGATCATTAAAAACTTGTTAACGAAGAACATTTGAACTCTAATATTTCAGCTTAACCGTCATATATTGAGGTCAAGGTTTTGTTACTCCTCAGGTGCATTTTTCATGAGATACCCTGTATAGAGTGGTATTAGCAGTCATGTTATCTGAAAGTTTAATAGATGTTTTATCACCATGGTATTTTTTGTGTTTTTATAACTATTATATAAATAATAGTGCCTGAAAAATGCAACACTATTTACACTTATTTAACCAGTTTAATAGTAAAACCAGCAGATGGCGATACAATTTATTAAATAGTTATAAGTCGTATTTTTGAAAATTTTAATAGTCGTGAAGTCCAACAATTATGTACATACATAATTTTAAAATTTTGAAAAATTTAAAAAAATTCAAGAAGTGCTTTCTGTATGCGTTCAGTATAAGATGTTTGGGGAAAGCATAGAGAGACAGAAGTGATATTATTATTCTGTTTCACTGCGCCTGCGTGTAACACTTTTCACAATGTAACGCGTAACCCATAACGCTTTCACACGATTTTACTACTCATATTTTTTTTCATACCAGGCCCCTTATAATTCGTTTCTTAAGGAGTAAACTCCAAAAATTTAAATATTAATAACCATCTAAATAATTGTGTATTTTCATTAATATTATGAAATAAACCAAAAACAAGTTGAGATTAAAATTTTTAACTGTAAATGTTTTTTTAATGAATGAAATTTTAGGACTCTAAATTAAAGTGAATTTTACATTAACACGAATTTCGTTTTGGCTTTTATAATTTGCAGCCACATGAAAATTCTGGTTATAATGCTCTCGCTTATTTATTAAAAAGGAAATGTTGATGAAAAGCATTCCAAACAAAGCCTGTTTTAAATTTGGGTCAGTCAATTATTCATAAAGCATTATTAGTGCCTTCGTTTCATTACAGACTGCATCATTTTTCCCTAAATGATCAGTGAAATAGCCAGTTAATGGTAAGAGTTAATGCAAAGTTGCGATTTAATGCACACAAATCTGTAGTCTGAGAATTATACTTTGAACTTATTTAATTACCCTCTATAACAATAAGAAGTACGTAGTATATATCTTACGTTGTAAGAATTTTAACTTTTTATTGCTGAACGAAGCAACAAAACTGTAGGATACATTAAGCCTCTACTTTGATAGTAAAATAGGATATAATATGAAAAGTTAAGGAAACGTTGTCACGATCTCGCCATGTCACTGATGGCGACCATAATCGTAGAATATTACAACAATTTGCTAATGAAGTAAATGTAACAAAAAAAAAACCGTTACTTTATATTTATTAAAAAGTGTTAAATTACAGAAGAATTTATGTAACCAGAAGGTGCCAAATATCAAATAGACTAGTTGTACTCGCAACGTCGTTCACGTGGCGTGTGATTGTTGTATAAAAATTTCTTACCCCACCCCATTTAAGATATGGGAGAGTAATTTTTATACACCAGATGTTAAGTTGAAAGAAGACAAAGACATCTGTGAAAACCGCATTCGAATCGGATCAGTAGTTTTCATGTGATGCGCGCACAAACGTACAGACAGACAGACAGAAAAATCTAACCACATTTTTGGGTTCTATTTCGATGTACCCGCGACGTCGTTCGCGTGGCGTGTTGATTTTTGTATAAAAATTTCTTTCCTCACCCCGTTCAAGTGGTGGGGGGAGAAAGTTTTATACACCAGATGTTAAGTTAAAAGAAGACAAATACGTCTTTGAAAACCGCATTCGAATAGGATCAGTAGTTTTCATGTGATGCGCGCACAAACATATACATTTCTACAGTTTTATTATATGTATATAGATTAAAGAACTAACAGATAAGTTAAAAAACCAGTTTTACACAATAAAATGTAGGAATAAGTTGGCAATAAATTAGGATTTTGGTAAAAATTTAAAGGTGTTTCGAAGAGAAACAAATTTTCTGAAGTGGAAAAATTTCAAATATATATGAAGAAAATCTATAACGATTAACTATGATTAAAGAAACAAAATACGAGCGTTGTCTTTTTGATTAGCATATAGCCATAAAGACAAACAATATAGCTTTTTAAAATATGCATACGTACAAACCAATTTGTCAAAAAATTATTTTAGTCTTCAGTTGACACCTGCAAAATCGCTGTTTTAAATGCAATCGATGGCTTTTTCTAGCGACTGGAATCGCTGCCGAGGTATTGAATTCTTGATCTTTTGGAACGTGAAGAAGTCTTTGGGACTTTGGGACCGTGGATGGTCTCACAATTCGATGTTTTGAAGCTCCAAAAATTCTATTGTCTTTTAACAGGGTAAGCACTTGCATTGTCCTGATAACTTCTGGTAAACAAACGACAGAAATTATTAGATTTTACATTAAATATTACACAATTGCTGTTAACATTCCATTTACTCTATCTACCTTTATTGACATAAAGTGTCATATTTTAAAAATTTAAAAACTTATAGAAACTTTAAGACTATATCCAGATATAATTTTCTACTATAATGCACTTTCAAACGATTATCGTACGGTGCCTTATTAAAACCATAAGCGTGCTAGCAAAAATAGACAAAGAAAATGAAAAACAAAGCCAAGAATTCACAGAAATTTGGAGAGACTAAGGAAGCAATAAAGAAATATAAAAGGAGAAAAAAAATAAGCTATGCCCTAGGATATATGTAGTTAAGCAACGCATAGGTCGAACTTCACTCCGCAGTAAGAAACAATTGTGTAAAGGTCCACAAACAGTGAACATTACTGTGTATAAAATTATCAAAGTCAAGAAGTTTATATAATGGTTCACATAAAAAGGTAAGGTAATGATTTATTTACGAGTGGAAATGTATGCACGAGAGTAAAAGTATAATTAAAAATTAAAAAAAGCGAATCTATTGGCAAATTCAAATAGGCTATCACAAGTGAACAAATCTTATCAAGCCACACGCCACCTTATTCGGCTAAATCGACTTCTCTTAATTCATATACTAAGCAACAACATTATAGCAAACAACATTTTTTTACCGAAATTTCTGTACTTTCAAATGCTTCTAATTCCATCAATTTTTATCGTAACAAGATGATTTTTGCCCTGAAAGGGGTCGATTGTGTAAATCACCGCTCAAATTAGGAACCCCTTTTCGTCACTTACGTATATAATTCGACCAACAAACTCCTCGCGGTACGAATCGCGTGATGCTAATGTTAGAGGTATTCGTTAAAACACATAATTTTATACCCAACTTGATTTAAAAAAAAAAAAAAAAACGTAAAAGATTCTTTATTAATAATTCATAAAAAAGTGTACTTTATGATGGTTTCCGTGTGATTTTCAAAAACAATTTAAATGATCCAGGTACATGTTAAACAATAAAAAAAAATAATTATAGGATAGACTAGTTGTACTCGCAACGTCGTTCGCGTGGCGTGTGATTGTTGTATAAAAATTTCTCACCCCACCCCATTTAAGGAATGGGAGAGAAGTTTTTATACACCAGATGTTAAGTTGAAAGAAGACAAGTACATCTGTGAAAACCGAATCGAATCAGTATAGTTTTCATGTGATGCGCGCACAAACATACAGACAGACAGACAAAGAAAACTAACCACATTTTTGGGTTCTATTTCGATGTACCCGCGACGTAGTTCGCGTGGCGTGTTGATTTTTGTATAAAAATTTCTTTCCTCATCCGTTAAACGGGTGGGAGGAGAAAGTTTTATGAACCAGATATTAAGTTGAAAGAAGATAAAACCGCATTCGAATAGGATCAGTAGTTTTCAAGTGATGCGCGCACAAACATATACATTCCTACAGTTTTATTATATGTATAGACTAGATCCAGATAGACTCGAATTTATTTTGCATTGCCATTTCTAAAAACTATTGGTAATAATCTAAAAAATAAAAAAAATATATATATTTTGATACAATAAAACTTTATTTGAAAAGTACTGAAATTTCGGTAAAAATGTTTGTTGCGTAGTCTATGTCATAATTATTACATTAATATTCGTGTTCTGCTCGCAAAATTCTCTTTTTTTAAACTTTCTTATTACCTCTGTCAAAACGTATAATAAATATATATGTTAAGGTAGTAATTTTGTCCGTACTGTAAGTTGTACATTATATAAGGCTTACTTGTAAAGTACGGCTTAATATAATTGTTGACAGACAATACTGTTTTGACATGTTTGCAATGATGGAACTAAATAAAACGGATAAAAGCTTTTACCGGACTCATTTTTATTTACTTTCCGGCCTATCTTTAATGAAAAAAACAATAAAATAGTTAACCTAAGATTGCCGTCAATTGGTTTCTATGGTAACCGAGTTTTGTATATACATCATTCAAAGCTTATTTTTATTAAAGTAGGCCTAGTTAGGGTGATGAATTTCGCCCTGTATATTTATTCTTATTCTCAGTTGTAAATGCGCTGTTGTCACGTCCTCAATAAAATCATAGTGTCAGTGACAATAAATAAAATAATTGTGTTCTCCATTTCAGCGCCATCAAAAATCATTAAAACTTAGTACTTTCACAAAAAAAGGAAATCATCAATTTAAAAATATATATTTACATATAATGAATAATGAATGCATTTACAAAATAATAGTAATTAAATAAAAGCAAACAATAAAAACATTTAGAAAAAAGTCTAGAACAAATTTTCTATGTCTATATAATAAGTTTTACAACAAACATTTAAATTGGACCAGCTATAAATGAGGAAAATACAAAATATTTTATTTTGTCGATAAGTATTACAGCAGCTATATATTGAAGAGTTTTTCGTGGAGCTTTCCAGGTAGTACGACATTATCACATACCAATTGGTTTCAGCCATTTTGATAAGTAAAACAAAGACAAAAATTCCCATAAAATGTTATGTTTCGTTATATATCTAAGCTTTCAAATATTGGTAATCCATTTAAAATGTGTTTAATAGTTTCAGTGCAATTATTCAGCAGAAAAGCAGATACACTGATAGTAAAATAAATAAAGTACAAAAGAAAATGAAACATACAAAATTAAAAAAAAACATATAAACAACAAAAATTGAAGCTACAGATTTGGTTAAAACTATTGTTAATCTGTTCTGTATGTATTTTTAATCCACCTCCATTATTTCATTGGATATATCAGAGTCACTATCAAATCCAAAATCGGAATCGTCAGAATCTGATTCCTCCAATGAAATAATTAAAGGAGGAATATTGTCATGTGAACAGTTTCCCATGTAAGTAGTCCAATCTGCCAAAATAAGTTCGTCTGTATGTCTACAAAATTTTTTCCACATGTCTGGTGTACATTGTCTTAACGCTTCTGTCCAAGTTTTTTTAACCCTATCCCTGTCTGAATATAAAGATGCAATATTTTTGTTATAGTACGTCTTTGTAAAGCCCCATGCCAACTCTATTGGATTATATTGACAGTGGTATGGGGGTAGTCGAAGTACATCATGTCCATGTTGCTTTAATATTTCATCTACTACATATGTCTTATCGTTACTTTTGTATGGTTGAATTAAAGTGTATAATTGTTTTTTTGTCATTTTTTTTTGTCAAATGCGATGTTATTGCTGCTCAACCATTATCTACCTGCATTATCTCTTTTTTTGCTGAAAATGTTGGTGGTTTGTTTAGTTGCACAGAATGATCCATTACCACTACACATTTGTCTGAAAAATTGGATAAAGCAGGAATGAGTTGATTAACAATCCAGTTTTTGAAAATGTCACCGTTCATAGTTTTGTGATAGTCAATGTCAGTATTTGAAGAGTCTAACAACAAGTCACATCCCTCTAAAAACCCAGTATTTGTTCCTGCGTGTAAAATTGTAAATCACTTTCCTTCAGATTTCAATTGCAATGGATTGCTTTTTAAATCAGATTCATGTACCCAACGACGCGTTGGAGTGCCATTTTTGTATATCCACGTTTCGTCTAAGTACACAAATCTGATTGATTCATTGCGCTTTTTTAGTTCCATAAATTTCCGAAGGAAAGCGATTTTGCTGATTTTGATATGTCTTTGCTCACTTAAAATTTGTCGTCCGTTCACTTTTTTAAATTTATATCCCATTGATTTTATAAGTGTGTATAAAGTGGTACGTTCACCCCTAAAATCCAAGTTTTGTTTCACATCAGTCAAAAGTTTGTCTAAAGTAAAATATTCGTTTTTGGAATTGTACTTCCAAATCTGCCGCTGCAAATTTTTTTTTAAAATGAAGTTATCAAATGTATCTGCTTTATCATTCTTCCTTTTATCCGCCGCTTCTTTGCCATTAGCTAAATCTTCTTTTAAGATATTTCGTAAAGATATAACACTAACCTAAAAAAACACGAAAGATTAAAAAAATAATAAAAATTTAATTTAATGGATCAATGAATAAACATTAATTCATCTATTTGCTATCAAATTACATTTTAATTACCAAACTTTATTAATTAAAGAAAATATTTTATTTTTAAAACATTTTTAATTATGTTACATAATCTGGCAACATTGTAAAATATTGAAAAGTAGTGAGTTTTTAGGTTATGTGCATTTAATAAATAATAAGTAATTTGAATGTAAAAACTGTAAAAGTGTATTTTTTCTAACAATTATCTTCATATACAACTAATAATAAAATTAAAAATGTTTGGAACTATTTGCTAATGAAAATAATGGAATAATCGGGTATAAAACACATATTGTACTTACATTAAAAACCTCAGAGATCTTTTGTAAATATCCGTCTTCTGAAATTCTCTGCTCTTTCTTAAACATGTAATAGCATCTCTGAATGCATTTTTTTGTCTCTACACAAATTTTTTTTGGCATATTTAATTTCTTAAACACAATTTACAATTATATTTATGCTATTTGATGTCAAGCTTGTCAAATTGTGACTTGCAATGACTTGGTAACTTTCAAATACCAACATGACAAAAACCAATACCAATGTGAAGAAATAAAAAGATAGCCTGCTAGATATAAATAAACGTTGAATCGTTAATATATTTAAAACTTGACATATTTTGACGTTAAAATGGTGCATTTGATTGTGAATTAATGGAAGATGAAATTATACCAGATGAAATTGTTAAGGCGGCCACCCAAGCAAGGTTTGTTAAAAAAAATGTTAAAATTAGTTAATAAAGAGTTCTTGTTCTAAAAATGTAAACTGAATAATATGAAGTTTATGGTACAACAATGCCCGTTTTAAAAAAATATTGTACGTAATACGTCCCAAAAGTGCTTTTACTGGACTCGCAGGCTTGCAGGGCTTGCCTATGGCTCGCCCTGCGATTTGCCTACTCGTCCAGTAAAACGTATTTTACCATTTTAATTTTTAATGTTTTTTATTAAATTTAAGGTATTTTTCCGAAATAAATAAAAATCTAGTTTGATGTGGGCCAGTACCTAAACAATTCTTAAGAAGATGATAGTTTTATTCACAAATTTATGCCAAAAAATCGTAACATTTATTTTCGATAGCGGACACATTTATTTATGGGCGTTTTATTGGCTTTATCACTTCGAATTAATTTTATAAGCAATCAATGCCTTATTGACTTAATTAAAAATCTTGTAAGAGAGCAAACGGCATTTAATACCTTCTTGATGGGTCATCAAAATTGTGACACCACAGGATATTATGTAACATATGATCCATTAATCATCAGCAGCCATTATCTCCGCTTCGACGCTTCCGTCTGGATTTTAATAAAACCACTGGCGTCGGAGAACTTCTCTGTAATCTTTTCATAAATTATATAAAACCTAATATTATTTCTAAAAAGTTCGAGTCTTAATGAATATGATTGAGTTTTGATTGGCAATATAAAAATACCCACGCAGACCAATACTTATATGTTTTTTAAGCTACACTTTCATGCACGATTTGGTGGACGAAAGGAGTGTGAAAAAAAACACAAATAAGTGATACTTGGGTTAGGAGAAAAAAGCACGCATACGAAAGTTAATAGCATGGCCGGTTTATTCATACTTACTTATCTATATATTGACATGTATTTGTAACTATAGTTACATAAAATTGAAGTTATTTTTTTTAATTATCATGTAACACTATTTATTGCAACACTTCATTGTATGAAACATTGGAAAAATCAGAAAATCCCTTAAAAAATTGGAAAAATTTTGATATGTTAACAACATGTTGCAAAATTATTATTTGCTTCTGAAACTTAAACAAAATGATCTTTTTGTGATCCGTTTTTTGGCAGTATAAAATGGGTTTTTTAAAAATATATTAAGGCAAGAAGTTACGGAGAATAGTTATTTTCGTAACAAGTTATGAAAAGTCCAATTTTGTTTAACGAGTGTGATGTTGCGGCAAGAGAGTAGCGAGTGCTGCAAATGAACACGAGTTAAACAAAATGGAGTTTTATAACGAGTTCCGTACAAGATTTTTTATAATTTTGACGAAATTCCATAATTAAAAAAAATCATAATTATCTAATAATAATTAAAAACAATACATCTAGTTCTCGTGTTTATTTTGCATTGATAGCTTTTTAATGACATTTCTTTTTAATACAGATATAATTAAAAGGTAAGTTTCTGACTTAAATATTAAGTATACTTATTTAATTTTTTGTTTAAAAATGTCTGCTTTTAAATATTTCTTTAATAAAGTTAGTATAAAATAGTTCTTAGTTGTTTATATTTGCTTTATATTTTTCGTAACTTGTTTTCAAATAAAGTTTTCAAAACTAGTTACGTAAAGTTTTACTTTTCAAAACTAGTTATGAAAAGTAATGACTTTCAAAACTGACAGCAGTTTTGAAAAATGTCACTTTACTTGTCGAAATTATAAAAAATATATTAACCAGCTCAAAACCACTTCAACGACCGATATTTACTAAAGGTTATGCAACCTGTTTGGTCTGATTTTAAGAGGTCCTTTTGTTAAGCCCTTGTCGTACAATACCACGATTAATTATGAAGATTTCTATAATAAACTAGACAAATTAAATAATATACTCTAACAAAAAAAGATCGAAATTATTTTTAGAAATGTCCTAACAAAATAATGTGAGATATCATACAAATTTAATAACTCGCTAAAAGCTTTTACACCTTGATTGTTTATGTTCTCATATCCACCATATTTTCGATATTTGAGACCTTTCGACTATTATTTAATTACCATTAATTTAAGAAGTCAAATATGACTTGAACCATTTTTTTGCAGTCAAACATCAGAAATTTTGAATAAATTTTCTTTTAGTTGATCTAAACATTGTTATATGTTTTTTTTTCTTTATAGTACCTAATTTTTATACCAAGAGTAGTTTTTGTTCTCAGAAAATTTTATATTTTCTAACTGATAATTTTTTTATACTAAGTATTTGGTTGATGTTTCCCGTAGAGGTTGTTAATTTTTATAACTGTGACTGGTATCCACGAAAATCAGTAATTGAAAAATAGTAGTTTACGTAACAAGTCCCGAAAGTGGTCTTTTAATAATTTTGACAAGTGACAATTTTCAAAATTGCTGTCAGTTTTGAAAGTCATTACTTTTCATAACTAGTTTTGAAAAGTAAAACTTTACGTAACTGGTTTTGTAAACTTAATTTCAAAACAAGTTACGAAAAATATAAAGCAAATATAAACAATTAAGAACTATTTTATACTAACTTTATTAAAGAAATACTCCAGAAATATTTAAAAGCAGACATTTTTAAACAAAAAATGAAATAGGTATACTTAATATTTAAGTCAGAAACTATTAGCACCTTTTAATTATATCTATATTAAATAGAATTGTCATTAGAAAGCTGTCAATTCAAAATAAACACGAGAACTAGATGTATTGTTTTTAATTATTATTAGATAATTATGATATTTTTTAATTATGGAATTTCGTCAAAATTATAAAAAAATCTTGTACGGAATTCGTTATAAAACGCCATTTTGTTTAACTCGTGTTCATTTGCAGCACTCGCTACGCTCGTGCTGCAACATCACACTCGTTAAACAAAATTGGTCTTTTCATAACTTGTTACATAAATAACTATTTTATCTCAAAACTTTTAGAAATAATATGTAAACATCTTTATTATGAAATAGCATCAGTATGAATATAAATTTTTAATTTAAAAATATCCAGATTATATTCCAAACAAGCAGACTCGGCAAACTTCGTATCGTCTAACAATTAATGTTTTTTTATTCATTTTCCGTTTTTTCCAATTTTTCCAAATTTTTTCTTGTTTTTTTCATTGGTTTTTATGATTTTTTTACTGTTTTTGTCGACTTTATTATATTTTTTGTCTATTTTCAGGTTTTTATTTTTTTTCTTGTATTTTGTAATTTTTTGGTTGGTTTTTATTAATTTTTTTACATCTTTCTTTTATTTATTTATTTTATTGTTTGATATTGTTAGTTTTTTTTTCGTTTTTTCAATTTTTATCCATTTTACATTTTATCTATTTTTTTTTTGATTTTCGTTTTTTTTTTCAGTTTTGCTAATTATTTATCTTTTTCTGTTTTTTCAATTTTCCCCATTTTTTAATGATACCTACTTGTTTTTTTAATTTAAACCCTATTTTTATTATTTTTTACATTTTTGACAACTTTTTACTATTTTTAATATTTTTTATCAGTTTTAACATTTTTCATTACTATTTTACGGTTTTACACGTTTTGTTTAGAATTTCCAACAATTTTAAACATTAATTTAAACGATTAATGTTGACGTTTTTTAAAAATTTTCAGAATTTTTTCAAGATTACTTTCTTATAATTTTCAACAATTTTTTACGTTTTTTAACATTTCTGTAAGATTTTTGATATTTTTTTACCATTTTCAACAATTTTTCAAAATGCCAACAAATTTTTACGATTTTCATTAACGTTTTACGATTTTCAACGTTTTTTCAAGATTTTCAATTTAATTTTTTACGATTTTTAACATTATATTGGAATTTTAAAATATTTTTATAATTTTTTAAAAATATTTACAGGTTATTAACAACTCTAACAATTTTCAAATTTTTTTTCACGATTTTTAACAATCTTTCTGGATTTTTAACATTTTTTTAGGATTTTCGTCAAGTTTTTATAACTGACAATTTTTGTAAACAGTTTTTAAGATCGTCAAGGGTTTCTTACAGTTATTCACGATTCAATATTTCTTTAAAATCTCCGACATTTTTCACCATTTTCAGAAATTTTAAACAATTTTTTACGATTTCATGAGTTTCAACATTTCTTTAAGATTTTTAACACATATAAATTTTTATAGAAAACTAAGTAATTGTTAAATATTATCCATACAAAGCTTCAACCCCTTATTTGCAGCCGTAGGGATTCTTATAAATCATGAAACACGTATTCAATGAAATATTTTTAAAAATCGGTGTCGATTTAAAGATTTTTGCATAACAACTTTTAACCTTATTTCATCCCTTTAGGGTTAAAATTTTTCAAAATCCCTTCTTAGTGGGTGTTCACATCATGAAAATAAACAATCCATCCAAATTTTACGTCTCTACCATCAGTGGTTACGGCTGTGCATGCGTCTATACCTCAGTCAGTGGAAACTTTTCCTTTTATTTATATAGACATACTTCTTATTTCTGTTGGCTATATAATTTTAAATTACTTTTTATGCTGACAGCTGTTTGAAGTTTTTCTTAAATGATCGAAAATACCTACCTATATTTAATGAAAAAATAACAAAAAATGTATTAAAAGTTATTTATACGAGACGACTGTTAACCGTAATGTCAAGATTTTAATTATACCACACTGATGGAAAATTCGAAATTATAATTTAAGTAAATAAGCCGTACAATTATAGGCTGTTTGATATACGTTCAAAGTTTTTAGCAAACATTAAACTTCAGTTCTATTAGGAACACAAAAGAAAAATAACAGCGAAAACGCGAAAGCAGACATTATTAATCTTTGCTAACATCTGTTAGGATCTACGAAAATGATTTACAAGACAGCAAACTCGTTACAAAAAATTGGGCTGCATGCTCCGCTAGACTAATGGCAGATTTAAAATGTCCACTTAATTAGCATAATGGTTCTTTAAAAAATACGTTGCTTTACAGTTGCTTTCAGCAATAACGATATAAAATATCATCATAATGGGGCACCATTAACAATGAATAAATTTTTATTTTAAATATGAAACCTTTATATAAGAGTCGTTATAACTAAAAGCAGTATATTGTCATTACTTTTTGTAAATTAAGTTTTGATTACCTTGTATTAGATATTTATAGCAACTTTCAAACTATACTAAAAGAAAGTTAAATCTTCTATTTAACAACCCCCTTACTGAAATTTGATACAAATACCGTCTGCCTTAAATTGAATATTATTTTAGCAGACGGCTGCTCTTATCTGCGATACAAAGTTTTATAGACACTGGATATGTGGGGTGAGTCTAATTTATGTCTTTAACTAATCACGCTATAGATTAACAAATAGACATTCATTGGTTTGGTTGATAGCCTGTATCAGTGCGACCTTTACCGATCTAGACCTGCCCTCTTAATGAGACTTAATATCATAGACAGTGGCCTCTCCACTTAACTTGGAGCAGCTGGTTTCTCCACTACCAATACTTGATACCGCGTTCTTCCAAGGCCTTTACATGAAATGAGGTTTTCTCCTCCTCTTGGCAGTATCGACAGATGTCTTCATTTGCCAAGTTCAGCAGACTAATGCGTCAACAATGTCCTGTCAAGAAACTGATAATCATTCTGACTTCGTTTCGCCTTTATGGTAACAGCTCTGCAGTAAATTTCGCAGAGTGTTCTTTTATAAAGTTTTTGGATTGTCTCTAGTCTTAATTTCTTAATGACTGCCTTTCTGAACGAGTCAGCAACCCCGCCGAATGGTTCCAGGCCAATTATTGGGATATTAGCTCCCGCTCAGGCCAGTTCATCAGCCTACTCATTGCCCCAAAACACTGAGTGTCCTGGTACCCATGCCAGCATCAGAGAATTCCGACTTACGTCTTTAGATAAATTTATTATTTTTATCACATATTTGGCGAGTAGATGTTTCAAATTTTAACACAGTTCCGTAGTCAACTCACTATATTTATTGATCCTAACAGAAACAAACATCGCATGTTACTGTTCACACAAAATTCTAGGTTTACAACTTTCTTTGTTTAATTGAGTATTTTTATTAGCAGCAATTACTTCATGTTTATATGTTCTATTTTTTTAAGTCAACTGTTTCTTCTGGTATTATATTTTATTGCTCTAAAATCGTTCTAAAACTTTGACAATAATATCATCTTCACTATATAACAACCAAGTACTCTTATATTATTCTGATTTTGTTCCTTTTGGGAACAAATTTTTAACAATAAGCACAATTTACAAAAAGAACTTTTTATAATAGAAAGTTTTTTACTGATTTTTAGGTCATATTTTGTGTCATCTCAACAATGCACAGCATCCCTGACATTGTAAAAATATTAAGTCATACAACGCTGTGATTGACCATAGAGAAGATTGTTTCCTTGTTAACAAAATCAAGGGTAGTTGTATCTAAAAACTTTCTAAAACAGTTTATTTTATTACCAGTTAAAATAATACAAAAAAAAAGAAAAAAAACTTCTCTGTCGCGTAATCGATCCCATTATGATAACATAACAGAACTGTCACAAGTGGACTGATCCGCCGCTTAACCAACTACGCCACGAACGATTTATTTAATAACTTTCAAAATAATATTATCTATACACAACTTAGATCATGTTTAATATCAATTCGGTATAAATTTCGAAATCTATGTATATGCCTAAATACACTTGAAACATGCATTGTCATCCAGTTCTTAGCTATCCTGAAAATTTCAGAGCTCTAGGTAGTCGGGAAATAGGTTTAAATTCGATTACAAATTCCACGGAATGACATAGAGACACAGAACACGGCGAAAATATAAAAAACTTTCTAAAATGATCATACTTACTGCAGTTAAAACAAAGAGTATTAATATCTTAAGTTTTAAATTTCTAATTGATTCTTTTCTCTTACATATAAACAACGAAGTTGCTGTTGATTGGTTGCAATTTAACGCAGTTTCGTTTTAATATATAGAATCGGAAGAAATTCTTATACCCAGAATTTTCTAAATTCATCATTATGTATTCATCTGACAATTCAACAATGTTGCTTAATTTGTTTTTGGTGGAAATGATTTTGTTTAATTTAATTCAACTGACTGACATTCTTCAAGTTTTGTAGTAATCAATAAAATTTAAGCAAAAAGTGACTGTTTTTCTTAAACTGAAGTCTTTAAAGTCTTTACAAGATCTATTCTATTTTTTTTGTAACATATTTTTACTTTATTTGAAACTAGGTACCAAGATTTGGTTTTAGCTAATTCTCAATGAATTTTGCTTTTTAAATTAAAGTCATAGATTATGAAATTTCTTAAATGTCCTATTCAACGTCACCGTTAGATCTAATATACCTAAACACCACTTTCGGACTTACTATTAGGTAGGGGAGGGTAGGTTAACAAAAAACTCCAAAAAGTTTTTGGGGTTTAACTGCAACGGTTTTAGTCTTATTTCTTAAAAGAAAACTTAAACATTAAATGATTATTGCGTTATATCGAACTTAGTTATTAAATAAACTCAAAAGTAATTAACTAATTCAGTACAGTTGTCAGCAAAACCGGCGTGTATCTACCTGTTTTGCCCTACACCCTTTGCCCAAAAATGATTCTGTTAAAAAAAACTTTAGCACATAAATGATGTCGAGTTTAAAACCCATAAACTATTAAACACGTTTTTAAATCTTCATTCAATATATGTCGTATATCCAATTTATACTTCAACTAATGATGCAGCAGATAATGATTTATTATTCTTAGTAAACTAAAGATTTTAAGATATTTGTTATGGGATTTTTGAAATTAAAAAAAAAATATAAACAAAAAAAGGACATCAAGGAGAAATCTAAAAAATATCACATCCAACAGAACTAGAACCTGCAATCTTTATCTATAGCTGGTAAGGACTCTAATCTTTTCAGCTACAGATAGTACAGATGCATTAGTACCCACTTAGCTCGTTTTTTAATTTCTTCTTATTTTTATTCTCTTGTATGTATTATTTATAAATTTAACAAAAAAAAATATTATTCTTTTGATTACAGTTGATGTACCTATAAAAATTTATCACAATTTCTTTTTTAGCTTATTGATCTCACGCACCGATAATAGATTGGCAGAAAATTTTAAATATATAGAAGCTTATGGAAAAAAACATCGGATTTTACCAGAACAAAATTGATGTAGGTAGATCCCAGTTGTTGGTAATAAAATGAACTATTTAAAATTTACAAATTATACAAACAAAAACTTGCATTAATGAATTATTGGAAAAACGTCACAACTGGCAGTTCTCGAATCTGCGATATTTATCTATAACCGGAAGCACGGTTAATCGTTCAGACATAAACGCCTAACGTTTTCTTTTTTTATTATATATTGATTTCTTTTATATAGTATAGGACAGATGTTTAATTCCTTTTTAGCACATATATGAAGTTAATAAGAAAGATATTTGTCGAATCGACAATTAAAATATTAAATTTTATTTTAAGTTACCTTTTCGACAAATAATCTCTCTCTCATTGAAAGTTGAACTAAGAGATGATCAGAAACACCGACTAACTGCTAAGTATCTGTGGCCAATTGGTTAAATGCGCTATCAGCATGAATAGAGGTCGTAGGTTAGAGTACTTTTTTAGTTTTTGTTTAATGTAAAATCTTGCTTGTTTATTTATTTAAATTTAAAAAAATTATAAAAATAATCTACCAAAATTAGTACCTAATCATTTTATTTTCTTTTTATGTTTGTTTTTCTATAAACTACTTAGACAAATAATTCTAATTATTGCATTTAAAACCTTTCCTTTAGTTTTTAATTACTAATTTAATTTCTACATATTCAAGAAGCTTTGTATTGTGAAAATCGAAGTAACTCGTTTTCTAATCTGGTTACTAATAAGCATTATTCATTAAACTGGTAAGTAATAAAGTTTTTATACCAATATTACATATTATGTGGGCGATGGAAACAATTTTACTTACAAAAGATTTATATTCTTGAAGTTTTAAGGTAATTATAAACTAAAGCAAAGTGATTCTTCTTGTGAAAATGGAATCTTAAAATGCCATTTTAACATATAGATATGGACATAGTTTAAAGAAACTATTAATAAGATTACTATGAATTTAGTTTTAATATTTTTCTTCTTCATTTGAGATATACTAAGGTTGGTTTCTAGTAGGGTAGTAGGTAGGTACACATGTTCATTTTTTAAATTAGTTTGCAGAAAACAATTTCAGAAAACGTAATTCTTACAGCCTTTTAACGTCTTATTGATAGTTGGAGACTCAAGCCATTACCTATAAAGATTTAAATTATTCCAATAGATTAGCAATAAATCAATTATTACCTATTTTTTTTGAGTTCAAAACTTGATATCGTTTTGAAGGAAAAAACAGATCGTACCATTCCTGTAAGTTTTTAAATGCTAATGAAAGCAGCTTGATTTTAATGGGTAGCATTTCATACCTTTTAGCAGTTTTATTTACAAAAGTTATATACTTTTTAAATTGTTAAATATAGGTTTTCATAAACTAAACATGGTCAAGTACCTTCTAACAAAATGTGCGATGTTGTAAGTAACAAAAAATACCTTAAGCAAATTTACCAAATGAATTTTATTGGGAATTTACGTGGAAATATATATATTTTTTGGATAAACCTCATTACTTTTGTAAACGTATTAAATAATTATGACAACTTTTTTAGATATAAATTCTAAAGTTTGGTTTATAAATCATAACTTTAAAAATATTTCAATTTTTGGTGAATACGCATAAATAAGTATTTATAAAACGACCAAATATTTTTAAAATATGGTGAATGCGCTGGGTATATTGTATCCTACAGCAAATTTTAATTGAACAAACATTTGAGATTAACATGTAGGTATTTGAAGTAATAGTAGTTTTCGTAACCAGTCTCAAAACTGGTCTTTTACTGGACGAGTGGGCAAATTGCAGGGCGAGCCACAGGCGAGCCCTGCAAGCCTGCAAGTCCAGTAAAAGCTCTTTTGGGACGTATTACGTACAATATTTTTTTAAAACGGGCATTGTTGTACCATAAACTTCATATCATTCAGTTTACATTTTTAGAACAAGAACTCTTTATTAACTAATTTTAAATTATTTTTTAAAAAACCTTGCTTGCCGCCTTAACAATTTCATCTGGTATAATTTCATCTTCCATTAATTCACAATCAAATGCATTATTTAAAATATCCATTTTATAATAAATTTCACGTTTTCAACTAAACTTCAAAATTTGTCAAGTTATTTTATAGTTTTAAATATATACAAAACTTGGTAACCATAGAATTGACCGCTATCTTAGACTAACTATTTTATTGTAAATGCGTCCGGTAAAAGCTTTTACCGGACTCATTTTTATTTTCTGGCCATTTCCGACAAAATAAGATTTTCTGACCTACAAATAAACCGGAAAGTATTAATTTCTGGCCGGTTTTAAAAAAATAGAATTTATTATAAGAATTCATCATTTTTACGTCAAACTAAAAAAATTTAAACCAACAAAGCCACTTTTAAAAAATTTTAATATACGTACTACTTAAAGGTAAATGCAAATTCAGGCGGATAAAAAGAAAAACTTTTTGATTAAAAAATATTTCACTTAGGGTTCTGTAATAGCAAATCTCCGTTAAAACCAAACTTAAATATTTTGCATTGTTTAGCTTTTTTCCAAAACAATTTTTTAAGTTTATATACCGCGATTGCTGTGACTTTAACTATGAAATGTAATTATGAATGTAATATTATGAACAAATAAAAATCAGCAGAGGGTTGACATTAATCTCTTTAAATCTCTTTTGATTCAGAAGAACCCTGACCGATAAAAAGAATTGAGTAGATTTTGATAACTTTTTTTTCTTTATAACTGCATGGATCAAATCTATTAAGTTGTCCATGTAAACGTGACACAAAATGGGCGCATTCTTCGGGCATTTTTCGGATATCAATTCACTTTTATCATTACCCTTGTTAGACCATATAGAATAAGAAACTTTATTGTGTCATCGGATCTAACAATAAATATAAATTAGATTTTTAAGGTGATATACTCCAACATTTTGGCGCGAAACCTAGAAAGAGCAACGATACTCAAACAAACCCAGTACAGAGAATAAATGTAAAAATTTTGTCAGGTATAAATTTACCCCGATATTTAAAACAGCTACTGATTCACCGAACTGTACTCGGAGGTTCATAGTAGAGGGCGCTTTAAGGAGGTCCTTTCGCTGCAAATTAGTCAAAACAAGTGTTGTAGTCAATACTCGATAAATTAAAAAAAAAACCCATAAAAATTCCTAAAATTAAAAAATAAATAGTACCTATATGAGGCATTGATAATTGAAATTTTGAAAATTAAAAAAAAATAGTTAAATACAGAAGTTAATTTGACTCTTGTAAATTAGCTGTTAATAGCCTGTCTGTGATTTGACAACGCTGTCTCACGGTTGTTCATATTTGTCAATATTTGTATCCACACAATCCTAACCTTAACCATGTTTAAGCTTTAGCTGTCAATGTGGTGAATGAGTAAATTGAATAAAAATGCTTAATCATAATATTCGAATGTCTCGTGGCAAGGATGCTTGTAAATTTGTGAGTCTTAAACGTAAACAATGGTGTGATAATGTTGTAAGTGAAAAAAAAGAAAAGTTTACATTGAAGGAATTAGTACCCGCGCTACGCAACGTTGCAAATGTTTTGACTCCATTTTAATGTAAGTTACTTGAGATTCTTTTGTGATTTTTAATTATTAATTTCTCAGTAAATTGCACGGTGACTGATATATTTTATTGCAAAAAAAGGAACCTGGATATTTCAAAAATCTAATTTTCAGTTTTTCTTTATTCCATCTAATCGGTGACTGATAGTATAATTCGAAAAATATCGTTAAGGACTTACTTTCTCATAAGACTCTGTACAAATACTAAAATTTTAAAACTTTTTTTTTCAAACATTTGCACGGTAAGGTATGATTCAAACTTTACTATTCGATAACTAAGGTCTTTAACTATTAGAAAAAAATTAAATTTATTCATAATCTAATATTTTTTATTTAACATTGGCGGCGAAAGGACCTCCTTAAATCAACGAATAGAGTATTTTAAATCTGTATTGCGTTTTTCTCAAAAATTTCAAAATATTTTGATATGAAATTTTAGTCATAAATAGTTTGTTTCATTTTACGTAGTAGACGCATACTTTCATTTTGAATAAATGATAACTTAAAGAAAATTATGATTTATAGAGAAAAAAAAATTGGTGTAATAAAAACATGCGTCTACCACGTAAAATGAAACAAATAGAATTTTAATAAGAAAACGGTCATTATTCAAAAAATTGTATTAAATGCGATTCGCTTGATTAACTTTTTTGAACTGTCCAACTTATAGTACTGTTAGAAAATAATAAAGATGGGCAAAATAAAAAAATTTATTATTACCCACAGTTTCTGGTTGTTATACAAATATAAGTAAGTACATAAAGGTAAATAAGTAAAAGGATAACTCATCATAACTTCCAATAAAAAAATTTTAGGTCAATATTGCAATTCAAATACATCATATTTATTTGGGATGACGATTTATTATTAATTTGCTCTAAAAACCATTTTCTTTGAACCTTTAGGCTATATAGGGATTTGACATGACTACATAAATGCAAGAAAAAGTAACATTAGTATCAAACGATAAGTCTTCTCTGAAAACCAATTTCTTCTGGTTTTTCTATTGGCTCCACAGCGAACAAAACGGTGGGATGTACATAATGCCTTAGGGTAGATTATGTAACCCAGATTCATTGTTCAATAATAATTTATTATATATTATTGTTAGGTTTGAAAGTTTATATATAAATAATTTTGTGTCTGATAATTAAGTAATCGTACGTAAATCGCAGCAATTAAAATTTTGTGTGCTTAAGAAAAACTCTTTGACTTTACAGTGTAGGTAACTTTTAAATTGCTACCCCTCATCCCAAAACACTAGGGTCCGTTCTCTATCCCCCCAGGCATGACAATATATATATATATATATATATATATATATATATATATATATATATATATTGTTATGGTATCACTGTGTCTATTATGTAACTAAAATATCTTACTGTATAGTGTGACGACATAGACCAGTGACTATTTTTTTTATGGATATAAAGCGGTGAAATGCCATGGAGAGGAGGAATTTTTAATATTGAAATATGAAATGACGTTTTGATAAATAATTTTTTTTGAAAGATTGAAGTGAATTAATTTGAATAATATCATAAAGATAATTAAATGTATTTAAAGTTAAAGTTAATATAAAGTATTGATTTAAATGAATATTTTAATTAAATTAAACTAATTCGAATATAAGAGAAGAACCCAACCCAAAATAAGCCGGAGCAGTTTAAAATTCAATTTAAAAATATAAGAAGCAACAGTAGCTACCATAAAAAAATTGACCCAACGTGGGGCAACAAGAACGCACCAAGAAGACATCAAGAAAGCACCTAGAACTTCAAAATTCGAAATATCTGAAAGCAGCACCAAGAACTTCAAAACTCTAAGCACCTGAAGACACCAAGAACGAAAAACCGAAAAACATGAAAAATTAAGAAGGAAGACAAGGACTTTGACAGACAGGACTGACAGATAGGTAAGGTATTTACATTTATATAATAGAGGCAGTGATTAATTGTGGGGAGAATTTAATTAAAAACTAAACATTAATTTTAAAATTAAAATTATTAAATTTTTGAATACCAACATATAAATTAAATAAATATAACAAATTGACATTTTAAATTAAATATAAAATAATTAAAAATACTTAAATAAAATGGATACAAGACAAAATAGAAGAAATAGAAGGAGAGAAGATGAAAAACAAAGTAATGATGTTATAAGACAGGATGTAGATGAAACAATAGAAAATATTGGTATAAGGGAAAATGATGGATCTTCGGAAGAAGAAGAAAATACAACTATTCAGGTGGTAAATGTAGATGTGATAGGAGATGCTACTAGTTCAAAACCACATCAAGAAACAGACATGGAAAAAATGTTTAAATTTTTGGAAAATAAATTTGATGAAAATAATAGAAAAATGGATGTAAATAGTAGAAAACAAGAAAATTATAGAAAAGAAGATAAGGAAGAGTTAAAGATTTTAAAAGAAAATATAGAAGGCATAAAATTAGATATAAATAATGTGAAAGTAGATATTATAAATGAAATGAAAAATATTTTTATAGAAGAAAATATTAAAATACAAAAAGAAGTAGACCAATTGAAATATGGAATTAAGGAAGTAGATTATGATACAAATATAAATGAAAATAGAAATAAACCTACGGGAAAATTTGAAGAATTTATTTGGAATGAAGACAATGTACAAGAAGAAAAAAATAAAAATAATGATTATAAAAATTATAAAAATTAAATGATGAATATGACTATAATAAGAATAATGATAAAGATAAATATTACAAAAATAAAGAAGCAAAATATGAAATTGAAATATATAAAGTTGATAAAAAGAAATATAAAAATGAAGTATATTATTATATTAATAAAATTAAATATAAAACTAAAATTAATTATGATAATGAGAATAAAAGGAAATATAAGAAGAAAACGTACGAAGATGAGGATATAAATTATTTTGAAATAGATAACATTAATAGAAGATTAAGGAAGATTTGGATGAGCATTGTATATAATTATAAAAAGAGAAAAAAAATATAAAATAGTTAAATAAAAGTTAATAAGATTAAAATAAAATTAAAATTAAGATTAAAATAAAAATATGGAAGAAAATAAATAAAACAAAAATTTAAAGTAAATTTAAAAAAATAAAATATGTCTTGGGAGAAAATTTTATTTTTTTTAATTGTGGGGATTTGTTATGGTATCACTGTGTCTATTATATAAATCAAATATCTTACTGTATAGTGTGACGACATAGACCAGTGACTATTATTTTTTTTTATGGATAGAAAGCGGTGAAATGCCATGGAGAGGAGAAATTTTGAATATTGAAATATGAAATGACGTTTTGATAATTTTTGTTAAAAGATTGAAGTGAATTAATTTGAATAATATCATAAAGATAATTAAATGTATTTAAAGTTAAAGTTAATATAAAGTATTGATTTAAATGAATATTTTAATTAAATTAAACTAATTCGAATATAAGAGAAGAACCCAACCCAAAATAAGCGGAGCAGTTTAAAATTCAATTTAAAAATATAAGAAGCAACAGTAGCTACCATAACAAAATATATATACAGGGTGCGGCAATAGTGCGTACTCGGTCTCTAGCGTCTATATGGTTTGAGATAACGAAAACCTTGAAAGACAAAAGTTGCTCAGAATCACGAGTCCCATCTTTTAAAAATATTTTTCGACCTATAGGGTGTCCCATAATACGGTGGCAGACTAAAGTTACATTTTTTTAAATCGAACACCCTGTTTATTATTGCATTTTTGGTTTTCTCGCAGGATTCTAGACACATTTTATATAGTACAAGAAAACAAAAAATGCAATAATATATAGGGTGTTCCATTTAAAAAAATGTAACTTTATGCTGTCACCGTTTTATGGGACCCCCTATAGGTCGAAAAATATTTTTAAAAGATGGGACTCGTGATTCTGAGTAACTTTTGTCTTTGAAGTTTTTCGTTATCTCAAACCATATAGACGCTAGAGACCGAGTACGCACTATTGCCGCACCCTGTATATATATATATATAGTGTTTCTTACCATTGTGTAGGTAAGACATTGTTCGAGTCACGAAAAACTAGCATGTCTAGCAATTGGATATAAAATTAGTTGCTTTCCTTTATAATTTATAATTAGATTATATGCTATTAATTATTACCAAAGAGTAATGTAAAATTAATTTTACCAAAAGTAATTTTTTACAAAAACACATTTGCTAACAATAATGGAAATATTCGACCACATAGAATGTTTGTTTTCGTGTCAAATAACTTGCATTTATTTTAAACTCGCTAAGTAAAAAATAATTGTGTAGTTATTTCTGCAATAAGTACATGCAATGTTTTTTTATAGTCCACTATGTATAAAGGCCTATTTGTATATTACTTTGCTATATATTGACAAAAAAACTCAAATTTTAACAACTAAATTTAACTAAGAGTCCCATCGATTACTCTTTTGTAAGAAATACATCATCAGTCCATATCTTTAACTACCACTATTTTAACCAAATCTTTTAATAAATTGTTACTAAAACAGATTAATAGGGAACTTTATTGTATTTAGCCGCTAATTCCATTAACTTCTGCCTGTTCCATCGACTGCAGATACACAATAAATAGTTTCGTTTTAAACACAATTGGATGTCAACCCTCGTTTCTCGATTACGTGCGCGACCAAAGCAGGAGTTTCCTACAAGTTCACCGAACAGAGCTAGGAATATTGCTGTTGAATGTCCATTAGGAACGAAATGGCAGGAAAGACCCATATGCGGTTGTATCACGTGGCCTTGACGTGTATGGATAACATGCTACAATTGCAGGTCTTGGTGTTGTCGAGAACACAACATCAAGGAAAATTTATGGTTAATGAGAAGTATACAAGGGTTGTTTTACCAATGAAAATTAATTTAAACATAGTATATGAACAAAACACAAAAAAAAATTAACACCTCGAATAAAATATATGTGTTTTAGTTATAGTAATAAAGTAATAAAACTCAATCAAACAAGCATGGACAATTGTCATTCAACTATCAACGCTATACAGAGAGGGACTAAATTATAGAATAAATTCATTTTTTTCAGAATAGGCAACTTTAAAAAAATCCTTTTATTTTTAAATTATAATTTTTTAACATATATATCATACTAGAAAGGTTATTCGCCCGGGCGTTACGACGCCGAGTGATAGCTTATTTAAATGGTTAAAAAAATTCTTATCAGTGAAATAAAACAATAACATAATAATTATTTATACAAGGTGATCAAAAAAGATTTAATTGTTAAATTAAATACATTTTACTACCCAACAAAAGTTTATTTTTAACAAATAAAATAAATGTTTATTAAATCGCCACCCATCAACCTCTTCTTGGCAGTAATTGAACCGATGACGGCATTCTTCTTGAACATGGTGAATCATTTCTGAAGTTATATTCTGAATTTCTAGTCTTGTTTCATTATTTAAATCTTTAAGTTTGTGGTCTATCTATGTAAACTTTTGATTGGAAATAACCCCATAGACGAACATACAATGCAAAGTGAGGAAACCATATGTTATTATTTAACGAAATAGGATCATTATCATTTAGAAAATTTTCTACAAGAGCAGGTATAAGTTCATTTTGTAAAAAATCGAGATATCTTTGTCCCATAACAGCCTCATCAGAGAAAAAGGGACTCATAATTCTATCCTTCAATATTCCTGCCCATACATTCCCTTTTTGATGGTGCTGAGTATGTGCCTAAGTCATCCAATGCCTACCCCAATATCTGCAGTTTTGTCGATACACTGTTCCAGTTAAATAAAAAGTTGCTTTATCTGAAAAAAGAATTTGACGACTGAAGCGTGGATTTTGATAGCATATATCTTCATTATTGCACAAAACGGCATTCGGCAATCTGAGTTATCCTCATTGAGTTCCTGGACATGCAGAATTTTATACGGATGATATTTTTTAGCACTCGTAAAACCATAAAACAGAACTTTTAGAAATGTTTGTATCAACCGCAATTTATTTAGAAGTAATGCAAGGATTCTCTGCCACACTTAATATTACATCAAGATTTAAATTATCACTTAATTATGGATAACCATCTTTTGGAACTTGTTTCCAGAATATATTCATTTATTTAAAAACTTTTTTAAATTGACAAATTGAGCCTGGCAGCAGAAATATCAAGATGGAGGGTTGCTTTTGGTACTCATTGACATCGCACTTCAAGTGCAGTTATGTTTGCAATATATATATATATATATATATATATATATATATATATATATATAAAAGGGGTAAATTAACGGGCATGTACGCAAAAAGGATCATAGGGTCACGAGTAGGAATGGTAACCGCAGACATGCATGTTTCTGGCTCGTTAGCCGTCATCAGTGCGGCATAACCAAGTAAGGTATTGCACTTGGCTAGCAAAAGTGTTGGGTACTTGGGAGCAAAGGATGGTAGGGAAACATGTGTCTAAAAAAAAACACAAACAACGAACGCTCACACAAGAGTCCTATCGCCATTTGTGCCTTCGTTGTTTGTGTTTTTTTTTAGACACATGTTTCCCTACCATCCTTTGCTCCCAAGTACTCAACACTTTTGCTGGCCAAGTGCAATAACTTACTTGGTTATGCCGCACTGATGACGGCTAACGAGCCAGAAACATGCATGTCTGCGGTTACCATTCCCTATTCGTGACCCTATGGTCATTTTTGCGTACATGCCCATTAATTTTCCCCCTTTCGTTTGTTATAGGTACGCATACTTGGCACCCTTTTTTGTTTTACATCCTGGGCTTGGAACGGCTCAAACACAATGAGTCCGTTTCGCCAACGCGGCGACGCTGTTCGTAGCCCCGAAATGTGGGCACAGCTGGCCGAAGCCACAAATGGCGATAGGACTCTTGTGTGAGTTTCGTTGTTTGTGTTTTTGGTTTTTAATACATGTTTTCCTACCATCCTTTGCTCCCAAGTACTCAACACTTTTGCTGGCCAAGTGCAATAACTTACTTGGGTACGCATACTTGGCACCCTTTTTTTTTTTTTTTTTTTTTTTTTTTTTATATATATATATATATATATATATTTGGAATAGGGCAAGTAATACGTATGAAAACCATGCAACCACTTGTGACCTCTTGCAATTACTTGTGATCATATGCAAATACTATTGATCACTTGAAATCCGTGCAGAATAGATTTGATCCCTTAAAATCCATTAAATCCCTTAAAATCCCTTAAATCCCCTCAGCAATCCATCCGCGTCCCTTAATTATGCTTTCAAAACATGTAATTTGTTAAATAAACTATCTTTGATCAATTTAAATATGTATGTCTTTATCTGAAACCCTTATAAAGCGGTGTAATATGTACTTAACATAAATTCAAAAAAAAGGCAGTGTTAACTTTGCTAACAAGGGTTCGCAAAGTTTTCGGTCGATTTCTAAGATACTATAAATAAATAGATCATGTATATAGGGCAGATTTTTAATTAGTTAAATTAGTACATTTGTATGTCTTAAATATATAAAACTATTTCTTTAACTTCTTTAGCATTTACCTTATAAATTTGCTAATCTAGTAAGTTTCACTTTTAATAAGTAAACTAGAAATGCGTTAATGTTTATAATATGGATAAAAAGGTAAATATCGTTTTAGAATGAATTACAACTATGTATTCCTTCAAATTCCATTTTTTATATCAATGTGATAAATAGAGGAAATTTAAAGAAAACCAATAAATCAAAATTTCCAATTTTGTCCATCTAATTTTGGACAGTTGTCATAAATCAAACCTGTATTGTTTGCTTTACCAGAAATAAATTCACATGGACGTCATTGAGTTGAATCCCCAAGGGTTTTCTCTATAAATAGCTAATGATTTCACGTTCCGAAATGGTGAACACTGCAGTTGTACTTCCGAGTGTTTTAACGTAGAGAGATGCTAAAAGTTTGGACATGCAGGTTGATCGAATTGTTCCGACGAAGTTGTTAAAACATGTATGGGAATTTCTGCAACGTCAGCTCGAAATCATTTATCAATATTTTTATCTCAATTTTAAGTTCGATGTTCTTTCACTACAGAAAAAGTAATACGAATTCGGAATAGTTAAAATCGCATTTTATGAGGGTTAAATTTGAATTAAGACCTACAGAATATATTTTAGTGAAAATGTTGTGTGTAATATTGTATTATAACACAATACGAATAGCTCTTATCAAGTTTTATTCATACATACAATTCGAATATTTAGCCTGTGACGCTTCATTATTTCGAATACTATTGTTAACTAGTTTTGAAATATATAAATTTCATAAATTTTCCGTTCAGTAAATTAAATGTCTCTAGAGCTGGGAGCAACGAAGCGTGCCTGTTCTCACTAAACACTGATACTGATTTTTATTTAGATCTGTCATGGAGTTTTTTAGAAATTTGTTAATTGCATTAAATTGGTAATATCAAGATAATTATATGCCGACATAAAAATTTTTAAATTTAATTTAAAAGATATTAGGCATTGCGCTGCTGAACATAGCGTATAAAATACGGGCTATGCACATTAAGAACAGATTAACAGCGCATGTTGATAAATATCAGTGAGGGCTTAAAAATTGTCGAAGATCAGGTCCTTCATACTACTTGCAAGCTGAAAGTTACGAATACAATGAAGAACCGATGATTCTTTTTATTGATTTTAAAGAGGTTTTGATAGAGTCAAAAGAAGGGAACTATTTACAGCATTGTCAAGTATAGATGTTTGTCCAAAGCATATTAGAATTAAAAATTAATTTTACAAAGGACAGTGAATAAAGTCAAGATAAACAATAGTATAACAGCAAACGTTGCGTCCAACAAGGATTATCATCTATAATGTTAAGCATAATATTGGAAAAAGTTGTACAGAAAGCAAATATTAATGGAACAGAATTAATCTACCACACAAAACATAAGTGCTTAGCATTTATTTGGTAATCTTGATTAGAAGCAAAATAGAACTGATGGTAACAGTCAGGAAGGTCAAAGAGAGGACAGCGACCAAAGACTTTATATATATAGTACCTGGATGTCCGTGCTTTGCTCGGCATTTTTTTTATAAATTGTGTTTTTTGGAAATTATATTTCTACTCGACCATTAATGAATGTAATAATTCCGACTTCATTTTTAATAATAGAAAGTGTTCATTCTCACTCTTGAGATAGAATATTCATTCTGAAACACTTGCTTCTTATGTGTTTTGCATGTATTTCCATTCTATAACTAGTGACGGAATAACATTCTGTAATTGCTCAACAAAAAACATAGATTGCCCTGCGAATTTCAATAGTGTCACTCAGTTTGTCAGTGCGACGTTCTAATTGTTTGGCTACATATTTCAATTTAAATAAACAGAATTATTACATGGTCGTGGAGAAAATACAGTCTGTTACACGGTTAGAATGAAAATTCGATAACTCGTGGTTCCTCTCGCTCGCTACGCTCGCGTTCGGAATTCTCCACTCGTATCGAATTTTCATTCTAACCTTGTTACAGAATGTACTATTAAGTACGAATTACATACTAATAAAATGATGAAATATGAATAATATTTTTCGATCTTACCGACAGAATAATAAATAAATATGAAGCTTAAGTGCAGGCCAAAAAAAACGTAAAATGACTAGATACTTTGGTTATTTACTACGAAAAAAAAATAACGTTCTGTTGAAATCGTATACTAAACTCCGCAGGTGATACTATAATAAATAACGTGTTTTAAACTCCGCAATACCGATAAAATAATAGCTTTCTTTTTTAAGATAATCATGAGATCTCTAGATTTCTTATTTATGAAAAGCACATTGCAAGGGCAGTGTTAGGCAGCCGCATACATAAATTTTCCTTATCAGGAATTCAGATTTAAAATAACGTGTAATTACTACAGACAAACTCTATTAGTCGAAATTGACATTGAAATCACCAGAGAAACATAAGAGAACTATACCAATCAAAATCTATCAGCTGATGAACTGAAATTCGTATTGTAATGGCGGAAATAATTGAGAGCGTAATGAAGTATAAACTATACAACTCAAACTAATTTACTTTAATGAGAATGATAATAACAGACGTCTGACTAAGTTAAAAAAGCTGTTAACTTTTTAGCTACGGTATATAATTCAATTTTTTACCTTTATTCAGCCACACAAAATGTATAATTTAGAAAATAATAATGTATGTCTATGAATTTATTAAATAATATTTGTTTAATTGCAAAGAATACAAATCCGACTTTTGTTAGAAAATTTTAAGAATCACAGATCATTCAATAATAAGAAAATTTAATATTCTTAAATCGAAAGCCAGTTTTTTTTTATAAAATAAGTACTGGGATTTTCAATATACAAAGCATGACAAAAATTATATGTAACTTTACCTTGAAAAAGACAATATGTTTTATGGTAAGTTTACACGCCTGGCAAGTCTCCACAAGCTCCAAGCCTGCACAAATGCTTGAATGCCATTTACACGCTTGCGAGTGCGCTAGTGTATTATGGACAGGTAAACATAGCAGACGTAGATGTCGAAGTTGTTTTAGCACTTGTCTTTGGTTTGACATATTTTCATTTAAAATATAAAAAAATCAAAGAAACGGCAAGTCCAACAGAGAAGATGGTGGATGTTACAAATCCATAGAAACTGTAACAGTACGTTGACATGCTTGGCAAGCTTTCACAACCTTCAAGAATTTACAAACGCTTAAATGTCATTTACACGCTTGCGAGTGCGCTAGCATGTTACGGATAGGCAAACATGGCAGCTGTAGAAGTCGAAGTTGTTCACTACTTGCTATTGGCTTGCATTCTTTTCTTTTAAACAAAAGAAAAGGAAGCAACAAGCTGAGAAGATGGTGGTTGTTAAAAATTTATAGAAACCGTAACAGGTAAATAACTCGTGAGTGACATTAAACATGCGCCAACGTGTAAATACGCCAAGCTTCCTTTAAGCTGTGTTCGAAAAGCGACACTTGCCTGGACCGGCAACAAGCTCTTTCCATCCCACTCAAGCCAAGCCAAACACCTCTTTTACACGATTGTGTTTGTGCACGCTTGCCGAGACTTGCCAAGCATGTAAACCTACCATTACAGTAAAATAAAGAGAATAAAAAATAAAATTGAAATAAACCAAAATATTCTTAACCTTAAATTGAAATTGTATTTTATTATTTTTGTATCAGTTAACTCCTTTCTCAAAAATAACGATTTGTGATGGTTAAAAAGATACTACAAAAATGGCGTAATTGGACCATTTTCAAATAAATATTTTTTCTATACGTGGGTATGTTACTGAACTCCTTCCTCCTAAAACGGCAGAACCGAATTTCATGAATTTTTTTTATGCGTTTAAATGGATTGAAGAATGGTTTTTTAGTATTAGGGCCACTATAAAATGTTTTTTCAATTATTTTTTTATTTACTTGTGTATTTCGACAGTAAAGTGACAATGCCTCCTAAGTGAAATTTATTGTTTAGTTTTACGAATATCAGTTCAAGTTAACTCTAAAAACCTTTGACATGTGTTTTGATTTTTAGATTATTAGATTAAGGTTATGGAAAACCCCAGTAGATGGTGTTATATTTTGTTTTATTTATAAATGAATAAACGAAAACTAAAATAAAATGGAATAGTAAAAAAATAACAGAAAAAATTTCGAAAAAAGAAAGCGTTTCTAAATTAAGTAACATAACGCGAACGTATTAGTGTGGCGCAGTTAATATTTTATATACTAAAACAAACAATTCCTACTTAATTAAGTACTATGACGCTACCGTGAGGTGGCGCCTTTAATATCATATATATTTAAAAACATCACATATATTTCAACGAGAAATTTTCTATGATGCCACTGTAAGTGTGCGGCCACAACGGAGCGCCGACCATCGCTCCGACCATAGCATCGCACCATAGAACCGCTCACCAAAAAAAATAAACACACAATATTAGGTCTATGTGGTTACGTCGGAGCACCGACCATCGCTCCGCGCATAGGGTGGAGCGAAGGTCTGATGCTTAAGCTTTGGTTTCCTAGGATAGCGGTGCCGCAATAAAACGGCCGTTATTTGACGGCCGTAATTTGACGGCCGTTCAAGACGGCCGCTATCGGTGAGCACAGATGTAAAGTAAGAGCTCAACGTTATTGACCGCCTAAATCCATTTTTGTATTTGCTTTCGTTTTGTGTGTTTATATTTTGTTTTATATCTTGTGTTTAGTTTCATTATTTGTCAATAATTAAGGTGTTTTTATATTAAAAGCAAAAAAGGGATTATTTGGACTTGGCAATGATAATATTTTTGAAAGACGATTCTTCATCGGAAGAAGAAAAAATATTACAGAATTTACCAATAGAGATTGTTCATTGAAAAATGGGCGGGTAAAAAGCAAATACTTAAATTTTGTAAAATTCCCAAGGTAATTAACTAAATTGCTACAGATGTTTCTTTCAAACAAAATAATAACCCTTGACGAAGAATAAGATTTTTTACGAAAGGTTGAAGTTGTAAATCCCATAATAAATGGACATGTATTGAACATGAAAAATATTTATAATTCCTAGTAACTTAAGGACTAAAGTTTTATGATATGAATACAATAATATACGAAAAATACCTGAGGGGAATAATAGAAACAAAATCTGAAAAAATAAAATTCAAACTAAGATAAATAATTCTACGAAGCAGTTCCCAATTCCCAATTGAATAAAAATAAACAAACTCCACACCGCACCGAAGATAAAAAACGTTGAACGCAGTGTCGTCCACCGTTATGACGGCAGTCACCAAAATGATGGTGCCGCTTTATTGTGTAGCGGTGTTGCCCACCGTTTTCTTAAAAACCACCCGTGGTAAAAATAATAACAACGTTTTATAGCGGCCGTTATATTACGGCACCGCTTTCCTAGGAAACCATAGCTTTAGTGCCAGGGTAAAAACTGAGCTTAGTATTTGTTTGACCCTCGACCATGGTACTCGTTTAAGATATAATCAAAAGTTTCTTTTTTTATTCTCATGTAGTCAAAACACGATCCGGATCTTTTCTTAAATCTTGATATGAATGATAAAATTCTCCATACAACATACGTTTTTTTTTCGTCTTTTGAGATCCTTTATATAGGCACCACTTTTTAGCACTTGAATTCAAAATAATATCTTTCTCGTCCGAAGAAGAGGATGTCGAAAAATCCATGTTTATATAGGATCGTTCACACTTTAACTGGCGCAAGAGTGCGATGTTCCAGTCCTCGATGTGGCCACGGGTGCGCCTGGGTCAGAGCGAGGGTCAGAGCAAAGGTCTATGGTCTAGGGTCGATGGTCCATACCCTAAGGTGACGCAGATGATATCTAATATATTTAATCGATAAATTACATAATACAACGAAAAAAATGGTAAAAATCTGGAAACTAACGAGAAAATATGATAAAAACGTTAAAAAAATTATTAATAACAATAAAAAAACAAAAATTTAAAAAACTTTAAATGACAAAAAATGAGAAAAAGACATCAGAGTTAGGCGACACGAAGTCCGCCGGGTCAGCTAGTATGTATATATAATCACGCCTAGTATGTAGGATTTCAATTTGACTTTCTCGTTAACGTGAAATTCGTAAGTAAATATTTTGAATGTAAACATTGTAACTTAAACTAATTGTTTGGAACCTCACCATACTTTCACTTACTTTTATGATAATGAATAACATATGTCTGATTTAGTTACAAAAGCACTTATCTTTTTAGGTAGTTTACATAATTTAATTCATCAAAGTTTTATTCAGCAAGACAAAATGTATAATTTAGAAAATAATAATGTATTTCTATGTATTCATTAACTTTAATTGGTTTAATTGCAAGGAATACAAATTCGACATTTGTAAAAATCTTTTAAGAATCAGATCATTTAATAATAAAAAATATAATATTCTTAAATCAAAGCCAAACTTTAAGTTTTTTTTTATTTATAAAATGCATAAATAACTGAGATTTTCAGTATTGTCTTACTTTCAATGTCGCAAAAACATCAAATAAGTATTGATACTTTTTCGTGATTCGGTTTTGCCGTTCGACCTTCCTGAACGCACGACTTAAGTGTCAGATCTAACATCTGGATTTTTCACACTCGAAAAACATAAGAACGTGTCCGCCTTGTTGAAAATTTTTTATTATAGGATTGCACTGATACATCTGTTTACAAATATATTGAATGAGAGTAATAACAATCTTTCTATCTGTCCCTTTATTAATGTATACGTAAGTTCTCTGAATTGTTTATTTAAATAGTGTATTGCCTATGCCTCTGTGATTTTGGCATATTTTCGGTTATTTGTGCAAACTTTTAAAAAAGAAAAAGAATATCATATGCAAATAATAGTGTTTTAAAAATTACATAGGTACTAGACATTCGATAAAAAATATCACCATTTTAAAAATAAACAAATATTTTTTTGCAGATAAATAAGAAATAAATAAAAACAAACTGAAACTAATTTAAAATAGATAATACCTATACTGAAAAGTGTTTATATTTGTTTATCTCTATTAAAATTTGTTTAAAATTAAACTAAAATATTTACGCACTGGGACCTGCAAATTTCTAAAAATCTCATAAAAATTTATATAATGTTTTTTTTGAAGTAAAACTTCTTTAGGGACACTAGGAGTAAAAAAGTTATTCTAACGGACGTGACGTCATTCTAATAACAGAAACCGGAAACAAAACCTAATACTGACACGATTTTGCATGGGCGCCGGCAGCAGGGTGCAAGAGGGTGCGCTTGCACCCCCCTGCTATGAAAGAAAATACCTAAATTTACCAGAAAATTATATATTTTTTTAATTTTTTTATTAAATTATTGTTTGAATAAAAACTAAAGGCGTCGCGGTTGTTGTCCAAATCATTCTACATTCTATATATATTAGATCATAATAGTGTGTAGATGCAGATGCACCTCCCTGAAAATAATCCTGGCTGCGCTCATGCGATTCTGCCTACTATATTAAATGAAATTAAATCTGTAATTGTATGAATTGACAGCTTGTTATCTTGTCAACCAAAATACATTGCGTAAATAATTTAAATTTATGTATAAAGTGTTTGTATTAAATATGAATAAACAAAGTGGATTTATTAATGAAGAAAGTGATGAAAAAATATTGAATGAAAACAGTGAGTACCTACTCTGTATGCATACATTTTATTTTTGGTGTGTAATTACACTATTTATTCCTAATTATTTATACCTATTATTTATACCTAGCTATTTTCGTTTTATAGGTTTAAAGAGCTAAGAGCTAAAAAGAAAAAGAAATTGTGAACGTCAAAAGGCATATTATAAGCGCCAGAAAAATTTGAAGAAAAATGAAAAAAGACGAGACAGCGACATTTATTATGATTTGATTAAGTAAGTTTATATACATACATACATATTACGATAGTAAAGAAGCATGTTGCACGTTTTTGTTCATAAAATAATAATATTCGACATGTTTTAACACTTGCTTATACTTATTTTAGGTTTGGTTAGGTAGCCATAAAGGCCATAAAATCACTAGTCAGGATGGCTGATCTTTTACCAGCAATAACAGATCCTTCGTAGGACTGAAGAAAACAAACTCAACTCAGGATTTTAAATTTTATGGAATATGCTATAAAATGCTACAAAATGAAATGGTTATCTAACTATCGAAGGCTCTTGTGTTGTGTTGTATTACAATAAGGTAGATACAGCTACAAAATCACACATTCTAAACGTAATATGTGTATATTTTTAATAGTGTTTACCTATTATTAAAGCAAAACTTCTTTAGGCGCGACTAGGGGTAACTCTAACGTTAGATTCTAACGGAAGATTCTGATGGAAGTAACGGTGTGATTTCAGCTATGGGAGGAGCTTAAATTTTCAAAATTTTCAAACGGTTTCAAATACATTAATGTTATTTAGAGAGTAAAATCTATGTTTCACATTTTAGTTTTCATAAACCTATTATTTAATATATAAAAAATAATGATAATTTTCAAATTTCTAATATAAATATAACATCTCATTTTTTGTAAGGTATATAGGCAATAAATATGATTGAATTGTAATTAAATATTTATTTTCCGATACGTACGTCAACAAGTTTTACTTCAATCGCGCGTAAAGGTTACACGCACACTCTTTTTTTTATTGATTTGTGGAAATGAATGGAAATATGGCAAAAATAAATCAGGGCCAAAAGTCTTAACATTTTTTATAGTATATAGGAAAAATAAAATCATGTTCTAATTCATTTAAAACAGATCAAGACAAGTGTATTAAAAAGTATTTTAAATTTATGTTTAAAAATATATGTCTTTCTTAAATAATACTTGTTTGTGAATATGATAAGTAATTTTTAATAAAATCATTTAAAATTTTCACTTTACCTAAACAACAAACAAGTATATTTGGGTAATTATTTGCTATTTAACAGGACAATTTTGCTTTGAGAGTTAAAAACTTCTTTTTTTTTATTCTTTACTAATTAAGTATTGTTTTTTTATTTTTATATTTTCTACCTATGTTTTCCCCTCCCTTTATTTAATATGCTTAGCTGTGCACAAATTAATGTTAGATCATTATTAAATAATTTTGACTTGTTTAAGGATCATTTAGAAAATAAAGAATATGACATTTTGGGGGTCACCGAAAGCTGGTTGAAAAATGATGTAAATGATGAAGTAGTTCAAATTAATAATTACACATTTATTGGCAAGATCGAGTGTTAAATGCGGGTGGGGTTGGTGTGTACATAAAGAATGGTCTACAATTTACAATCTTATTACAGGAATGCAGGGCTTTTATTGAGCATGTTTGGATCAAAATTTCTCATGGTCAAGATGAATTGATAGTGGGGATCATTTATAGGCCACCGGGCTCACGGCACCGAGAATTTTTAGAGTATTTTGATGATCTCTTGCCACAGTTTTATGCACAATCACAAAAAATTATACTCTTAGGTGATTTTAACATAGATCAGTTGGACGTTGACAACTGTTACACTACTCAATTAAATAATATTTTTGAATCATTTGAACTGAATCAATTAGTCAATGAGCCCACGCGAGTGACAGAAACAACATCCACCCTAATAGATCTAATTTGTTGCAATTTTAATGACGTCATAAAAGTAGAAGTATTAGATATTAACATTTCTGATCATTTTCTAACTTGCTGTAAAGTTGAATTTAACAAACCGCCCCCTGGGCATTAGACCGCAATAACTTTGAAAATTTTCAACAGGACCTTGAAGGGGCACCCTGGTACAATTTGTATTTAATTGACAGCATTGATGAAAAGGTATCTTTTTTAACACAAACTCTGTTAAACTTATTTAATAAGCATTCTCCTTTAAGGAATATTAAGAATAAACAAAAACCTTACTGTCCTTGGATAACTGATAATATACGTTTATTGCAAAAACTCAAGCCCTTAACAGATTTCGTCAAAGTGGAAATCCAGAACATTGGAATTATTATAAGCAGCTTAGGAACTTAACTACCTCAACCATTCGACGCGAAAAAAAGATTTACCTTAACAACAAACTTAAAAACTCCACCACTAAAGAAAAATGGCGAGAACTAAGGAAGGCAAACATTCTTAATAAAAACCAAAAAACCATTCCAGAAGCCCTCAGAGATGTTAATAAACTAAATCAATATTTTACAAGTGTGTGTTCTAATAGCCCAAAACCAAATCACGACCTTTTAAATTTTTGCAAAAACAACACCTTGGCGGTTCAACAAGCTTTTCGTTTTGTAGGTGTGTCTGCAGATGAAGTTGCGCGCACTATATTAGGTATAAAATCGAAGGCTTTTGGACATGATGGTCTTAATGTAACCCTTATTCAATTTTGCTGTCCTTTCATTATTCCCTTTATTACCCACGTTATTAACTGTTGTCTTACGGAATCCTATTTTCCTGATACCTGGAAAAGTGCAAAAGTTATAGCTATACCTAAAACTACGATTCCAACGGACTTTAATCAGCTGCGCTCTATATCTATTTTACCAAGTTTTTCTAAAATAATTGAAAAGCTAATGGAATCACAAATGAATCAATTCCTAGAGACCAACAATATTATTCCTTTAAAAAATTCCGGTTTTAGAACCGGGTATAGCTGTGCCACAGCAGTCTATAATGTGATTGATGACATTGTGTCAGCATGTGATAAAAATAAAGCTTGCATTATAATATTACTGGACTATACGAAAGCTTTTGATATGATAAACCATGAAATATTAATTTCTTTGTTAAATTATATAGGTTTTCATGAAACTTCATCAGATCTTATTAAGTCCTACTTAAACAGGCTTACTCAGAGTGTTGTTCTGGAGAACAATCAATCTGGGATGTGTAATATTACTTCCGGCGTACCCCAGGGTAGCATCTTGGGGCCTTTATTATACAAAATTTATACTATCAATATTGTAAAGTCCTTAGAGAGTTGTGATTACGGCCAATACGCCGATGATACTGTCCTTAAGTATTCCTTTCCACCCAGTGAGGCGCAATTAGCCAACACAGTAATTAACAACGACCTTCAGAAAATTTTGGATGGTTCCAACCAACATCTTCTTAAATAAACCCTTCCAAATCAGTTGCAATGCTATTTTGTTTACTTTACCTTCCAAGCCCCCCCCCTCTTAGAATGTTTTTTTTATGGTTTTTAATTTTTAATTAGTGTTTAGTGTATTAATTAGTATAAGTACTTTTTTTATTACTTTGCGTCCAAACAGCCCTATATTTTTTTTCAAAAATATAGATGCTGAAAGCCCGGCGCTTTATTCTAAAAAGTAATATTTTGTTATATATATATGTAATGACTTGCAAAGAATAATAAACGTTTAATTATTATTATTATTATATAATCATTCGATTTCGTAGCCGATCAAATTCCACGGAGTTTCAAGGTATATTCTTATGTATTTTGATCCGAAGTTACAGGTATAAACAATTTAATTGCTAAAAACGCTGTAAAAATTAATCTAAATTAGATATCAATATTTAACCACCGTTTCTAGAATTGTATTATGCCAACCATTATCACAACTGAATAATGATTTAGTTACTAAGTTACAATAATAATGTACCGGTAAATTTTCGTTTATATTTGAACACTTTTCCTAACAATAAACATACAAATCTATGTTTTTAAAACAAACGTGAATATTTATATTAAAAAGTTTGATGTTTCAACATTAACCATAACTATATAAATCGTTTCAATTATTTTAGTAAATTATTGAATATTTATAAAATTCTTTATTTAATAACTAGTTGTACTGGCAACGTCGTTGGCGTGGCGTGTGATTGTTGTATAAAAATTTCTTACTACACCCCATTTACGGAATGGGAGAGAAATTTTTATACACCAGATGTTAAGTTGAAAGAAGACAAATACATCTGTGAAAACCGCATTCGAATCGGATCAGTAGTTTACATGTTATGCGCGCACAAACATACAGACAGACAAACAATAGTATATTGTAATACAAGTGTTACAATGACAGAGGTTTCGTAGTACGAGTTCAGTTTGTGAAACGAACCGCGAAGCGGTGAGTTTCGCAAAGAACGAGTAGGTACTACAAACCGTCATTGTAACTCGAGTGTTACATACTATTTTTTATAATGAACTTTTAAAAGTATAAAAAAAAGTAAAATGAGTGTTTTTTGAAATATTTATTTATGTTGGCAATCTTGACAGTTTTGACACTTGTCAGTTTTAATGATTTTAAATTAGAATGTTTGTCAAATTTGTATAAAATATTCCGAATTTAGCAATAACGCTGATAATGTAGTTAATAATTTACTACAACATACTTCTTGATTTACTACCTGAACTCTTTCGTTGAAAATCAGTGCAGTGCAACCAATTGTGTAAAACAAAAAGTTACCAAAAACAGTGTTACAATGAATCTATTTCGATACTGTTTTTAGTGTCGAAATAGAAACTTTGTGAACGTGAATTATAAAAAAAACATCTAACCACATTTTTGGGTTCTATTTCGGTGTACCCGCGACGTCGTTCGCTTGGCGTGTTGATTTTTGTATAAAAATTTCTTTCCTCACCCCGTTAAAGGGGTTGGGAGAGAAAGTTTTATACACCAGATGTTAAGTGTAAAGAAAACAAATACGTATTTGAAAACCGCATTCGCACAGTATTAGTAGTTTTCATGTGATGCGCGCACAAGCATATACATTTCTACAGTTTTATTACATGTATAGATTAAAAACGAGAGTAACTCTAAAAGTAATTGAAAAACTTTAAGAATTTAGGTAAAACTTAAAAATGTTCAAGTGCACAAAACATAACAACAATTATGAAGAATAATAATATAAAAAGTTAATGTAAGCATAACTGACACCCACTATTGAGATGGTAAAAAGCGCCGAATAAATTTCTCTTAATGTAATTAACATAAATAGCAGCACTGAATGTAGAACCGGTTCGATCACAAAAAAATTTTGTATTTATGATGACCTCCTATACACCTTCTGTGTAATAATTAAGTGGTAATTTTTCTTTAGTTGTTTAACAGCAATAGCTTAGAATTGACGGCACATAAAAAAATTAATGTTAATTGAGACAACCTATTTTAATACCTGAGACTTACAAGTTTTTTATTAGATTTTTCAATTACGAACATTGGAAAGTAATAAATACATGTTTTTTTTTCTTTTTAGAAAGTTTTTATTTATTCTCGTCGTGTTTTTTGTCTCTTTGTCATTCCAGGTGGAATTTTGTAATCGAATTTAAACCTATTTCCCAACCACCTGGATCTTTGAAATTTTTAGTATAGCTAAGAACTGGACACAATTTCAAGATTTCTAAATTTTATATGAAAAAATACAAGTTTTTTTATTTTTGTCGTGTTCTTTGTCTCTTTCTTTCTACTATAAAAAGTTCTTTTTATATAAATTGTGATCATTTATTCCTAATCTGCTATCCGTGATATATAAATGTTTCAAAAGTCATTTGAGGATTGAATCGTCATTTACATATACTAGCTGACTTGGTACCGCATAACACTTTGTTCTATTTTTCGTTTTTTTGTCAAATCTTTACCATTGTGTTTTGTTGTTTTTTTATTGCCTTTTAAAGATTTTATCGTTTTTATCATATTTTCTCGTTAATTATCAAGTTTATATTATTTTTTTCGTAGCATTTTGTAATTTATCGATTAAATAATTAGGATATCAACTGCGCCACCTTACAGTGGCGTCATAGTGTTTAATTTAGTAACAATTTCTTGTTTTAATATATATAAGATATTAACTGCTCCACCTTCCGATGGCTTCATAATGCTTAAGTAAGAATTGCTCGTTTAAGTACAAGTAATATTAACTGCGCCTCCTTACAGTGGCGTCATACGTCACAGTATTTAATTAAGTAGTAATTGCTCGTTTATAGAGGTATTAACTGCGCCACCTAACGGTGGCGTTATATTACTTAATTTCAAAAGGTATTTTTTAGCTTTGTTTTTTGGCCATTTTATTTTTATATCTTCATTTGAGTTTGGTTTCTCGTTTATCTATTATTATTAAGGACGTCTTCGTAGGTATAGACATAAATACAAATGTACCGAGAACATCTATTGGGACAGAAAATACAATTTGTTAATTTGGTATTTAAAGGCCTGCAGGTTAGGACGAGTGGGAAAGACGTGGAAAGATAAGGAGTTCCACAATCTGGAGACCCTGGGGATGGAGGAATGCGATCGAATGTCGGACATAGAACAGTATAAGGGTGCATGAAGTTGGCACGTCGCGTTGTTCTGGCTGGTCTGACAAGTGGAGGCATTCTAGAGCGGAGTTCTTCTAAACAAAATCCGTTTATGTATCGATAAACAAGGAAAGATCAGCCACTGCTCTTCGGTGCGATAATGGGGATAGATTTTTGGTGATACTGGTGTCGTTTATTAGTCGAACTGCTCTTCTCTGTATTGCATCAAGAACTCCGAGCCTTGACGAAGCCGCCGAACCCCATACATGCCAGCATTATTCAAGATTAGGTCGTATTTGGGCTTTGTAAAGAGTAGCTAAGTTGGATGGAGATAAATATTTCCGAGCTCTAAACAGAAAGCATAATTTCTTTCCTGCTGCAGTTCGTTCCATAGTAAGTCCTGGGAGATGGTTATACCAACCAGCGTAATGGAGTCGCCCGCTACCAGTGTCTGATCGTTGATTGTAATGGATATATAAATTCAGAATAAATATACTTAGCAAGTACTAGTTAATTAAGTACTATGATGCAACTGTTAGGTGGCGCAGTTAATATCAGATATATTTAGACGGGCAATTTGTACTTAAGGAGTATGACGCCTCCGTAAGTTGGCACAGTTGATATCTATATATTTAGTCGATAAATTACCAAACAACAAAAAAATTGTATAAACCTGATAACTAACGAGACAATATGATGAAAACGATAAAACTGAAAAAAAAAATTCATTGAAAACATTAAAACTAAACAAATTTGTAAATTCGTAAAAATCAAAAACAAAAAAAAAACGTCAGAGTACGAACTCCGCCGAATCAAGTAGTATATATATATATATATATATATATATATATATATATATATATATATATATATATATATATATATTATATAATCTTTAACAGAAAGGTTCATGTTGAAAAATCTATAGAAATATATTTTGTTAAATTCGTTTTATTTTCGAGTAAAGTAGCGTTTTTTATGTCTTAAAACATGTGTTGTAGTAATCTTAGACGATAAAGCAAAGTAAATGGAGCATGAGAGCTACATTCGCTACAATTAACACAATTCGTTTCAGAAAACTCATTAAGACTTTCTTAGCTTCGTTAACTAAATGTTGAATCGATAGTGTGCCACCGAGAGAGTAGTCTACCTACTGAGTGAATAGAAGAGTACGGGATATAAACATTTTTCGTTAAATTTCCTTTTTTGAGCAAAATAACTCGTGATAAACCTCTTAATAAAGATTTGTGCTTGTCGATTATTATTAATGCTCATAAAAGGGGTATGTCGGCACGTAGAATATCAGCTTCACACTCAGTGTCACGTTCTACAGTTAGTGGAAGACCTAATTACTTTGTTTAAAACGACGCAGATCCGAACTTAAAAAAAAACGGTCGATCACTGACAATTATTATTAATTTTAATATAGGTTGAGTTCCCCAATAAAATTTCTGAGTTTTTTTATACGATTCTTTTGGAAAATGTTGAGCTTTAATTTTGTCAAATCGATACACATATTTAACTGGTCTGTTGAATAGTTTTAGAAGTATACTGGTTGTACTCGCAACGTCGTTCGCGTGGAGTGTGATTGTTTTATAAACATTTCTTACCCCACCCCATTTAAGGAATGGGAGGGAAATTTTTATACACCAGATGTTAAGTTGAAATAAGACAAATACATCTGTGAAAACCGCATTCGAATCGGATCAGTAGTTTTCATGTGCTGCGCGCACAAACATACAGACAGACAGACAGACAAAAAAATCTAACCACATTTTTTGGTTCTATTTCGATGTACCCGCCAAGTCGTTCGCGTTGCGTGTTGATTTGTCTATAAAAATTTCTTACCACACCCCGTTAAGGGGGTGGGGGGGAGAAAGTTTTATACACCAGATGTTAAGTTGAAAGAAGACAAATACGTCTTTGAAAACCGCATTCGAATAGGATCAGTAGTTTTCATGTGATGCGCGCACAAACATATACATTTCTACAGTTTTATTATATGTATAGATTAATTTTTTAAAGTTTAATAATTATGTCGGTTTAATGTAAATATAATACCTTTGTATTTTTTTTTATTAACACTTGCCCTGGAAATTTTATTTAAAAATATTACAAATATTGCTATCTTCACAAATATAAAAATATATAATAAGTTTCTGTAAAGTCTTTATCTATACAAATTTCTGTAAAAAAACAAGTATATTTTTGATGTTATACTTTTTTGGGAATAATTACGAGGGTAAATTTTAACAATGCGCGCGCATATCGTTACGAAAAACCAAAGCCATACAGTCTCGAATAACAGAGCGCACACCGTCTCGAAAAACCGACACCATGAAATTAGATTATTAATTTTTGGTGAACATCTACAAATTTTTTTAGAGAAATTCTATTGTCAATTAAAGAATAAAAAAACTGTTTCTTTTATTCCGTTAATCGCATCTAACATATAATTAAAATTGGTAGAAATTATGATAAATTGGTGTTGGAGTATAAATACATACCTACCATAAAAAATAATAAATTATACGAAAAATTTAAGAAATAAGCACTACAATTAAGACTTGATATGCAACCCTTGTCTTGCTGATTATCAACCGTCAGGGTACATTATGAGATCGAATTGTGTGTCTCTCCTTCTGTGTTCGCTATAACTCTTGAACGAAGGTCACAGGGTCATGATATTTAGTATATAGAATCCTCATGTCATGGGAAAGAACTCTACTTATTTTGGTTCGAATCAGATAGCCTTATCGGTAAAATTTTAATGGTGTTCCTAAACTTGTGTATATAATTCATATTTTTCTCCATTTGTATGCGCTATAACTCCAGAACGGAAAACAGAGCGTCATGGTATACAATTCTCATGCCATTAAGAAGAACTTCAAGAACTCCATTGATTTTGTCCAGATCAGATAACGTTATCAGTAAAATTGTAATGCATACAAATATATTCGATGATATTTTCGTACTTATTACATTGGATTTATTGAATACTTCTGCGTTGAGTCTAAATGAGAATTGAAGCATTTATAAGTTAATACAATAAAATATAATACATACTTTCATTTACTCAGTTACGTACAGAATTTTAGTGATTTCTAAGAAACATAAGCATCGGTGGTTCAGTGGTAGAATGCTCGCCTGCCACGCGGGCGGCCCGGGTTCGATTCCCGGCCGATGCAATTTTTCTTCTTTTTTATCATAAATAAATGTAAATAAAATAGATACAGTCCATTTCAACGATTTTGGCCGATGACGGAAATCATACTCGACGTAAATTTAAAGTTACATCTCTCTCAGATACAGACAAGTTAGAATTTTAAATAAAGACGTTTGTTTTTAAATTCAACACTTATGTAGATAGATAGATAGATAGATATTTTTTGGGTTTACTGTTAGCCTGTATCACTGCGACCTTTGCAGATCTATTGTGAACACCCATCAACGGCATCTAGTTTCACCGATAGATAAAAAGTATTCAATACGTAAGCCTTTACTGAATTCACATTCCTAGTAACGTTCATGTAGGGCTCGTTGTTAAATCATTGAATTTAATTATAATTATTAAATTTTTGTAGATGTCAAACCACACTTTTAGTTTTAAAAACTTTCTACCTAGTGCAATAACAAAATGTCTGGAATAACTATTTCTGGAAAAATCGACATTTTATTCTCAATTTGTTATCGTATTTTAAGAAGGAGAAAGAAAACGAGAGGATCAGTGAGTTGCGAACTCTAAAAATAAGAAGAAAATCTTTTAACAATGTTATTATAACACCCCGAGTATCACATAATGTACTTAAAATAAAAACTAAAAAAAATCGAAGATGCTGTAAAAGGAGCACTTAGAAACGTTGTATATGATAAAAATAAAGGGCCAACACGTTACAATTAAAACACTGGAACTATAGTAATGGGTTTGTTGAAGATGCTGGACAGTAATATTCCACTAAATCGAAGAGTAGAGACTACCATGATAAATCTTTTACAAAATGTATTCGTAAAAAGCTCAAACCAATGCTTGAGGAGCCGTTTATAACTATTATGGATAATGCTTCATACCATAGTTCTCTGAAAGGAAAGTTGCCCCAAGTTTTTTGAACAAAAGCTCAGTTACAGGAATGGTTACGAGCAAACAAAAAATAATTTTGAAAAAGATTCCTGTAAAATAGAAGTCTCTGTCGTTTGAACAAGTCAAAAAATGTGTTGTACGTAATAGACGAAAAAATGCAAGAACGTGGGCATCAGGTTTTACGGTTCCCTCTATATCACTGTCATGTCTGACCACTTGATCATCCAATAGCTTAAATGGTTAAAGCATGCCTGCGTATAAGGCAGTAATGGTGGGTTCCAGTCCCACTGAATGTGACATTTTTTCAATTTCTCCTTAATATCAGTTTAATAATTTCCTGTTTGTATAATTTCACAAATTCGTTGAGAGTTATCTCAAAAATAATAGTTTACTAAAAATCAATGGTTCCGGTCTCCTAACCGAAATATAAGACAGGGCACAAATAAAGTGACTTAGAGTTTGATGTTTCAATTGTCGATTTGACAAATCTTCTCTCTCATTAACGTCATGTAACATGTGCTTAAGGAGGAAGTGAGTGAATGTCATATCTGATGGGATTTGAGTTCATTGTAACGTTTCGCTTCCTAACCACTTGATCATCCAATAGCTTAAGTGGTTAAAGCATGCCTGCGTATAAGGCAGTGATGGTGGCTTCGAGTCCCACTGGATGTGACATTTTTTCAATTTCTCCTTAATGTCAGTTTAATAATTTCTTGTTTGTATAATTTCCAAATTTCAAAAATACGTTGAGAGTTATTTCAAAAATAATAGTTTAATATCCAACTACTTGGAAAACTACTAAAATTTGTCCTGTTAATAAAAAAGAGGATGCCACCCTTATCAGTAATTATAGACCTATAGCTATTTTGTGTAATTTTGGAAAACTCTTTAAAATTATACTGTATGATGTTATCTACCCCTCTGTTAGTAATACGATAAGTGAATATCAACATGGGTTTATAACAATAAAATCAACAATAACCAATTTAATTTGCTTTACCCAATTTACCGCCGAGGTGTTAGATCATGTGGGACAAGTAGATGTAATTTACACTGATTTTCAAAAGGCTTTTGATAAAGTTGATCATTTTCTACTACTATCCAAACTGAGAGCTAGGGGTATTGCACCCCATTTACTTTCAATTTTACAGAGGTATCTCATCGGGCAAACACTTGTTGTTGAATATGGCGGATTTAGATCTCATCAATTTGTTTCAACTTCTGGAATACCACAGGGGTCCAATTTGGGTCCGTTATTATTTTTAATTTTTATCAATGACCTATCGTACAAATTGAAGTCTATGCATCTTATACTCGCTGACGATTTAAAAGTATATGGAAAAATTGACCGTATAGAAGATTGCTACCTATTGCAAGACACGTTAGAGACCCTCAACAGTTGGTGTTCGTCTAACTCTCTTCACTTAAATATATCTAAATGTAAATTCTGTTTATTTTTTAAATAATATGATATTGAAAGTAAGTTAAAATCGACAAATTCAAATACAAGTCGAAACGCACCCTGATTGGTTGTGAGTGGCGTGACGTCAGAACTCATATCGATGACAGTTTGTTTACATCTGTTTCATGAATTAAAATCTGTTTTGAAATCATTTTATATTTATATGAGTGTGAATCACTTTCTGGTAGTAATTTTATCATAGAATACTGTATTATACCTTGATTGACAAACATATTTCAATTTTATAAGATCAATGTTCAATGTGTTCTGTTGTTATATATGTTAATCTGTATCAATTTTAATTTCAATTTCATAACATCATGTGTTTCATTGTTATGTGTGTACAATTTACATCAATTTTACATGTCTGCTAATGAGTTCAAATCTAAATATCACTGTATTGATTAATTAAGGAACTAGTATTACTATTATTTTGTTTTATACTTTTTATGTGCTGCTGTGTAAGCCATTCTATTTTTGTCTTGTCCTATAACTTCTGTAAGTTCTAAAGGATCAATAAATGGGATTGATTAACTTATTGAAAACCTGTGTTTTGAAACATGTAGACTTCTCTTTTTGTTTATACTTGCCCAATAACTCAAATATTTTGTTTTCTAATGTAATGGTTGTCACAATAGACTTCATTTTTAAAAAGATTCCTTCTAAAACATTTATTTTTACAACTTTTATTGCAAAATTTTTTTAAATTGTTAGTTCAAGCACCATCTAGATTAGGTAGGCATAATAAAAAAGTAAAATTTCTTCGAAAATATATTTGTCTGAAATTTTACAAAAAAAAATTCTATATAATACGATTTCACACAAGTATTTTGAATATAACCTAAAATCAATAAATTTTGCTTAAAAATTAGTCTGCATGAGAGTGTATGAAATGAATAAAATTGATATGATCTAGAAGTAAATACGTAGGTACTTAGGTACACTTCTCTAAATATACAAAAAACTATCACAAATATACAAACCTAAAAACAAAAATGAAGCAGATAATAAATGGGGATGTGAAAATCATAAGGAATGCATGTTCTTGAGTAATAAACAAACATAATTATTGTTGGTAAATTTTTCTTATGTTTGTTTAATAATAGGACCTTGTAAATTAATTAGGGCACATGCAATCTCTATAACTTGGTCAGTATGTCCTATAAAATTATGATCTATCACTGCATGTGGTTTTAAATACTGAAATTCTTTTAATCTACGAATGACCCTCTCGATATGAATTCTTAAGCTAGCTTTTCGTTTGGTCTCTAGCACTTCTAATTTTGTGGGTTTCACTGAACTAGAAACACTAGGTGGCCTAACTAACAGACAATTTCTGTCATGTAATTGTTTGCCAATATCCTTGAACCCTCTGTCAGCCATCACACTGCATCCATCTGGTAGAAAATCTAAAAATCCACTTTCTTCCACTAACAAAGAATCACTTATTCTTTCACCATACCCCTTCGATATGAAAGTTATAAATCCATCAGGGGTAGACGAAATCAAATACTTCAAAGTGTTACACTTTTTGTACTCTGACCATGTGAGTGCCTGTTTAACTGGATCTGTTGGCTTTTGTATTTGAATTTCCAAGCAATCAATAATTGATTGGACATTGCTATAACGTGCTCTGAATGGGATGGGTAAATAATATTGAATCTTGTCTTTAGATGGCCAAAAAATCAGAGTCTTCAGATGGGGCACTATTTGTATCAATGATTTTTTGAAAATTTTGGATGCATTAGAAGTGGACATACCAAACATGTCACCCAAGAGGAAAAATTGATGATTTAGTTTGATTTTCATCAATGATAACATTAAATTATCCTTACCGAGTTTACTTTTTGTACTGAGCAAATTAATGATATGTTGAAACCAATGATCAGGAATTCCTGTATATTTCTTTGGTTTCTTCTCTATCAATGACCAAGTAACATTCAATGCTCTCAATTGTTCTTCTTTCTCATCTTGTGGAAAATCAACTCCTACATAATCTCTATCAGTGCTTCCAATGAAAGAACTGGTACTCATCGATTCCATCTCTGTATCACTGCTACTACAAGCCTTTTGGGAAAATAATATTTTTCTAACATTAGGGGCAATCTTGATTGGTGAAGTGATGGCATCTTTCAAATGAAAAGATTTCAATGGTGAAGTAGCAGTATTTTGCATGCCTTTCCTCATGTTACACAATATCTGCTTGCTACGATAGGTAGGTTTTGCTTGTACCCCTACAGTTCGTGTCTTTGGTGCTTCTTCTGATGGGTTCACAACTGCAGACATCAAAGAGTCTTCTGAAGTATACTGATGACTAGATTCACCCATTTCTGGTAGCTGATAGCTGATACTGGCTGGTAAAGTTACTGGCTCATCTTCATCAGTTATTATTGGCATATTTTGCTGCTTTTCATCAGTTTCTGCTAATACTTCACTGATGAGTTTTTGTCGCTGTCGTTTCACAGGCAATGATCTATCGGAGATAGTACTGGCTCTTTTTCTATCAGGTTGACAGTCAAATATATGTGGTACCACCCCTGGGTTCAGAATAATATTTCCTCCCATCAATTTGTGCCTCATGAAATTCTCCATATCATCTTCCAACTGTAAGATTAAAAAACTTATCATATTGATCTGTCACTACGAACTAAAACATTGATTTCGACTTTGGCATATCTCTTCTAGCAGCTTTGAACCATTTTTTTTTTTTTTAGAAAAATCCTGGGGCACACAAAGAAATATCTTTCCTGGAGTACTTACAGAAGTACTCGTACATCCCGGTACAAAACACCACTTATTTTGTGCTTTCTGCATTTGAAAATGTCTTACTAACTTATTTTTATGCAAATCGATCAAAAATAATGAAAACTGGCGGATAAAAATTAATATAAAACTTCGCAAAATCTCGCACAAACACTGTTTACATTAGAAATGGCGCGTCCAGTAACTTCGATATGAGTAGTGACGTATGCCACCCGCCATGTTGGCGCTGGTCGTTTACGCGGTAAATTTATGGATTTGAAATTGAAGGTGGTATAACTCTAGTATAATTTTTTTTTTATTTTTTATTTTTTTTGTTTTTCGTCTAATTGGCTGTTGACCTGTCTTCCTGCGTATTTTTCAAAAAAATGGAAAACACCGAATTTGGTCGCCTATCTATCAAAATTCCATACAAGCCTTAGAATCCGTTCAGAAGAAATTTTTAAAGTATGCTTATTTTAAGACCCATGGTCATTATCCTGAAAGAGGCTTTAACCATACTTTACTGATTAAACAATTTGACATGGAACTTTTGATGGATCGGCGCAATTGTGCATCTTTGTCATTCCTGCATAAGATTATAAATAATAAAATTGATTGCCCTTATGTATTAAGCAAGCTTGATATATTGGCACCTAGAATATCATCTCAGCCTGAGGTGAGGATATCCCTACAATACAGGAGGATGCACAATGGGTCATATTATTATGTGGCCTCAGTGCTGGCTAAGCACTTGCTCGCCCCTCCCCAAATTTCCAGATCCAGATCATCTTTTAACACTCCGCAATGTCATTCAAACGTATTCATTAGGTCTCCATTATTTCAAATTATTTAATATCATCTGTCAAAATTGCCATTTAAATAATGATAATATAGAAAGTATGTTGAATGCTTACAAAGAAGCACAAGATAGATAAGATGTAAGATTTATTTATTATGCAAATCTATGCACTACTTGGTGATAATCTTTTTTTATACTAATTGTATTATTTTCTGTTATTGGGTGTATACCTGTTGAAAATAAACGTATTATTATTATTATTATTATTATTATTTAATCCGCCTTAACCCTATTATATAGCTCTGCTTGTTTTTTCCCTCAATAAGATTATAGGAGCCTGGCCGTGTAGCAGCCTGTGATCAGTTATGCCATCGCTTCGCCCTGTATATAGATATGCAATGGTGGTAAGCTGAGCAAAACCAATAATGCGTATATTAAATCCATACCGTAAAAACTAATGTAAGTGAGTTTAATAATTACATTTTGGCAAAATTCCTACATTAAAAAATTCCATGCAAATTAGAATAATAGGATAATTATATTTTGTTAGCATAAACAGACTTATTCAACATGTCAATTAAAAACTTAAATAAATCCAGCTGCACTTATTGATATAAAAGTTTAATGACATTTACGTAATATATGCTAGCTAGTTGATTTATTAAATGCTCTTTGAAAAAAAAACTTTTCAGCAAACGTGTGAGTGATATGTATCGCTCTATTTCAACGCAAATAAATTACTGCAATTTACATAAATTTCAACCTGCATAAAACCAAATCACGTCAACCTTATGATTCACTCAATATTTTGGCACCTGTTCATAATCATGAGTGTACAAATTTTTCAAAGGTATTCAGGGATATTCATAAATAAAGTATTTACAGGGTTATAGTTATAACAATAAAAACAAATTCTAATATTATAATATCTTAATAGGTGTTTTTTTCAATTTTCAGTTTTGAGTTAATGTAATATTAGTGGTAGTCTTTTTTGGGATTATAACTAATGACCCTAAAAAGTTATAAGATATATTAGGTAAAAACAAATGGCCCTTGGTAAGCCAGGCGCATCAGTAGATTTATATTAATTGAGTATATTAAAAGTACCTATACGTTTCAGAAAAAAATGTTTTAGATAAAAGTTGTAGGTCTCTTTAAGACAAACAAAAAAGTTCCCTAACAATTTTTTGTACATGGTAAAGTAAAAAAGTTACGAATTTTTTTCCATTTTGATTTGATGTCACGCCCAAACGGCCGTACCGATTTGGCCCATTAACGAACTCGACCGAGATTTTTGGACGATTGATTTTTGTACCAAATTTCATTTCAATCCGTTAAGAAATGCGACCGCTCTCGTGTCCACAGATTTCGTTATATCGGAACTATACATATATATATTGTAATGGATTCTTATTTTTCTTCTGCTCCGGCTACTTCTCGTGCAATTTGGTCTGGATTCAACTTAAAAACTTCCTTTATATTCTTGTTTTTAATTTAAATTTTATTTTTAACTTTAACTTCAATTACAAAAAAATCATACATTTTAAAATTAAACTCTCTTCTCAAATTCAAATTCTATAATAATACAAATTTTTCTTTTTGACATTTTTTTCAAAATTAACTTAATGCCAATCCATCATAATACTCTTCTCCCCAGGTAACCTCTTAAAACAATCCAATCATAAACAAAATCAACAATTATCAACTCTTTCTGAAATAAAATTTTTAAACACCCATATAAAGACAGTTACCTATTATCAAATACAAAAATTTTATGAACCAATCATATCATAACAAAATCCCCCTAAATTTAAAAAATAAAATTTTCCTTTAAGACACATTTTATAATTTTAAATTTATTTCATATTTAATCTTCTCTCATATCATCCCTTACTCTTATACCTTATTTTAACGTTATAATCGAATTCTATCAATTTAATACTTTTGATTTATTTTATTTAATCAGTTTGTTCCCGATATTTATTTTCTTTCATTTTTTTAATTTTAATCTTAATTTTAATTTTATTTTAATCTTATTTACTTTTATTTAACTATTTTATTTTTTTCTCTTTTTATAATTGTATATGATATCCTTCCAAACCTTCTTTAATCTTCTAATTTCATCACATATTTCAAAGTAATTTATATCATTATCCTCGTATGTTTTATTCTTCCTTTTCTTCTCATTGTCATAATTAGATTCAGTTTTATATTTAATTTTATTGATATAATAATATAATTCATTTTTATTAACTTCATATATTTCAGTTTCATATTTTATTTCTTCATTTTTATAATAATTATCTTTTTCATTCTTCTTATCCTCTTCATATTCATTATTTAATTTTAATTTCATAATTTCATATTCTTGTTTCATTTTGTTTTTATATGTCTCATATTCTTTATAATATTTATTTTTACTTTTTCCTTCCTGTATTACCATATATGAACTATCCTCAGTTCTCTCATTTTGCATCTCTTGTAATTTTTTTGTTTCATCTTCAAATTTCTTTGCTATTGTCATAGTATTTACTTCCATAACTCTTTGTATTCTTTCATTTTCTCGTTTATTTTCATTTTTCCCCATATCTTTTTCTTCAGGAGATTCAGTCTTAAAATCCTTATTAATTACTGATTTGTCATAAATTGTTTTCATATCTTTTATTGTTTCTCTATACATTTCCATCTGCTTCTTCATTTCATCTTTAAATACTTCCATATTCTTGTTCATGTCTTTTATTTCTTTTTTCATATCTTCTTTTATTTCTTTTTTTATTGCATTCATATCTTGTTTTATTTCTTCTGTATTTTCTTGTAAATTCTTCTTCAAATCTTCTCTTAAGTTATTATTCATTTTTTCCTGTTTTTCTTGATCTTCCTTTCTATTTTTTTCTTGTTTTTCATTCATTTTTTCTTGTTTTTCATTCATTTTTTCTAAAAATTTAAACATCCTATCCATATCGCTTTCTTCATGTTTGTTGCCATTACTTTCAATAATTGCTTCTATTATCGTGGTATTCTCTTTTTCATCTCCTGATTCATTTGTTCCCATAATCTGTATGTCCTCATCTTTTTGATGATCTCCTTGTTGCATCTGTACATCCTGTTTCTTGTTTTGCCTTCTTCTTGTTTCCATTTTATTATTTAAAATTATTCAATTTGTTTTTATTTGATTTAAATTTTCATATGTGTATTAAATTTATAATTTTAATTCACCCCCCGTATATCAAAATTTCTTATGTCTTATTGACACTGTCAAAATCAAAAATTTTTATAAAAATGATTTGTATCAACCTAAATATTTATAAACTATGTCTTAACAGAATTTATGTATCCCCCCTATTTCAAATATAAACAACAAAAATAAAAAACTGTCTCTATATAGAAATTCAAAAATCTTACCCCAGAGTAGGTACAATTTTTCTACTAATTAATTTCAAATTCGGCTATCCTGGTTTCTTTTCTATCGGCTATCGGCAACTTCTTGTTTTCTTTTCTATCAGCTATCGGCAACTTCTTGTTTTCTTTTCTATCCGCCTGATCTGCTGTCGTCTTTAAAAAATGTTCATTTTCTTTCTGGCCCCACGTTGGTTCGTCAATTTGTAATGGATTCTTATTTTTCTTTTTCTGCCTTGTTGTTGCCCCACGTTGGATCGACAATTTGTAATGAAATCATTTATGCCCCACGTTGGTTGACAATTTGTTATAAATTCTTATTTTTCTTCTGCTCCGGCTACTTCTCGTGCAATTTGGTCTGGATTCAACTTAAAAACTTCCTTTATATTCTTGTTTTTAATTTAAATTTTATTTTTAACTTTAACTTCAATTACAAAAAAATCATACATTTTAAAATTAAACTCTCTTCTCAAATTCAAATTCTATAATAATACAAATTTTTCTTTTTGACATTTTTTTCAAAATTAACTTAATGCCAATCCATCATAATACTCTTCTCCCCAGGTAACCTCTTAAAACAATCCAATCATAAACAAAATCAACAATTATCAACTCTTTCTGAAATAAAATTTTTAAACACCCATATAAAGACAGTTACCTATTATCAAATACAAAAATTTTATGAACCAATCATATCATAACAATATATATATATATTGAGATGATATTAGTTACTATGTTATATTAAATAAGAATGTAGAACGAAAATCTAATGGAAAGTAGAGAAAGGAGATTTTCTTATTTCGAGTCAGAGCGCAAATTTAGTAACATTGGGATTGATTATCATCATCTTCTTCATAATTCCTAAAAAAGGAAAAAGAAAATAGAATAATAAGAAAAAAAAATACAAATACATTTCAAAGATTTTTATTTAAAGATTCAAAAATGATTAATCTACATTATATAAAGTTTTGATAATTATGAAATTGATAAATGGGTAAAGTAGATAATTAAAAGTTTATAAAATTGCCAATACGTTAGTAATCAAACATTAATTTTAAATGAATTAGGGGTGTAAGTAAATGAGAAAATTAAATTATAAAAAAAAGACATCACAAATAGTTAAAATACATGTTAAAACTTCTACTTACTTTTAAATAATACGTATTTACCAACCATATTCTAATTTATTAATAGTTCAAATGCCAAATGAAATATTCTGAAAAAGAGAAAATTATTAGTTTGTAGTGCTAGTAAATTTCATAAGAATATAAAAAAGAATGATCATTGTTTTAAATTGTAATATTGAATCAAGAATTAGATTTTGTTAATAATTTTATTTGAATAAGAAATTAGTAGGCGATTAGATGGAAAAGATGTATAGATTTAAGTTTGTTGATTTTGTCAATTGTTTTTTTGTTGATTCTGATAGAAGCTCTCTCTTGTTTTCGACCTTCTGAAGAGGAAGGATGTAAAAAGTTTCGATGAAGATTTTTATAAAAATTATGATGTTAAAAGAAAGTTAAAAGGAGATTAGTAAGATTTATATTATAAATAATTAGTTAAGAAGTTTGTAGAAGATATTTCTCTCTTGTTTTCTGGTTGTTGAAAGAGAAGTTGTATTAAAAATTTGCTCCGTAGAAATTTTGAGTTTTTTTTGAAAGTATTGAGAATAGAAAGTATTAAAACAGTTTAAAGTATCAAGATTATCCCAAGGTAACCAGAGAGAGCAATTGGTAAGAGAAATTTATATGATTTTATGAAGAAATAGATATTTCAATTTATGGGGCTGAGCACTTTATGGTATAACTGTATTTTAATTGAGTTAAAGAAGATTAAATTAATATTTAACAAGAAAGAAAATCATAATTACACTTACCAGAGAAGATAGTAGTCATCCATCGCTTGGTTTTGAAGAGGAAGTGATTATTTGATCTTCATAAAGTTTCCTGAAATCTTTACTGTATTGGAGGAAGAAAGTAGATTGTCCTAAGAACAGAATCCTGATTCCAGAAGAGGGTGAAGCTTCACACAAATGGTAACAACTTTGCACTCGTTATAATAAAGAGTTTTATATGTGTTTGATTTTTGAAATTTTGATGAACATTTTTATTTCACTGTTTTATGTATTTAACTAAATTATTATTATTATTATTCACCTTTTTGATAAGTTTAATCCAAATTGTTTAATAACTCAAGTCAGAATACTTCATTTTATATATTTGATGCATATTTGGGTTTATCAACGGTATCTTTGAAGTTTGACACATTTTGAATTAGAAAGGTTAGAAATTTATATGCAATTCATGCCTGGAAAATATTAATGGTCTAGGATAGTGCGGTTATACAGTCATTTTATTGCAAATTTGTGTATTAATTGATTTTGAATCTAGTTTGGTTGAATATTTGAACTCTGACCTTGACATAAGGGAATAGCCGGTAGCATATTTAATTAATCATATTGGAAAATAATTACACTGAGTTAATTCTTACCTATTCACTATTTACATTTAAAATTTAAATTTAATTAAAGGTAAGGAATATTTTATAACATAGTGATTGATATTATCATAAACATATCATTATTATTCATACTTGTTATAAATTTTGGCGCCCAACGTGGGGCTCTAAACAATCGAAATTAGAGCCTATTCTAAGAAGTAAAACTTGAGAGTTTTGTTAAGGTTGTTGTTTCATTATTTGGCTCTAAACAATCAAAATTAGAGCCAATTCAAATAATTAAAATTTGAGAATTTGCTTATTAAAAAAGTGGGAACACAAGTCAAGAACAATTTGTTTGGTAATAATTTTATTATTTGTTTGTTTGGTTCTGATTATTCATAATCAAAAGTAAATAAAAAAGGGTATGTATTTGGGTGAATATTTATTTGCATAAAGTTAGTATTAAAATATATGACTATCAATATTTATCTCTGGTGAATAGTAATTTCAATTGTAATTATGGAGAAGAGAGCGACATCAAGTAGTGGTATAACTCAAGAGGAGTTCAGGATGATACAGAACCTTTTAATGAGTTTTAAAGAAGATATTATGAAAAATATGGATAAGAAATTGGAAGAGTCTATGAAAAGTATTAAAGAAGACAATTTAAAGATAAGAGAAGAAGTTAAAGTTATAAAAAAGGAAGATGTGAATAACAAACTAGAAGAAAATAATGAAGGATTAGATGAAGTAAAAGAAGATATGAATAATAAACCAGAGGAAAACAATAAAGAATTGGATGAGACTAATGAAAGATTGGATCAAATGACAGAAGGTATTAAAAAAATTATAAATAAGGAATTTGAAGAGAAGTTTGAAGAAAATAATGAAAAATTGGATGAAAGAAAAGAAGATATTATAAAAGACTTGGATAAGAAGTGTGACAAAAAGAATAAAAGTATTATAATGACTATGGATAAAAATATTATGAATATGAATGAAACAATTGAAGAGAAAGTTGAAGAGAAGAATAAAATATTGGATGAAATGACGGAAGATATGAAGGAAAATATGAATAAAAAATTTGAAGAGATTAATAATAAATTGAATCAGACTAATAAAAGATTGAAGGAAATAAAAGAAGATACTAAGATATTTAGAAGAGAAATTAATAACATAAAACAAGACAATTTGAAGAGTACAGAGGAAGACACAAATCAAATAGATGAAGGAAGGGAGAAGACTATTAAGAAATTTGTAGATGAATATAAAGCAAAACAAGCAGAAAAGAGTGAAAATAAAATAATTCAGAAAGTCAAAGACAGTGGTATATTGCTAAGTCATACGAAAAAACAGAATAAACCAGAACAAGTAGAAGAAATTCAAGCAATAATGCACCATCAAATTGTTAACAACAGAGAAAATCAAAATTTGTCTGTGGATGATAAGCAATTTTGTAAATATTTCTTGGGAAAGATAAAACAAGCATTCTGGGAAAAATTGTACATTTGGAAATATAAAGAAAGGGGGAAGAAAACTAAATTTATAATAGGTTATACGTATAAAGGGAAATATCAAGAAAGGGGGAAAAAAATTAAATCTATAATAGGTATTAGGTATATTTGGAAATATCAGGAAAGAGGCAAGATATTTAGGTGTATCGGAAAATTAAATGTATAGGAAATATATTAAATAAGGGGGAACAAGTTTAAAAGTAGAAAAATTAAGTTATATTTGAATGAATGTTAGAAAGGGGGAAGGAATTTGAGATTAACAGAATTTTACAAATTAAAAAAAATTCATAAAGATGTTAGGTAGATGATATTAATAGCAAAGTTTTGTAAATAATAGTATTAAGATGTAAATATCAAATTAAGATTGAATGGTTTTATTGAAAAAAGGTTTATACAATCTGTGCAAATAATATTAATTGAGGCTAAAGTTTTTGTAAAATGAGTGTTTATTTATAAAAAAAAAATTGGAAAAGAGGTTGACCTTAAAGGCCATCCTTGCAACTTCCCGCTAGTTTTAACCGCAAAGCTATAGTAACGTGACGTATTTTGACGTTTTTGACTTTTTTTGAAATGTTTAAAAAGCCATAACTTTTTAACGCCCTATTCGATTTTGATGTTCAAGATGGCATTCGACGCAGTTTTTTGAGACCTAAAACCGTTACCAAGAGTGCAAAATCGGTTAGTCAAAAAATCTCTAAGTTATTGAAAAAAAAACCCTTTTTTTGAAAATTTTCGACAACGATATCTCACGAACGAATCAACCGATTTTAATTTGCAAAACGGCATTCGACGTGGCTTTTTAAGCTTGAGAGCTGATTAGGTTATGGAATTGATCGATGCAATAGCCAAAAAGATATGCCCAAAAAACATCATTTTTACCAATTGTTTTTTTCGGTTATTTTAAAATTTCTCGAAATCTACCGGCTCGAATCGGTTCAAACTTCCAGAGAATCTAAGTTAGATGGAACTCTTTGGAATGCTTTTTATTTGATTCCGATCGGTCCAGCCGTTCAAAAGTTATAAGAGGTTTACATACATCCACACACACACACACACATCCACACGTACATACAGACATACAGACACCCTCGTAAAAATAGTCAGGGGAGGTTCCTAAGACCTCAAAACGTTGAGATCCAATGAAAACTCGATTTTTGAAAAACGGGGTGAAACCAATAACTTCCCGATTTTAAAAAAATTTTTAATTTTTTTAGCGGGAAGTTAAAAATAGATTAAAATTATAATTTTTAATCCAACATCAATGAAATGTTTGATGTAAAAATTTTAATTGGGGGATTTGAGATGATATTAGTTACTATGTTATATTAAATAAGAATGTAGAACGAAAATCTAATGGAAAGTAGAGAAAGGAGATTTTCTTATTTCGAGTCAGAGCGCAAATTTAGTAACATTGGGATTGATTATCATCATCTTCTTCATAATTCCTAAAAAAGGAAAAAGAAAATAGAATAATAAGAAAAAAAAATACAAATACATTTCAAAGATTTTTATTTAAAGATTCAAAAATGATTAATCTACATTATATAAAGTTTTGATAATTATGAAATTGATAAATGGGTAAAGTAGATAATTAAAAGTTTATAAAATTGCCAATACGTTAGTAATCAAACATTAATTTTAAATGAATTAGGGGTGTAAGTAAATGAGAAAATTAAATTATAAAAAAAAGACATCACAAATAGTTAAAATACATGTTAAAACTTCTACTTACTTTTAAATAATACGTATTTACCAACCATATTCTAATTTATTAATAGTTCAAATGCCAAATGAAATATTCTGAAAAAGAGAAAATTATTAGTTTGTAGTGCTAGTAAATTTCATAAGAATATAAAAAAGAATGATCATTGTTTTAAATTGTAATATTGAATCAAGAATTAGATTTTGTTAATAATTTTATTTGAATAAGAAATTAGTAGGCGATTAGATGGAAAAGATGTATAGATTTAAGTTTGTTGATTTTGTCAATTGTTTTTTTGTTGATTCTGATAGAAGCTCTCTCTTGTTTTCGACCTTCTGAAGAGGAAGGATGTAAAAAGTTTCGATGAAGATTTTTATAAAAATTATGATGTTAAAAGAAAGTTAAAAGGAGATTAGTAAGATTTATATTATAAATAATTAGTTAAGAAGTTTGTAGAAGATATTTCTCTCTTGTTTTCTGGTTGTTGAAAGAGAAGTTGTATTAAAAATTTGCTCCGTAGAAATTTTGAGTTTTTTTTGAAAGTATTGAGAATAGAAAGTATTAAAACAGTTTAAAGTATCAAGATTATCCCAAGGTAACCAGAGAGAGCAATTGGTAAGAGAAATTTATATGATTTTATGAAGAAATAGATATTTCAATTTATGGGGCTGAGCACTTTATGGTATAACTGTATTTTAATTGAGTTAAAGAAGATTAAATTAATATTTAACAAGAAAGAAAATCATAATTACACTTACCAGAGAAGATAGTAGTCATCCATCGCTTGGTTTTGAAGAGGAAGTGATTATTTGATCTTCATAAAGTTTCCTGAAATCTTTACTGTATTGGAGGAAGAAAGTAGATTGTCCTAAGAACAGAATCCTGATTCCAGAAGAGGGTGAAGCTTCACACAAATGGTAACAACTTTGCACTCGTTATAATAAAGAGTTTTATATGTGTTTGATTTTTGAAATTTTGATGAACATTTTTATTTCACTGTTTTATGTATTTAACTAAATTATTATTATTATTATTCACCTTTTTGATAAGTTTAATCCAAATTGTTTAATAACTCAAGTCAGAATACTTCATTTTATATATTTGATGCATATTTGGGTTTATCAACGGTATCTTTGAAGTTTGACACATTTTGAATTAGAAAGGTTAGAAATTTATATGCAATTCATGCCTGGAAAATATTAATGGTCTAGGATAGTGCGGTTATACAGTCATTTTATTGCAAATTTGTGTATTAATTGATTTTGAATCTAGTTTGGTTGAATATTTGAACTCTGACCTTGACATAAGGGAATAGCCGGTAGCATATTTAATTAATCATATTGGAAAATAATTACACTGAGTTAATTCTTACCTATTCACTATTTACATTTAAAATTTAAATTTAATTAAAGGTAAGGAATATTTTATAACATAGTGATTGATATTATCAAAACATATTATTATTATTCATACATGTTATAATATATATATATATATATATATATAAACTTTTGAACGGAAGGTGTTTTTGAGGTCAGGGGGCCCAAAACGAAAAACTGTAGTGAAATTTTCCCGAAGTCGTGACCTGCGAACCAGCTGAATAGTAGATATAAATCTACTAAAACATATAAATAAATGATAAAGATGGAATGTGTCCATTTACAAAATTAAACTTTTTTAAAATATGAGATAAGAATAGTGTAGATAAAAAAATGTACCTACTGCAATGTAAAAAACCGTGGATTGCATGGTGCCAATAGATTTCTTAAAATACATCCCACGATTTTTGACATTATAATACATTTTTTTAACGACCCTATTATAATTCATATTAAAAAAAATGTAGTTCATTTTTCTACAAAAGCTTGTTTTTTAGTTTTTTAAATTATTATTTATATCATATTTTTTAGTTGGCTTTTATAAAAAAATGTTTTTAGTTTCATAAAAGCCTGTTTTTTATTTAGTTTTTATTATTTATTGAATTATATTTTTTCCAATACGATTAACAAACGATTATATATAGAAGTGAAACACAAACAAAAATCGAACGGATTCGAACCGACAGAACCTACATTCAAAATCAATCCTACTTTAAATAGTAACGCTTGAACCGATTTAGCCACTAGACCTATATAGCAACTTTGTATAAAAAAAGTAGATATTTGGTCACTGAAGGGTGTTCATGAATCACGTGATGTTTTTTTTTTGGCTTTTTTTAATCCGCTTCCCTTTGGTGATACATGGTGGTGTTAAGACTAACCCCATCCCCTTCCCATATAACGTGTATTTTGTAACTGTTTTTAAATCTTCATAAAATACAGATTTAGGTATAATCTAATTTTATTATAGAAAATTAAAGACTACAATAATTATTATTATAACGTTTAGATGTGGACAGATTTAATGTGCAGTACCCTCAGACCACGGATTTTTCAGATAGTTTTTAACACCATTAACTGCATATAAAGCATCTTGCATGTCAGATGTTGGCACAGTGCTTTGTTGAAGATCAACATCCGTTTCGTCAAGCGACTCGGCGTCATCTTTTTCGCGCACTAGTCAGAGAATCTCTCTCGATCTTCCGTTTGATCGTCGCGTGAGGATGAGAGTAGGACGAATATTGTACATCTCACTATTATTGCTCGGATTGAGTTGCAAGAATTCACATGTGCCTTAACTTTTTTCTTAGTACAGAAGTACAAAGAATACCGCTGGCATGTCCTTTCCAAAAGTATCTTGCGATCTTTTTGCAGGCTAGGGCAATACTGGTCATAAATTAATTTCCCAAAGCCTTCATACGTTTACGTGAATAAGAAAAGTGTAATGTAAGCGTAATAGCCCGTTTAGACGGCATGTTCGGTCCGGTTTTAATTTAGAAACGGTAATCGTGACACTCATTCACACGACACTCGTCGAACCGGAACGAATTTCTATATTCATGTGTTTTTTTAAATACCTCGATTAATTGTTTATGGATTTAAATAAGTTTTATATTGAAAAACCCTTTTTAAAATCTTTAATTTTTATTTGAACTATTTTTCTCCTAAATAAAATAGAATAAATTTGTTAACAAATAGGTTATTTTAGCAATGTGTATATGTATTTTTTTATCTTCTACCTCCCAATTACCATTTAGAACGTTCAAATACCTGAAAAAGTTTTTTTATCGTGTCACGGCATCCGGTTTGCAGTGCCAAAGTCGGATGTAAATTTGGCCGGATCCGGTAAAATACCCGAATCCGATACACGGTCGAATCGTGTGAAGATGCACATTTAAAACTATGCGCCGCTAAGCAATTCGACAATTTTATAGTTCTGATAAACTGCCCAGACCGTTCAGTCTGAACAGGCAGTAACGCCGCTTTTCGGTTAAGTATCCAGAAAAAATAAATACACATGCTATATCAACCCTCCCTCCTTTGATATTTCGTGATTTTATATAGAGGATTTTATATAGAGCCCCTTCTCCCCTTTCAAACCTCACGAGATTAGTGGACCGATACAATATTTTCTATTTTTTTCAATTTTTTAAATTTTTTTTTTAATCTGTTTTTTTTTTATTTTTGCGTTGTCATCGATCCATCGAGAAGTATGCAAAAATCCAGCATAAATGAACACCGGGAAGTAGGTCAAATTTAACTTTCAAGATTTAACATACAAACATAAGTTAAAAAAATTTGAAAAGAGGTTGACCTTAAAGGCCATCCTTGCAACTTCCCGCTAGTTTTAACCGCAAAGCTATAGTAACGTGACGTATTTTGACGTTTTTGACTTTTTTTGAAATGTTTAAAAAGCCATAACTTTTTAACGGCTTATTCGATTTTGATGTTCAAGATGGCATTCGACGCACTTTTTTGAGACCTAAAAACGTTACCTGGAGTGCAAAATCGGTTAGTCAAAAAATCTCTAAGTTATTGAAAAAAAAAACACTTTTTTTGAAATTTTTCGACAACGATATCTCACGAACGAATCAACCGATTTTAATTTGCAAAACGGCATTCGACGTGGCTTTTTAAGCTTGAGAGCTGATTAGGTTATGAAATTGATCGATGCAATAGTCAAAAAGATATGCCCAAAAAACATCATTTTTACCAATTGTTTTTTTCCGTTATTTTGAAATTTCTCGAAATCTACCGGCTCGAATCGGTTCAAACTTACAGGGAATCTAAGTTAGATGGAACTCTTTGGAATGCTTTTTATTTCATTCCGATCGGTCAAGCCGTTCAAAAGTTATAAGAGGTTTACATACAGCCACACACACACACACACATCCACACGTACATACAGACATACAGACACCCTCGTAAAAATAGTCAGGGGAGGTTCCTAAGACCTCAAAACGTTGAGATTCGATGAAAACCCGATTTTCGAAAAACGGGGTGAAACCAATAACTTCCCGATTTAAAAAAAAAATTAATTTTTTTTAGCGGGAAGTTAAAAAAGCTTGTAAAAATTGAAAATTAAACCTGCTTTAACTCGTTATTCATTAACAGAGAGGATGTGTGACATGTACTTGAATAAGCAATATTTCAGTTGTAATAGTACTGTAAAATCCAATACATTCTTTGAACTACGGTTCATATATAGAACTATTCATTAATCACTTTTAATGAAGATGTAACAACTAAAATTTTGTCATTATTTTGCGATGACACTTTTACCTTGTTAAACTTTTGCCAAATCCTGGCACAATTTATCATCGATGTTTTCAATTATAAATATCTGTTGTATAATTAACCTGCAGATTTTGATGTTTGTATTTTTTAAACGCATGTATTACTCAAATATTTGAAATATTTTAATAAACTATTATAGGTTTGACTAATGTTTTTATTTCCAATTCAAAATAAACTTTTCAACCAATTACTTATTCTAAAAAATCTATTTACAGGGTGAGCCAGGGTATTCTCCAAAATTGGTAGGAGTTTAGATAATATAATCTGATCGAATTATAAATATTCAAATCCACAGATATCAATTGTAAAGTTAGGGAGTCTTCTAATAAAAAATAGCGCACTAAACTACACAGTAATTTATACAGTGAGTAAATGTGAAATCGTGAAAGAAGCGCTATCTTGCTTATATAATCGGGCTACCGCATCATCCCAAACTAAAAGCTACGGTACCATATATAGACAAGAATAGTAGGATCACTCTGCTTGCCGCCTTTGAACTTCTTTGTACCAAATTTTGGTCCGGATTGCCGCCGTTTTTTGTGTACTTTTGTAAAAACTGGTAAGCAGCAATGCATATGTTTACAATTTAAAATCCTCTTTTCTTTTTGTAATAACTTAAATTTTTAAACTACAAACTTTGACAATGATTACAACAAAATATAGAAATGCAGCTTCCATCCAGAACTTCAGCCATTGCATCTTAAAACGACATTAAAACGAACTCTCTTTTTCAAACTGTAAAGACAGGCGAAAGCACACACTTGAGTACTTCTTCAAGTTGATTCATAGTGTTTCACGTGGTACCTGATTTGAGTGAATTTGGATCTTAGTTCCTGCCAAATCAACTTCAAATGATTTTATTAAATCTCAAACCGTCTGTGGCTGTCCTTTTTGTCACCTTACTATGGTACATTAGTAATAAAGATACACACGTCTTAGAAGAACTCCGCCATTCACATGTGGCCATTGATTTAATGAAGAAATTTCCTTCCATATACACTTCCTTTTTCTCCACTTCTCGATATGTGAAGAGTGAGTATAGTCTCAACATCTTTCGATTCTCTATTCTATCACTTATTTTCATCTTAAACGTTTGTTTAATTGCCTCTACACTGATAAAATCTAAGTGGATGAACATATTTCCATTTCTTCATCATTTGAGTTCCAATGATATAATAATTGAAGCCATTTTCTTGGCTCCTATGTAAACTTGTTTAGAATTTTGTTACCTTTTCTTTTCGTTAGCTGGCCAGCTACTATTTGTTTTGTTTTTTAATAAAAACGTTTCTTTGTGTTAAGAATCATTGAATATAATGATTTCGTTCTGTTTTTAATCCACATAAATCCATTTTTACTTGAACAACGTACTATAAAACGTCATTGGAATATAGGAAGACTCTTATTCATATTTCTGATGTTATCCATATTTTTGAACATTGATATTTATAATTTTTAAAGGCCTGAAGATGGGAGTCAAATCCCGATACTAGTTGCCAACCTTTTGTATTTCTTTGAACAACAAATAAATTTTATGTGTGGATTGATTTTGAGTTTTCGTTTATATAGTATAATTTTCTTTCATAAGTATTTAACTATTTTGTAACTTTATTTAAACTTACCTTTTTTATTAAACAAGCATTGTTTTAACTTTGTCGCATTTTTTGCTATATCTATAGATGTCTATTATTTTTTCTTGTATCAATCTATCGAATTCAGAAATTTTAGGTTGGCAACTCTGCTGGTGAGCGCCAACGAAGCAGACCGAAATGCGGCCCGAGAGCTTCGGCGCCTTAGAAAAAGTTATTGCGAGAGTGATCTTTCTATTTTTGTTCATACACGGTGGCTAGGGCAAGATTTATGTGTTGTTATTTAAAAGACATTCGGTGCTCGTGTACCTTTTTTATATTAGTCGTGATTTCTTTATAATGATAAATAAAAGAGATTTTACGTATTAAATCAAGATGTAACATTCTGATACAATAGAAGTTTGTTAAATGTTGGATATGTTTCAAACTTTGTTTGAGCAGTAGTGAACAATTTTACTCATTACTTAAATTATTTTTTATATTAATTTACAGTAACTTATATTTAACTAGCTAAAATTCTGGCCCATTTATTACACTTACAATCGTATTGTATGTAATAATAATAACAAAAAAATGTTAGTTAGTATCAGAATCGAATCGCCTTCATCGCGAATCGAAAAAGTTAGGATACAAAACAACTTGACCACCGAGCGCATTAGAAATGATTATAATATATCATTTATAAAAATCAAACTAACTTATTGTTTTAGGTTGGTTTATTGGCTTAAATTGGTTAAACAGCAGCAAATCGCGTAAGTGTGCGAGTGAGACAACAGTTAGGTACTCACTGTTTGCAGTTTATCATTTTCAGTGCGTTGTAAGCTACCTCCAGAAGGATACGCTCTAAGTATACAATCAGCAGAAAATATGACCAATAAGTAGAGAATAACTAAACGAAAAACACTATAGTTGAAGTACAAATATATTAAGAAGTTTCACAACATTATGAGTAACAGTGCCAGTGGCTGGGTGTAATCGTAGTCGTAATCAAAAGTTTAAACCCAGATGAACGCTGTCTAATATTTAATTTAAATACAACTTAAACAGAAACTCAAAAGCTTTAGGCGTTCGTTAATGCACGATTATTTACATAGTTATTGTTCAACCCATTTTAATCTCAAGAATTGTTGTTTGGCAAACCTAAATTATTTACATGCGTATTTTTTTTGCACAAACTCGAATGCCATCTGATAATATGGCATATTATTCTCCGTAAAAATTTAGTTAAAATTCAAACAAACATTTTTATATCAAAGGTGAAGAGCACAGTAATAAAGCAACATAAAATTTCATTAAAACTACTGAACACCTTAACAAAGTTGCAGTAAGTATTTGATATATAGTTCTTTAGCTACACCAGAAAACTAAGTTCGTGAGAAACAGTTTCAAACTTTTGAATTATTTGTTAAGATATTTGTCCGTTTTGTTTCTATCTTCTAGAAAATAAAAGAATCGAAATCAGTGAACAAAAAACATAAACGTATTTTACAAGTTATTGGTTTTTCAGCTCTTCTGAAAATGTAATTTCTTGCATCATGGATATGGTCAGAAGAAACTAACGATAAAACAGAACCAAGTTTATATAGAGAATTAAGTAATAATTATATTTTGAGGTGTAGCCTTACTAATACCATTCATTATAATTTCAAAAAGCTCTTAATATATGAATACGAAATATGCGGACATGGATCAAGATGTATTTAAAATAACTGGCATATGGTAATTTTCAAGTCACTTTGTACACTAGCCGTTAATTTATAACGACAGTTTGTGTATAACATCATGCATAATTATGACTTGCTCTTATTAATAATGTACTTTGGAGAGTACATAGTGGAAATATTTTCATTCTAAATTTAATTTGGGACTTTGATGTGGTAATGGTTAATTGGTTAGTACAAATATTAAAGCAAATTGAAGTATTACGATAATATTGATTTCACTTGAGTAGATTTTGATAGTATGACATTATTTTGTAAACAAAAGCTTTATTTTTTTCTCTCTTATTAATTAAAATTATAACTAAAGTCATCGATATCTCAAATTATTTGCCAATAAAATTCAAATAATTGTTAATCAACTTTAAACTTAATAATTTATATCTTTCGACAAGCTATAGTTTTCAATAATTGAGAGTAAAAAAAAATTTTAGCCAAAAACCTATTTCTTAGCTTAAACAAATAGTAAGGTAGTATCTTTGAACTTCACAGAAAAAAAATTAGCAAATTTGTGAAGTCTGTGACAAAGTGTCATTAACTGAGGGACCAGAAGATAATCACGGATTGAGAGATCTCCACGAACGATTTTCTGGTTATTTAGACATTTTTATTTTAGTTTATAGTAATAGTTATGAAACTTTTAGTTTAATTTTACTGACATAATAATAGACTGATAGGTACTTTTACGAAAACATTACTGTTTAAAAAAATGATGATTACAGAGTACATCGAGTAGGTATCTAGTTTCCTTTCATAAATAGGTAGGAACTTTTCCAAACGTTACAATAAACATTAAAATAATACGAAGATCAAGAAGTGTATGATGAAAATTTGTATTTTATGTCAAAATATATAATTATATAAATATAAATAGGTTTCTGTTCGTTAGTCTCGCTAAAACTCGAGAACTACTGTACCGATGTGGCTAATTTTGGTTTTAAATTATTTTTGGAAGTTCGGGTAAGTTTAAACGGTAAAGATGAAAAACTAGCAGAAAATGAATGCTAAAGTTAAAAAAGGATCAATAAGAGCGAAAAAAAACTTATAATAGCATCATAAAAACTCTTGCAAAGTATTCTTAATAAGGCACAAATATAGATTGATATTTTATTTCTCGATACAACGGTTACAACATACAAAAAATAATGATTACAAATTATATTTGACAATAGTAATCAAAAAGTATTTATAACAAAACAAAAACTAACTACTTAACAACCTTTAGCCACCTCAAATATTTCAACACCCTCCCTATTTGAGGTAAGACCTTGTTTAATAACACATCGTAAAAATTTTACTTTGTCCAGAGTCTTTGTCAATGAGTCAGCTGCATTAGACTCACTACAAGTATACTCTAGAGCCAATAGACCAGAATTCAATTTTTCTTTCAAAAAATGATGACGCACATCTATATGTTTGGTCCTGGTTTGATACGCTCCATTTAACGCCAATTTCTGAGCACCCTGATTATCCACATATATTAATGTATGCGCTGGATTTTTCGCTAACTCACAACTAAGACCTCGTAGCCAAAGAGCTTCTTGTGCTGCAGTTGATAAGGACATATATTCTGATTCAGTTGTTGAGAGCGCCACTATTGTTTGTTTCTTGGTATTCCAGGATATTGGTCCATTATTTCGGAAAAATATGTAACCTGTTACAGACCTTCTGTCGTCTTCATCATTGGCCCAGTCTGCATCACAATATCCAATTATATCTGAAACATCTAGTTTTTTTGCATTACCATCAAATTCCAACTTATAATCCATAGTGCCTTTTAAATAGCGAAAGATCCTTTTTACAGAATTCCAGTGAGATGGCCCTGGGTTTTGGTTAAAACGACTGACATTGCTGACCGCGAAGCATATGTCAGGCCTAGAAATTTGCGCGGCAAATAATAAGCTACCGACTGCTTGTTGATAAGGAATTTTTTCCATCTTTTTAATCTCATCTTCAGTATTAGGGCATTGTTTTCTTGTTAATCTTTCTCCTGGACAAGTAGGAATACTTACTGGCTTACAATCAACCATGTTAAATTTTTTCAATATTTTCTCCAAATACGAACGTTGATCTATCCATATCTTCTTGTTTAATCTATCTCTCGTAATATTAAAACCTAAAACAGATTTGGCGTTACCAATATCTTTCATTTTAAAATTATTCATTAATTTGGTTTTTAAATCATCTTTCAACTCTTTGTTATTGTAAAATATCAACATATCATCAACATAAATAGCTAAAATAAAAATTAACTCATTATAAATTTTATAGTAAATACATGCATCTGTTTTTGATTGTGTGAGTCCAATTTCTTTTAGAAAGTTATCTAATTTTTGATTCCAGACACGACTAGCTTGTTTTAAACCATATAGTGATTTTCTTAGACGGCACACCATATTTGTTTCATTAAAAAGTTGTGGAGGAACCATATATATTTCATCATTCAAGTCTCCTTGCAGAAATGCTGTTACTGCATCCATTTGATCTATATCAAGGTCGTGTTCTGCTGCAAATGAAAGTAAATATCTAATTGAACTGTACCTAACAACGGGAGAATATATTTCTTCAAAATCAATACCCTTGCGTTGTGCACAACCTTTTATTACCAAACGGGCTTTGTACTGTGGATTTTTATCATCTTCTTTATATTTTGTTTTAAAAACCCATTTATTGTTTATCGCTTTTTTACCATCAGGTAAATTCACCATCTCCCAAGTTCCATTTTCCATCAGAGCATCATACTCACTATTTATAGCCCGAATCCACTCATCTCTCTGTGGACTGTTAAGAGCCTCTTCTACCGTTAATGGATCAGAAAGAGCCTCTTCTAGCATTAAGGGATCAGAATCTTCACAAACAAAAGCCGAGTATGTTAAAAAATCTGGAGGTCTTCTTATCCTTTGCGGTCTACTCGAAATAGCTGTTACCTCAGATACAGCATTTTCTTCAGATCCTTCATTTTCTTCAGAACATTCATTATCATACTCATGTATATTTGTGTCTGAAATACCTGCATTCTCTGAAGATTGATTGTGAATGTTCTCTGGATTTTTAACTGACAATATATCTGGAAAATATAAGTATTTATTATTATTTGACTTGTTACTAATAAGCACTGAACCCTTTTCATTTTCTAAAAACTGTACGTCTCTAGATATAAACACATTATTGTTTTTAGGATTATAAAGTCTATATGCCTTTGATTCTAAACTGTACCCAACAAATATACAAGGAATTGCTTTAGCATCTAACTTTTGCCGTTTTTGTTTAGGTATGTGTGCAAATGCTTTACAACCAAATATCTTTAAGTGTTTCAACGTCGGTTTTCTATTAGTCCATAATTCTTCTGGTGTTTTCTCCACACATTTACTGGGTACACGATTTAATATATATACTGATGTATAAACAGCTTCAGCCCAAAAAATATTGGGAAGATCTGCCTCAATTAATAAACAACGTGCCTTCTCTATAATGGAACGATTCAGTCTTTCTGCCTTACCATTTTGTTCTGAGGTATACGGAGCAGTAAGCTGATGTTGTATGCCTGAAACTTTAAATAAATTAGTTATTTCTTTGTTGCAATATTCGTTTCCATTATCAGTTCTTATGTTCTTAATTTTGTGCCCTGACTGATTCTCAGCAAAGGTTTTAAACAATTTAAAATTAGCAAACACTTGGTCTTTACTTTTTAAGAAATAAACAAAGACTTTATGTGTAAAGTCGTCAAGAAAGGTAAGCATATACCGTGACCCAGACAGGGAATTGTCTTGAAAAGGTCCACATAAATCTGAATGCACTAATTCCAACGGCCTTGTTGAATGACTTTCACTGATTGGAAATGGTAGACGATGACTTTTTGCTAATATGCAAATTTCACACTTGAAGTCATATGGGATATTAGCTGGAACATCATAACCATTTACTAGTCCATTATTCAATTTCTTTAAACTGGCTGAATTTACATGTGCTAGTCGTTTATGCCATAGTTCGAATTGTTTCGTTTGAGGTATACTGATCAAAGCTGAGCCAAGATAACTTCCAGAATTTAACGTGTCTAATTTAAATAAATTATTTTCTAATGTGGCCGAGGCAACTAACTGGCCAGTAGAATTAATAATCTTTGCTCCACTAGATTTGAAGATAACAGTATTGCCTTTTTTTACAATTTGACTAACTGACAATAAATTAACATTTAAATTTGGAACTAAATAAACATCTCCCACCTTAATATTTGAAGTCTTCTTATTCACTGATAGAGACATATTTACATCACCTATAGTCTCTCTACACAATTCTTCATTATTTGCAGTTGTAATGGTCAATTTTGGAGATTTTCTCTCTGATTGCAATAATTCTTGACTACCTGTCATATGAGCTGAGCAACCTGAATCTAAATACCATTTAACTTCATTTTTCTTTTGTACTGAAAAAGCAGAAAATAATGCGGAATTAGTAGAATCACTATCACTTTTATTTTTATTGACACTGTCACTGTCTTTATAACAGTTGTTCGCGAAATGTCCGTATCTATTACACCGATAGCAACGTACACCTTTAAGTTTGTTTTTATTTAACGATGACCTGTATCTGAAATTGTCTGCGTTCGAACAAGAAGTACCAGCACTATACATTGCTACAGATTTGTCCTGAACTTTAACCACTGAGACATCTTGTAACAGTTTAGTTTTTATGGAATCCGCGGTGATTGGAGTGCCTGAGCTTTCTATACCCATGATCATTGGGATGTAACTGTCCGGTAGTCCTGCAAGTAAAATTGTACCAATCCACTCGTCACTAACTTGTAAACCAATTCCAGATAATTTGTGTGCTGTAATAATAATGGTGTTTACATATTCTTCAACGGAACTGCTATTGTCTAAAGTTGTAGTTATTAGAATTCGGAGTAATCCCACTTTTCTAGTTAGTCCTGTATCCTGAAAAGCATTGGCAAGGTTATCCCAAGCTTCTTTTGCTGTTCTGGTTCTCTGCACGTGGATAAAATTTAACGGATCCACCAGCAATATAATCTTCGATCGTGCTTCAGTAATCTTTTTTACGTCTTGTTCGGTGCCTAATACTGCATCCCACAAATCTTCATGTTCGAGATAAGTTTGTACAGCAAACTTCCAGGTATCACAGTTTTCCCGGCCTTTTAATTTTTCAATTGAAGGCAATTGATAGCTTGAAGACATTTTCCTTTTAAAATGACTAACACTGCTGATCTAAATCTTTGCTTATAGGCCCATAACCTCTTGCAAAGTATTCTTAATAAGGCACAAATATAGATTGATATTTTATTTCTCGATACAACGGTTACAACATACAAAAAATAATGATTACAAATTATATTTGACAATAGTAATCAAAAAGTATTTATAACAAAACAAAAACTAACTACTTAACAACCTTTAGCCACCTCAAATATTTCAACAAAAACGAATAATAATTTAGAAAAAATTAAAAATACTTGGTTGCAAAAACACTCAGTAGAGCTATATTTCGATTGGTAAATAATGGAGATAAAAAAAGGTTAAATGTATTTGTATTAAATTATAAATGAGAAAAAACAAAAAATAAAAAAAATACAAAGGAGTAAAAAACTAAAAAACGGAAGACTAAAGTAAAATTGATAATAATCGAAAAAACTTAAAAATAAAAGAAAAAAGGAAAATCCAAGAAAATATCAAAATAATTAGAAAAAAAAGAATAATGTGGGGAATCGAAAACAACTGAAAAAAAAAACGAAATGAAAAAATTGGAAAATACAAGGAAAAACAATAGTGAAAATAAAATATGATATAATCACCAAAAACAAAAGAAAAACGGGTGAGGGAAAGTATTAATTGATAGGCGGTACACAGTTCTTTGGCTCAGCTAGTATATAATATAAATCTAATGAGATTTGACCCTTAACATTAAACTTTATACTTTATACTAATGACTAACTATATATATATATATATTTTTTTTTATGTATTCAGCAGCCAGTAAGAAATTAAAGTTCTAGAGTTACTTACAGAGTTCTTTTTGTATTTATTGCCGCAAACAACCATGAAACGCAAAAAGGATGTGATTGATCATCTTTGAGAGATCTAAAACTTGGAGTTACCCTCAATCTAGCAAAAACAAACAAACAAACTAACCCGACGTCCTATTTCGACTTCATTATTGACAGAAAGGAGATAGAAATTCTTGGATCTCAGTGAAAAATCTTATAATGTAGGAAGGCTTTTATTTCCTCAATTTCTTTAGAAAAACGTAGAAACTTCAACTATCTCAACATAATAGACATTCTTTGTGTTACGTTGACGTGTCGAGAGAAACATTTTGATTGATAGTAAAACAGAACTGACAAGACTTGCGGCAAATTGTATTTGATTTGGTAGTTAACAAAAAGAATTGAAATATCACAGCGACAAGCACAATATAACTTAAAACATGTATTTTGTATACAAATAATTAATTACAATTCGAAAAAAAAAGTATAGATTAGATGATATGAAAACACAATATAAATTTCTATACCAATTACAATTACATCAAACTAATGTATCCAGAATGCGGTCAAACAATGTGAACACAAATATTTAAGGTGTAGGGGAGGGTGTTTTAAAAGAGCCGAACTCGATTTAACGCGTTTCTTGTATTCCAGCCAAATATCGATTCTACTCCTTAAATGGTAAGACCGGGTAGCTGTGACTCGCCAAAATTTAAAAGTCGTGTGACAATCTTGGATCGAGACACGGGTTGTTAAAAATTTTGCGACCAAAAGATATTTTTTCATGTTTATTTTCAATAATTTATAAAGAATCTGTTTTAGGAAAGTCAATTTTAACTTTCCTACAAGTTGTTACCTATATAAGTAGTCTATAATCCCTGCATTTTTTTGTTAAAGAATTATAATCTAATCTAAGTAAACCTGGCATGGTCCCTCCTGTGGAGCCCCATGTTTATACACTGCTTCCTATGGGAATATTGTGACCAGGTTCGGCACCAAGAGTCCTTACATGCACCTGATGCGTGCAGGACTCTAGTTTGCTCAGCTGAAAATCAACACCACCCTGATCTTCAGGTAGGCTTGAATCCAGGTGTCCCAAGTTCCTTGAGTTACTGTTGCCACACGGCAGTTCCCTTTATAAGAGATTTGATTCCTGTCACTAGGTCCTCAAGGTGGTGATAGGATTCAGGGTTCGTGTCACCGAAGATGAGGAACCGTTTATGATCCAAGGCCTCACACTCGAATAGAGTGTAAGTTGCCGTCTCATCGTCCATGGCGCACAATCGGCACGAGGTGGGTTCCTGTGTAAGAATCCCCATCCCCTAAAGAATTATAAGTAAGAGCTTTATTTTTAAGTTTATATTGGTAAAAGGTATATGCTGTGAAAAAAACACTTTTAAATACCACGAAAGAGCCAGCTCTTTCAAAGTATTTGCTTTAAAGAGCTTGGAGTGGAATTTAAGATTCAAGAAAAACTGAAAAACAAAAACAAGACACTAATTACCATGAAAACTGGAACTAAATATTTAAACTTTTAGTAAGCAATTGAAAAGAAGAGAAGAAATAGGTGATAAGTCGAGTGACCCAAAAAAAAAGATAATCTGGCCAATACGTACATAAAATATTCAAAACTAAAAATACGCGATTTAAATTTATTACTTTGAGAACAAAGCAATAGATGCCCCGGAAGTTGTTAATATTTAACGTATTTATGTTTTCTTTACAGTTTTGACGAGACAAGTATAAATAAATAATGATAATATTAAATTAAGGTATCTGCAATTAATTTTCTATGAAATAAATATATTTTAAACTAGCTGTACTCGCGACGTCGTTCGCTTTTTTAAATATCTTTAATGTACAGAATTTTTATTTCTACAGTTTTATCAATTTTAACTGGATTTAAAATCTCTTCTCATAACCCTTTTAGTTTTTCTTCCAAACACTTGGAGCGCAGGGATTGCGGGATGACTGTTTTACATTGTACCTAATCATCTGTAGGATATAGTAATTTGTATGTCATTTGTACATGTACTTGCGATAAAAAAACAACGATGGCGCGTTTTAATAACCTCGTAGCGCCATCTAGTTTCGAATATGAGAATTAAATTATAGCACGTATGTATGCATGTTGTGTATTATTTCAGTGTTTTTTTTTAAATGGATCAATGATATACTTTCATACAAAATCTGACCCCTTCAATGGCCAGTGAAAGGGGTGGGGGGAGAAATTTTTATGCCTACACCAGATGTTAAGTTGAAAGAAGAAAAATACAACTGTAAAAACCGCATTCGAATCGGATCAGTAGTTTTCCTGTGATGCGCGCTCAAACATACAGACAGACAGACAGACAAAAAAATCTAACCACATTTTTGGGTTCTATATCGATGTAGTAACACCCCTTGCTAATTATTTTTTTAAATATCTTTAATGTTCAAATTTTTCATTTCTTCAGTTTTATTATAGGTATTATAGATAAATTGTAATAAAACACACATGAAAATTTATCCAAGAAATCAGTATCAATTTATAGCTATGAAAAAAAACGATTCCAAGCATTGAATTTAACTAGTTACTATCTTTAAACTGGATTAAACCACAAGCGACTGCCATCAAATGCAAAAAATGCGATATAAATAGAAACTAATTAAATGCAAATGAGTTGCCATTTCATTTTCGCTCCAATTTAACTCCGTTAAATATTTAGTTCAGATAATCCATTGGTCTGCGAAGCGGGAACGTTTTTCTGAGGTCGCTGTTAAATTATAATTATAATATATTATAAATCGTTTAAAATCTGAACAATAGAAAAGAGAAATGGAAAAGTAGAATAAAAGAGCATTTATATTCTCATTTTAAATATTTTCTCACCATTTAAACTAGTGCTATATTTAACTTTTTGAATCTAAGTATATACGTGGTCTGCCGAAAAGTATCAGACCTGCCTTCATATCTCCGCTCTGTCGATATTTTTTCGTCATCGGTCTAGTGGCTTTTAAAGTTGTTTTTTATTCAATTGAATAACACACTCTCAGTTTCTTTAAGCTGGTGTTCTTTGAGCGGTTTTTTTAATAATAAAAGTCACAGAAGGCTATGTAGGTGGTTGGTGAAACAGTAGCTACGATATTGTGTTGCGTTAAAACTGCTGCATATTTTTTTTATAAGATTCGTCAAGTTTGCTGGCGCCACATATAAGGCCCTTGCCTTCTTATCGCACCACGTAATCATCCTAGGATTTAAACGTAATATTCCATATTATATATCTAATTATTGGTGCATATTGCATATAAGTGCATAAAACCTTCATTTAAAAAAATATAATTAATATTGACTGAACATTGCTCTGTAATTGTGTTTTTTTTTGCATTAGTTTGAACGAGAACTTCCAGTCCAATCTGGAACTGGAAATTTGGGGTGAGGCGAGCTAGTGCTCTGCTAGCACTGAGGCCACATATGGCCAATTGTGCATTATCGCATGTGTAGGGATATCCTCACCTCAGGCTGTCACCAGGCCTAGAGATTTAAAATAGGTGATGAGGCTCCCGAGGGAGATCTCTCTGACATCGGCTGGTGTAAGCCAGTACTCGTCCAACACGGATCTTCTAATTTCAGAAAAAACAGAGCAGTCATACATTATATGTTCTACTGTTTCCTCTTTTTGTTTGCAGCCTCTGCATAGCGGCGATTCTGCTAATTTCCTCCTAAAAAGATGTTGTCGTAATTGGCAGATTGGCAGTGACCTGTTAAGATTTCCACAGCTGTTCGAAAATTTTATCTTGTCAATGCCTTAAATTTTTTGCTAATTCCTCGCCAGGATGAGGTAATAACTCTCTGGCCAGTCTACAGTTCGTAGTTTCATCCCAGCACTGTACAAAGTTTTGGCGAGAGTGTTGTTTGATAAGGTCCACGACAGCGGATATTGTTAGCTTGGTAGATAGGCGAGAGCCAATATATTTGTAGCCCGCAGCCCTCCTTGTTAAATATTTCGCGATGCGGTTGCTTTTGGAGTTCCCATGTCCTTTGATCCAGCTCAGAGTGACCACGTTATTCTGGCTGGCCTTAGCTAGAGATTGGTGACATTCTAGTACTAAACTTGAAGTGATACGTGGTCTATTCAAGGTCAGTAGTGCTTGTCGGCAGTCTGTGTATATATTTACATTCCTGCCTGTGATATTCCTATTGATTAATTCTTTTGCATCTATGGTTATGCCTGTGAGTTCTGACTGAACAACACTTGACAAGCCATCCATAGCCCATTTCATTTTAAGTTTCAATGATCTAGAGTAAATTCCACATCCCACACCTTGCTTCGTTTTTTATTCATCCGTGTAGGCGTTCAGAACCTTTACTACGTTGGGGTCTGCTGTCTTGTTTCTTAATATTTTGTAGGGTTTGACAAAGACAAAGACTTTTAATGCGAATATTGTGGTTTTATTTTAGAATCATAACAATAGAGACTAGATTAGTTACCAGTAATAACCTTTTAATAGTATCTCCTATGGTTGAAATGCACAGTTACAAAATTGTAATAAAAAAGAGGCTCAGTGCATTAAAATACAATTTAATTAAAATTAGCCTAAGCGCTTTCGCCGATTAAGGCATCTTCAGAGCCTTCTACAATTATAAAACAAAGTTTTTATAACATCTTAAAAGTTTTTATGACGGTTTTTATAAACTTACTTGTCAGAAAGCGTAGTTATCCGATAATGTCATCAAATTAGTTAAAAGGAATATTAGACACACACAACATTTAAACACCATATGATGTCATAAGACATATAAAAATTTTTTTGTTTTTACATTTTTAAAGATTTTTAAAAAACACATCTCATCATGTGGTCATTTTTGAAGGAAATGAACGTAAAATGGTGTATCCGGCAGTTAAGCTGACAGATACAGTGACTGATGACAATATTACCAACTTAGGTATGGAAATTACTAAAATATATTAAGTTCCTGTTCAGAAACAATATTCGATAGACTTGGGCGCTCAAAGTTAAGAGATTTAAAAATGGGATTGAAACTGTTGCAATTCAAATCGACCTGTTTATTGCAATTATTGGGGTTATTTTTAAGTTCTCTGGTAATTTCTAAATCCTCTATTAAACTAAGTTTCAAATCAAGTGAGTAATTGGTGTTATATTCATGTATGATTGAAGAGTTGTTAACTTGATTGAAATTGTGATTATTAAAATTTAAGTGATCTCTAAAACTGGATTTTTTAGAAGCATTAAAGTGTTCTTTTAAACGAGTATGTAGTGGTCTAATTGTTTTACCCACATATGAAGCAGAACAATCGCCACAATTAAGTTTGTAAATACCGCTCTTTTGTAGGTGATTAGTTCTTTTGTCTTTGGTATTGACCAACATGCTACCTATATTATGTAGAGGTTTAAAAGATTAAATTAAGATTAAACCTCGTTTAAAAGAACACTTTAATGCTTCTAAAAAATCCAGTTTTAGAGATCACTTAAATTTTAATAATCACAATTTCAATCAAGTTAACAACTCTTCAATCATACATGAATATAACACCAATTACTCACTTGATTTGAAACTTAGTTTACTAGAGGATTTAGAAATTACCAGAGAACTTAAAAATAACCCCAATAATTGCAATAAACAGGTCGATTTGAATTGCAACAATTTCAATCCCATTTTTAAATCTCTTAACTTTGAGCGCCCAAGTCTATCGAATATTGTTTCTGAACAGGAACTTAATATATTTTAGTAATTTCCATACCTAAGTTGGTAATATTGTCATCAGTCACTGTATCTGTCAGCTTAACTGCCGGATACACCATTTTACGTTCATTTCCTTCAAAAATGACCACATGATGAGATGTGTTTTTTAAAAATCTTTAAAAATGTAAAAACAAAAAATTTTTTATATGTCTTATGACATCATATGGTGTTTAAATGTTGTGTGTGTCTAATATTCCTTTTAACTAATTTGATGACATTATCGGATAACTACGCTTTCTGACAAGTAAGTTTATAAAAACCGTCATAAAAACTTTTAAGATGTTATAAAAACTGTGTTTTATAATTGTAGAAGCCTCTGAAGATGCCTTAACCGGCGAAAGCGCTTAGGCTAATTTTAATTAAATTGTATTTTAATGCACTGAGCCTCTTTTTTATTACAATAACCTTTTAAGGCACATAATTTTCATTACTGACCATTTAAAAGTTTTCCTAAAGCTTTGGTTTCCTAGGATCGCGGTGCCGCAATAAAGCGGCCGTAATTTGACGGCCGTTTTTTATCAGCGTTCAAGACGGCCGCTATCGGTGAGCACAGATGTAAAGTAAGAGCTCAACGTTATTGACCGCCTAAATCCATTTTTGTATTTGCTTTCGTTTTGTGTGTTTATATTTTGTTTTATATTTTGTGTTTAGTTTCATTATTTGACAATAATTACAGTGTTTCTGTATTAAAAGCAAAAAATGGATGATTTGGACTTGGCAATGATAATATTTTTGGAAGAAGAGCTTTATTGCGTCACCGCTATCCTAGGAAACCAAAGCTTTACACTTTATATTATACAAAAGTTCATGACTTTTCACAAAATCAATTAATACTTCATCTTCCTCCTATGTCCAGGCTACATTTCTGTAAATATTCGACATATTTTTAATGTTTCCAATTCCCAATTGAATAAAAATAAACAAACTCAACACCGCACCGGAGATAAAAAACGTTGCACGCACTGTCTTCCACCGTTATGACGACCGTCACCAAAATGACGGTGCCGCTTTATTGTGTAGCGATGTTGCCCACCGTTTCCTTAAAAACCACGCGCGGTAAAAATAAGAACAACGTTTTATAGCGGCCGTTATATTACGGCACCGCTTTCCTAGGAAACCATAGCTTAAGCGATTTATAAGTGAATGTTTTTCTGTTCTGCACCGAGCAATTTTCGAATAAAGTTTGCACACACGGTTTTGGCTTGCGATTAAAGGGCCATTGACCCTTGACCATTGACTGTGTCCGAATAAGAAGATTATGTTAAAATAAAAAAATAAAAAAATTTGGAAAATTTTAACTTATTTTAAATTATCCGGTTATATTTTCAATGATATCTAAATGATTTATATTTTCTTGGTAAGGGTGCAGAATTTGTTCCTGTTTGTGCGCAGGTCTGTGCGCATTCACAAATTGATCTGAATTCTGCGCGAGAAATTCAAATTTGCATGCATTGTTGCCAGATCCATTGCATATCTGTAACAATCGGAAACTTGTGAAATACTGAAATACCACAAAATATAGCATTAAAAATACGGTTATACTAATTATCATGTTCTGTCCAATGGGCCTAAATTTATGTGTTAGATAAAAGGTTTTGTAAACAAACATTTTGGTTAGAATTTCTATTTAAAAATACTTTTTTTTAAGTAAGTATGTATGTTCAAAACTGTTAAAAGATTAAGTTATTTGGATTTTAGTGTTAATTATAGGCCAAGTTGTAATGTAATATTTAAATCAAAGTTAAAAACAAAATAATAGATTCCCTAGAAGGCTACAAAACATTTTAATAGTCTTTTAAAAACAAGAAAAGTTTTAAAGCTGTATTGAATGAATTTATTGTATTAAGATCAGAGATTTATCCATATGTGTATTTGAAAAACGTTACAAAATATTCAGTATACTCTTCAGAGTAAGAAACTCGTTAGAATAGGTTAAAATGTCCGATTTTTACTGTGTGAACCTTCCACAATAGCTTTATGTAATCATTTGGTTTCATACGCCAATCTAATTCCATATTAACCAATATGTACATCGGAATTTAATGAATGAATTTAAAAGAAAATTTGGACAAAAAGATGCGGATGATATCTGTTTACTGCACCTTAGTTATAGTAATTGAATTTTAATAATAAGGGTCTACAAAAAAAAAATGTAACAATGTTTATTGTACAAAAAAAAGTAAAAATAATAAAAACATAACATTTTATTTTCAATATAGTTTATAAAATTTAAGGTTACTCTGTATAAACGTATTAACAAATAATATCATTCATCATTTTTGTACATAGATTAAGACCTTTCAGAATTCGGCCGGATACGAAATGCCTCCCGAAAAAGGGTTTCTTACCTGTCGCTAAAAGGGTCACATACGAATTGCCTCCTAAGCTCTAAATAAATTACCAGCTTCTAATCTTTGTACGAAGGTGAGACGTTGCCAAACTTTCGTCCTTTTATAGAATTTCGTTAATAACTCAATATTAACCATTATTTTTTGGTTTTAATATTTTGATTATTTTGATCAAAAACATAAAGACATGATAAGTATTTTATACATTTATTAAAACAAATCATCAGCAGAAACTTACAAAATTACATAATATTATCATCGCAGAAAATTTAAAAACACCAATTTTTAAGAAAATTACGACTCAAACAATAAAATTCAGTCTGCAGACTGAACTATTCAATTTTATATACAAATCATCAGAAGAAATTTACAAACTTACAAATTATTTTTCCTAAATTTGTATGACACTAGTTTCACAAATTCTAATTTATTTATTGTACCTTCTCTTAATTGTAATATTTTTTCATTTACAAAATTGATTTTTGCTGTACTTTCCTCAACAATTCTTTTTGGTACCGAGACAGAATTTATTTTAATATAGGTATTTATTTGAAATTGTAAAATAATCTCAATAAAATTATTTATATTTGGATGAGGGCAGTAGAAAGACGAGTTATACTTGGAATGGAAACTTTCACATGGGTTTGTGGTTCTTTCTAAAGATGAAGAGTGCTCAGCCCAGAGATGTGGCGGAAATTTCGAATTTTCCGATATATAATTATCCACAAGATAATCACAAAACTGAGTGACCCTTTCATCGACTGGTTTAATTTCGGACAAATCTATTGCAAAAAAATCGCCAACTTCTTCAGGATCTAAGAATGATAGGCCAAAAATATATGACAGAAAATGGGTAATTTCACTTGAGTCAGCACCTTTTTTCTGGTATTCTGGAGCTAAGCCCAGTGCTTGAAGCTTTCTATACCAAGCCTGACCCAAATGAAAACGACATCCACGAAGATCTGCTTCAGGGAATGCCTTACGGATACCATTATGTATAGAAATTTCAAAGTCTGAAGTTATTACTTTAGGGGATACAGGGCAATTGAGTTTAATACATTCTTCTATGATATATTTAAACACGAGATAATAAGAAGATGACTTTTTATCTTCAAGTAAACAGAAGACGAGAGGAATATAATGTCCATTTTTTAAGCCATGTATAGTGAACAATTGGGTGAAAAAGCGAGGACAGTACTCAAAAGTTCCGTCGACATACCAATTGGAAACAGTCGAAAGAAAAGAAAGATTTGAAGAACAGGATAATATAACAATGTGATTATCTTTGTCATTTTTAATTATAAAATTTTCGTTCCTATTTGTAATAATCGAAGTTGAATCGATAGCAATATGAAATTCAGATATACTTTTAGGAAGTTTAATTAAAGAATTAGTTGTTCTAGCGTAATATAAATTCTGTCTCACCCTATAGATATCGTTGGTAGTAAATGTCTCTATATTCGTCTTCTTAAGTTCTTTACATATGAGCTTCATTGGTTTTTCGTTGATATCTTCCACGGCTGCTCTTTTTATCGAATTGCTTACGGCTTTCCTATTGGACACTTCGGCAGACAACTTCTCGTGATTGTGATCTAATATCGACTCAATTATCGAATTGTCACATCCCTGCGTTTTCACAAATGCTTTGCAGGTTTTCTTAGTACATGTCCATCGCTTTACCGTATCTTTGGCCAACATTTTTTGAAAACCGAATGTGAAACCATCAATTGATATTAAAGGTTTGCCCTTTTGACTCGAACACATCGTTGATTCCATTATTTCGAATATTATAACTTAATCCACTTAAACACAATTTGAACTTAAAATTGACAAACTGATACAAGCTTTAAATCGACAAAACTGAGACAAGAACTAATAAACTTGAAGTATTTATACAAAAATTCAGTGATCACATAATTATAGAAAGAATATTTATTATAAACAACTAATTACCAGATTTAGTAGGTGCAAACTACCCTATTCATGGAATAGATTAGAGATTAGAATCGTGTTAGATCAAAACAATTAGAATACTTAGTGTAGGTACATCGGCTTTATTTTTAATGGTAAACAATTTTATTTTCTAAACAAAAATGTACACTGATTAAGTAATCACATCATTATAGAAAGGATATTTATTATAAACAACTAATTACCAGATTTAGTAGGTGCAAACTACCCTATTCATGGAATAGATTAGAGATTAGAATCGTGTTAGATCAAAACAATTGGAATACTAAGTGTACTTCGGCTTTGTTTTTAATTGTAAACAATTTTATTTTCTAAACAAAAATGTCGTACTCTGAAATATTTTGTTAACAGATTTTATGTACAGTGCATAAGAATTAGAAAAATAAAAATAGATATATATTTACCTATTCAAATTATAATTTGGCAACATTGTGTCATTATACAAAGATTAAGCACACAAAATATTACCATAAATGATTAAGGACCCGGAGGCATTTCGATTGTACCCGGGAGGCATTTCATCTATGAAAATAGGTACCTGAAAAAACGGGAGGCATTTCGATAACACCGCAGAATTCATCAAAAGTTTGTTAAACATGATACATTAAAATATGAACTATTCCAACTACAATTCTTATTCTATAAAATATGTATTCTAAAATAACTGAAAGTTTTCTACTTTGTATATGACTAATAATATTTATTGTAATTAATATTATACATTTGGGTTCAATAGGCTTGCCTCAGCCCTTCCTGTAAAATAATAATAATAATATATAAATTTTTTAATACAATTGGACATATCAAGAATTCATGATTTTGTATGTAATATTACTATCAAAACACTTAAAGTAACAGTTAACACCCTAAAATTCTATTAATTAATCTAGAAATGAAAAAACATTTTATAAATTAACACGCACATTTATAATGTACACAAATGGAAACTAAAAAGATAAAAACAAAAAAAATGATTCTTCAATTAAAAAACTAAACAGGATCACAATAAAAACAGTTTTCTTTACATTTAATAAGTTTATAACTGAGAACACGCATATATTACTATAAATAAATAAAGCATTACACAAATATTGAATAAATTTCAAAATACTTTGTGGCCAATATATATATTCCAAAAAATTTAAGTATTTATGAAAAATAATTTCCAAATAAAAAATCCAAAGTAACACGTTTTTGAAATTTTTTTTCTAAAATCGAAAAGCAGAAAATTTTTATGAAAATTAACATAGACGTAGACGAGATTATCATATTTTTTAGTTTACTGCCGACTTACTCAGTATATTTAAAAATACATCACGAAGCTATACTTCTTGATGATACACATCTATGGGTGTGTTCGTTTAAAATAAATTAAACGCGGGTGATTTAAACCCTATTTAAAAAATATTGTATTAGGTATTTTGTCTTATAAAAATACAACATATTTTTTAATTTTTTTATTATATGTACAATAATATCTACATAAAGTGTTTAAGTATATAAGTATAATTCTATGCACGTAAAGTAAGTAAAAAGTTTAAGATAAATGTTTAAAACCAATCTGTTTGTATTGTCAGCTAACCTAGACCGAGGCCACAAGGATCTGGGGGAATAACAGCGAGGTTAATTTTATCAAGAAGTTTTAAGTCGTTAAACTATGAGATATTAAAAATATACGATTTTATATTATATATTCAATTTATTATACATAATTTATATTAATATGATCTGTGTCACAATAATAAAGTTTTTTTCGGTATTGATCTATATTTTATTAAATATTTCATCGATTCTAATATTTTATGGCCATCAGAACAATTATATGTTAATACAAGCTAATTTTTAAAAAATGCAAAACGAATTAGGACTTAGAGTAGATAATACTACTCGTTTAAAACACTTCAATTTGTCCAAGTAAACAAATTCTAGCCATCGTAAATTTGAACGCGAGAGTTGGCAACAGCGCTCGCCATAGTCAATCTGACTTTAAAAGCGCGTTCTGTCTGGGTACAAATTCTGCACCCTTACCATTTTCGGTAATTTTATTATTTTAATTACCAACTTGTTTAATTACACAGTCTATACTGAGCATGCCTTTTGCACATTCAGAGAAATTTAGCCATGCCTCATTATAAGTTACATTTAAATTTTAGCAGGTTCAATATACCCGCCCGGATGGCAGTACTGGTTGACAAACTTCTGCAGTCGCTTAGCCAAATTAATTTAAAAAGCACTTTTAATACATTAATTGCTTTGTGTTAATATTTTTAGGAACCCTGTATGCATTTTAAGCAGTATTTAATGTATTGCAGCAAGTATACAGTGTGTTTCTTAAGAAAAGGGAAATAGATAAATAACAGATAATACCATGTTAATGGTTGGTTAAAAAAATATTGTGTTTTGATCTTCTATTCAAACAGATCACTGCAGTAAAAGTTTTAAATTCAGATTTAAGTAATTGGTCCAAATTTATACACGAATTATGAAAAAACATATCAGGTTTGGAAAATAGTTTTCATTTAAATACCGACAGCTTGCCTATATTTTTAAAAATTGGATATGTAAGATCAAAAACTAATATAAAATTTGGAAAAAAAAAACATTAGATTTATCATGTTGATCGAAATATAAGACATCATGAAAATTTAATTTTTCTTTTGAAACCTTATATAAATTTATTATACGTATATACATAAAAAAACTAAACAGATATTTGTAACAGGGAAAATAAAAACAAAATTATCCTCTCGAAGAAATAAACTTCAGAAGACCTTATAATTAAAGTAAAAAAATTCAATCAACTCTTCCAGGAACAACTCTTTCATCGCTAATTAACTTTTAAAAGTTGCTTTCTTAAAAAAAGCTCTTAATTACAAAGTTTAAACGTTTTAACGTTAATATCTTTATACTTAAAGCGATCCCAGAAGTATTGATAACCACAAAATATACTAGAGCCTGAGGATTTTGAAGATTAAAGGCGCTTGATTCATTAACTAGTTTAAGTTTTATCATCTGTTAATAGTCAAGTTTATTTCTACTGTTCCGTTTTTTTGTACAAAAAATGCTAATGTTTATTCTGCAAAGAATTACAAAAAATGCAGGTCAATTAACAGTTAATCTGCTTGGCATCTGGTTAAAAGCAATCATTTTTAATTAAATGGATCTTAATATAAATATCTGAATTTGATTTTATATTAATCGAACAATGACTGAACCATCATACTTTTTTGCAAAGTTTGAAGTTGTTATAAACAATATACATTCGTATTGGATAGATACTAAATACTTAAATGAAATACAATGTTTTAGAATATGACTAAATGATTTTAGAATCAATGAACATTCGTGAATAGGTTTTAGATAATTATTTTTATATTATTTATACTATAATGTAACTTTTGTTATGTTCTTACTTATTCACAAACCACTTCTACAACAAAACAAACTGAAACACTAATGACTGTTATGAAAACTATAACATACTTTTACGAGCCGATCCGGACCTGTCGCAAATCAGACACAAATGTCAATTGATGTGATGGTGCATTATCGTGCAACAAGCGCCAGCTTCCTTCTTCGCGATATTCTGGCCGAACACGACGAATACGCGAGAGCAAATTTTTCATAACACCATGATAATACACAGTATTAACCGTTTGGCACGTTGGAACGATTTCTTTGTATATACTTTACTTCGAATAGTAGAAACAAATCAACATTGTCTTCACTTTTGATTTTGACAAACGGCGTTTTTTCGGATTTGGCTCCCTTAAGTGCTTCCATGCAGAACTTGGTTTCGGGATCGTATATTCGAAGCATTTTTTGGTCATCCGTAAGCTTGTGCGAAGCAAACCGTGAACACACTTTTCTCATGATAAAATTCCCAGTCAAAATTCGATAGACCGAATTGATGTGAGATATTTAATTCCATTTGCTTTATCTCAATGAAGATTTTGGCTCATTTTTGATAAACAGACCTACTTTTTCGACCGTTCCTGGCGTAATCACAAATTTCGACTGGCCAACATCTAGCCGCTAACGACCGTCTTTGAACCGTGAAAACCACTAATATGGACTCGGCTACGAAATAAAAAATCCTGTTCGATGATCTTTTTTCGACCGATGTAAAAAAGGTACTGTCACTTTGAGTGCGATAACTCGGCGTGAAGTGTTTTGATTGTCATAAAATTTTGACACAACATCAATGAATGACGTACCTACTTATCGAAAACCATCTCCAATAACAGATGGCGCTTCTAGTACCGGATATTTCCTGTTTACCCTGCGACAGACCTCGTATATTAAAATATTCTCTTTTATATTATAACTACATTTTGTGTCCCAACAGTTTTAACAATCATTTTAAAATATGTATGTAGTTTAATACTGTATTATATGTCTATACATATTAAAATTCGTTTTATCAATATAAAGAATGGTAATGGTTTTAAACCATAAATACTTACAATACACAGAGCAATAAATGCCCAAGTAGAAGCAGATACTTACCTGAAAACAAAGAAATAAAAATTAACATATTTTTATACTTAAATAAAATATATTCAGAATTTTCTTTTTGCAGATCACGTACAATGCTAATATAAACGTTAAACTTATTGTACAAACAAAATAAATAAGTACTAAAATTCCAAAGCAGTAACATAATATATAAAATTTTTTTTAATAATTCTAAAATCTTAATGTGCCATGTAAATTATAGGTGTATAAAATTATTTTATGCACAATATTCACAGTCATGAAAGTTTTTGTTTAAAATTTTTTAAACACATAGGTTTATTTTTAAAAATTATTTAAAAATATACCATATAGTTGAAAAGTAGCCACTTTCAACCTTTTAAATTCCGGATTACTTGACTGTTATAAAGCATTATGTTTTGGGAAACTATTAAAACCATAAGGGCGTGTTTACATGAGGCCAGTGACTGGCGTCAGTCTCACTAGCATGCCAGCGCTGGCATGGTACTGGCATCATGTAAACACTTTCTTGTGCCAGTCCAGCGCTGTCTGCCAGTGCTGTCTCGAATAGAAAGTTGGTCTATTTTTCATGCCAGTGGCCCTCGTCCGCGTCCCCTCCAACCCCGCGCCAGTGGTTGTAGACACGTGTAAACACAGCGTTCCAGTGACTGGCGTACATGTGAAGGGTAAACTTTACCAAGTAGGAACTAGGGTTCCAGTGAGACTGTCGCTAGCTACTGGATACGTGTAAACGTACCAGTCCAGCGCTGTCCTAATCAAGCACTGGCATGCCAGTAAGATCCCTGCACGTACATGCAGCGAAAATATCGAGTTATCGTGAAGGTATGTAGGAAGGAGAGTCTAATTTTCGACCAGCTTAGATTGCTTAGAAAGAAACAGTACATTATATCACAAAGAACGAATTTGAATCATTCATCTCTTCCCAAAGGACGCAACTCTTCAGAGGATTTATTGCATTCATACTGAGTAATGTACACTATTTTTCTTTTTATCAGGTAACAAATTTCTTATCAAATCCGCGAAGTAAAATGCGTAGCAAAAAAAGCTACACAAAAACATGCACATGGGATGGAAACATCTACTTTCAACGAAAATATGTAGGGAATTTTTGACTAGATGGGGAGGAAAAAATGCCCACATGGAAAAAAGCCCACACGGAAAAAAAGCCCACACGGAAAAAAGCCCACACGGAAAAATGCCCACACGGAAAAATGCCCACACGGAAAAATGCCCACACGGAAAAATGCCCACATGAAAAATGCCCACACGGAAAAATGCCCACATGGAAAAATGCCCACATATCATACATATCTCGGCAAAAGTACTTTCTTCCTTGATATGTAATTTATTATTTCCAGACTATTAAAAAATGGAAAATAGGTAATTGGTAATCTGGATTACAAGTGGTCACATTCAATTTGACTTGATTTTTATATCCATATAATTTTCATTCCATTTAACTTAATTTTTATATACATATAATTCATTAATCAAAAAAGAGTTGTCAATATAGAAAATTATTAGTTTTAAATTAGTTTAGCACGCACATGACAAATAACCATAGTGGCCATAACAATTTCAAAGATTTTATATAGTGTTTCACACCACAAACAATTTCTCAGTAAAAATATTGATCCCATCTACACGTCATCAATTAATTTTTCAAGTATAGTTTCTGCAATAAATTTATTACCATTGTATCTTACCAAATATATTTTTATGACGAATCTCTGAATATTGTACAATGTAGCTATTTCTAAAACTAGTCACTCCTTTTTTTCTTGGATACGTCAGTAATACACATGAAACAACGAATTATAAAAAACACAAACACGTTTATACGAAGAGAATGAGCATAAAAACCAATCATTTATGGAACTACAGCATAAAAAAGGATGACTAATAGATATAGAGAGATGCATTACCTCCTGAATGGTAATCTATACATTTTTTCCACTTATTTGGTCAAAAATTAATCCCGATATGTGTTTAGTCCCTGCCTGGACATGCAGCGAAAACGTCGACTTTCGTTGGAATATAGGGAAGAAAGTCGAATTTTAGACCAGGATGAAATAAAATAGTTCATTGTATGACAAGGAACAAAATCAGCAGATAGTTGCCCCCGAGATAAATTTGAGAGACATAATTCGCTAGAGAAATGATAGACTTTCGTCATGAGTAATGTACACAGTTTTTCTTTCTATTCGAATACAGTCGTAGTCAGAGCTTATCTTGACATTTATTATGTTTCATACATGTAGTAATATGCAACTTGAATATTGCCTTCCGAAGAAAGTAGGTATTTAGAGGAAAGTAGAATTTTTAACTGGAGTATAATGAAAAGCATTTAACCATTACCTTTAAATTCAATTATTTGTGAATGAAATGATTATTTTTGTGTGAAAGGTAAAGCAAAGCCGTAATTTTGAAAAGTTATATGTGTTAAAAAAATAAAAAATAAAACTTTGTGTTTATACTGCATTTTGTACAGTCTATGTTTAGTGGTATTTGGAATATCAACAAAAACAAGTTTCTATTACGTACCTCTTTAAAATTTGTGAACTTATTTCAAGTATATATTAATCTATTACGATGGTAATAGGATGTATTCAAAAACTAGTATTTAGTAATTAGCAATGCGTATTGCTCCTGTACAGATTCATAACAGTAGCTTTATGAAGCTTACAAAGTTAATTTCTGTTCCCACACTTTCACATGTCCTTACAAATCCTTTAATCTCGTTGAGCCGGTAAGGGTGTTGCCGTAGACTCGTTACAGGTGCTCGAATCGCGAACCAATTCCAACACTGTCACCTTTAGCATATACTTAAGGGCTCTCTTAGGTATACTATCTATGTTTTCTGTACATGTACAGTGTCGCTGTAATCTTTAATTCATCTCTCTCTCTCTGCTTTGGAATTGTGTTGTAATTTCGAGGCTAAGCAGAGTAATGAGTCATCTGTATTCACTTGACATCGAACAACACTAGGGTGCAAAGGGATAAAGGAAGAGGAATTATTTACAAAATAAAAGGTTACTAGATTAGGTTATGGGATCAGTATTGATTTAGGTTCAAAGGGTTATTGTACTGTGATTAACTAATTTATATAAATTTTAGGTAATATTTAATTTTGGGATCCTAGTGTTATGCGCATGACCACGTGAATTCAAAATGTATGTACTATTTCGAGCGCTGTTGTCAAATCTCGCATTCAAATTTACAGTGGACTTGGACAACTTGCGAATGTTTTAAACGAGCACTATTACCTACTACATACCAGTTTTTATTCTCTTTGCATGTTTTAAAAAAATTGCTTTATTTTATATAGGTATATTTGTTCTGATGGCCATAAAATATTAGAATCGATGAAATATTCAGTAAAATATAGATCATATAGAACGAAGAACAATGTTATTATTGTGGCATAGATCATTCGTACATATTTTAATATCACATCAAATTTCTCTTTCTACCGGATGCGGATAGTGATAGTTTTGACACTTATTGTGCCCTACCAAGGGCGCTAACATTTAAATGATTTAAATGTTGCGCTAACGTTATTTAATATAAATTTATTGTATAATTTATTATATATATTATATACATTAAATATAAATTATGTATAATAAATTTAAATATATAATATAAAATTGTGTATTTGTTGTCTCATAGCTAAACGGGTAAAACAACTTGATAAAAATAACCCCTTTGTTATTCCCTCAGATCCTTGTGGCCTCGGTCTAAGTTAGTTGACAATACAATACATTTGGGTTTCAAAATTTCAAGTAAATCTATGATATCTCATTATAAACATTTTAGATACTTTACGTGGATAGGATTAAATAAGAGTAAGTGATTAGCACATTAATAGAATTTTCGAAGATAGTTTCATAGTTTCATTTATTTATACTTCACCAACTGAAACACATTATAGGTAGATATGATTGTAAATATAGTAAAAAAACTGAAAATATTTTGTATTTTTATAAGATAAAATACCTGATACAATATTTTAGCCAGTAGGGTTTAAATCACCCGCGTTCAATTTATTTTAAACGCATATACCTTTTTCGAACCATATTTAAATAATCTATACTCTATAACTCTATTTAAAAACTAGGAGGAGTGATTTGAAAAGCCAGACTTACAGCCAAAAAAGTTACTAAAAAATTTACAAGGCGGCAAATTTAAATACATTTCTTTTATTTAAATAAAATTGAAAATAAATGTTTATGGGCACTTTCTATATGGTCTAAGATGGTCACAAAGTAAACTTACAATAATTATATTAAAAAATTCTAACCAACATGTTTGTTTACAAAACATTCTACCTAACACTTCAATTTAGAGTCATGGACAGAACAAGAAAATCCGTAAGTTTTTATGCTTTACTATAACTTACTAGAACAACATGTTTTATGGTATTTCAGTATTTTTACAGGTTTCCGATTATTACAGATATACAATTAATCGGGCAACAATGCATGGAAATTTGAATTTCTCGCGCAGAAATGAGGTGAATTTGGGTTTTTATTTCAATGCGCAGAGACCTGCGCGGTCAGACGTGTTTAGAAGGATCCGGAAATCAAACATAGCCAAATTTTATTTTAATTGTTTTTTAATAATGTTAATTAAAGGTACGGTTTTAAATTGGAAATATTAGGTATATTCTAAAAAATTAATATAAATTATTCTAAAATTTGTTTGATGTTACAGAACAATTAAAATAACTTCTGCTGTTTGAATCATTAAATTATGAATTTTGTTTTCCGTAGTTGTTAAATTTTAACATTTAATACTATTTATTTTAATTTTAATAGTAAGTAGGTACTTTTAGTTTAGATATGTATTTCGCCATTTTAGTCATTTAAATAAATACACAATTATGACTTGTTAATTTCAATATTAAATAAACAAAATCAAATAGCAAATCAGTTATTTTACGCGCCAAAATGGAACTAAAATGAAGGCTCAGCATAGCAAGAGGTGTAACAACGAGACCAACGGTCGCCGTGAACTGATCAAATTATCAGAAATCTATTCTCGTATCGCAACGGTTTTTGCTACATTCTAAAGTAAAAAGCACGGGTATATTCTCCGAAACAAAAGAAGTTGGGTTGTTTACGCGCTCAAAAACGAGAATTCTGTAAACAAAAACTTATAATAACTTCTATATGAAGAGAGGTAATAAAAACAGATAAGAGATATCTTAGTTTTTAAAAACAAAGAGACCGTTAGAAAACAGAAAAGAGTTGTTCTGTCTCCAAAAGTATGAATAAATATAAAAGGTGAAATAACAGAACTACAGCCTTAATATCTTTAACATATGTTAACATGTTAAAAATTTAATAATATCATTGACAGCGAAAATACAAATATTAATGTAATAAACATACCTAATATAAAAAATGAAATTGAAAAAAAGACAATTTAGCCAAGTAAGGCAGCTGGTGGCTTAATGACATTTTGTCCCATATGACAGATTTATTTCATTATATTTTTAATTCGATTTTTTTGGTTTTTTATTTAATTATTTTCAAAATAATTACTAATTATATTAAATAAAATTTATTAATATTTTATTCTAATAGTGATATTCAGGTGTAGAAAAAAAGTTATTATATGGATATACTTAAAATCGCTGCAATAAAAACATTATAATCTAGTATTTAAAAACTGCATTTCAACTAGTAATAACTATTCCAATAAAAAGAGTTTTAAGTACTCTGTGTATGTGTTGTAATGGAATTACATGCTAGCCGCTACGTGGTTCGTGATTAATTTTTGCACGCATGTGTAAACCGCTATTTACCATTCTTAATATGAGATACGACCTGACCCGGCGGACTTTGTATCTTCTAATAAATTAATGATTTGGTTTCATTTTCGTTTTTTCCAATTATTACGATATTTTTTGTTGTTTTTTTGATTACTTTACATGCTTTTTGTTGATTTTATCATATTTTCTGTTTATTTACAGGTTTTTACTTAATTTTTATTGTATTTTGTAATTTGGACGCTCTTGTCCTTTTTTCAGTTATTTTTTTCGATTCTTTACATTTTTTCTTTATTTACTTTTGTGATATTGCTCGTTTGTTCTTTATTTTTTTGATTTTTTCCAATTTTGCTTGGTTTTTATCGTTTTCTGTTTTTTTTTTATTTTTTTTTAGTTTTTTCTCATTTTTTTTATACCTAAATTTACCTAATTTTTAACTTCCCGCTAAAAAAAATTAAATTTTTTTTTTAAATCGGGAAGTTATTGGTTTCACCCCGTTTTTCGAAAATCGAGTTTTCATCGGATCTCAACGTTTTGAGGTCTGAGGAACCTCCCCTGACTATTTTTACGAGGGTGTCTGTATGTCTGTATGTACGTGTGGATGTGTGTGTGTGTGTGTGTGGATGTATGTAAACCTCTTATAACTTTTGAACGGCTTGACCGATCGGAATGAAATAAAAAGCATTACAAAGAGTTTCATCTAACTTAGATACCCTATAAGTTTGAACCGATTCGCGCCGGTAGATTTCGAGAAATTTCAAAATAACCGAAAAAAACAATTGGTAAAAATGATGTTTTTTGGGCATATCTTTTTTGCTATTACATCGATCAATTTCAAAATCCAATCAGCTCTTAAACTTAAAAAACCACGTCGAATGCCGTTTTGCAAATTAAAATCGGTTGATTCGTTCGTGAGATATCGTTGTCGAAAAATTTCAAAAAATTGTTTTTTTTTAATTTTTGAGATTTTTTTACTAATTGAATTTGCACTTCAAATAAAATTTTTATGTCTTAAAAAACTGCGTCGAATGCCGTCTTGAACATTAAAAAAAAACTCAAAAACGTCAAAATAGCTTTGTGATTAAAATTAGCGGGAAGTTGCAAGGATGGCCTTTACGGTCAACCTCTTTTCGAATTTTTTATTTTTTTTTCGACATTTTTTTACGATTGTTGATAATATTTTTATGATTTTTAACATTTTTCAGGATTTTCATTAATATTTTGCAGTTTTATTAAGGTTTTTTATAGGATTTCCAAATATTTTTCAAAATTGTCAACATTTTTCTACAAATTTTTACATTTTTTTATGATTTTTAATAGTATTTTTAACCATTTTCAAATTTTTTTTTAAATATCAAGAATTTCTTATAATTCTCAACATTTATTACGATTTTTGACATTTTTTCACCATTTTCATAAATTTTTCAAGATGTCAACAATTATTTTTCCCATTTTCATCCACTTTTCACGATTATTAAATTTTTTCAAGGTTTTAAACATAATTTATCACGAGTTTTAAAATAAAATCAAAATTTAAAAAAAAAAATTCGTAATTCTCAACAAATTTTTTAAGATTATTAACGACTATTAAATTTTCAACGATTTTTTTACGATTTCCAACAATCTTTCTGGATTTTTAACATTTTTTCGGGATTTTCGTCAATTTTTCACGATTGTTATTTTTTTTATGGTTTTTGACTATTTTTATCCATTTTTCAAGATTATCAAGAATTTCTTGCAATTATTCACGTTTTTCAAGATTTTTTTTTATAATCTTTGACATTTTTTTACCATTTTTAAAATTTTTTCAATTTTTCAAAAAAAAACGATTTACTTTTCACGATTTTCAAAGATTTTTCAAGATTTTCAACAAAATTTTTTACGATTTATAAAACTTTATCAGTCCGCATAATAATATTTATTGAAAATGAAGTAATTTTAAATATTATCCATACTTTTTTTTCTTTTAATCGAGAAACTTTTGCCACTAAAATAAAAATAATAAATTAATACTTTAAAAAAGACACTAGCTTATTTAATTTATCAAATTTTGTCAAGGGACGTCTTTGAAATCCAAAAATTCCTAACAAAATTAAAATAATTATAATAAAAATGTTTTTTTCTTTTTAGCTTTCGAACCTGATCGGTTGTCGTTTTCAAAGATAAAAAGTATGAAAAATCCGCAGTTTTCGAATTCTGCCATATAGTTCAGGTACTGAAAAATTGTTGTCCGAAATCTGCCACGGATTACAGTTTTAGAGATTAAGTTCCTAAATCATTAGGGGGTCTCTCAGATCCGATTAAGAGATTATCAATGTAGGTATCCAAGAAATTAATATTGTTTACTATTTGTGGTACATACTTGAAAACATATTGATACTTGGTTCTAATTTACTGTATATAAATATGCAATAATATATAAAAACAACATAAGAAATTATTCGACTTTATTTTATATACATATACAAAAAAAATAATACAAAATTAGTAAAAAACTACAGAATATAAAATTACAATACACAATTAATTTAAAATTACAAATAATAAAAGCGTTGTAGGTAAAATAAAATTAGACATTGGGAAGATTTTTAAATGACATTATTTGAACAAACATAAACCGCGAAATAGATTTATTTTTATATTTTTCAATATTTTCTTGTATGGTGTTGACTTTCTCTTGGACATTTTTTTTTTAGTTTTTTTCTGGTTATTGTAAGCTGACCGCATTTTTGAATAAGTCTCTACTTGGAAATCTAATAATACACGTCTAAAATCCATTATATTGGGGTGTGCTTTATAAAATGAGCTATTGAAATGCGAATGGAAACTTTCACATGCGTTAGTTGTCCTCTTAAAAAATCAGCACTATTTGCCCAAATACTTGGTTGGAATATTGATACATTCTTGATATATGTTTGTTTTAAATAATTGCGGAATTTAATCACTCTTTTATCATTTGGTAGCAAATAGTGCAATTCTTTATTAAAAAAATCCACAACTTCCTCAGAACTGAGGTACATTATACCAAAATGAAGTTTTAAATACCTACCAATCACAGAGTTTTCCTCTTTATATTCCGGAACTAAGTTATATTCTTGGATTTTTCGAAACCATGCTTGGCAGAGATGAAATTTGCAACCCAAAAGAATGAGCTCTCTCCCAAAATATTTGTATATTGCGTTGTGAATGCTTAATTCAAAGTCTACCACAATCTATTTTGGTTTAAAATGTAAACCAAATGCTTTGCACTTATCACTTAAAAGAAGGAATACATTGTAGTATGTTTCACTTGATTTATCAGGCAGTAAACAAAAAACAACCGGTACATAATAACCATTTTGAAAACTGTGAATCGTAAACATTTGGTAAAAGAAATTGGCACAAAATTTGAATGTTCCGTCCATCAAAATACACTCTGACTTACACAAAAATGTTAGGTTTAAAAAACAGGAAAACACAATTATTTTTTTGAACTGATCTGCCACCATCAGAAATTCTTCCCCGCGATTAGTATTAAGATGTAACTCGCGAACAGTATTGAACACCTCTTCTTGGTTTTTGGGTAATATTGGCAAGATTTTTCTTCTTGCCGCATGAATATTTTTTCTTATTTGGTTAATATCTTCTGAGTTTATGTTTTCCGCAAAATCATTTGATTGCAATTCTCGGATGATTAATTTTGATGGTTTCTCACCTGGATCACAAGTTGCTTTCCTTTTAACACTATTACTCACTGCATTTCTTGCAAGTTTCATTTCAATACCATGATTGTGTTCTCCTTTCACCTCTACTACTATGTCTTCATTGGAAACGTGGGAGTACACTCTAGCTATACATTTAGCGTTTTCCATCAAATTTTTCCACATTTGCTAGTATTAGCTTTGAAAAACTTAAAATTATTTAACACAAGTAATTTATTTCCTCTTTCACTAAACATGGTAGATGCTCTGTTATCCATTTTAACTCAAGAAAGGTAGAAAATAAACTGTTTGATAAAACGTTTATTATAAGAAACAACTAACCACTTTCCCCTTCTTAATTCACCCTTTAAACATTAAAACCGAGCATACAGTCATCAAAATATTCCAAGAATCTCATCAATTTTGTTTTCAAGAATATAAAATTATTTATCAATTCTGTAATCTCTTTAGGTATGAAATATTTAAATCGTTATTCCTTAATACGGATTAAACTTAATGGTCCTGGCAGAGTTCGGACCCTTCGCTAATCCCTTAGTTCTTAAAATTCAGGTAAAATTTTCATTTGTGGCAGAATTTGGATGCGCCCGAAAAATCATATGGTAATTCTTTTTTCTGATTTTTTCATAAAAAGAAAAAAACTTTCAACATTTTTATAACAATATTGAAAAACATACAACTTCTGTGATCTTTTAAATCTTTGCAGATACAATATTGTAGAAAGGACTAATACAATCTACTTATGCAAAGAATACAAATAAATGATTTTTTGGTCAGTTCATTCAGGAATTCCTAACAAACAAGTTTACTTTTGAGATTGCAATTCAGAATAATAAATAATTACAATTAAACTTAATTTTAAAGTTTCAAATTAGATTAATTTCTATTATAAACAAGAATACAGTTAGGCAGGTATATGATTGATTATTTTTTCAACTTTTTGTTAATATAATAAGATTCAAGTAATTATTTTATTTTTTTAGTAATGCTCTAATGTTTTGTGTTAATAAAATTTAATTCGTTGTAATTACATAATTTTTTGTTTCATAAATATGATACATTACAGATATTACTTTATATTTTCCAGACATCTTGTATCTTAAAAAAGCCGAGCCTAATATGCTGCAACGGAATTTATCCTGGCAATCGTATCAAGACTGTTACGCAGGTTTGACCTGACATTTTCGAAAGACAAACGTTGATGTAAGCAAAAAGAATAAGAATAAAATAATATTTTCAAAAGTTTACTTTGTCGTTTTGTTATTATGCCTGGCACTATTTCAATTATTTTGCTGTATAATTAATATGACGCGCACACTGTTGTTATCTTTAACCATTATAAATTAGATAGGTCGAGACTACAAAACGGTTACAAGTTTGGATACACCCAGTTTATTTAAATACGCCTCTTTTTAATAGATGATACAGTTACTACCGAAGTACATACAATTATATTTTTATTACAAAATTTATTGTGAGGACAAGTCGTGTAGTAGATAATATCTATAATTAATTAATTAATTAATACTTATTAACAAACGCCAGATTCAATCCTTGTTTTATTGTAAATCTCGCTAGCATATATTCTAAAATTAAATCAATTAATAATAACATTTACAGTACCTACGCATTTATTAGCGGAATCTAACTAAATCTCACTGGGTAAAATCCATTATCCATGGTACGGATGTATCCCTTTACAGCGTTAACTGCTGATGTTTCACTAATAATTAATTTATTGTTTTACAAACAAAACAGCACTCTCTAAGGAGGAGAGAATATACATTAAAACATAGCTTATACAATTTTGAGCTAATACCTACAATATAAACTAAAATTAATGATTATGTATGTAGTGTATAACCTATTCATAGATTTTAAAGGAAGAACATTAATTAGATTGATTAAAGTGTACGTAGGTAGCAGAGCTATTTTCAGCGAACTTACCAAATAATCTACCTACAACATAGTTTTCGGTTCGTAATATCAATGTAAAGTTATAAAAACAATTATTGGTTTTGTTACTTATAAGTCTAGTTTTTTTCCAAAATATACAATGATTATATAAGTTAATGGTAAAAATGATCTTTGTTCACCAAATTTAATTAGAATGGAGACGAACTTTTGTTAAAAGTATAGTTTTAAATTTGCTGTAGTCTCTTATAATACTAATACTTTACAAGAGAATATATCTTTTTATGCCATTTAAAGTTGTCAAATATAGTCACCAGTCGTATTGCAAACTAAATAGGTTTATTCTACTTCTTCAGTTGATTCATGAGTGTTTTAATGTTTTGCAGAGTCACTCTTAAGTTTTTAAAAAGGGAACAATATATGTTTTTAGATCTTCCAGATTCCATGCTGCAGTTTTTTATTGTCATTAAAGTCAGGGCCGGTTTTACACGTGCTTTAAGAATTAATTTACTCTAAGTAAAATGGAATACTCTGATCCAAAGGCTTATAGTACAAAAATAAATTAAACAGAAAAATAAGTTTTAATAATAACACAAAACATATTCAAACATAAAAAAATACAATAAAAAAAACAAATTTTATTACATACAGTGTTAATTTGAACACAAAACACATTTAATCATGAGAAACAAATAAATACAACAATCAAACAAAATTTTATTACAAGAAAACATATTTTAAAATGAAAAGTTTATTAAAAAATGAAAAATAAAACATTATTGATTAAATACAAAGAATAATAAACATAAGTAAAAATACTTTTTACTCAGAAAAATCGAAGCTCATCTATGAAAATACGTATTAAGGTGCCCACACAGCACACGATCGCGAATCACAACAATCTTCTTTTCATCATTACGACAGTGAAGTTCTGGTATAACAGCTAGTAACCTTTATTTGTAGCCACTTTTACATTGTTCAAAAAAAATGTTGTAATTTGATATACAATAGTCAAATATGTATGCTACGAACGTATCAGTGAAACGAAAATATACCTGTTTACACATGCTGCGAAGAAGTTGCGGCAAAGTGTACCATGGCAATAAAATCCTTTAAAGCATCTTAAACCGATTACTTTGGACTGAAATACAATTTCATTACCAAGTGGCTTAAATTGATTTTAAGAAATTAATTAAATACATTTTGATAGGCCACCAACATTCAGATATTAATAATTTTATCAAAAAATAGATTTTGTTAACATAGTAATTTATCAGCCGTATCTCGTACTACCACTGTGAAAAAGCATGCATCTTGCACAATTTATACTCTCGCGGATTTTTCCCTCGTTTCTCCCGAACTTGAACTTCATGTCTATATGCCAAGTCTTGGTGAGAAATATTAATTAAAAGACACCCGGTTCAGTAAATACACCTGCATAAATAAAATCTTTAAATAAAAATCAATTGCTGTTTATTATACAACAGACAATTTTAAATTAAGTTGATATGCCTTATTAGATTTGCTCTCAATATACGATTGATAGATGGAATTACATAAGGCTTCCAAAGCACATATATGCCTAGTTGTTTGGAATTTAAGATATAAAAATGTCTTTGTAGGAACTAACTAAAGCATTATTTAAATGCCATACGGACATTTTCCTTTATAAGTAGAGAATGTTTAAGTAATCTAATATCATTAAACCGATAATGGTTAGCAATAAAATGACATGGAGACATAATTAGATAACTTATTCACTTTCCAATAACTACCATAATCAATGAAGAAAGTTCACTTTATTGAATAACTATAATAACAAACGTTAATTGTAATTGGGAGAAAATTTTCTCATTTGAACAATTAAATCATTTAATTGAAACGCACAATATAATTTTAGAATGGTGATTTTATATTCGTTTTTACGTGAGAAGGAAATTGGGACATGTTAAGGATTTGATATTTTCATTTTTAAATATGTACTTCAATCTGTGCATGATTATAATAAATTAAAACTTTTTTCTATAGAAACACATTCGACAAAGTGTTGACTATATGTACCTATCTATACTAATATTATAAAGAGGAAAGGTTTGATTTTTTGTTTGTTTGTTTGTTTGTTTGAAATGAATAGGCTCCGAAACTACTGGACCGATTTCTCTTTCACCGTTGGCAAGGCTAGCTAGACTATTCCCAAATGACATAGGCTATGTTTCATTTAAAAAAAAATAGGGATCCTTACTAAAATGCCATTAATGTAACCAAAAATGACCTTAAAATTCTTACATCGCGTGCGCTGAGAATACTATTGATTATAGAATAAAATAATGTACTACGATTTTGAAGAATATATAAATATCTACAAAAAATGCCGCGACAGAATATGTCTAACCAATTTTTAATATTTTAAAACTTTTTATCTTGGTATTAATCCTTATCAAAATAACTTATTTCATAATCACGACAGATATCACAAATTTAGCATGTGCAATGGGATGAGGCTACTAATAAAGGAATTAAAGAACAATTAAGTTGTAGCAACCAATATAACTGAACCACCAGCTGGTCAACTAGTTCATACACTGAGGATACCGATGATCCCAACTGATCTACCAAATCCATTTAAACCGCTTCAATTTCCTATCAAAACATCTTTCGCTTTTACTAATAATAAGTCTCAAGGTCAAACCTTCCAAATAGTAGGGATCGGTTTTCCTCATGGCCAACCGCCTAAGGCGGGTCGGAGCACCTGAAAATCAATTTATTTTGCTGCCAGAAAATAAAACAACATGTAATATTGCTTAAAGGGAAGCGTTGACCAAATAAATTTAATGGCTTTTGTTATTTTTCTTTAATCCCCGTGCAAAGCCGGGGCGGGCTGCTAGTATACAATATTTCCTAAAGTGCCTTTTAAGAAACAAAAACTTTGTATAAGTATATAGCTGACCCGACGACCCTCGTACCGCCTAACAATTCAATAAGTTCTTTAACTCATTTACGGATTTTTCAAATTTTTACGATATTTCCTCGTTTTTTCGATGGTTTCCTAATTTTTTTCCTGGTTTTATTATATTTTCCTGTTTATTTCCAGGTTTTTACGTTTTTTTTATAGTCATTTGTCTCTTTTTGTCTGTTTTTACAATTTTTTTAAATGGTTTCTTTCAATTTCAACGATTTTTATCAGTTATTCCATTTTTTGTGTTTTTTCTTTTTTTTTTACAGCAGAACAAAGACGGAGGAGTGGAGGGCGTGAGCTGATTTAATAATAACAATAGTAGGTACGTAATACCTACCTAAGTGTTTCAATAGTAGCTTATTATTGTTTTTATTGTTTTCAATAACTTGTCTTAGAAGTCCACATAATAATTTTCATAGAAAACGGAGTAATTATCCATACGAAGTTCAACCCCTTATTTTCACCCTAAGGGGTGAATTCTATTAAACCATGAAACACGTGCTCTGAAATATTTTTAAGAATTATTTCAATTCTTATAAAAATCGGTGCCGATTTAAAGATTTTTCCATACAAACTTTCAGATCCTAGTTTACCACTTCATGGTTCAAATTTTTTAAAACTTTCAGTGGATGTTCACATTGGGCAAATAAACATCTGCCCAAATTTCACGTCTACCATCAGCGGTTACGGCTGTGCGTGTGTCTATACCTCAGTTAGTGGGAATGTCTCATTTTATATATAACTATAGATTTGGTTCTAACTGTGATATGTAATGTCCTGAATTGTTTGTTCTTACTGTTCATTAGTTAATAATCAATTAACGATTTTTGTCATGTCCATTTCTAGAATTTACCTATAAAACTGAAAAAATTAATAAACTTTTTATTTAATGTATTAACATGGAATTACGGTTCAATAACTTTTGTATTTAAATTTTAACAAATTTTTCAATTTGAATTTGTTTGATTCGAGCGCCATCTACCTTGAGATTTATTTAACGTCTGGAGACTTTCCTTAAATGTCAACTGAGAAGTATTTACAAACACTGAATTAATGAAAATATTCTAAGAGTTTGTATTATTTTAGGACTCAATTTTTTCAAAGCCATGTCGTAAATTATCTTTTCAACTATTAATTTTTTTGACAAAAATATTTTACAGTAAATGGATATTATTAAATACAATTACGGTTGGTATTTAAAATGAAAATGTCAGTACTGTATCTGTCTGTACCATGTAAAAGAATAACAAAATTAATAAAAATTGTATATAGCTAGGTACAGTGTAGTAATATCCTCTAAGATTTTTATTTTTATAGTAAAGTAGATAAATAAAATGTACCAAAAAATTGAAAAACTTTAGGTTCAAAATGTTAAAAATTTTAATAGAAAAAGACACTATTAGAATGAAATCACCCATATAAATAATCTTAATCAGTGGATTATGTACAACAAAGGATATATCCTTGATTTTGAACTCTCTTTAGATAATTACAATTTGATTAGACATGATTTAGAAACTAGATATACTGATGGGGTACTTATAAATATCAGAGAAGATTTGACAAATAAAAATTTAACTAGGTTTACCTCGACGGTGTCTTCCTATTTTGTGAATTCCCGTTTTGTGACCAGACCTTTTTCAGGTAAAATTTTTCCCATTTTGTGCCTAGCCAAATTTTTACCTGTAAAGACCCAAGATAAATTTCCCGTTTTGTGACTAGCCTAAAATAAAGCCACATATTATAATACTTAGGTACCTGATTTAATCATTTTAACTTAAAAATCATTTTTGTTTATAAAGTCGTCATTTCTCATTTCATGAAATATAAAATACATTCATTACAAAATAATATAACATTAAATAATCATCAGAGAAACTTATATACATTTTTAGTCAGTAAAATAGTTGCTTAAGGAAAATTGACATTGCATTTTTATTATGAATGCCAAATTTATTAAGCAATGGCCAACGTCCAATCTTCAACGAAGTCTGTAACTGTACGACGAATTCTTTCATCCAGCTGTACATACTTGGTTTTCCTCCGTTTTGGTGTCATATGTAACTCAACCTGTAGTTTTATATTGTCGAAATATGATGCTTTTTCTTTAAGTGCTTGTGTAAGCTCGAAAATGTTTGGATTTACCCTGACAATTTTTGTATTTAGCCGGTTGTGCCATCCTTCTAAGGAATTTGTAGTCCGGTGCAATTGGTTATAGCACACCCACATTATAGTCCTAAAATGTTGTTGTCAAGCCACTGTTCCAGAATATAATCATTAAATATTTCCAGAAGTGGATGATTTTTAAATTTCTCCATAATCCACTTTTTCAGGAGGAAGATGCAGCACACTTCCTTATGTGTGTACGCACTATTTGGTTTTACTTGTATAGAGAAGTTAACCCAATTTCTTGTACTTTTCATCATAGACATTTATTAAAATGAAAATTGCAACCAGTAATGTTTATGGAAGGTAGCCACTTCAAAATCAATTTTAAAGTTTTTTGGTTTCCACTGTGGTTTATGTTTATCTGGCATCAAGACGAAAATAACAGGAATAATATTGGTTTTAGTACCCGTGCTGCCAACATCGGCGTGGATTGTATAAAGCTGCTGAAAATGTTTACAACACCGAAAAAATTATTGGTTTCTACGAGTGTCTGTCGCGCTTTTAGCGACGCAAAAACCAATATTTTGTTCTCTTCGTTATCTTCAAACCTCAGAAAGTTGCAACTTATATTATCAATTTATCCCTTTTTCGTCCATAAATAGAAAGTATCATACGCAAAACTTCCCCGAAAAAAAAACATCTTTAAAGGGATTATCATTATCTTAATACGTTTCAGTATTGGGGAAAACCCAACATTTAAGAAATCATAAAATCACATTTTATTGTAGTCACAAAATGGGAATTCATTAGAGGTCTTTAACAGGTAAAAAATTCTCTAGGCACAAAATGGGAAAAATTTTAATCCAAAAAGGTCTAGTCACAAAACGGGTTTTCACAAGTATCCAGCATTGTTGCCACAATGTCCAAAAATAGAAAGAATACACTGATTTGAAAGCTTAAAAGTACTGCTAAAAATTGGTGTATGTTTATATGAGAATTATAATAACACTTATTATAATGACTATGAAATGATTCACATGCATTAGTTGTCCTAAATAGGGCAGAAGAATGTAGTGGAAATTTGAGCTCTTCTGATTTATAATCTACTAAGTAATCACAAAATTTGTTTTTTTTTTCATTGTCTGGTTTAATATTATGAAAAAGGCTATACCGTGTAGACTCCTGGTATCTATGCTTCGTGTTTGTTCGCTTCAATGGGATTGATTACAAAAAAATTATGAAAATCTTTAATATTTTGGGGCAAATTAGAATATACTAAATTTCTAGCTCGGTACATATTTTTCCTTACTTTCTCTATGTCATAATTATGTCGTTATCGTATCAACGTGTTGATTCTTCAATTCCTTATCTATTAGTTTAAGAGGTTTTTCACTGATATTACTTTCTTTCTTTCATTTACTTTATTACTTAACATTTGTCTGTTAGTAATCCTTTCTGAAGTTTTTTCGTGGTTGTGGTCCATTTGCACATCAAAAATAGAATATACATTTCCTTCAGTCTTGACATACGCCTTAAATGCTGTTTTTCTCGAAATAAAACTTTTCACTATTCACTCGTAAATGATAAGATTTCATAATCCAAATAACTGAAAAACAAATTATTTAGATAATAAAATCAGGTAGTTCAAAATACGATTTATTCTTATAGTTCATTCGCTAGACTTACAAGGGTTTCGGATTAACAAAATTATGCAAATTAGTCATTGACAACCAGTTCCAATAAGCCTCTATCTAAGAAATTAGGCAAAATTGCACTGATGGTCAGATTTTATTATTTTTTCAACTAAATAATAAAATATGATTATTCTTAGATTTATAATAGCCACATAAAACTCCATTAATGAAGAAGTTTAATTGTGCTTAATATACTTTTAAGTTGACAAAAGATTCTCTATTATTATTTAATAAAAAAGTTGTGCATTATTTTTTATTTCATTTAACCAGTTGATATTTCCCCAAAAAACAGGTCAAACTTTACAGTACTTACCTGGAAATACCTATAAAAATTTTAATCCGAAACCCTTGTAATTATAGAAACGAACTATAATTAGTTATAAGTTTAAAGGTTTGGCAACAATGGAAATGATTTATTAAAAATTTTATAATATTTCTCAACAACCCATTTAATCCCAACGGCATCCAACTCGGATCCTTTTAATGCAGGTGTCAATAGGACGCATCCAATTCGACTCTGCCGACCAAATCGACAAAAAATAATTGGGGTTTTATATCGGAGGTCGACCTGGATAGGCCAGGTGTGGTAGTTGGAGTTTTATACCACTCCCCTCTCTAATCATTCAGTCTTTCTCAATGATCTCGAGAAGTTGTGTAAAAATCAGTTACTCAAAAGTAAAAAAAATAAAGAAATATGGGGGGGGCTTTAATATCAATTATGAGGCAATCAGATTTTATGTAAATAAGCCAAAGCATAATCTTAAAATCTTATCTCAATACATTATTAGTCCTACTCGTTGTGTCGAGTTCTCAAACACCATTATAGATTTGGCTATAGGGAATTTTGACATTAGTCCGGAAGTACATGATGCTCTAAAGATAACTGGAAAGGGAGATAAAAAAAAATTCGTTGCTTAATAATGATTTGAAGAAGGAAAGAAGTATTTGCAAGAGCCAGTCTTATGCTGAATTCAAAAAATCGATGACCGAATTAAAAAAAAAAATGAATAAATAGAATGAATATAAATGTAAAAGAAATTATTATGTAAACTTGGCTAAATACAAAAAAAGATTAAACCTTTATAATAAAATAGATTCTCATTGCAATAATAGAATATTCAAGTGGAAAACACTTGAAAAACATTGTTCATGCTAAGCAGAAAAGGTTTGGTCATATTATGGTTAGATTTAAGGGGTACACAGTGATTTTGTTAAAGTGGCAAACAGGTTTAACAACTTTTTTGTTGAAGTAATAAGTAGCATTTATATGCCTGAGAAATGGTCTCTATTGGTTTACCGATAATTCAGCCTAGTTTCATTAAGTTAAAACCTATAAGACCACAAGAGCTTAAAACAATAGTCAACAGTCATGACAATAAGAATATAAAAAAAGAAAGCACTTAAGAGTTTCATGAAAAATCAAATATCATTATTTTATTTTATTTGGATGCTTTAGAATATAGAATATATAAAAAACTAAAGATCTGTAAGAAATGCAAATAAAATCAAAATTATCCACTTATCTACTAATGTACTGGGTTAATCGAACTACTTTGGAACTCATAGGGTTTCGGATAATCATTACTGTGACGTGCGTGTGACCCAATAGAAGAATGTCGATTTTTATCTACGGCAATTTCTCTATTAAATTCAAAATTAACTTTGTTATAATTTTAATACCAATGGTAAAAAACTAGTAAAATCTTAAAATGATTAAAAAAAAATTTAAAGCTTTATAGTACAGTGACTTAATCATTTCGGCTGGAAATGTTGATGTATACCTACACATTTTCCCTAGAGGTGGGACAGGTTGAAATTTTTTTAAGAAAAATAATATAGTTTGCATAAGTTCAAATTGGTATGAATTCTTGATACAGGTCCCAAAAATATGCAACGGCTCATTCGATTCGGAATGACGCCAAGAAAAATGTATCTAAATTTCTAAGCAGTACATACAAAATACAAAAGTTATTAATAAATAATAATAACAAAGAAATGCATTCAGTTATAAACAAAATACGTTAACAAAAACAATTACTATTGCTATTTGTTTAAATATTTTTTATAAAAAAATGCAATATTTTCATATCGCCTCCAGCGATAAAGCTCTCAAAGCTCTCAGTGTGATAGCTAAACATCACGCTTTACTCTTTTAACTTGTGCCACAAACACTCTATTCACCCCCACATTCATCTTAATTGACTTCTTCGGATTTCAAAATCTTTCCGAACCTGAAAAATTCTACTTTCGAAAGATCCAATTCTGATGTAATTCCAGCGATGTACGTCTATTTTGCAGACTTACATAAAAACATCTACAAAGAAGACACCGACTCATTGGAAAATCGAATGTATATGTAAGTTTACAAGAAGATTTTCTAGAGAAATAAAACGAATTTATGACAAAAATTTGGTCCCATTCTGGTAGAATACTTTTAAGTATTATTGAACATTGTTATATGTAAAAAATAAATCCGACAACACTAATCCGTATATATATACATAATACAGTTGTACGCATATGTGTCATCCTATTTTTCATTTTTATGAATCATACATGTATCCGAAATTCGAAGAGCTTATAAATATTTGTCTAAATATTCATCCACAGCTATAAAACATCAATGTCCTAATTAGGACAGGACCAACTATTCGGTAGTCTACAATACTGTTTTGTGTTTATTATCCATAGGATTTATTGTCGCCAAGCATGAAACAGAAAGTTATGTTAGTCTATTTATGCATGTTTAACAATGATAAACGATAACTGTGTAATTTCATAATTACGTTTTACAATGGCATTAACTGTTACTCGGATAAGTAAATTATGATAAAAGATTTTATAGTTTAATATAAATTCATAACTACAGAAAAGATACACGCGAAAAAGTAGAAGATAAATAAAAAAATTATTCATGATAGTTATTATCGGATTGGCAGTTTTGCGCTAAACTGTTTTAACTTTGCTTCATATCGAGTTCAGTTTATATTTGAACATAAAACCAAATTTGGAACCAACATGTTGACTTTTAATTAACAGTTTGAGTATTTGCTTGTTAAAGTTTTTTTTTATTCGTTCTACTAGCTTACATTCTTTAAATATGAGTTTTTAATATTTTTTTTATCAAAGACAGCCTAAAAACATGATAAAGGATGCCGATACTGTTTGAAATTTGGAAAGATGTTTTTTATGTAACTGCTTAAAAATATGTGTAAATACAAAAATTCATTATTAGTCAGGATGCATATAAACTATTAACCAATCAATGTTATTTTTTCGTGTTAAGTCATGTTTCAGTAAACATAGGGAATGACGGAGTTGAGGTAAATAGTCTACTCTACTGAGTAGAGTAAAATACCATTTACCTGAAGAAGACGCTGTGCGTCGAGACATATGTCGTGTTAGTTAATTTAATAGTGTAGATTTTTTAGTGATTGTTTCGTTTATTTAATATTTTATCTCCTTATTCGTCGTTAACTCACTCAAACGAAAAATGAGCGTCCAAATTAGCCGAGTAAGGCACAAAACATGATTATAATTAATCATTATCACTGATTGTCAGTCGTGTACCTTGTGTTAATCTTTTCACTCCTGGCAAGAAGTTTAAAGTACGAAACACATCAACTATTTAGAATCACCTGTCATTGATTCGAGGATCTGTAACTTATACATTTTCAACAACCTTTAAAATATAATAATTTAATATATGTACAAAATTTAAAACTTGTCAGAAACAATATAGCCCAATCTAGCTCAGTTTATCGGTCGTGGATGTAACTTTATCTAAGTTTACCAGTCTTTCCTGAAAACAAGGGGTAAGGGCGCCAAATACAAACCACACAAATAAAACCCCAACTTCAGTTTGCGGTCTTTATTTAAAGATAAAACTAAAATGTTATTAAATTTAGGTTAAGTATCGTTATTCGTAACAAAAATTATTAATCTTGTAACTTTGAAATGATGGTTGAATAAGTTCAAAAATCTGCAAACTTGCTTCTAGTTTCAATTGATAACCCTTTTTTGAAACCCGCAACCAATTTAATATTAATAATAATATTAAAAACGTTTTACTTTGCAACGAGAAGATATTTTTGCAAGACTTATTGATTTAACAGTGTTCCTTGAGAACCACTTACCAAAAGACCGGAATAGTATTACAAGATGGCCATCTAACCTTCCACCCTGGCTGCACGTTAAAATACTTATATACGAAATATTTTTGAACCACTAAAAAGTATCTAAAGTAAAATTGCTAAATTTTAAGATGTTAGCCGACGGGAGGAGGACCCAGTATTAATATCAAATAAAAAAAGTTAACTAATGAAAAATGTAAGTTTTTCTCTGGCAATTGAATTTTATGGAAAAAGGATCTTTAAATCGTTACAAATCATTAATATAAAACGTTTGAAAATAGTATTTTTCCACAAGCATGCGTAAAGCAACACTTTCCCGCACGCATTTTAATTCAGAATATATCTCTTTCCCGCACGGAGATATTAAATTGTTTACATAAGCAGAATCGTATGTGCTGTAAACGACAAAGTAGCAGTTGTCTTAATAATTGGTGATTGTAGAAAAAATCTTCATGCAGCGAAACGTCTTATTGATGAGTGTTCAAAATATGCTGCATCTACTTCCTGACAGTAATGTATTACATTGTTAAACTCTCCTCGTACTAATTTAAACGTGTCAGAGAAAATTGCCCTACATTCTTTAACAAATGGCAAATGTTTCAATATGTCAATACTGTCGGGTGCTCTAGCGTAAACCTTAGATTTCAAGTAGCCCAGTAAAAAAATCTAATGGTGTGAGGTGCAATGACCGAGCAGGCCATTCTATCGAACCTCGTCGTCCAATCCATCTACCACGATATTTCTCATCTAGGTAACGTCTTACTGCACCAAAGTAGTGTACAGGACACCATCTTGTTAAAACGTTAAGTTAACGTTAAGTTACCAAATTTATCTAGATTATCTTCCAGAATTTCAAGAACTAACGCCTCAATTGCGTTTTGTCCATCTCCAGATACACTTCACCAATAAAGTTAACATTAAAAAAAACAGGCCCAACTATGTGGTTTCCCAAAATATCTGCCCAAACTTTCACTTTTTCTGAAAATTGAGTACCTATGTTTTTCACGAAAGACGTGAGGATATGTGTCACTCCAACACATCCCATTTTGTGTGTTAACATTTCCATTTACTTTTATCACTAAACTAAATTGTTTTTTATATAATCTGGCTGTTGGTTAATTTGATTGAAAGCATTTCCACCGAATTCTAGTCTTTGGTGCACCATTTTTAATTTGTATTGATGATATTTGTTCTTAGGCAATACTCGGTGTACTGTCCTTTGACTAACTTGGGCTGTAGAAGAACACTACCTGTTTTTACAAACTTCCGAAGACGCTCCCTTAAATAAGCCCGCGATCGAGGTACCTCTCACTATTTTTTGGTCCGACTAATTATTAATATTTTCAAAAGTTCAAAAACTTTTTACTTTATGACATAAAAGATTAGGTGTTTATTGACATCTATTGCACGATTAAAAGAATTAGTAATAAGGAATGATTTTCTGATAATCGATTTCAAGATCCTTAATTTCTATACATACCTACGAATACTTTGCTAATAAGCAACAAAGTAAAACTGGTTATATTGAAAATATTAACATTAATATCTAATAAGCACAATTTACAAAAAGAACTTTCTATAATAGAAAGTTTTTTACTGATTTATAGGTCATATTTTGTGTCATCTCAACAATGCACAGCATCCCTGACATTGTAAAAATATTAAGTCATACAACGCTGTGATTGATCATAGAGAAGATTGTTTTCTTGTTAACAAAATCAAGGGTAGTTGTATCTAAAAACTTTCTAAAACAGTTTATTTTATTACCAGTTAAAATAATAATTACTGTTTTCACATGTATGAACAAAAAAAAAGAAAAAAAAATTTCTCTGTCGCGTAATCGATCCCATTATGATAACATAACAGAACTGTCACAAGTGGACTGATCCGCCGCCTAACCAACTACGCTACGAACGATTTATTTAATAACTTTCAAAATAATATTATCTATACACAACTTAGATCATGTTTAATATCAATTCGGTATAAATTTCGAAATCTATGTATATGCCTAAACACACTTGAAACATGCATTGTCATCCAGTTTTTAGCTATCCTGAAAATTTCAGAGCTCTAGGTAGTCGGGAAATAGGTTTAAATTCGATTACAAATTCCACGGAATGACACAGAGACACAGAACACGGCGAAAATATAAAAAACTTTCTAATAATTTTATATAAAAATAGCAGAGACAATGAACTATTTTAGTTCAATGAGCAAAAATAAAATCAAGATATGTATTTTCATAATCGAATGATAAGTAGTTGTAAATTGACATAAATGTCAAATTTAAAATAAAAGTTGTGAGAGAAATTACATGTAAATTAGAATCCTGGTTACCTTTAGAAAAAGTTATTAGTTTTGTACATTTTTAAATAAATTTAATTAAAATTTGTATTATTCATTATGTATTTTTGATGACTCATAGCGCCATCTCTTTAGATAATATAAAAGCCACTTTGCCGACCTAGGCCGAAAATAGCTATTTGTGACACAAGGACGGAAAATGACATTTTGCAAGAGCGAGTAAAGTTGTGTAGCCGAGGTGCGTAGCACCGAGGCGAAAAAATACGAGCACTTGCAAAATATTTTCCGGACGTGTAACACACACTATTTTTTGGTTCGACTAATTTTTAATATTTTCAAAAGTTCTGTTATGTTCAAGACTTGACTGCTTGTGCTAACTGAACTAAGACCACTGACTAGAAGATAGCCGACAAAATGTCAGCTGGTAATTAATTTTTATACATACAAATACTGTGCTAATAACATAGACAAATTAATTAATTAATTCTATTATCTCTGGCTAATAAGCAGCACAGAGAAAATTGTTATATTGAAAATATTAAAATCAATATCTAATAATTTTATATAAAAATAGCAGAGACAATGAACTATATCCATAATCGAATGATAAGTAGTTGTAAATTGACATAAGTGTCAAATTTTATAATACAAGTTGTGAGAGAAATTAAATGCAAATTAGAATCCTGCTTACATTTAGAAAAAGTTATAGGTAAGTTTAGTATATTGTACGTTGTTTTTAATTAAAAGTTATATTTATTATGTATTTTTGGTGACTTAAAATTTAAACTCATAGCGCCATCTCTTTAGATAATCTAAAAGCTACTTTGCCGGCCTAGGCCGGAAAATGCCATTTTCCGGACGATTTTGAAGTAATTAATAGTATTGTTTCTGGACGGAGGACCAAAAATGTCATTTTCCGGACGATTTTGAAGTAATTAATAGTATTGTTTCTGGACGGAGGACCAAAATAGTTATTTGTGACAAAAGCACGGAAAATGACATTTTGCAAGAGCGAGTAAAGTTGTGTAGCCGAGGTGCGTAGCACCAAGTCGAAACAATACGAGCACTTGCAAAATATTTTCCGGACGTGTAACACACACTATTTTTTGGTCCGACTAATTTTTAATATTTTCAAAAGTTCTGTTATGTTCAAGACTTGACCGCTTGTGCTACTTGAATTAAGACCAGTGACTAGAAGACAGCTGACAGATATAAGCGCCACATTGGATGTTAATATTATAGTTGTGTTGTTGTGTAATAACTTGTTTAATACTTAATATACGTGTTCAGCTTCAGCAGTTATTAGTGTTGTAATTAACATATGTTGCAAACACAACAAGTTCAAAAACTTTTTACTTTGTGACATACAAGATTAGATGTTTATTGACATCTATTGCACGATTAAAAGAATTAGTAATAAGGAATGATATTCTGATAATCGTTTTTAAGATCCTTAATTTTTATACATACAAATACTGTGCTAATAAGCAGCACAGTAAAAATTGTTATATTGAAAATATTAACATTAATATCTAATAATTTTATATAAAAATAGCAGAGACAATGAACTATTTTCATAATCGAATGATAAGTAGTTGTAAATTGACATAAATGTCAAATTTTATAATACAAGTTGTGAGAGAAATTAAATGTAAATTAGAATCCTGCTTACCTTTAGAAAAAGTTACAGGTAAGTTTAGTATACTATACGCTGTTTTTAAATAAATTTAATTAAAATTTGTATTATTCATTATGTATTTTTGATGACTTAAAATTTAAACTCATAGCGCCATCTCGCATAGAAATTGTTTCTACATTTACCAATTATTAAGACAGCTACTACTTTGTCGGCTACAGTACGTATCATTCTGATTATGTAAACAATTTTGATATCTGGTTAAACAATAATTGAAGATATTAACACTTTTGCAAAAATTTAGGAAAATAAAAACAACAAGAGAACTGAAGAATATCAACTTTTTTGACAAATTACAGAGGAAGACGTTAGAATCTTTGTTAATTAAATGCGAAACTATAATTTCAGTAGGGTACATATATTTGTACAGAAAGTAGGCCGAGGTTTTCTGTGGTTTCCCTCGACCCAAGTTCGAACTGTCTCAGTCTGGAAACAGACTGTTTAAGGAAGAACTTGCTAAATGATCTTTCTTAAACAGGATAAAGTTGCCACAGACAACTCCTATAGTAAAAAGCAGGAAACATTATAATGTAGCACTACCCTGAAAAGGACACTAAGTCCTATAGCAGGGTATAGGGAAAAATTTAAATATTTCTATTTAATCTTAAGAAAACATGTAAACTTTATAAATAAACATTTTTAAATTTGAAAAAAATATATATATTTATATATACAATATATATTTCTGACTACACGCCTTCATAGCCGATAATGCTATTACTACTGCTTTTATTTGGATTATCTGCTTTTATAAAGAACTCTTAATTAACAATTTAAATTTTAATTATAAACTTACGCTGCTATACCGAATTTTAATCCCAATTAGAAACAGTAACAACTCGATAGTCATTTTGTTTGTTTACACCTACTTACATATAAATACCTTTCAATCAACTGTCCAGGGAAGAGTCTAAAAATAAAGTTCATTTACACAAACTGAAAGAGTTGTAGTATTATTCTATTTGTCAATATTAGATACATATTATTATTGTTCTATTTATGCAACATTACTTACGAAAAACTTATTTTGCCAAAACAAGAGAAACCTGAACTGACAGGTACAAAGAACTTAAAATAATATTATAACTGATCACAACGTTTCTCTTCTTTAACACAAATTGAAGTAACAATCGTTCTATAAATGTTAAGGTTAAAAAATTAAGAGTCGAGATATATCCTACAGTTGAAATCCAGGCAAAACAAATGAACAGTTCGATCATGTGACAAGCCGAAAATTATGGGCGAATCTTTGTATATATAGTCGAGCCGTTCAAAAGATGGAATGATCACGTGAACGGCACGCACTCTTTGAATATTATTCTCCCCAATCAACGTCACAAGTCCGATTTACACCACTCAACAAAAAAGTACCCACCCTCAATGCCTTCAGTTTCTATTATCTCCGGTATGAGTACAGTGTAAACTGTTCTTCGTTATTTCAGTTTAGAAGGCGTGGCATCGTACGATTACGCCGGCCAGTCACTGATCACGCGTCCTTGAATTCCATCTTTTGAACAGATCGAGTATAGTACTGGAGCTGTCGATATAATTGATTAACATTATTGCAAGAGGCGCAGATGTCAATATCCCTACACATGCTACGGAGACGCTAAGCAATTGTATTTTTTAATATTAAAAAATTCCAAAACAGTTAAGGGTTTTCTATTTACCCATAACGGGTTTTAGGTCCACACATTTGTTACAGTATTTCTAAACATATTGACAGACTCTTTTTTTGTTATTAATTAAACTAAATATGTTATGCTACAAATTTAAAATTGTATGTGAACAATTTTCCCTATACAAGTCATCATGTCCACTTAAAATTTGGTGTATCGGTATACATACAAAAAAAAAATGCATCTTCACAACCATTAATAGAGACAACTTAAACTTCACAACCAATATTACAAATACCCATACATTTAAAACCAATAATACAACTAATAGGAACTCCATAACCAGTAATATAAATAACAGCACCTGCAAAACCAATAATATCTACAAAAAACAACTGTTTGCTTTCTTCTAGTTGAATACTTAATTTTACTGACCAATAGACTGCCTAAGTCGTGACGTCACAGCGATGGGCGGATCTGTTTTTGGCTCCAAACATTCTCGTTGTCAATGTTAAATCCCCATAAGAAATTTTTCTTTTAGTGTTTTTGTAAATATTGTGATAAAATAAGACTTTTCAGTTGGATATATTGTTAAAGGAACTTGTTATTTAAGTGTTTTTTAATCGTTTTTGCCCAGGTGAGTTAATGTAACGTAATAATTCTGCTTTAAACTTGTTTGAGGTTATGTCTATTTAATTTTTGTTGACTTTTTGAGTATAAATACATTCGTTTTTAGGGTTTTAAAATCTAATACCGCTTCAATGGGTATGTGCTTTGTTTCGGACTGTAAATATTACAGTTTAAAGCATCCATGTAAGTTTTTTCGGTTACCAAAAAATAAGACCCAAGAGGAATAGATGATTTCTCTCATAAGGTAAAAAACTGCTAACATTCGCTTTAAAAGATTTATGTTTTAAATTTATTTATTTACAGAAGAAAAGATAGAGATCCAAGTGAATTTGTGTGTGATTATCACTTCTTAAATAAAGAATGGACCAACTTTATTTAATTTCAATGTTCAGAAGAAGTTAATATAAAATCTCCAGAAAAAAGGTATGAATTTTGTTGCAGAAAATCCATTAGTCTAATTAACCACTTTTTTTCGGAAGCGAACTGTAAAAAACCTTCTGGCTGAGTGTTATAATATTCTGCAGCAAGTTCCATCATATTATATATTACAAATTTCCATTGTGTGTAGCCCTCACAAACTTTCAAAATTCCCCAATTAAAGAAGTTGAGGAGTATTATTGAAGGACGACATATAATTTGGAGTTGGAGTTACAAATATATTTCCTATAGTACAGTTTTAACAATCATAAAAAAATATTAAACCACAAGCATTGTTTCAGTTTATTTTACTTACAAGTTTTGTGTAACATCTACAGAAAAACAACTATAGTACATTCAATACACCAATTTAAAACAGTTTGTTTAAAAAAATCTTTATTAACAAAATAGCATTGCACATATACAGTAAAAGTTTTAAAATTTTTATCAATTTAGTAATTTTTACATTCATATAGGCTACATTTTAAGATTATTAAATTGATTTTAATAACGTTTAAAGAGAGATAAGGACTCCATAACTCGTCACTTTTACGGTATTTTTTGACTCCAAATCCTCTCTCATTAAATGACAAAATATTTAATGCCAAGTAATTATTGTTACTAAAACAATTGATATAAAATCTCTGGAAGAAAAACATAAGTACATAATAATGGTGCACAAAGTAAATATTAAATATCTGCTAACACTGTAGAATAATCTAAGGTCACATTGATAAACGCTCTATATAAATTTTATACTAATTATCTTAGCAATTTTACAATTTTCTTAAATTATTCAATTTTCTAACAACTTTGATAAGTAATGTTCTATGTAGAAATTTTCCAAGAGAAATGGTTTCTTACCATGATTCATCAAAGTCTACAATTGTCACAATTACATACTTCTTTCAATGTATGAATACATAAGTAACATTTTTTATTTTTTAAAATATAAGCTCCTTGAATTTGGTGATAATATTGTGATTTGTATTTAAGAACATGTTACCCTTATCGTCATAAAAAATTATATATTTATTATAATTCTTCAATTTTTCTGACAACTGATCATTTCTAAATGAATATGGGCATTTTCTTTCACAATGGCTTCTTCATCAATTATTCCATCAGGGCTAGCACCAACAAGTCCTGAATTTGTTAGCCATACTCCAGTTGGCCGAATATTTAAATCATAAACCTGCGTCAATTGATCTAGGATCTAGAGCATCTTTTTCATGAGTTCTACCCCACTGGATTGCTTTGATACTATCCAAATTGTATTCACCTAGAAAAATAATGAATTAATTATAATAAAAAATGTATGTGAAATTTAACTAAAGTAAGAAAATGCTATATATTCATAAAATACCGTTTTTGAAAAGACTACTTTTTGAAAAATTACACAGAGGAGCAATTATTAAATTATTTATAACATCTATGACAAAAGTAATAGATATATGATTTGTTACTCACCTAGAAATGTTTTGAACAAACTAACTGGGAATCTGTTTCTCCTACACGCTGCAATTATAGCTCCAAAGTTGTTGGCAGTCATAGATACCTTGTAACTTTTGTCTTTCATACTGGCAAATATTTCTCCTCTGATAATCTGAAAATCAGAGTAAAGGTCCATTTTTTTCACATGACTGGATTCTAAGGCGTTTTCACCCTTTTTTTTATAATTTTGTTGTCATCTATAAAAGCATCGATGCTAGAAAGTTTTAGAACATATTTAAAAGCCATTATATTCTTAACAACAAATGGATCTGAAAATAAAACAAACAAAAAGGTGCTGCAAAACTTAAACAGACATAACCTCAAACAAGTTTAAAGCAGAATTAATACGTTACATTAACTCACCTGGGCAAAAACGATTAAAAAACACTTAAATAACAAGTTCCTTTAACAATATATCCAACTAAAAAGTCTTATTTTATCACAATATTTACAAAAACACTAAAAGAAAAATTCCTTATGGGGATTTAACATTGAAAACGAGAATGTTTGGAGCCGAAAACAGATCCGCCCATCGCTGTGACGTCAGACTTAGGCTGTCCATCGTATCTGCTTCTTTTTTAAAATTTCAAACAAAATAAAGCAAATACGATTTTAGTAAATAAAATCATGTATTCTACAAAAAGGAAAAAAAAAACTCTTGCGCAATGTGGATTTTGTCGAAATTTTTGTCACTTGAGAAGATCTGTGTATAGATTATTCTAACAATTTAAACGTAAATAACTTCTGTAACTAACAAAACTTCATATTTACTATTTTGTAGCATGTAAATAAATCTAGGCTCAGCACCTTTCTCAAGATAAAAAAAAGTTCCAATCAAATTTTTGAGAAATGGAGCACGATTTGCTTAGTAATGATTTTATTAAATCAGGTACTGCAGATATTTGAGATACGTATTGAGAAAGTGCTTGGGGAGGAGATTAAAAGCTTATACTGGGTAAGTTTAGAAGTTATCTAGTTTATTTGTGGCAGATTCTAGACTGTTTTTTTTTTAATTTTAGAAACAGTTACCGTCTAAGAATAACAAACAAAAAGGATTGGTGATTTAAAGATAGTAACAAGGATTTAAAAGGTAAAAGATAAAATTAATGGTGAAGTATACACTAAAGAATTTATTACTGAATCTTTTTTTATATTTAAAGCAATATTTACCACATAGCTGATATAAAACAGTATATATAGTCCAATAAAATAGACCTTTAAATACGAATTCGAGGTAAATACTTGAATTTTTGATATAAGTTTCTTTAAAAGATGCAAAAATGAAATGTCAAAGATTTTTTTTAAATCACCCCCGAGCAGGGGTGAAAAAAAATATAAAAAGTGTTTTTTTCAAATTTTGGGGAAACAATAAGAACTAAAAAAAAAAAGTTAAAATAAAAGTTGTAGAGCATCAAATTTTCTAAAGAAATGTTTTCTTTCTGTTTTTCGCTAAAATTAAAATTATCCGAGATAGGGCGGTTTGAAGCTAGGGGATGATAGTGACAACTGTAAAAAATCATAAGTCGTTGAAAAATTGATATTTTTAATATATTTTTTTTTTAATTTACTCAGAAAAAAGTAAACTTTAATTCTAGAGATAATTTTTTTTTTTAATTGTTTACAAAAAAGTTATAACAATTCAAAATTTTTAAGACCGAATTAAAACAGCTTACTTCGGTGAAATTAATTTTTTTATATTATTTATTTCTTACGTATTTCATAAACTGACCATACGCATCGGAATTTTATTTTTATTTTTTTTCATATTTTTTTCATAACTTGGATGTATTGTTGTTATAACTTTGTTATAAACAATTAAAAAAAATTATCTCTAGAATTAAAGTTTACTTTTTTCTGAGTAAATTAAAAAAAAATATATATTAAAAATATCAAGTTTTCAACGACTTATGATTTTTTAAAGTTGTCACTATCATCCCCTAGCTTCAAACCGCCCTATCTCGGATAATTTTAATTTTAGCGAAAAACATAAAGGGATCATTTCTTTATAAAATTTGATGCTCTACAACTTTTATTTTAACTTTTTTTTTCTAGTTCTTATTGTTTCCCCAAAATTTGAAAAAAATCACTTTTTATATTTTTTTTCACCCCTGCTCGGGGGTGATTTAAAAAAAAACTTTGACATTTCATTTTTGCATCTTTTAAAGAAAGTTATATCAAAAATTCAAGTATTTACCTCAAATTCGTATTTAAAGGTCTATTTTCTTGGACTAATAATTGAGAAATGTATTAAAAATAAACAAAAATATCATGTTCTTAGAGACCTTTTGTATAGATTCAGTATAAAGCACACTGTCGCTGAAATATTCACTGAAACACGTAGGGTGTTTTTTATGCTAGAAAAAATAGATAAATCATGTAAACAGACAGTCTATAATTACTTCTTTGGCACTAGTTCAGTTCATTTGAATAATTAAAACAAAAGTTGAATTCTATTCTAATACCGAAGGGAGGACGAAAACAATGCAGTGTTCGTTTATTTACAGCGACCCACATCTGTCTGTCCCATTGAAAATTAGTACTACAAATTGGAGTTTGCCAAAAATTTAGCAGTTAATTGAGAGTAGAGATAGTTAATCAATGTTACACAATGATAGATTTTGGTACATGTTTGAATAATTAAGCTAATTAAAAATTTTTATTGAATTAAAACAATCCAATATATGAAGTTAAAGAGACTTTTAGTATTTGTTGGAATTTACAATTTACATGTAGATCTAATATCTAGAAATCACATCAAATAATAATAAGATGAATAGTTTTAACCTAATGGTCTCATTATGAAATTGATATAATGATAAAATTTCTCTGCATATCCACATATTTTTTTATATAAATAAAGTATGTATTAAAACACGGATTTTAAAATCTATTTAAATGACAAAACGGATTTTAATTACGTGACATACGAATAATATTACTGTAAAACTAATAAAAATATGCATATATGACTATATATGACCAATAGAGTATATTTTATAAATAACGCACTATAAAAGCAAAGTAGAAAACAACAAGGGTGAATGTATGTATCACAGCCCTACTTCACTTTATTGAAGTAGGGGCAGTGTATGTATTTAAAGCAAATTAATATATGCATCACTAAGAACTAAAATTACAACTGTAAATGTTAGGACCCTATTAGGTATAGCATTAAAAGAATCGTTATTCGTTAGTAAAAGAACCAGAGAAACGCTAACAGAGAGAATATGAGTTTAGCATTAGCATATGGCACATTTTTGGATCCTAAGATTTAAAAATGTACCTACATTTTAAAAATCCTATTGCATCTTCAACTGTTTCAAGAAAAATAAGCTTTCTCCTCGAAAGAATTTAAGAAAAAGAAAAGAGCTCAGTTAATTCTTCCCATGAATTGACTGAAAATTCTTATACCGAAATTCACCTATGAAACCTATGTATGTCCATATTGCGACAGAAGTTTTAACTTTAAAATTTTAGAAAAGTAATAATAAATGTTCGATGAAAGTTATATTTAAAAAAATAAATAGGGCATCTTCGGCACTTAGTGATATATTCACCTTTTATTCCCATTCTTGGACCTAAAAGATTATTAAAATATCTAAATTTTTAAAATTATAATTATGTCTAAATTCATCTTTAAATTATTAAACCGTAGGTTTTAGATTATAAATGAATCCAATTCAAACGGAATACCGATGTCGATGATTAGAATGTTTGTTTTATTTTCTGTATAACATTCGTGACAACTCGACACGTGTTTATAGTGTTTGCTTTCATGTTAAATTTGTAGATTCAGATCAAGAGTTGAGACAGATGGCAGGTGCATGTGAAAGTGTCAGTTGGCTATTCTGTATGTGATTACTATTAATGCACGAACATATAGTAAACGCTACCACTGCTTATACGTTTAAAATCTTTTTTCTACGGTTACTATACAAATGTATCATTTTTTGACAGTAATCTCTAAAGAAATAGGGTACGTTGTTATATCTAATAAAGAAATATCTCATTTCTTTATCTGATAAAACAAAGTGTTCATTTCTTTATTGTTTTAACTTAATCAAGTATACTGTGCCAATAATGTATTCATATATTTGACTAACAGTACAGATTGACAGTAATAAAGTAGTGACAGGTACAACAGATAGTTTTTAATACACTATTTAAATTAGATTGTTATTTAAGTAAAAATGTTAAGTAGTGATAAAAATGAATTAGAATTAACTCCTCCTGAAATAAGAGAAGCGGCAAACGAAGCTTGTCAGAATTTGATTCCCGAAATTTCAAAACATAAGTACCAGAATGCATATGAAAGTTTCGTGACCTGGCAAAAGAAAAAGGCAACAAATTCCGTTTCAGAAACTGTGCTTTTAGCTTATTTTTCTGAATTAACAAATAAATTTAAGGTATGATAACTGTAAATATTGTAAATAATAGTTAATTTTACTTAAATAATATAACTTATATCGTTATGTTTTGTTTTGTATTGGATTTATTTTTGAATTATTGTATTATTATGTGGTATAACCGTAGAAAAAGTATAGTGTTTGACTCGCAAGGAATAACTCATTTCCCACTCGTACGATTTGCTGCATTCGCCTGCGGCTCTTGCTGCAAACATCGTACTCGTGGGAAATGAGTATCATTCCTTGCTCGTAAAACAATATACTATTTTACAAAGGTTATTAGTAGTTACTTATCAAAATTTTGTAACCACCCCTATCTATATGCAGGCAGGTGTTAATTGTTAAAGTCGCTATTGTTTGTTTTAATAACAATAAACATTATTTATCTCAGGATCCGCAAATTTTAGAAAACAAAAAAAAAACTTTTAGGCTCGATGCGATGCGAGGATTAAAATGCAGATTTTTATGTATTGAGGTTCACGGTGCCACATCTTTTATAGTGTTAACTGATATTACTCCAGATGAAGATGCGCCGTAATCCGAGAGCGTTTTATTCTGCATGCTGTATGGATCGTAAAATTTTGATTTGTATTTGATTTTTGCTGTTTATTGATTGATCAACATATTCCTCCACAGCGTTACTAGAAAATTTACTGAATTTATTTATTCACACAATCTGTTTACTATTTTCAGTTCTGGTAGTTTATAAAGAATATTGAACTTATTTGTCCATTTCTACATTATATATTTTAGAAATCTCATAGAAGAAACCAGAAATGTGGAAGGAACGCGGACATTACAATTAATGAATGTTCTTTTACTTTTTGCTAACCTATATTTAGGATTTTATTAACATAAAATAGATAATAAAATGCATTTCGTTACTCCGTGTCTATTTCACTTTCGAAATCGTCAATATCAAAGTATATTAAATTAATCATAACATCATCCAACACAGAATTTATTAAAAGTTTCTTCGATGTCAGTTACTTTCTGAACGACCCTTTTTTCCTGAAACTGAATATGTTTTACGTAATTTATTAAAAACTGTTTAAATCGATTTAGATTCCATAATTTTTTCGCGACATACTTCTTCAAAGCTACTCATACCAAACAAGTTCTGCCCTCTGTTGAGTAAATTTTAATGTTAAATGAACAGTTTTATGAGCTTGTTATTAATAAATAAAATACATACTGCGATTTTGCAACAATATACTACGTCTGCCAACTGGTAGAAAAAAGGTTCATTAATTGTTTTCTTTATCACGGTTTAATTTGGTTTGGCCTATTACAAAAAATTTCAAACATACTGTCTTGTATTACGGCTTTAGCGTATTTTATCTCATTTTACAATCAATTCTTGAATACCTAATTTTCGTATATTATTTTAGAGTAATGTTATTTTAAACGTAAATGTATTTCAAGTAGAGTTTAAGTCGGATTTCCACATTCAAAGAGATATGTGTAACTAAATTTTGCATTTTCGTTACTCCTTAGCTAAACTTGGTGTAGATTGAATGGAACTGGCTTGTAAAGGCAAGTCCTTTTTACTTATTAAAAAAAAACTATTTTATGGAAGAGAAGTGGCATTTCTGTATGTCTCCTAAAAGAAAAAATGTTTTATTTTTTAGCTTTTTGTAATTCAATAATAAAGCTTTATTAAAAGAAGTGTTAAGTCGTTTAAGTATTAAAGTAATTTTTGTGAGACGTAAAAATGTCCGGTGCATCCTTACTGTGCTTTTTTGAAGTTTGAATATCCATATTTTCAAATTGAGGTGAAGGGTTTGTAAAACTAGTAGGTTGCTAAGGTCTTAAGAATATTATTAACTACTAGGCACCTGACTTCGTTTCCTTGAAGTTGGCGCCTGACTTCAAGGAAACGAAGTCAGGTGCCTGGTTGCCTATAATACTTTTTAGTATTTAACAAATTTCTTTTTTAATTTTATTTAAATTAAACATCTTTAAACTCTGATTACTTAAGTAATTTAAAATCCGAAAATTGAAAAAGTTTATTAAAATGTTAAAAGGATATGATAATCACATTATGTTATAAAATATTGGTGCTTATATTAAATTATATTTCCCAAGCCGCTTTATAGGTCTGATTTCACCGCTTCTCCCATTCCCAAGATACTAAAAAACGACAAAGAAAACAAAATCAGTTACTCGGAAAACAGTTGTTTGAACGGAAAATTGCTCACAACACATTTACTTTCCCAACATTTGATCGAATAAATAAGTGCTCGAATCTAATGTACAAATTAACGTTAATGTTAAATAATATGTGAAAAAAGAAGTCAGAAAATTTATTTAACGACCAAATTGATTATATGAAACTTTAAAAACGCTTAAAAATAAACGGTTTTCCACCCTACAAAACAGTTGGAAAGTAGACAATTGTTAACCAGGGTGAAAAGTCGGTCACTTGACCGACTAGGAATAGGTTCTTTTTGATCATGGGTAAACATGCTTGCAATTTTTGTTTGGCTGTCTAGTGAATTTTCAACATAACCTTCAGCAACAGCACTTGATTTCCAACCTCCTAAACGTTTTAAAATGGGTACATTTCCACCATTATTTACAAATACAAAGTAGTTGTCCTTCGACGAAAACAATGACCAGTATATGTTTCTATCTTATCTAATTGTAAATAAGTGGTAATTTTTTGGGAAATTCAGCAACAAAATTGTGTCTTACTGGCTGCTTTGTTAATTTTCCATGTCTGACTTGCAGAAAAAATCTATTTCCTTCTATATTTTTGCGAACGTTAGTATATTCTGTAATTGTTGGTATCCAATACTTGTTGTTAATGACAAAAGCTCTCGACTGATGCGTTTTTGTGTCAGGAATAACAATGATACATTTTTCTTTTTGTAGATCCACATAATCCATTTTGATTTTATTAATTTATGAACGAAATTATACATGTAGGTGATAATTTGCAAGCTATACATACCTTCTGAGGAAGAAAATCAAAAGGTGCATCCTATAAACCAACATTTTGTTTTTTTAAAAACGATATTAGTTTTCCATTTTTGATATATCAATATTATGTTTTATTCGTATTTTACTCTTTAGCATTAAATAAATCGACCAAAGGGTGGAAGGTTTCCTTTTTTGAGCAATAATATTGGGAAAATAAGCTAATAAGCAGTTTTTAGAAGTTTTGATTTAAACTCCTTTTTCAATTCACCACTCGTTGTAAATTTCGTACGTTTTCTCATACCTTTTTTTACTTTTGTCAGGTAAGAGATTTAACGTCACCGTTTGTGCAGCATCGCGTATTTCTGGGGGTGTACAAACTTCTTCATTGTCGGACATATTGCAATACTCTCAATTATTACAAAAGAATAAACCACGAATTATTATAATAGTATATTACGTATCAAGAGTGGTAAGTAGGCCATTACGTACGAGTGGAAAAGTTACGCACGAAGTTGCGTAGCGGCGAGTGCGTAATTACACGAGTACGTAATACCTCTTATCACTCGAGTTACGTACTATGCTTTATCTACGATTCAATATTTTAATTCTAAATATTTGACATCTCTAAAAAAATTTATGACGTAAGTACTGTACTGTTATCTACTCCTTTGACAGTAAATGTCATTTATACTCATTGCCACCATGCAGGGTAAGTAAGCTATAACGCACAGTTGTGCGTAATGAATTGTCATTCCAACATGACGTTTCATTACGCACAACTGTGCGTTATAGCTTACTTACCCCGCATGGTGACAATGAGTATAAGTGACATTTACTGTCAACGGAGTAGATAAAATAAATTTCATGTCAACGATAACTATCAAATTTTTCATAGATTAATAGACAGGAGGATTTGTCTGAAATAAATGTTTTTCATAATTAATTAATTTATTTATTAATTTCATCATATTATTTTTAAACGATTGTAAATAAAGTAGTATAAATACTTCGTTGGAAGTAACAGTTTTCTCTTGAAAAAAATGAAGTATGTACCTACTTGTCACCTCGGTATGTAATAGGTATACTATTGTTATATACAGAATATGAATATTTTAAGTAAACTCTCTAAATTTTTATTTTTGTTAATAATAAATCATTTAATTTTATTTCTATATTTCTGATGTATACTCGTACAAGATTTGTGAATCCCAAATTAGGTTTCTCTGTTAACCAAATAACGTTTTAAAATTGTATTTTAAAACTAAATTAAACATATTTTTTAATAAAAACACAAACCATGATTAAACGTATTGCAAAAAATCAAAAACCCACTCATAACTTTTTTCTGGACCTGACAGCATTGAGGTAATAATTTATTAGCATAAGTTGTTGGGTTATTAATGTAAGTATCGAAAGATCTTCAATCAAATCAGGCAATAGGGAACATGCATGTATTTTTTATATTTTTAAATGACAATCTACATCATTACATTAATCATTAATATTTTAGAACTAAAAAAACAATATTAGGCCCGAGGCCGTGGCTGGAGAGGGGAGAGGATAACTTTCTTCTCAGACAGCCAGGCTGCACTGCTGGCCTTAAAACAATTCCGGGTTAGTTCCAAGCTGATCTGGTAAAGCATACAAAACCTCAATGAACTTGCTAGACAAAACAGTGTCTTCATGGAGTGGATTCCAAGGCATAAAGGTTTTGAAGGTAACGAAACCGCGGACCTTCTGGCCAAGATGGGAGCGGATACACGATTTACTGGTCCAGAACCTGTATTGGGACTGCCTAGAGCCTGGGTAAGGACCAAAGTCAGGAACTGGGTCTGAGAAGAGTCGACCAAACACTGGAGTAATACTGTAGGGCTGAGGCACTCGAAGCTGATGCTCAAAGGCTACTCTAAAAAACTGACGTCTGACATACTGAATCTTGGCAGGAGCCAGATAAGAGTACTAGTGGGCCTGCTCACTGGGCATGTACCATTCAGACTACACCTTCGGAGGATGGGGATACTTACACAGGAACCCACCTCGTGCCGACTGTGCGCCATCGACGATGAGACGGCAACTCACATTCTATTCGAGTGTGAGGCCTTGGACTATAAACGGTCCCTCATCTTGGGGGACACGAATCCTGAATCCAATCACCACCTTGAGGAGCTAGTCACAGGACTCAAATCTCTTATAAAGGTAACTGCCCTGTGGCAACAGTAACTCAAGGAATTCGGACACCTGGATTCTAGCCTATCTGAAGATCAGCGTGATGTTGATTTTTAGCTGAACAAACTGGAGTCCTGCACGCACGTGTGCATGTAAGGACTCTTGGTGCCGAACCTGGTCACAATATTCCCATAGGAAGCAGTGCTCAAACATGGGGCTCCACAGGAGAGACCATGCCAGGTTTATTTAGATTACAATAAGAAAAATATTTAAAATTTTGTTAAAGTCTTACTTATTGGTTTACTTTTAATACAAGAAACTGGTCACTGGGAGCATCACAAATAAATTTATGTACTTTGGATTTTTTTTTTAAACATATCCAGTTTTATCCTTTTTAATAAACATAATTAGCTTATTATATTTACTGATATCGACATTTGTATTAATATAAAGTTGCTCTTGGCATCTAAATTTTGGCCATAAACTGGCTATTAAGCCTTTTTAACCAAGGTATGAGAAATATGCTAGTACTACTAAATCTGAATAATGAGTACCTAATATTTAAAAGGCTTTATTTAATGTCTTATTTTTGTAACATTAATTCCAAGTTGACACATTATTTCAGGAAATAGTGGTGAACTAAAACTAATCAATATTTGTTTCCTTACACATGTGTGGTATCTATTTATAAGTTTAAATTGTTTTTTACTGCTATAAAACATTATCTCTTCGCCCACGTACGTTTGAAAATAAAGGGATAAATAAAAATTTACCTTTGAACGAAAAATATCCAATCCTCTACAGCAGTGTTTTTCAATCTGTGGGTCGCGACCCCTAGGGGGGTCGCAAAGCCTTATTCGGGGGGTCGCCGACTTAAACAAAAAGCAAGGTTCTAACACTACATTAAAAACAAAATTTTAGTGAAAAGAATTGGTTTATCAAGTCGTGGTGCTATTTTTGAAGCATTACTAATCAAATCGTTTTCTACTTGCAGTCTATTTCTCTTTTTGGTTTTAATGTCTACCATTAAAGAAAATGTCAGTTCGCACAAGTATGAAGTGGCGAATGGCAATAATAGTTTTAGAGCTCCCTTGCCAGCTCTGGAAATTCGTGTTTTCTTTTCATCCAAAATACGTCAATACTTTGCGAATAAAATTCCATTTTAGGCATGCCATCAGCAACTAAATCTAGAAGATATTCATGTTGGCATCAGATAAATCTATTGACTTGTCCAAAAAAGGGTTTAAAATCCATCTACGCCCATTGTCAGCTTTAGAGTTCAAGTCTGGAAAGTATGTCAAAAGTTTCTCTTGTAAATTATGCAAGCTCTGTATCATGCAAGGAATGTGAGCTTTTACTATAAGACTTTGGTCTGATGCGGTATCTTCAACAATCTTCTGAAACCATGGAAAAGACTTAAATAAATTTTATAAACGAAGTTTTGCGTGAAATGCTTTGACTTTATTATATGCTCTTAAAATATTTTCTTCTCGATCTTGGAGGTTCTTGTTCAAATTATTAAGGTGGCTAAAAAGATCTGTCAAAAATGCTAATTTAAAGAGCCAAATAGGGTCACAAAAGCGATTAGCATATTCATATTTTGCATCTTGTAAGAACATTAACAGTTCAGCTCTCAGTTCTAGAACTCTTGTTAATACCTTTCCTTTGGATAGCCACCTGACCTATGTGTGATAAAGAAGATTTTGATGAAGCAAGCCCATATCTTCACAAACGATTCTGAATAGCCGGGTTCGCAAGGCTTTGCCTTTTATAGAATTCAAAATTTTTATTACCTCCTTGAGCACGTCATTTAAATCAAAAGGTACTACCTTAGCAGCTAGAGCCTGTCGATGAAGAAAACAGTGTGTCCAGGATATGTTTGGCATTATCGATTTAATTTTGCAACGAGTCGTAATAATAGATAAATGTACCAAAATAGAAACAAATAATTAACGTAGTGTTTTAATTAAATTTTATTATCTTTGTCTTTCTAAACTTTACACCAGGGGGGCGCCAGAATTTTTTCAACCTGTAAAGGGGTCGCGGAATCAAAATGATTGAAAAACACTGCTCTACAGAATGAATTAGATTACGTTGGTAAAATAAACTTTATAGTATGTTTAGTTTTATATTCAGATGAATACAAATACGGTCTTAAACCCAGTTCAATGAGAACGAAAAACGAAACGTGTATTTAAAGGGCGGAAAAAAGTATCAGTCACTGTTTGAATTCGGAAAACTACTTTGGATTTAGTACGAGGTTTTATAATATCGAATCACATCAATCTCTGAATTTATCTTCAGTGGAAAGTAATTTAAAAACCAATTTAAAATAAGAAACTCTGAAATATTCTGTACATAGATAAATTTTCAAATTTTTTTAAACTTGATTACTGGTTTTATCCCTTCTTGTATAATTATATTAAAACTGTTTTATTATAAATAACACAGGCCAACAATGATAAAACTTTTTTAATGAAAATACCTCATTTATATAGTTTTTAGGGTGCTGAATCCAACTATGATATTAAAAAAGCTGTATCACCCACAATTTCTTCACACTTTTTAGTTGAATTTATTAAATTTAGCGATTTTTAAAAGAATTCACATATAAATAATATAACATATATAGCTATTAAACCAGGTTTATTGGTGTGGATAAAGTTGGTAGCACTGTAAATCACATTTCCTGGCCAAAAAATATTGATTCTTTTTCTTCTGTGAACAGCTAATGTTTTGTTTACTGTCATGTTAACCTCACTTTTACGTTTCCAGTACATTTGCTCATTGCAATGTCTAATCGTGATTGTAAAAAGTCTGCTGACAGTTTTTGTTACATTTGTGGTGAGTTTGTGATTAAAAAACACCAAAGAAACATTACAGACTTTGTCAAAAAGGTTTATTTATCGTACTTTGGAACTAAACTTGGCGATCAGGACAAATCATGGGCCCCGCATAAGGTATGTTATGTATGTGTAGAGGATCTAAGAAAATGGTCAAAAAAGGAGAAAAAAACCTTTAAATTTGCTATTCCTATGGTATGGAGGGAGCCTAGAAATCATTCCGATGATTGCCACATTTGCAGTGTTGATATTACTGGTCACAACTCAAAAAACAAGTAGGTAATAAGCTATCCTAACCTTCCATCCGCCATCCGATCAATTGAGCAGAGTGTAGATTTACCGGTCCCTGAACCACCAGATGATTTAAATTCTGTTCAAACAGAAGAACTTTCTGATGAACAATCAGAGTTAGATGAACAAGGTGATGAAGAATTTCAATGTTCTTCAGAAAATGTAGAGCCAAAATTGTTTAATCAAATCGAGCTTAATGACTTGGTTAGGGATCTTGGCCTAACGAAAGAAAAAGCTCAAATGCTTGGTTCTAGGCTAAAAGAAAAGAACTTGTTGGCGGCTGGAACCAGTACCTATTTATGTATACAGAAAGAGAGAACAGCAGTTTTCCAAGTATTACAAACAAGAAGATGATTTAGTGTACTGTTCAGACATTCCCAGTTTAATGAATGAGTTTGGTATTGAATACAAAAAAGAAGAATGGAGGTTGTTTATTGATTCTTCAAAAACTAGTTTAAAGGTTGTTTTACTACACAATGGTAACATGTATGCATCTATTCCTGTTGGTCATTCTGTACATATAAAAGAAAATTATGAAAACCTAGAAACAGTATTAAATCGAATAGGCTACTCTGCGCATGGCTGGATGATATGTGGTAATTTAAAAATAACATGCATGCTTCTTGGTCAGCAAGGTGGTTTTACTAAATATCCATGTTTCTTATTTGAATGGGACAGTAGGGCTAGGCATCAACATTGGTGCAGAAAGGACTGGCCTAAGAGGAAATCTTTAAAACCAGGTGAGAAGAACATTCTCCGCAAAAACCTTGTAGATCCAAAAAAAGTGCTTCTACCTCCTCTACATATAAAGTTAGGTCTCATGAAGCAATTTGTAAAGGCTTTGCCTAAAGATGGACAATGTTTTAAGTACCTCTATGAAAAGTTTCCACACCTTTCAGAAGCTAAACTCAAAGAAGGTGTCTTTGTTGGACCTGATATAAGAAAAATGATGTTTGATGTCAACTTTAAATCTACAATGACCTTAAATGAGAAAGAAGCATGGGTATCATTCAAGGAAGTCGTCACAAAGTTCTTGGGGAATGAAAAAGACCCAGAGTATGTTTCTATTGTAGCTAACATGTTACAGAAGTTTAAAAAGTTAGGATGTCTGATGAGCTTGAAAGTTCACTTTTTGAACAGACACCTTGATTACTTCCCGAAGAATTTAGGAGATGTTAGTGAGGAGCAGGTTAAGCGATTTCACCAGGACATTAAAGTGATGGAAAAACGCTACCATGGACGCTGGAACACCAACATGATGGGGGACTACTGTTGGTCACTTCACCGAGAAGTTCAATAAGCGATTCATCGAAAAAAAAGCTACACAAGAAGCTTTAAAGAAAAAAGAGAAAGAAAGTATAAGCCAATTCCAATAGACAAATAAAACCTGTATTAGTATTTTATATCACTATGTAAGTAGCCATTATAAATACAAATCTTGCTTTTTATGTCTATAAGTGTTTCATTAATGCCACCATATACCACTGTATAGTAGATTAGATAGGGGTTTATACCATATAATATAATGCATATTTCTGGAAAACTGTGGGTGACACAAAAAACTAAGGGCAGATTTGGATTCAGCACATAAAAATCTATAAAAATAAGCCATAACAGTTTAAAAAGTTTTCAAAAAATTTTGTTTGTTGGCCTGTGTAATTAATAAAAGTGTTTGTAACATTTTTCCCCCTATATTAGTTATTTTTTTCGGTAAACATTTCTATTTTCAGATATAAGAGACTCTAACCACCGTATATAGACAAGAATGGTATGATCACTATGCCCACAGCCTTTGAAATTCTTTGTACCAGATTTTGCTCCGGTTTGCCGACGTTTTTTTGTGAAGATTTTTGAGAAGTGGTGAGCAGCAATGCCAACTCTACTGATTTAGGAAGTAATCTACCGACATACCATTATAATTTTCTTTCATAATTATTTAACTTATTTGTAACTTAATTTAAACTTATCACTTTTTATTAAATAAACACTTTTTTAAATTTGCCGCGATTTTTTAAAAATTCACGGATTTCTATTGTTTTTTTTATCAATCTACCCATTTCAGAAAGTTTAGGTTGGCAACTCTGCTGGCAAGCGACAACGATGCAAATCGCAATGCGAGCCGAGAGCTTTGGCGGCATAAAACAAGTTTTTGAGAGAGTGATCCTACTATTGTCTATATCCCACATTTTTGACTCGCCACGAGCTAAAGTTTTAATTCAAAACAAGAGTACGTTTTTACTACCAAAAGTTTATATTAAAGCTATATTACATTGCTTAGTAAACGTAAAATAAATTTTTAGAACTTTAGTTTTTAGCCTATACATACCTACTTCAACCTCTCAACTCTTTGAGCAGAAACAATTCTGAAGGTAAATGTATATCAAATCAAGAAACAGTTGTAGTCAAACAGATATCTCTAAAATTAATGTTCCCTTGTTTTCACAAAAATAAAGTATGTTTTTTTCTTTTTTTTTTCTGGCCGTTTCACTAAATTGTGACTCTTAATCAAATTTAATTTTAACATCCTTATTTAGAACTTGAATCAACGATTTGCTCTCCTACTTTCTCCATTGTGACCTACCGACTAGTTTTTTTGCTTTGAACCCTGTTAGCTGAGCCTATCCTGTACATTTTTTCTTAAATGTAGTTTTGTGTTTGAATACACTAAATAGTTCGTTGTATTAAATATAGTATTAATTTTTTTTATAGGTAAATCAAAATTAGCGTCTTTTTATTTAATTACTTTATATTATAAGTGTTTCGACGGGTGCATGCTAGTTGGCTCCGGCGCCGGCGGTCAGATTTTAATCCCTATTTTTAAAAGGGTCTTAGGTTAGTTGGCTCCCGTTGCCAATTCTGGGTATTAAGGTAAAGAACCGTGGTAAGTTTGTTGTGTTTTTCTAAAAAAATAATTTTAAACATACATAAATAATAAATATATCAAATCAAATCAAATCAAATATCTTTATTTTAGCAACAGTTAGGTTACAAATTAACAAAAAATTCTGGTTATAAGTTCAAATTATTGCTAAAACAGGACATTTTCGCATTATTAAAACCGTTACCGCCAAGCACTAATTGTGCTTGCGTGAAAATGCCCTTAGTTAACCTTACATACTAATTACATACTAACTCTATTAGAAAGAGAGACAGCAATATTGCGTAGACTAGACAAAGAACGAGGAGAGCAAAACACGTGGAACACCAACCTTGAAGGGGAAAAAAACGGATGCGCTGGACGAACCAGATGAACTGACCGACGAGGTGGAAAAAAAAGTAATTAAAAAGTTAACCTAATATTGTACCATAGCCATATTTAAGTGACTAGCTGTTCATTTAGTAATGTTTCTTTATACTGTTTTGAAAAACGTATCGATGATAAATTTTTAACATGTAATGGTATTTCATTCCATCGTTTAATAGCAACAAAAGTAAACGAGCGTTGAAAGTACGCCGACCTATGACGGGGTACAACAAATTTATGAAAGTTCCTGGTCCTTTGATCTAACGAAAGGCGGACAAATTTTTTTCTTAAGTAACCTGGTTTTGCTGTTTTTATTATTTTATGCAAAAATGTTGCCAAATGAAGTTTTCTACGATTGGACATGTTCAGTATTTTATTATTATTTAAATAAGGTGTTATAAATTGGCGATATGGTACATGAAATGCAAATCCCATGCAACTGTTTTGCACTTTTTGAATAGATTTTTTGGTTTGCCAATTAAGTGACTCACCATAAACTACATCTCCATAATCAAAAAGGGATAATATAATACTGTGACAAAGAAGATATTTTTGATTTAAAGATAAATAGTTTTTCACTTTGTATAAGTTTTTAAGGCGTAAATATGAAGCTGTAATTTTTTTATTAATATGCGTATGGAAAGAAATATTGTTATCAAAAAAGATTCCTAGATTTTTGACAGTATGGGCTAAAGGAATGGGGGTGTTGTTTACTTGAATATTAATAAGATTATTTTCTATTGTTTCTCTAGTTGTCTCCGACTTATTAAAAATGATCAGTTGTGATTTTGTAGCGTTTAATTTTAAGTTATGATTTTCTGCGAAATGATTTATTTGATTAAGATCAGTATTAAGTTTTTGTTGTACTTCTTGAATAATGTGTTTGTTTATGGGAATCCGTAATTGGGAATCATCAGCAAATTGAGATAATTTGACGTGTTTCACACATTTATTCATGTCAGCTACATAGAGCGAGAACAATATTGGAGAAAGCCCTGACCCTTGAGGAACGCCTTTTGTCAATTTCTGAAAGCTTGATCTCTCTGTTATAGAGTTTTTTATAATTTCGATACAATTTTCACGACCAAATAGTAGACTATTCATTAAATGTCTTTGAAAAACCAAAATAGTGAAGCTTTGCCGATAGCATTTCAAGACTTAGGGTATCGAAAGCTTTGCTAAAGTCCAAGAGCACCATGCAGGTACTATTTCCTTGCTCTTCGTTTTCTCTAATATCGTTTAATATATTAATATATTAACTAGTGTTGTAGTTGTACTAAAATTTTTTCTAAACCCAGACTGGCACTCTGGAATAATATTATTTTTGCCAGAAAAAGCTATAACTTGTTGGCATATATGTTTCTCGAAAATTTTAGAAGCTGCCGGTAAAATACTTATAGGTCTAAGGTCTTTAAGTTCACTTGGGCTTTGGACCTTAGCGATTGGCTTGACGATAGCTCTCTTCCATTGAGACGGAAATACTTGTTGTAGGATACAGGTGTTTATAATATTTATTAACGGTTCCTTGCAAAATGGATAACATGGCTTTAAATCCTTGATAGAAATACCGTCTATACCAACTGCATTTTTTTTTATACTTGTAACAATGTTACTTAACGCAAAACTATCAATAAGGTTAAAGTTTAAGGTGTCATTTACGGTCCTATTATTTTTGTAAAAATTAATTAGCTCTTGAGAAGCAGTATTTGGTAAACTTTCGGTTTCTTGAAAATATTTGTGGATGTCATTAGCATTTTTTAAGTTGTCAGGGATGTCAGTCTGGTCTTGGCTGTAAGTGATTTTTAATTTTTTGGCTGTATCCCAAAACAGTTTACCCTTTTGTAGTGAAAAAGTATTAAAATATGTTCGTTTCTCTCTTATTATAGAATGTTTTGTGTAATTCCTTAGTTGTCGGTAGTACTCTAGGTCTGTTTGTTGTCTAGTTCGTAAGTATTTTTTGTAGGCTTTGTCTCTTAACTTTATAAGTGATTTAATGGTTTCAGTTATCCATGGAACAAAAGGTTGGTCATAGACTCGTTTAGTTTTAATTGGGGCATATTTATTTAGAACACTTAAAATATACTTATTAAAAATGTCAACTTTTTCATCTATGTTTTGAGATCTATAAAGTTTATTCCATTTGAGCAGCTTCCCTTCCCTTAAAAAGTTATTTAAATTTGTATTAAGTGCATCATAATCTCGAAATTTGACAGTTTTTTTTGCGTCTAAGCCTTTGGGCAAATCGAATATTGCATATATTAGATTGTGGTCTGTAATTGTCTGTGATATAACCAAAGACCCAGATTTAATGCATGCCATATTTTGGCTTGTTATTAATAGGTCAATAAGTGAATTTCGATTTGTAGTAAAATTTAACCTGGTAGGTTCTGTAATATGCTGCTGAAGATTAAAGTTATTTATGATATTTTTTAGTCTGTTTGAATTGGTGGATCTAGTTGAAAAATTAATATTAATATTAATTATATTAATATTAGCTTTACTTTCTTTTTGTAATAAACGGTATCCCATCAAAAATATTTATTCTTTTAAGAAACTAAGCATAAGAAAAGAATAGAATATAAGAATAAATTATGAGGAAAAAAGTAAAAATAAAGACAAAATGTAGGTTTTATTATTGTAACATAATATTATGGAGAATTACGTCACGCAGATAGCCAAGTGGTAATACACCAACATTCGGTTAGAATGAACATAGTTAGTTAAATAGTAAAGGTTGTTGTTACCTTACATTGACTGCAATAATTATTAACATTATAAATAACCTATGATTCCAAAAGATATTAGGCACCACACTTGTTTTTTATTTTTTCAATTTATTGAGATCATTTACACTATTTATACGGTGCACTGTATTTTCACTTTTAACATAAATAATTCCATTAAGTACCCATGCGCTGTTTTTAGAAAATATCTCAATTGCTTTTCGGAAGAGATCTAAACGGTATTTTGTGAGATCTTCTTTTATTTGCACTCCCGATTCTTTTAGCAGTTTTCGATTTTTCATTACAACTCTCCGGACCGTATTACTCGAAAATCTTATCAATACTGCCGGTGGATTTTGCCCAACATTCACATTCGGTACCCGATGGCATTTAATTATTTCCGTTTGGTGAATATTTATTTTTAATTCACTTTTAAATATACTTGTGACTTTTTCCAGCAGATTTTCTTCGTTTTCCTGCCTGATTCCAAACATACGGATGTTTTGATTTCTTGATGACTGTTCCTGATCATCAAGTGTTTTGAGGAAGGTTATATTCTGTTTTTCGAGTTCTCCAACCCGGTTTTGAAGTTCAATTATGTCCTTTTTTTGCTGACTGAACTTTTCTTCAAAAATTTTTCCAACTATGACCGCAACTTTTTCTGCGATTTCTTGCAGAAATCGTTCATTAAAAGTATTTAATATTGTTGTTTTTATTTCTCTTAGATCTGTCGTCGTAAAACCCATAATGGCGGACTGGTCACACTAACTGGTTCAAACAATTCACTTAAATTGAACTAATCAGTTGACAAAACACTGATTCTTTTACGTAACTAAACTTCCGATCAGTTAGGAATAATTTAAACTATGTTTTATATTTAACTACTTTGTGGAAGACTGGATATTTTTACAAAATTATTCGGAGCGGTTGAAAACTACAACATGCTACTCGCACACCATCTATTTGAGATATGTTTTTAAAATCCATTTTTTTATTGCAAATAAAATGTTATTCATTTAAAGGAATAATTGTTTGTTGGCCTGTAGGTGGAGGAAAATACAGAAGCTAGGGTTATCAAATGCATTTTAAGAAGACACAGATGTTGGAAAATATCTTAAATATGTATTTGGCCTTCCATTTTTGGATCCCTCCGAGGTGGGTGAGTGTTTTGCGATCGATTTCGCCGAAGTGTTACCAAATCGTCCTGCACTTCACGAATTTGCTGATTACTTGGTGGAGAATAACATCTCGGAGGACGCTGATTTTCCACCTCGTATGTGAGCCAAAAAGATTCCGTCACTGGAGCGTACCACAAATGCTTGCGAAAACTTCCGCGCTAAATTTAATTCACTGTTTTATAGTCACCATCCAAATATATACCGATTTTTGGAAATTTGAAAAATATTCAAATTGATTCATACATTTAAATGTGTCAGTCAACGGAAAAGGTATACCGCCTGATATTTTTTTTTTTTAATAATTTGTGGAGGAAAAAATATTATCCTTAAAAAATAATGAAATAAGCAAATTTGAATTTGTAAAATTAATGTCATAAATTCCATCCAAACATTTTAAATTTTTTAATTATATGTAAGTATATGAAAATAAATTTATATTATATTATTAGAACAATTGTTTATTTTGAATTTTGTTATTTTTAGAAAAAATCCTCTTAACCACCGGAGCCAATTAGTATACGGTCATCGGAGCCAACTAGTATACGATTAAAAGGGTTTTCTGACCACGGGAGCCAACTAGTGTGCGCCGGTTTCGACACTAAAGCGTCCAGCATTATTTTGTGTCAACAAAATATAAACAAGGTAAAATCCAACTTAGTAAAATAAATAAAAACTTACTGAAAGGTTGCGGTCGAGCTCCAGCGAAATGTGGTTCTTGTAGAAGTGGTTGTGGACGACCGTTGTTTGTATTTTCTTTTACTGAAACATACAAAAAAAAACAAGTTTAATATCCCATTTTGTATAAAACGTGTACCTAAACTATACAAGTAATTCTAGTAAGTAAACTAATATTACAATAAAATTAAAATACACAAAAGTTCTATTGTTGTCATTAAAGAAATAGTAATTAAAGTATCTCATACGAGTAAATCCTGGAATAGGTATAAACGAGTACGATACGGACCTATCTCTTTTAATACTTTATTTGATCCTGTCTCGTGCTTAAATTGCGATGGAGAAATACGATTTCCTGAACTCTGTACGCTAAAGAATAGCGGAGCTATCTTTGTTGCATTTTTTAGATACTCTTTTTTTAATCAATTAGCCTTTAACTTCAACTAATTTATATAAATAAAATTTAAAAGCAACTATTTTAACGTCAAGAATAACTTTCAAATATAGCGGGGCCCAGGATTGTCGTTATTGTTTTATATTATTACATATCAAAGTATATTACATATTGTAGATATGTTTTAAATGCCCTACAATAGTATCTGGTAAGCAAATGAAAACAAAAGGAATTCAAGTCAATTAACCTCAAATAAACATTTCATAAAAATCCAGTACCCTACTCTTTGGATAATTTTTTACCACTTTAGATGACGAACATCTGTGCTGTGGATATACATATGTAAAAAGGGTACATCGGATATGCATCATAGTATGTACTTACCAGTCTAAATCAAAAGGGCATTTGGGGACACAATTTTCACGAAGAAGATGAAGCCGAACTGCCAGACATAATGGTAAGTCAGAGGAACTTTATTTGACCCGAGGATATGAACTCTTTAACTTTATTTTTAAAAGATCTGCAATGCTGAATGTTTCTGATTATGATAGGAAGTTGGTTATAGTATGCTGGCGCAAGAAATTTATAGTATCTCATGTTTAAGGTTTTTGCAACTTTAGGTACTATGATTTCCTTGTTGACAATCGCTCGAGTTGCGTAAGCATGATTAACGTAGCTGGAATTATTACTATTTGTATGTATATAGGTTAAACAGTTTAAAACAAATAGTTGGGAAATGTTAAATACTTTACTTTCTTGGTAAAGTGCTTCGGAAGGAAAAGTTTTATTTTTCTTGAGCATAGTTTTCAAAACGAACTTGTGAGTTATGTTCAAAGTATACAGATTTTTGGCATATGCTCCCCCCCAAGACAAGATTGCGTAGTTGACCAACGGATAAACTAGAGCGTTATACACAGCAAGTAGCGTTTTTTTATCAACAATATCTCGTAAGTCGTAAAGCTTCGAAATAACAGATCTTAGTTTTTTCGAGAGATATAGAACATGATCTTTCCATTTTAAATGGCGGTCTATGACAACACCCAAGTACTTAAATTTATCAACACGTTCTATATTATTGAAATGATTGCAATTACAAAGACCATTATTTAAGTATGGACAGTTAGATGTATGCAATCTTATATACAGAGGCTGATCAGGCTGCGTGGCGTTTGAAGGTGTTAAACAGATATATTGTGTCTTCGCAACATTGAGTGTTAGGAGGTTTTTAGTGAGCCAACTTTGCATTTTATAAAGGTCTAAGTTGCAATTGCGCTCGATTTCGTTCCAACTGTCACCTTCAAGAAACAAAACGGTGTCGTCAGCAAAAGCAGAAATTTCACCGTGAACAGGAAGGCTTAAGAAATCATTAATATAAATTAAAAACAGGATAGGTGCTAACACCGTACCCTGTGGCAACCCAGTTGAAACAGTACGAATATTACTAATAACGTTATTAATTTTTGTCGTTTGAGTTCTTTCCGTTAAATAGTTTGATATGATATTGTAAACCACACCTCTAAGTCCAAATCGTTCAACTTTAGCGAGCAATATGCTATGTGGTACCGTTTCAAACGCTTTTTGCAGATCTAAAAAGACCGATAGACATTTTTTATTATTTGCAAAGTTGGTCATGATGGTATCTGTTAAATTCAAAATAGCGTTTTGAGTGCCCAAACCTTCCCTAAAACCAAATTGTCTAGTAGATAGTAATTTATTGGACTCTAAAAAGGAAACAATACGTGATTTAATGCATTTCTCAAATAATTTAGAAAAGTTGTTTGTCAGGGAAATCGGTCGATAATTATTACAGTTACGTTTACTTGAAGACTTATGTAAAGGAATGATTATAGAAGATTTGAAGTGATCAGGAACAACACCGGTCTCAAATATATTATTTATTATAAATAATAAAGGATCCAGAAACAGTAGATGATATTTTTTAATAATGGCGCTGTTGATTCCATCTGGGCCTACCGAATTTGAATTCTTAAGTTGGCTAATATACTTGATTAACTCATTTTTAGTGACTGGAGAAAGGAAAATTGATTTGGGAGCTAGTGGCACTTTCGGAAGCTGAGCATCAAAGTCTTTTTTGATATTCTGTTCGCCTATGTCTGCAAAAAAGTTATTAAATCTATTGGCAATCTCATTATCTCTTACTAAAATTTTACCGTCATTGTCTTCTATAGAAGTGATTGTATGATTTTTTGCATTTTCGTTGGTAATCTTTTTAATAGATTTCCACAATTTGAATTGATTGTTAGCCTTGTTTATTTCATTTTTATAGTAATCTATTTTTGCGATTGATATTAATTTATTCAGATGGTTTCGGTAAGATTTAAGCTCATTTTGTAGCTCTACACTAAAATTGCTTCTCAATCTCAAGCCCAGTTTTTCACGGTGTCTGATAGAAACGAGAAGCCCAGTGGTCATCCATGGCTTCAATTTCTTAGCTTTATTTGTAACCTTTATGAACTCGGTTGAAGCCTCAATAGATGATTTAATAGCATTTACGAAAAGGTTTGTTGCGTCATTTGTGTTATCAGTTGTATAAATAACCTGCCAGTTAAAACTCTGTAATGCCTCCTGAAGCTTTCTATCATTAACTCTCTCAAAAGTATTCGTTGTGGGTTTGACCTTTCCATCCGATCCTGACGAGAAGCGAATGCTAAGAAATGTACTAAAATGGTCAGTTATGGAGGTCTCAAGTACATAACTGACAGGTTTAAGTTTTTGCTTTGCAGTGTTTGGAACATGAACAAAGCAATGATCTATACAGGATTGGGTATAATTGGTTACTCGTGTTGGGGTATTAACATAAGATATGAAACCCGTTGAACCGAGAACATTTATATATTGGTTGACTATAGTGCAGTCTGTATCTAACAAATTTAAGTTAATGTCACCAACTAGAACCCTAATATGAGACCTATTGGAAGAAGATAAATATTGATTCAGCTCGTTTACAAATCGTTGACCATCAGATGATGGAGGTCGGTATACCGCTATTATATCAAAATTAAATGAATTAACGTTAACTGAAAGTAAACAAGGTGTAGTTTGACTAAAGTTAATGTTTTGTATATCTGCGTCTATATCTCTTTTAATGAGAATGAACAATCCATCGTTTTTATTAAAATCTGCATTGTTATAATGCGTACTATAACCATTAATATGAAATCGTTGTAGGTCTTCAATTTTCCAACATTCAGATAAAATTATTATATCTATGTTGGAAACAGATATGCATTCCAGTAAAATAAGTAATTGATCAAAATTTTTAGATAAACTTCTGATGTTCATATGAAAGATTGAAAATTTATTGGGTATATCATCAAGTTCCTCTCTAAACGTATCAATATTTTGAAAATGTCTGGCACCCACGCTCTCATCCTCGCGATCAAAATCAATATGATCGAGCATAGGTTAATAGCGCTTGGAGCCTTACAGGATAAGAGATATAAAAAGATTATGAAATTTATGAAAACGATGTGAAATTTAAATTAAAAATAAAGTAAACTTTATTTGTTTCGATAAGCAGGCAAAGGGCATATTTAGTTTCATTATTATGACAATAACAAATTGTTAATGTTTTTAAATAAATAGGTAAGAAGTAAAGAATGAGAATATTCTCATTGGATAGACAGTTATTTATTTATTATTTATTATTATTGATTTAAGATTAACACTAGAATAAGACGTATCTTGGTACGTAGGTATGACTGGATTAAAAACAGTTTAATAAAGTAAGGTTAGAAGGGCAATTATCTATTAATAATTTAAGATGGATTATTAACAGAATATTAGAAAAGTACATGGAAACCTAATAGTCAGGCAAGACTGCATATTAGAAAATATATAAGACATCTAATGAAGGTAATGCAGAAGAGAAATATTTATAAATATAAATATATTTACCTTTTGTTCAAACATATGTATAGATTGTATAAGTGTATGTAATGTAAGGTACCTAACTGTGCATATAAGGCTTTCTTGACCAGAATTCCCTTCATTCCCCAGTATTTGTGTACACCAAAAACCATATTGTTTACAAACTAAAACAAAATTCAAAAAAAGAAACACCAAAAACCATATTGTTTACAAACTAAGACAAAATTTAAAAAGAACAAATATCAATAATGTTAACGGTTTTAAATGGTTTTATTATTATAAATCATCTAAACTAGAGATCTTCTGTTTACCAATGTCACTCCGAACGTAAACAGGGCCACGGACCGTCCAGGCGTTAGTTGATCCAAATTTATCTTTAGCCTTCTTTAAAAGATCCAGTCTATGTTTTGTCAAATCCTCTTGAATAACTATACCAGTCCCTTTTAGTTTTCTCCTATTTACCATTAAATTATTTTTGTGTCGGTAACCTACAAATTTAACAATGATAGCACGTTCTTTATTTGTTGTTTTTGCGCTACCAACACGGTGTAGGTTATCAATAGCATCTGGTGGTATATCGATATTTAAACTGGTTCTGATTGCGGATATAACAGTTTCCTGTACATTTTCACCTTCGGTTTCTTTAATTCCAAAAATACGCACAGTGTTGCGCCTTGAATATTGTTCGGCGATTTCTTTATTTACTTCAAGATCTTTGATTTTTTGTTGTTGTTCTTGTATAATTTTATTCAAACCTTCAATTTCTTTTTTCAGTGTGCTGACCAATTTTTCATTTTTTTCTTCTATTCGATCTGTTATTTTCTTGATGATGTCATGTTTTTCATCTGCGAATATTCGGCGAAAAATGTCTTCTACATCATTGGTTTGTTGTTTTGTTAGACCCATTTTTGATATAATAATGTTTATATAACCTTCACCTCCTTAATATGAATTATAGTCACTATTATTGATTCAAACGTAATCACTTTAGCTTAAAATTTCAAGTAAAATAGCTGATTAACACAATTTTTAATATGAAACTACTGGCACCAAACGTAAACACGTTCTACTCGGCGGCGGCCATATTATAGTTTATACAATATTAGTTAATAGCAATAAGTATAATATCAAATAAAATATTAAACGATAAACGTTAGTAAACTGTTGTAATAATAATAATAATAATAATAATAATAATAATAATCCTTTATTTCCTTACAAATGTTAATACAAATATGGTTTTATAAATTATTTTACAATTTGTATGGAAATTAGGTACCTCCTTAGGAATACCTGTATTGGAGGTTACCATCATTTATAAATAAAAAGTCTTTTAATTGCATAACATTTTTTTTCTTAAATACATTTTTTCCTTTAAATTCATTTTAATTTTTTTTTGTTGAGTGACGCAGTGGTGCTGATGGAGGAGAGGGCCGAGAAAATAAAAAAAAAACCTTTTAAAAAATATGAACGAAAACAAAATTTTACTTTAGCATAAAAAATATATATAAATCTATATGACTCGTCAATTGTAAGAAGCCACTGATATAACAGTTTTTTCCTACAAACCACTGAAGCAGCATATTTAATATCATCGGGCAAGAAATTAAAAATCTTTGGAGCCATATACAAGTTAGATCTATTAAATTTTTCAAGTCGTGGCTTGGGCAGAATGAGACCTCCCCTATTTCTCCCACTGCAAAATGCCTGCTTGCAGGACTCTATACCCCCACCCCTACCACCAATCAGAAAGTCATTTAGTATTTTATTAAAAAATAAACACTTCAAGGGCAAGATTTTAAAATCTCTGAAAAGCGGTAGAGAATGGGTCATATTTGATTTCCCCGACATGAGTCTAATAACATGTTTCTGTGCAACCTGCAATGGACTTATCTTACTGGGATAAGTTCCTCACCACGAGGAGATTCCATATTGTAATCTTGACTGAATTAAAGCAAAATATAACATTCGCAGAATATTAGAAAGGCACATGCTTTTTAGAAAATAAAACTTTCTATTAATTGAATTTTTGATTGATCTTTTAATTTTATTGACATGCATTTTCCATGAAAATGACATGTCCAGCACTACTTCAAGATATTTAACCTCGTCAACCTGCCTAACAGCTTCACACCAACAATAGTACCTATATAGATCTGTTCTACTCGTAAAGATTTACGGCACTTCTCGTACTAGTAAATTTAGTCATTACAATAATACCTGAAAAAAGAAAGATTTACGCAAACATACACTTGGTATAAAACAATCTTAGAAACTCAGCGCCTAGTATAGTTCAAAGAATGGTACCTTGGTAATGAAAGGTATACTTTTATGCATGATTAACCCGAAAGAAATCCCTTCGAAACCATGTGGGAAATAGGCCACTGCCAAACAAGTACATAATCACCACTTTACACAGTACAAAAAATTGTCGAGAGAGCGTGCCCAGATGCATACAAGCAGTAATTACAGCACCATTAATTTTTTTTATCAAAATGTAGATACACACAAAAATATAGCCTAATAAAGTTTAGACGCAATAATTTACTGCAGAAAAATTCGTTAATATAAAAAATACCAAAATTTTATACAGTTAATTATAAATTATCTACCGTGTATGATAACTGTGTTAAGGCTTTGTATCTGCACGAAATTGATATTTATGACTTGTTTTATCGTAATTAATAATTTTCAGGAAATTCCGTTGCCAAAATAAGACTAGATGATATATTTTAAATATTCCTAACATATGGTTTCGGAGATAATAATACAAAACTTGTAATTTTCTATAGCCTTCTAACAGAGCTGAAAAAAAAGTTGGAATGCTGTAAAAATAAAAAATATCAACTAAGATAGTGATAAACACGGATTTAAGTATTATAGGTACGTTCCTTTTAATATAAATATCTGCGGTCAATTAATAGGTAAAAATAAATATATGATTATATTAACTTATTTCATTCAGAAAAATAAGCATGATTAAAATGACAAGGCTTTATATTTACAAATGAAAATATGCACCCTGAAATGTTATTTTTGCATTGGTGCATAAATCGCAACATTATCACGTTTGTTACATAAAACATTGTAACGATTGAGCAATCAATAAAGATATGACAACTCAACCCATTTATAACTATAATCGATCGATCGAGAATTAACAGAATATTCCATCGAGATCAAGAAACTCCCAGTTTGGTTACCTTTTACAGATAAGCAAAATCTACAAGGAAAAGGTAATCTTTTGAAGACTTTGTTTACCAAAAAGAACCATCCTCTCCAATGCTGAAGATTTGGTGGACCTTGTTATGTAAAGAGTACCTGCCACAGCCATAAAAATGGAACTCTACATACATCAGAGCAGCAGAAAAACTAAAAAGGATCGGTTCCAGAAGGGCAACAACCATCCAAACCAAACATTAAGACCCTCTAGTTGTTATTGCTTCGATAAGACACCAAACCAGCAGCATTTATGTCGATGCCACCATCGACAGGAAGCGATTCGCAAGGTTGGTAAATACCGGAGCAACGAAGACTATAATTCGTCCGGAAATAATCAAGAAAAAGACGTCTCCTAGATGGCAACTATGGACCACTGGCGTAAAGGAAAAGAGAATTTAAACAATTGGTAAGGAAAATGACAGTTTGGTTGGTTTCTACACAAATCTCCCATCTAGCTTTAATGGCCGAAATAGATGAAGTCATTTTGGGAATGAATGTTATCAACGCGCATGGTTTCAGTCTGAACTTTCAATACTGGGTTTAAAGAATTAATTATTTGTTCAAACGAGGCAATAAGAGCAGAGATAATGTTAGATTACAACGTCCAAGTTCCACCACAAATAGTTTGGCAACTGTCAATCATTCAATGACAGCTATAGGTGGATTGAGTTGTCAGATGAATTGCCCCGATTGGTTAATTATGATTATGACATAGAAGTTATCTTTGTTCTACATCATCAAAAGGAGAAAATAAGCACAATTTATAAAAAGAACTTTTTATAATAGAAAGTTTTTTACTGATTTATAGGTCATATTTTAAGTGTCATCTCAACAATGCACAGCATCCCTGATATTGCAAAAATATTAAGTCATACAACGCTGTGATTGATTATAGAGAAGATTGTTTCCTTGTTAACAAAATTAAGGGTAGTTGTATCTAAAAACTTTCTAAAACAGTTTATTTTATTACCAGTTAAAATAATAATTACTGTTTTCACAAAAAGAACAAAAAAAAACTTCTCTCTCGCGAGATCGATCCTATTACGATAACCCAACAGAATTGTCACAATCAACCGCTTCAACCGCTTATCCAAAATCCAAATAGGCCACCGCAAGCTTTTATGAAGTCTTTCAAAATGATAATATCTATACATATTTAATTTAATAACAATTCAGTATAAATTTCGAAATCTATGTATATGACTAAGCACACTTGACACATGCATTGTCATTCAGTTCTTAGCTATCCTGAAAATTTCAGAGCTCTAGGTAGTCGGCGAAAATATAAAAACTTTCTAATATACAAAATATATATATTTAAATGTAGAACCTTACATTTAATAATTTCTTAACCTACATGTATGAAATTGGAGTTTCCCAAATAAAATAGTGGGATTACTATCCAAAAACTTAGTAAAATCAGTGTAAAAGTTTTGAAATTTAGAAAATTTAATATTTTTTTATATTTGTGTCACCTTATCTAACATGTAACGATTAATTAGAATTTCAATTTAGGATAAATGTTACAATATATACTTTTTGTAAACCCTAAAATAAAGTAGTGTCTCAATTACATGAAAATGGAACCTGTTTTTATAGAAACGACACCAAGATTTCCTCGAAATCCAAGCTTTAAGTGATAGATTGATAGTGAGATTACGTATTTTCCGTTTTGAGAATCAATTTTCTCGCGTCTTCTTCTCCTCGAGTTATACGTGATGATAGAAATTGAGTACGCAGAATGAAACTTGATAATCTCTGGTCTAATGATACTCAGGAATTGCAAAAGTTTAAAAGCTTTTAGATAAGGGGTTATGGTCGTGGTAAAAGCGGATGGTATTATAAAGTTTACAGCATTGGGGTCTCGAACGATACCAGGACTCGAGAATATGAAGAAAACATTAAGTTAAATATTTACTTTACAGAGTAAATTAGAAAACTAAGTATTATAAATTAAGATTTCTCATCTTAAGCACTATTTAGCTTTAAAAGCGAAGAGATTTTATTATCTTGTCTATGACAAGGGCATCAAAAAAAGTATATATACATACAAAAAATTGTAACCGCGTCTAAACAGAAAAAACTAATTTTATTATAACTACATTATTTCTCTTACAGTCAGTTAAAGAAAACTTTTGTTTTGTGGGTGTGTGCAAGCATGTGTGGGTGTAAACGCGAAGCACGTATAAAGTGTACGGGCACAACGGAGCGCCGACCATAGCTCCGCTCACCAAAAAAAATTAACACATAATATTAGATCTATGTGGTTATGTCGGAGCACCGACCATCGCTCCACGCAAAGGTTGGAGCTAAGGTCTGATACTTGGTGCCAGGGTAAAAACTAATCTTAGTATTTTTTGACCCTTGACCAGGGTACTCATTTAAAATATAATCAAAAGTTTCTTTTTCATTCTCATGTAGGCAAAAAAAAACGATCCGGATCTTTTCTTAAATCTTGATATAGATGATGAAATTCTCCATACAACATATGTTGTTTGTTTAAGGGATGCACTTTCGTCTTTTGAGATGCTTTATATAGGTACCACTTTTTATCTTCCTTGTCCGAAGAAGAGGATTTCGAAAAATCCATGTTTATAGAACGCATATAGATTTTTTTGGTCTGAATTTAAATTTAAAAACTATATGACCATCTATCCTACCAGTAGATAAATAATTGACCCCAAAACTGAGAAAATGGAATAGAACCTATATATGATAAATATTCACAAATATGATTTGTAACAATATAATAAAAAAATTAATAAACAAATTCAGTGTAAGTCCTTAAGGAAACAAGAGTTATAAGAACAAGTTGCGTAAAATTTATTAATTAATATTTCTAACGTCTGATTTTTAATATGTGATTTGTATTTAATGTTTCAATAAAAAAATTCTTATGATAATGTTCGGAATTTTTAACTTGTCAACGGTATTATATTCGAAAAGTTCTGAATAGGTGGGTAACTATAATGTAAATACATATACAGTGTTGTAAATACATAAAAAACGTGCTTTTATAGTGAAAATTTTATTTGGACGCATAAACTAATTAAAGTTACATGCTTGTAAAGCAAAATGACATTTGTACCTACAATAGTAGTTTACGTAACAAGTCCCGAAAGTTGTCTTTTACTGGACGAGTGGGCAAATTGCAGGGCGAGCCACAGGCGAGCCCTGCAAGCTTGCGAATCCAGTAAAAGCACTTTTGGGACGTACCTATTACGTATAATATTTTTTTTTAAACGGGCATTGTTGTACCATAAACTTCCATATTATTCAGTTTACATTTTTATAACAAGAACTCTTTATTAACTAATTTTAACATTTTTTTTAACAAACCTTGCTTGAGTGGCTGCCTTAACAATTTCATCTGGTATAATTTCCATTAATTCACAATAAAATGCATCATTTTAAATATCCATTTTATAATAAATTTCACGTTTTCAACTAAACGTCAAAATATGTCAAGTTATTTTATAGTTTTAAATATATACAAAACTCGGTTACCATAGAAGGAAAGTAAACAAAAATGAGTCCGGTAAAAGCTTTTACCAGACTCATTTTTATTTTCTGGCCTTGTCCGACAAAATGAGATTTTCTGACCTAAAAATAAACCGGAAAATATTAATTTCTGGCCGGTTTTAAAAAAATATCTTTACTGGTATTAATGTGACAAATAGGTACACCTACATGATATTAATGATTTTAGTAATTTTATACATTTTGTTTCCACACAGTTTTTAATGCTTTAATTCGATTCAGCTTCAGGCACACCTTAAATACATATAATTATAGCTAAATAGCTGATTGTGAGGTCAATTATTTAATTCAGAAAAATAAACATATACAGATTAATGTGATTTTATTACGTGTAATAACTAAGCCTTGTACAAAAACATGCTGTAAAAATAACTTTAATAACGTCCAATACTTGGTAAGAACAGTTTTAGAGCTGCAATTTTGCCTGTATGTAACTGGAACAAAAATTATTTTATCAAACTTGCTGTTTTCCCATGCATTAAGCTTTAGTATATAAAACAACATTAAAAAGATTTAAATAAGTTATTTTTTAGTGCAGTTTAGAATCTATAGTGGTGGTTGAAAAACTCGGGACATTGACTTTCCTTTCTTATTGAATCAACGTTTATCAGTTAATAACAGCAGAAGCAAAGCGTTCTTCACGCTCTGAAGTATTCTTTGACCGAATATGCGTATAAAAAACATGAGGTAATAGAATGTTAATTATGTTAAAATTTGTTTTACCGATTGATAATATTGAACCTCAATTTGAAAAAAGAAGCAATCTTATTTTAAATTTAAAGAAAATATAATAAACAGTTTAGAAAAAAAATTAAAATTAAAAAAAATGCGTATAACTTGCGACACCAGCGCACAAATTTTGGATAGAATACGTAAAACATAAAGTAATTATACGTATAAAGACGGGAAAACAAGATTATCCACAAATAGTAAAACAGGAGAAAATGCTGTTAGGAAAATTCTGCGATATAAATAGAAACATAAGCATAAGAAACAAAATATTATTTTTATTTAAGTTAAGACAGCGAAAAAAATGAAAATATTAGATCTAAGCAATAACAGAAAAATATAAATTAAAGAATTTAAAACTGGAACAATGTTACATTCGAAAAAAATAAGAAAAATGATATTATTTGGAACATTTCACATTTCAGTCTAAAATTAAGGTTTTCGTTTAAATTAATAGCTTTAATTAAATCATTTTCATTTTCAGATTTAAATCATTTTGACGACAAGATCCCTGAAATGGTAGTTTACGTAACAAGTCCTGAAAGTGGTCTTTTACTGGACAAGTAGGCAAATTGCAGGGCTAGCCATAGGCGAGCTCTGCGAGCCCAGTAAAAGCACTTTTAGGACGTATTACGTACAATATTTTTTTTTTAAAACGCGCATTGTTGTACTATAAATTTCATATTAAAAACAATAAAACAGTCAAAGATAGCGCGGTCAATTGGTTTCTATGGTAAGCGAGTTTTGTATCTATTTAAAACTATAAAATAACTTGTCATATTATGACGTTTAGTTGAAAACCTGAAAATGGAAATCAATACATAGTATAAAACAAAGTCGCTTTTTCTGTCCCTATTTCCCTTTGTATGCTTAAATCTTTAAAACTGCCCAACGGATTTTGATGCGGTTTTTTTTAATAGATAGAGTAATTAAAGTGGAAGGTTTATATGTATAATTACATCCATTAAGTAGTGAAGAAATACTGTTATTTTTGAGGTTTCTAATGTGATGTCGTTAATTATCAATTTTTTTCCGCTTACATTGCAAACGCAGGCTACGAGATTTATTAAAATAATGTACAAATTATTTGTACATATTGAAAAGGTCTACAGAAAACTCCGCGATGGTATATGTCTATCTCTTATGGATATCCCACAATAACATTTTTTTGTCATTTGCTTTTTACGACAAATAATGGCTAATTTTCGAAGCGATTTTAGCCAATACAGCATTAATCCTTATCCAATTAAAGAGCTTAAATACATTGTTGATTTAATATAGATCTATATGGTCCTTTACAGCCCAAGATTTAAATGAATATTTTCGAAGAGATTGCAGATTTAAAATTGCGGGACGTAGCGCTTGCGGTGGTAGGTACTGGCCGGCAGGGGCAGCGGCAACGGAGGCCGCGATTTTCCTTATAGCACTTTGAATTTTGCAGCGATTGGACGAGTTTATTACGAAATTAATCATTATGACGCTACCCTAAGGTGGCGCAGTTGAGATGTTATAAATTTACACCTGTAATTCTTACATAATTAAGTACTATAAGGCCACCGTAAGGTGGCGCAGTTGATATCTCATATATTTAAAAGAGCAAAACTTACTTACCAAAGAACTATGCCGCCACCGTTAGGTGGCGCAGTTAATATAAAATATACCTAACCGATAAATTACAAAGTTCTATAAATAATAGTAAAAACTGGTAACTAACGAGAAAATATGATAACAAAATACAAAAAATTAATCGTAAAAATAAAAAATAAAAATGGAAAAAACATTAGTGTTAGGCGATGCGAAGTTTGCCGGGTCCGCTAGTTCAAAATAAAGCATTTAATTGTGAAGATGAAATTATACAGGAGGAAATTGTTAACGCGGCCACCCAAGCAACTTTTGATTTATTGCCTTCGAAGTCCCGGACACGATATCAAAAAAAATACCAAATTTTTGAAAGGAATTGTCTCAGAAACTCATTATAATGCAAGCAGTTTAAAAAATCTCACGTCAACGAATATTTTTGATATACCGTGCTTACAGATAAGTCATGCTAATAATAGTACGTTTAAAATAACTATTCAAAAATAATGTTTATATTTGTAAACCAAACATTAACAATTGTTAAAAAAAAATGTTAAAATTAGTTAATAAAGAGTTCTTATTATAAAAATGTAAACTGATTTACATTAAAGATAGGACGGATAATAAATAAAAATGAGTCCGGTAAAAGCTTTTACCGGACTTGTCCGACAAAACGACATTTTCTGACCTAAAAATAAACCGGAAAGTACTAATTTCTGGCCGGTTTTAAAAAAAACTTGAATTTGGTAGGTCTGATAAACATTTAAGTAATTTAAAAAGTAAAGTTCTACTTATTTTGCTTGTTATTTTAATTATCTTAATTTTATAAAATTAAGTTCAAATAAAAAATAACATTTTAGCAATTATGTTAGTTAAAATTGTTTTAAATTAAAAACAAATTTTTTAAAGTAAATGATATTTTATATTTACTTGTAATACTTAGTTATTATCCTAACAAGTGCGGAAAGTTATACTTTCCCGCACGCGAACAGCCGATGCCCAAACGACGCGAAGCGGAGTTCGGACAAGCAGTTAAGTGCGGGAAAGTTAATTTCCGCAAGAGTTAGGATCAATATTTTTTCTACAAGCAAAATCACTTCGAAAATTATTTAGATACTTGAAAAGATGCGATTGTGACAATTAAATCTTTCATAGTGTCAATAAATACACGACTGTAACTATAGCAACCCTACTTAAACAGGTGAGTTTGTTGTTGCTTTGAGTAAGGTTTACAGGGGAGATTTAATAAATTATGATTTTTTTAAAAACAAACATTTTAAAAATCCCTATTTTTATGTAAAATAATCTTAATTTTTTTTACTATTTGTATGTAGTCCAACAAGATGAAGATAATAATACAATAATTTGTCAAAAAGGTTATCGGAAAACATCTCTAATTAATAAAAAAAATGCGTGCGAGAGATATTTTCTGAATTAAAATGCGTGCGGGAAAGTGTTGTTTTACGCATGCTTGTAGAAAAAATTAATGATTATATTTTTTCACATAGATCTTACTCCAACTCTGTCGGTTCATTCTTTAAAAGCCTTGTGTGAAAGTTTTCTAGTCCACAACTTTAATGGTAGGTACTTAATGTATGATAAAAAGTTACTGTCGAAAATCTCATAAAATCTTTGGAATTATTAAAGATATAAAATATTTTATGGCGCTGTTAATCTGATAACTAGAAATATTTTTAGAAAGTACCTTGTGCAGAAATTAAAAAAAAAAACGTTCCATTTGCTAAATTACAAAAAGAATTTAAAAAGTAGGTATTTGTGTATTCAATTTGTTTTCAATTAAAAAATATGCTTCCTGTATGTGTAACCAATAAAATTGCTATGTATTTAAGTTTATTTAGATCATTTATACCAAAAATAAACTTTATGATATTTTCTTAAATTTCTTAGTCTCAGTTTAATAGCAGAACGGCTTTGCTCTAAAAGCTTCTTTAAGAAAACTTGAACCATCAATCACTTTGCTTAACAAAGACCGAACACTGTTCTGACTTAATTTCTTTTTTCTGTAGTTTTCCATTATCAACTTCAAACTAATTGAAACAATAAAATACTAACTTCAAGTTTCTGTTCTGACCACGCTATTATGAAGCTATCAAATTATAACTGCCGTTTCTATTTCAGTGGCTTTTCATTTTCAGAAGATATGCAGCGAAGGGTAGAAAATTGTCAGATTCAATTCATTTTGATGAGCAATTGCCTAGAAATTTGGTTGGTTAAATACATTTCATTATAGTATATAGAAATGTTTTATAGAAATATATTATTTGTTCATAACGAATATTAATAGTTACGCAATTTTATGCAGAAGATTCAAGTAGAAAAATATTTTGATAAGTACCGGTTCGATGTAAAATAAATTGTAGTCATTTTAGGTACTATTTTAAGTCACTAACATGGTGATGAGAGTTAGGCCGGCCACTCACGTAACGATATACCAATGAGGTATACCTGTACAGGCAAACATATCCAGTATACTTGAACAAGTGAAGCGTTTACATACGCTCCGATTTATTTTCGACGTCGTCCGTCAGTTGAAATGTTTCCGAGTATGGATGATGCAACGGCGGTAGTTGGGTTAGTAGTAATTGCTTATTTAAAAAACAAAGAAAAAACCTCAAAGAAAGTGGTGCAAATAGTGGCTATTAAAGAGAAATCAATATTCCCAAGTAAACTTGATGCAAACTGCTCTGGAGTATAACATATGGTTAAAGAAAAGGAAGCCATAAACAAGTTCTGTTCTCGCAATTAGAAACGAAATTATAAAAACAATCTAATGCAGACACAGCAAGTTAGATTGTAACAAAACCAGGTTTCAAACAAATAGAATAATAAAGACGATCTAGCCGTTGAGTCTTTAATATCCTAACTAATCAAACTACAAATTCCCCTGTACTTAATACATTAAGCAAATAATCCAAAACAAGATATGGCAATTGGTATATGCTACAGATCCGCACAGTTGAAATTAAAATAGGCTATATAAACAGGTTGATCTCATAATCATAACTATTGCAAAAGTACTAAAAAACCAACAGGAAAATAAATGAACATACTTATTTACACAAGCTACTGACAACACTACATAATTAAAAATGCATAACAGTACCTCAGATTAACTAGTTAAATTCCACCGAACGCAACTCAGGCTACCCAGACGAAAATAATTTAAAGTTAACCGTATTGCAGACACTTTAGCAAGAAGTGTTGCAGGCCACAAATGTATTGGTCTTCAACCGCCAACCGAACTAGCAATGTCTTCAGTTACGAGCCTTATTAAAGAACTCTTTTACCAGAATTCCATCCAATTGATTAAACATTTACCAAAGAACTTTTACCTTATCCCAGTAAGAATATATCAATCAAATACATGGGCGCTAACGAAAAGGAATCTTCCTATAATTGTGACTAGTAACTGGCCATTGCCATGTAGGAAAACATCCGTTCAGGAAGAAATTATTTGAGACCTTGCTATACCAGGAATGTAAACAAGAGAAGGAATTAATAAACCACATCTTTGCAACAGCTCTTTTTTTGCTTAAACCCAGAAAGCTTTGTTGGGTAGTTACTGGCTTACAGTAACCAATCAGGTTATGTCGGTACCTATTTTAAGCCAAGGAGTTACCTGTCACTATGACTCTCGACAGTTTGCGCAAATGTGACGTAGTAGAGTGCTTAGTAAAATTCGATAGAAAACTTAAAATCTTTTTATACCGGTCTTTACACATAAAATTTGACCAATAATGTATCTGTCATGCATACATGTGATTAAGGAGGAAGTGAGTAAATGCCACATGTGATATGAATTAAATTTAATGACCGAAAGGCTGAGTAATAATTAAGGCTTAATGTAGCTTAATGTTTAGAGCGTTACCGCGTTAAAGAAAATGTTGCGGATTTGAGTCCTGCCGAATGCAATATTTTTTCAATTTCTCCTTAATGTCATTTAATATATTCTTTTTTTAAATGTTTAATATGTTCACGCTGTTTTATATAATGGATTATACATTATACATTTGTTTATTACAGGAGAAAAACTATTTTTATTAATTATAAACTGAATTCAAATTTATTGTCAAATTATCATTAACTCAAAACTTTAGAACTACATGTACGTCGATAAACTAAAATCCTTTAAGTAACTACTTGTGTTAGAGCAGTATTGTCATTGACACGTTAAACGCTAATACCTACTATTTTGGAAAATGGAAACCTATCTCGCCAATTATCCAATATCGTGAATCGAATTGGTGACAGTGTTAACAGGAAAAACTAAAGCAGATTAAAACCATGCAGTAATTTCGAATTCGATTTAATTCAAGACTAGTCATGTAAATAAATCAAATGATATAAATGTAAGGAGGAATATCTTAAAATTTTAAAATTATCCACAGCATAAGTAAAGTAAATCTACTTATAACAAAGAAAGAGAAATAAACTTTTTATAGTATTTCTGTAATAGTCTTTTACAAATAGTAATCCTATTTTATAAGATATGGAAATAGAAATGTCAGGAAAAACCGTTAACACAAACAAACCAGTCTTATTCAAGTAAAACGGGATGTTTTCCATATCTTATTGTTCGATTAAATTGAAAAATAATTATATAACTAGTTGTTGATTAATCCATTATACGTCTTCCTCAATCTATATTTAAAGGAGAATAAAATTTAGTTCTGTTAGGAATATAGCACATACTAAGTAGAATGAAGTTTTGGATCAGACAGATATTGTTTAAGACAGATAGGTGTAAATTCTTGTAACCTTTAAAACACATAGACTTTTGATAAATGTTTTTTTCTAGCGTACATTTTTCAACCTTCACAGAATAGGTTTGGAAGTAACATTTGTATGGATATTATAAATAATATAAAGTAAAGTGTTAGAATTAATTATTTTAGATACCAGATACCAGAATAAGACCAGTTGATGTGTGTCCTTACTTCAAACACGAAAACTAAACAGTAAAACGATCAATGTAGAAAAAAAGTGTTTACAAAACACCATAGTGCAAAATATAATGCAACCATGTGACGGTAGTATGGACTACAATACAATACTCATTACTGAATATTATTATTAATATTATTAATATAAAATACTAAACTTTATATGTTTACTTACGTGACAGAATTATAAAATAATCTGTCAAACACAATGTAATACGTCACTATGATATTCCAAAACATTAGCTCAGACTGTTTTTTGTATATCTATCTCTTTTCAATGTACTGATACCTTATATGTGTTTCTGTCTCTCTCTCTTACTCACACCATTATATATGTAATGACTTTTCCCATTTATCCCCACACAAATCAATTTCATGATAAGAAGTATAACTTCAAAATTAAGTAGTTAGGCCAGACTTATTTTACTAAGGATATACCAACAGAATGATTTAAATTAAATTTTTATACGTAATTACAGTAATTAAATGATTTGTGAATGTCCCAATTTCACGCGGGCAAAGCAGTGGGTAAAAGCTAGTTTGTAATATGTTGTTGATATGAACCGTAGTTAATTACTTCAACCATCTAAATTCAAGGCTTAAAGTTTAGTGAATCTTAACATATATCAAATGTGACATACTTATTTGAACTAATCCAAATGATACCAGTGTTAATGATATTTAGATATTAAGTTATATTTAGAGAGTAATTATAAGGAAGATAGGACTATTTAAGCATGCAAAAAATAGAAAAGAGAGTTGATAACTGAAGTTCGACTCGTATATTTGGACATGTTTTTAAACTTATGGATATTATGGGACGTATTGGAAAACGGATAGAACGTTGAAACAGTAATAGAAAAAAGCGTTATAATACATGAGATATACCTAACCTAGCGGTTATAGAAATGACAGTCGGAACCGTCCATTTGGGCGCGACCGTTTGGGCACGGCACAATTTGCCATTTGGGCGCAGATACAATAATTGGGAGCGCGGTTGTTCGGGCGCGAGTACAATTTTATGAATTTTGTAGCTAGGCTTAAAATTAAAAAAATTGCAACAACTGTCGATAGAAGTGAAAACTTATAACTTAGATTTTGATCTTAAAATTGTCAATTTTATAAATAATTAATTAATCAAAATTATTAACAAGAATCTACTTTCACATGTATAGACACTCCAATAATAATTACGAAGATTTTTATGTTTTATTTATGAATCAAATATATTGTACAAAATGATGACAAAATATAAATATAATTTTATTAAACTAACAATTAATATATAATAATGTTATTTTTTATACTTCACGTTCACAAAGTTTCTATTTCGACACTAAAAACAGTATCGAAATAGATTCATTGTAACACTGTTTTTGGTAACTTTTTGTTTTACACAATTGGTTGCACTGCACTGATTTTCAACGAAAGAGTTCAGGTAGTAAATCAAGAAGTATGTTGTAGTAAATTATTAACTACATTATCAGCGTTATTGCTAAATTCGGAATATTTTATACAAATTTGACAAACATTCTAATTTCAAATCATTAAAACTGACAAGTGTCAAAACTGTCAAGATTGCCAACATAAATAAATATTTCGAAAACCACTCATTTTACTTTTTTTTATACTTTTAAAAGTTCATTATAAAAAATAGTATGTAACACTCGAGTTACAATGACGGTTTGTAGTACTCGTTCTTTGCGAAACTCACCGCTTCGCGGTTCGTTTCACAAACTGAACTCGTACTACGGTCATTGTAACACTTGTATTACAATATACTATTTATTGTTTCCATTATTTGCATGATTAATTTCATCAATACTTAATCGCCTTGTATTTTTAATTATTTTATTGTATTCTCATCCACACGTTATTCACGCCACTCACAAGATTTCACCCATCCAAAGAATGTAATTCACAGAGCACACTATTATACGACGTTTGGGGTTCCCCTACAGAAAAGTGCTTAACGCGGCTAAAGAAGTTTTCGCTTCAAAAAGTAATTCGAATAAATACCTGTACAGCTCAAAATTACTCATTCAGGACAACACTGAATACAAAATGACAGACTACAGCTGTGTTTTGTAGTACATACTCTAACTAGCTTTCCGCCCACGACTTCGTCCGCGCGTCAAAGTTTTTGTTCCCTTGGGAAAGGGATATTTTCCCGCCGTAAAAAGTAGCCTATTTCACTCTTCATGCTTTTAACTATCTTTCGTTACAAAATGCCAAAATTTTGCTCCGTTTCGATGTAAAAAAATCTGATGTGGGCACCACACGACCTTCCGAACAGTAGCATGTATAATAACAAGTAGTGAAAGAGCGAATCCACAATTTTTATTTCACATATTTCCAGTTTTTGATAAAAGTGTCAATATCTCGAAAACTAATAAAAATATCAAAAAAATGTATTCTTTCAAAAATGTCGGAAATTACATGTTCTTTCCACAAAGTATAAATATTTTGCCAATAACTATATGAAAACCCAATATTTTCAAAAAATTTCATTTTTTGATAAGATTAAACGTCCACTTCCGGTCGGCCGATTTTACTCAAATTCTATCAGATTCCTCCGAGGGTGATTATAAGTAAGGTTTTATAGTTTCATTCCGATCCGATTAGCCGTTTAGCCGCAAATGTGTTCACAGACCTGTTCGGAAGGTAAAAAGGACAAATTCGTCCACGAGGTTATGAAGATATGCATTACTATTAAGTTGTTTAACGCAAATTATGTTCCAGTCACTTACAATGCTAATCACAATGCTATTTTATTAAATGATACTTTTGATAACTACCATTCAATAAAATTTAATAGTTATTATTTTGATAATTTTATATTTAAGAAAAAACCGAAAAAAGGGAATTTCTCTACTTAGCTCCGGCAGGAAATATATGTGATAATTTTATTTTTTCTTAAATATAAAATTATCACAACAAAATAGCAATGTCAATGCTTAAAATCAAAAAAAGATAAAAATAGTTATTATTTTTATAAAACCTCTCTATAAACCACATTTTTAGTTATATTTCCAGGCTGTAGTATAAATAACCTATCAGGAGAACTTACTCTATAGAACAGGCCACATACATCTCTTTCACTCTACATCGGATTGGTAATCCTTCAACTGTGACTGTTACAATTTCTCCGTCCATTTTTCAAACAAACGTAAGTTTACACAACGAAAAATTTAAACTTTTACTATGTAGGTAATCGAAAAGACACTTTGTTATAAACATCAGTATAATCAGTGAAAGAAAAAACAAATTATTTATTAACCTAAGACCTAAGCTGGTACCTAATAGGGTACCGGACATTAATCGAAAAAAAATCTAAGATGTGTTTTAAAATAAAGTTTGTTATACAACAATATCACTCAATAAAGATTTTTAAAAAATAAAATGATTTATAATTTTAAATCAATAAATAAAGTTGCGTAAATTGTCTGTGCCGCGAAGAACCCAAACGCCAATCACAGTGCGTCACGTCATTTGTGAGTAGCTATAAGTAAACAACACTGCTTTGTATGTTATTTCGCGTTTTTCTACAATTTATTTGCATTTTTTAAAAATATTTGATTGTAATTAGTTACGAATTGAAGTACTATAGTCATAACAGAAGTTGTCGCAAGTGTTTGAAGCCTTCTCTTAATTTTTTATTATGGAACAAGGTTATACAAAAGCCGACAACAGAAATCTTCCAAAAGTTGATATTTTCATGGTCGGCAGTTTCTTTGCCATTAATTCCGACTTTTGTTCTACTGAATTTAGAAATGTGAGAACATTTGTGTAAGTATTTCAACCTCTTTTTGTTTATCTTAACCATAGAAATAATTGAAGAAATAACAAAAAGAAAACACAACCTAAAACTAGTTCCATTATTTACCAAGTTATTTTCCTATATTACGTGCACACTAAATATAATTATTTGTGTTGTCGGCTGTGTAATAACACTTTAGGTACAGTACTTACATCAAAGTGATCTTCGCAAAAGTAAATTGGTGAAGTAACATTTCATCGCACTTTCGTCTTTCGTATGTCTGGTTTTCGAGGTACATCAATGAAAATTTTATTTGGAGTAGTTACTGATGTATTTCCACATCGAGGTACAACACACTAACGATATCTTTTTCGGTCCATGATGATTAAGAAACACAAAATACTTAATTTATCCAAGCATTGATCACTTGTAATATGGCTCGTAGTTTGTTTACCTCACAAATGACGTCACGCGATGTGAATTGACATGAAGTGCGGCAATTTTAAATAAATTATGTTTTTGACGTTTTTAAGTACTCCAGAGGATTTATTTAATTAAAATATTATTTTTTATGGCTATATATATGAATAAAGATTATTTTTAAACACTATCTGAAAAGTTGTCCGGTTCCCTAACTTTGAAATAAACGTAACTTTAATCAACGAAGAAAAAAAAATACAAATATTACTAAGTAATTTGGAACGAAACTTTGAAATGAACATAATGTAATCAATAAAAAATCAAACAAACAAATTTTACCAAGTAATGTAATAAAAATTAAACTTTTAAATAATGAACTTTGAAATAAGCGTAAGTTTAATCAATGAAAAATAAAACAAATTAATTACTAAGTACCTAATTGAAATGAATGTAAATATGATCTATAAAAAAAACAATTTATTTACTAAGCAACCTAATCGAAATCAAACTTTGGAATAAAGTTTAATCAACGAAGACAAGAAAAACAATATTACTAAGTATTTTGGGACGAAACTTTAAAATAAACGTAATGAAATCAATGAAAAAGCAAACAAAGGAATTTTACTCTGTATGTAATAGAAATTAAAGTTTTGAATAATTTCAAATGAATGGGTATGAAATATAATCGATAGCAGCCAGAAAAAGTGAACATTAAATCAAGTCGTAAACTAGCGAAAACTTCGTACATTTGATACGTGTGATAACGACGCCTTCCCACACGTGACTGCCCGTTAGGGTAGCCGTACCTAATTCGTTGAATTATTTAGAATTGTGGTAGTATTGTGTTTAAAATATGTTGCCTGCAATTTGGTTTTAAATATGGTTCTATGTGAATAGATAGCTCTCCGCCTGCGACTTCTTCCGCGATATTAAGTTTTCCCGTAGAAATTAGTCATTTATCTGCTGTTAAAGTAGCATAGTTACTTCCCACCCCCGTTCAACCCTTAAAATTGGTATTTCTGTAGTTCTAATAATATAATATAAGTACACCTCCACAACCTCTAAAGAGCACACATTTTAATTTTCAAGACCCTTACTTCTACAACATAGGACAACAAATTTCCAACCCTCGTTGTACCCCCCCTTAGGGTAAAATCTTCTAGAACCTACCTGCCTAATTTCAAGTTTGTAGGTATTATAGTTTCTAAGATATGGCGATGAGTGACCTTTCGCTTTTATATATAGAAGATATATTTAAAATACGATAAATCAAAAAAAAAATATTTGTTTCAAAAAACATTGCGTTTCTAACTTTACACTATATCAACCGATATAGTGTTGTTATCGAATAAAACAACCGCTTATATGGCTCTAAATATGTGTTTAAATGTTTTTTTATAATTTTTAAAATTTGGATAATAAAACATTACGTATACTTCACGAAAAGAGAGTCTATTGTAAATTATGTGTAGGTATATAATCGGAATCAAATTTTACCTTTTAGGTTTAATGGTGTAATGGTTTTAGTGGTACAGAATTTTAGCCTAATTGGGTTTTTGGTTTTGGTTTTGCTTGTTTACATGGACATGCCCTTTTTGATAATATTTCTGATATTTTATTATTCCATGTCTTTTTTCCTTTTTTTTCTTATTTTAAATTTTTGCTTTCCATATTTGTTTTACAGCTCTCTTTTTATCCACTCGTTGTAAGTATATCCACCAGCTTAATTGTCGCTGTTTAATATTGTAGAGTAAATTTAATAAAACGCACAAAAATATAAAAAGACGTTCCTCTATTACATAAATTACAAATTTTAAGGTAAAATAACATTTTTCTTTTGCTCTGTAAAACGGCGACGGTCTACTATTAATAACAATAATCCCTTCTCATTACTCATTTGCACCGAGTGTATAGGAAAAGTATAGGGGTGGTTAAAAGTAATTTAGCTGACAGAACACCTATTATTCCACACGAGGGATCATTCGGGTAAGCCGTAATTCTTACTGAAAGTGAAAAGAATCCTCGAATACTATTTAAATGAATTTCTTCCATAAGAAGTGTTCTTGTTATCAAAAGTAAATGGAAATTCTTCGCGTTAAATAACTGAATCAATATTCTAACCCAATGCTTTCGTTGTAACGAAAATTTAGATATACTGTCACTCTTAACATCTGATTAATTTCTTGTTTATGCTGGAGAAATAAGCTTAAACGAGTGAAGTTTAATAAAATTTAGGAACTCATTTAACATACCTGTTTGTATAGGAAATTTCATTATAATATACACAAACAGTGCCGAGCCGACCCCTAACAGCGCCGTCGGGCAAAACTTACGAAGCGCCTTTCTTAAAATTTGTTTAATTTATATAGAAATTTAATTACAGCCAAAAATATAAAATTTCTGATTTTTCTAAATTAGGATGTCATGCAACTACTTTATAGTCTGGTCGAGAAGTCATTTAAATCGGATTTGGGTTATACCTACTCAAAAAATCTGATTTTGGTGTCAATCGATTTGTAATGACAAAAAGAAAAATGTTCCTGAATATCAAAATATTTTTTAAAAAAATTCCTGTTGTTATTAACAATTTAAAATTTTAAAAAAAGGGGGTTTACATTTTTGATAATAACTCAAAAACTATAATAGCTAGAACAAAAAACTGAACGGATTCTTAAAGGGCAGGAAATTTCCAACAAAAAAGTCCTACTCCCCGAATTGTAGCTCAGTTATTAACAGGTGTAAATTAATATTGAAAATGCCATAGAAAACGGGCGGCGCGGCAGCAGCGCGTCACCGCTGGAACGACCAAATGACATAAATTATTTTTTTTGAGTAAGTAAATATTGTTAAAAAAAAATTAAAAAAATTCTAGTACTAACAGAACATATCAGAGAACAACTTTCTGCAGTCAAAAATTTTTTTCCGGTATTTTTCACATTTCTATCGATTTGTTAATAAGAAAATTACATCTACATTGTTACTAACTTTAAATTCGTTACTGTGATTAAAATAAAAACACAAGAATTTTTTTAACCCTTGGAATCTTTTATCATAAAGCTACTGAACAAAGTTACATCATAAAATTTTAAAAATTTTAAAAATTGAAATTGTTATTAACAGACAAAGTAAACAAATGCGATTTTAGATGTGAAAAATTAATTTTTTTTTTAAATAATTGTTTACAGTCGTTTTTAATACGCAATAAACAATATAATTCCAATTTTTTTTAATTTTTGTGACCAATTGTTTAAAAAATTTTTATAAACAAATGGCTTATTTAACAATTTTTAAAATTTTTTTTTTGCCATTCTATTGTTTATTAAAAACCATGATTTCTAAAAAAAAAATTTTTCTTCACAAAATTTTTTAATTGTTAATTAACGTTATTGTTTATTAACAATTGTTTAAATTTAATATTAAAAAATGAAAAAAATTCCAAAAATCATAATTTTTTTTCTCTACAAACTGGTAGTTTTTTCGAATTTTTCAGTTAATTATTTAATTGTTTATTAATTAAACAATTTGTTATAAACAATTGCATCAACAAATAATATTTTTTTATAACACCTTACAACATACTGAATCCGATGGTATACGTTTAATTTTTGACAAAAATTGTTTTCCATGTTTTTTTTAATTTTTATAATTTCATTTCTCATTTTTTAATCTGAATTTTTATAAGCCTATAACTCATAAATAATGCAAGATAGGTCAAAAACTTTTATTCAGGATTCCCTAACAAATAAATCTTGACTAGTTTTAAGTCGATTACATTATTTGTTTAAAAGTTATACTTATTTGTTTATAAAAAATCACGGTGTTTCCATGTTTTACCCCCTATTTTCAGTTATAACTCATGAACGGTGCAATTTACGTTAAAAACTTTTTCAAACAATATTGTAGAGTATTTATATCTTAAAATTTTGAGCCCAACCGAAAGTCTCTGTCTGTATTATTAAAAAAGTTATGATTAATTGTTGCTTACCTGTCAATTTTTTTTTTATTATATTATGTTTGTCTGTACATTTCGTGAACATTTATGATTGAAAAAATAATTTTATAGGTTCCTATATAAGTAAAAACTTTTTTTATAATTTTTTGTTTATTTAACAATCAATTTTATTGAAAAAAAAAACAATTTTTCTAAATTTTTTTTATTATTCTCTTTATTTTATAAATATTGAAGTTTACATTTGAACTTCTTTTTTTATATATATGTTATTATAATTAGAGAATTATGGCAAATTCATAACGCCAGGCACTAATAAATCCTGGCCGTATTTGACATCTAAGCATGCGCAGTGAAACAAAAATAACGCCTGGAATTATTAAAGTTACTGCCTGCCACTATTTGTGGCTAGATTATTCCTGGTACAACCATGCCTTTATATCATAGGACAAAATTTTGTTTTACGTTTCATGTTTTCTATAACCTCTAATTTTGACTGTTGTGTTTTGAACGTTTTAGTTTAAATTTGAAAAAAGATTTGGTTTGGCTAAATTTTGTGATAGACGGTGAAAGTGAATATGGCCCAATTAAATAAGTCCAAAAGGCTACGTTTTACGTATAATGACGATTTAACGCTGTTGAGAGAAGTTCTATCGGAGAATCCGTTTAGAGATCCCGCAGCCGAAAAATGATTTCCTCCATTATTCACATTTTGCAAATTGTCCCTATTAATGAGAATGTTATCTAATATAAGATATTCTATCTCATCATCATTTGCATTCCTCAAAATTGCAGCTTCCAATTGATCTTCCATAATTTCACTCAGAAAAACGACTAGAACGCGTTTTAGAGGTTAGGTGTCCGAAATGAAAACAAAAATAAGGCTTGACGTAAATAAATCCCAAACGATACGTGCCGGAATACTGTTTTACACTGACAAAATAAAGTCAGTCCGTAATTAAATACGGCTTAGCAGTAATAATGCCGGTCAGTATTTGAAGTGTGCCATAATTCTCTATTATTATAATTGGCAAAATGGCAAAAAAAAAATTTTAAAAATTGTTAAATAAGTCAATTTGTTTATAAAAAAAATTTAAACAATTGGTCACAAAAATTAAAAAAAGTTGGATTTATATTGTTTATTGCGTATTAAAATCGACTGTAAACAATTGTTTAAAAAAAATTAATTTTTCACATCTAAAATCGCATTTGTTTACTTTGTTTGTTAATAACAATTTCAATTTTTAAAAATTTTAAAATTTTATTATGTAACTTTGTTCAGTAGCTTTATGATAAAAGATTCCAAGGGTTAAAAAAATTCTTGTGTTTTTATTTTAATCACAGTAACGAATTTAAAGTTAGTAACAATGTAGATGTAATTTTCTTATTAACAAATCGATAGAAATGTGAAAAATACCGGAAAAAAATTTTTGACCGCAGAAATTTGTTCTATGATATGTTCTGTTGGTGCTAGAATTTTTTTAATGTTTTTTATTAATATTTACTTACTCAAAAAAAATAATTTATGTCATTTGGTCGTTGCAGCGGTGACGCGCTGCTGCCGCGCCGCCCGTTTTCTATGGCATTTTCAATATTAATTTACACCTGTTAATAACTGAGCTACAATTCGGGGAGTTAGGACTTTTTTGTTGGAAATTTCCTGCCCTTTAAGAATCCGTTCAGTTTTTTGTTCTAGCTATTATAGTTTTTGAGTTATTATCAAAAATGTAAACCCCCTTTTTTAAAATCTTAAATTGTTAATAACAACAGGAAATTTTTTAAAAAATATTTTGATATTCAGGAACATTTTTCTTTTTGTCATTACAAATCGATTGACACCAAAATCAGGTTTTTCGAGTAGGTATAACCCAAATCCGATTTAAATGACTTCTCGACCAGACTATTAAAAAATAAAACAAAAATTAACGATTGAATTAAATTTGTGCACTTTTTATAATTATTAAAATGAGCAGTACTTTTTTCGTGTTTACTGCAAGATTCTGCCAAATGTTTCCAATAGCTGCTCCGTTGCAAAATGGAGATTTGTTTTTTGAATCGAATAATTTGCAGCATAAACAAAAAAACCGCATTTTTTGATTTAGAATAAAGCAACCACTCTCTATGAAACTTTTCACCATTTCTTAAATGCCTTTCATAATAACAATCCGAAAATTTTCGTTCCGGAGAATTACGCGGAAAATTATAATTTTTTACTGGTGTAATCGGGGTTTCTATTAAATATTCAACAATGTTTGAAGTCAAAACTTCTGGACAAAGTCCTGGGTCATCTTTGGGAAAAGCTGGTGCTGGTGTTGATCTTTCTTTTGGTGGTGGCGGTGCATCAAGCGCAGGTCCAGGCAATTTTTTGGGCGCATCATCTTAAAATACAAACACACAAATGAGTAAATATCACCCACTATATGTACCAAATGCATTTTAAATGCATTGATATATTTATTTAAAATTTAAATAAAATGCCGAACTTTTTATAGCTTTTAAAAATATATACATATCTTTAAAACCACTGGACACGTTTTTTAATTCCTCACTTTCGTAAATCTCTTCCTCGACAGCTAGCGATTGTTTTGATGTGGACGGTGCCGAAGACACAAAATATTGCTGTATTTTTGCTTTGGCATTCTTATCGTCACGCTCTTCTTCTCGTTTGCGTTTTTTTATTAAATTCTGGTAGCCAGACAATTTCTTTTTTTATCACTCATCACAATATTCACAATTATTAAGTATCGCAAAAACACAAATACTAAAACAACTCTCGATATTGCAAAATGCACTCACTTTCGATAACTGAGAATTCTTTTTGGTCATCTGCTCGCTAAACTCAAAAATTTGTTTTGCATTTTGTCAGTATTTATAAAATGTTTTATTGGGCTTTATTTTATTGAAGGGCAATAACGCTTTGCACCATGCCACTCACTTTCGATAACTGATAATTCTTTTTGGTCATCTGCTCGGTTAACCAAAAAAATTTGTTTTGCATTTTGTCAGTGTTTATAAAATATTTTATTGAGCTTTACTTTTTTTGAAGGGCAATAACGCATTGAAAGATCGCCTTTGAATAATTCCTATGATATCATTAAAATGTATTTAGCGCATTTGCATTCATCTAAATTCCAAAATACTGACAAACTGCTGAGATGGAAAATTGTAAAAATGATAGGGGGTTGCTAAATTTATTTTTTATGTAATTTTATAATTGAGTTTAAATTTACAGTCATAAAAAAATCTAAAACGTAAAAACATTTTTTTGCTACTACATTTGTAGCTTTTATCGGGTCCAAAATCTAAGAGCGGCGCCTCCATCACCTCGGCGCCGTTGGGCGCCGCCCGACTTGCCCATATGGACGGCTCGGCACTGTACACAAAACTGTTTAATTTAAAGGATTCATATTGAGCTTTAATGACATTGAAAAGGCTACTTTTGACGTTGCAGAACGGAAAAAAATTACAATAATACATACACTATCTTAAAAAATAACCACCAAATATTTATGTACGTGCATTTTCCACAGAAAACACTAATAGGGAACCGGACAATTTTTTAAATAGTGTTTAAAAATAATCTTTATTCATGTATATAGCCATAAAAAATAATATTTTAATTAAATAAATCCTCTGGAGTACTTGAAAACGTCAAAAAACATAATTTATTTAAAATTGCCGCGAAAACAGCACTTCATGTCAATTCAGATCGCGTGACGTCATATGTGAGGTAAACAAACTACGAGCCATATTACAAGTGATCAGTGCTTGGATAAATTAAGTATTTTGTGTTTCTTAATCATCATGGACCGAAAAAGATATCGTTGGTGTGTTGTACCTCGATGTGGAAATACATCAGTAACTACTCCAAATAATTTTTTTATTGATGTACCTCGAAAACCAGGCATACGAAAGAAATGGTTAGACCTAGCAAGACGAAAGTGCGATGGAATGTCTGTTACTTTACCAATTTACTTTTGTGAAGATCACTTTGATTTAAGTACTGTACCTAGAGTGTTATTACACAGCCCATAATACAAATAATCATATTTAGGTAGTGTGTATATAATGTAGGTGTTATAGGTTATGTTTTACTTATTTCTTCAATCATTTCTATGGTTAAGATAAACAAAAAGAGATTGAAATACTTACTCAAATGTTTTCACATTTCTAAATTCGGCAGAACAAAAGTCGGAATTAGAGGCAAAGAAACTGCTGATCATGAAAATATCAACTTTTGGGAGATTTCTATTTTCGGCTTTTGTATAACCTTGTTCCATAATAAAAAATTAACACAAGGCTTCAAACACTTGCGACAACTTCTGTTATGACTATTATAGTACTTCAATTCGTAACTAATTACAATCAAATATTTCTAGAAAAATGCAAATAAATTATAGAAAAACGCGAAATAACATACGAGTACAAAACAGTGTTGTTTACTTATGGCTACTCACATATGACGTTACGCACTGTGATTGGCGTTTGGGTTCTTACGCGGCACAGATAATTTACGCAACTTTATTTATTTATTTAAAATTATAAATCATTGTTATTTCTTAAAAATCTTTATTGAGTGATATTGTTGTATAACAAACTTTACTTTAAAACACATCTTAGATTTTTTTCGATTACTATCCGGTACCCTATTGTAAGAAATTTTTGGGCAACTCAACACTGTACTACGCCTGTATGTCTGTATCAACCACACCAAAAGAAATTTTAACTTTATAACATTATAATTGTATGTACATATACAAACAACAAATTAACCTTATTTACATTAATGATGTATTAAAAAGATTAAAATAGTCAGACATCGCATGTTAATAAATAATTAAGTAAACATTTATAAAATATAGAATAAGTAAGTAATTTTCTGTTAAATGTAAGTTATTAAATAAATAATAATGGTTCTTCTCTATACAAACGGTTTATTAATATTATTCCATTTGGAACATTTATATATAAATTCCAATATACCATGGAAATAGTACATAAATAATTAATTATAAAATCGATTTTCCATACAACGTCTAAATCATTATTAAAAGTCATGCACAATAATTTGAACTATCAGGTTTAATTTATTTGAACTATTATATGTATATTCGTCCTTAATTCATATTTCAAACTTTTCGAAAGTATTTTTATATCTAGTAATCATACCGAACATTATTCGCTACTGTTCTTTGATAATTACAAAAACTTTTAACGTATTTCTCGCCTGTAAAAACCGAGCGACATAATTTTACTCGACTTATTTCCTGATTCCTACAGAAGGGCAGCAAAAATCGAGTGTCCGTACTTTGGGGCTTAATATAGCATATAATATAAGAGTGTAAGAAATAGGCTGGTGAAAGGAGAGAGTTGGGTGATATTGCTTAGGGCCGACAACTCCTTGCTATATTGGATCTGTAGCATAGTGGTTAAAGCAACAATGACATACACGTCTTTAATATGGTGATGACAGATTAAATAAAAACTGCCGTTATTAAACTCAGCAAGGTTTAAATACTTGCTTGCGCTGACATAACATGAGCTTTAAATGGCACTCAAATAGATCAAGAAAATCAATAGAAATTCTGTTAGACTTTTCTCCTCGTCACATTAAATCAAAGGGTGAGGCAAGTAATGGTCTTAGGCTATAAAAACATCTGAACAATATGTTTATTATATCAGGACACAAAAAATAAATTGGGAAATGCAACTGAAAAAAAAATCCAGATCAATGAACATCAACGTAAGGAATGGCAAAATGTAAGCACCAAATCCATGTTCTATCGAAATAGTGCCAAGCTAGTTTTGGAGCCAGGCTATAGAGAAACAGCAACCTGATAAACTTGCAACAAAAATATCAGTCAGAATATATTATGGTCCAGAACCAGACATAGGGGTACCAAAAAGTATAATCCGGACTCGAATAAAAGAAGTAGACAACACAACCATTTCTGATAAAGGACACACAAAATGTATAATGTAAAGACGTATCCAAAATGTATATTGTAGAAAGAGCTGATGCACTGCGTAAAACAAGCTAGGAGTCATTATAAGATTCTTTATGGGACATGCACCCGTAAAGAGACAACTGCAAATCATGTTTAATAAACACCCTAACTGTAAATTACGTGGTGCATAACTTATAACAGATAAACAGATATTATGTCATTGCGAGACACTAGAAATTTTGGAGATTTGGACGTAAATACCTATATGGAACCTAGATGGTACTAAGATTCTAAAATTGGTGCTATGAACCAATGGAAGAAGTAAAATTAGCATAATTACAATGACTGGTGATTATATGTAAAAAAAGTAATTTTATTATTGTTAATCGTGGTTTTATTTTGTTTACCCACGACTCATAAGTAAATTGCGTATTTTTTAACCTATCTCTGTCAGTAAGTGTCAAATTATTGAGCAGTTGTGTTATATTTTCATTTACTGCACTAGTGGAGTAAGTAAATAGAAACCTGTATTATGCACTGAATCACGCCTAATACAGTATACATTAAATTAACTAACAATTGACATTTCTCAGACAGAACTTCTCATTGAAATCGAATATTTTTGACAACTTATGCCAAAATTTAGATTTTATGTTTGTTATTTTTAGTTTTATTCAAAACCATTTAGTAAGTCGTGGGGAAAGCATAGTACTTCACTCGAGGGCCAAATTGCATATTTAGCTCGTTTCTTTAATCCATTCGCTCGCAAGCTCGCTCATGGGCCTAACACACTCGCTGTAATATGCAATTTACTCCACTCGTAAAGTAATATACTATTATCCTATATTATTTTTTAAATTTGATAAGTTTCGAAATTTTTATTCTTTTAGAAAGAAAAATCTGTCTTCAATAAACATTGACGAAAATGCTACACAAAAAAGCTTTAATAACTTTAATATTTTTTTTACTACGCAGTTCTATTTATTTCATTTTTCCTATACATACGTGGCATAAATACATACTAAGTCATGTGAGTTTTATTGTTTTACAATACTAGATATAAAAACAATAACATTTAACAATTTTTCTAAACCTCTGAATACTTTCGTACTCTTGGAGACACTTCTAGAAAAGTTTTTTTTCCTGCTGAAATCAGTAACAAAAAAAAATTTAAATAAGAATATAAATTGTAGGCAATCTCTTTAACCAGTAGCTTCAGAAAATATGATTATAATTAAATTGGTTTTTGGATATTTCCACGAGACAGCTTTAATTATAAAGTGTACAATCATCAAATATCAGTTGCGAACGTTCGCTTTTCCGAGAATTATAAAAGAAAATGCGTTTATCTCTCCAAGACCATAAATTTCTAAGCTCGGTAAAAGTTTACGACGTTATCACAACTTACGTTCTTAATAGAAAATATGATTATTGTGTACCATTTTGATAATTTCGCGTATTAGAGCAAAAAGTTTAACAGAAACTTTATATCTGTTTACATTACAAACAAGGTATTTATTGTAACTTATTGGCGTGGCTCGTAGTCCAGAACATTTTCAAGCAATAATTTTTAACAATTTTCGGAGAGGATTATCCCAACAACAATGTCTCACTGAAATGGTTTCTGTGATTGGGAATAAGCATTACACCAGTCAACAAATTCCCGCTGGTTTGCGAGTTTCAACGTGCTCGCTCCAGTCTCAGTGAAGAATCCAGGCTAGGTCCACCCAAAACAGCTGTCACAGAGCAAAACATTGATGCGGTTCGTCAGCTAAATAAAGATGACCACCGTGTAACATACCAGGAGATAGAGGCATCTTTAGGCTTTTCAAAGACCTTGATCCAAAAGATCCCACATGAAGAATTGGAGTTACGAAGTTTGTTACCCGTTGGATCCCCCATTTGCTAATAGAAATCAATTGGTGTCGAAAAACATTGGAAGTGTTCAACAAATGAAACTTAACTCCGACAAAGCAACACACAACGGCGAATCCTCTTACATCAGGACAATGTCAGTACTCACACTGTCCAAAAGACAATCGAGTTTTTGGAGCTTCAAAACATTGATTGTTAGACCATCCACTGTATAGTACCCACCCCACATAAGTCTTAACGAATTCTTCACCTTCCCAAAGATCAAGAATTCAATGCGTAACCAGCGATTTCAGTCGCCAGAGGAAGCCATTGATGTCTTTAAAACATTGATTCTGCAGGTGTCAACTGAAGACTGAAATAACTGTTTTTACCAACTGGTTTAAACGTATGCAAAAGTATGAGAAATATTTTGAAAAGCAAAATAGTACTTATAGTCTATATACTTTTTGTCTTTTTGGCTAAATGTAAAACTAAAAAGACAACCTCCACACTGTTATATAGTATTTTTCCTTTTGAATGGTCTAATAGTGATGTGATAAAAATACCGAATTTATCTTTTGATATTTTGCTAACTGCCTGGTTATAAATTATAAGTTATTAAATGCGGTCTTCCTCCGTTCTCCAAACATCTACAAATTTCGGGTTTAATGTCCTGTTTATATAAAAGTGAATCCTTTTTCTATGTATTCCTGGCAAACCAGAATATATCTGTTTTTCTGCTTTGTTCCATTGTTACATTTTATCCTAACTAAGTAACAATTTTTTTTAATAAGTAGTAATAAGAGCTTCGTTATTTTAGCTGTAACTTCTTGAGCAACATTGTGGTGTACATACGGTCATAAACTAACATTAAAGAAGTTGGTAGCTTTGTATGTGTAGTTAATATACTTGACAGCAAAACAGCTTATAAAATAAAAATGAATATACTAACAAAACCTTTGTAAATATATTATGATTGACCATACTTTAATCTAAAGCGACGAAGCGAAAAAATATAACTTTTTATATTGGTCAATTTATATATAATTAAGGATATTGAATTGTTAAAGATAAAGATTACACTTGAGACATTCATCGTGTTTTCAAAAGGTTATTCCTTAGAGACGTATCAATCATTCAATGAATATTATATGAGTTTTGACTAAAGTTTAGAAGTTTATTACTTGCAACTTGTGATAAAATTTTATATTCAAATAAGCGTACCACCTTCATGTTTTCTAGGATGGATGTTTATTTAAATAACAACACATTTTAGTTATATTAAAAAAAAGATACAAAAATATGATTACAAATTACAAATTTTAGCAATAAACAAGACAAGCTATAGAATTTTTAACAAATCCATTTTGATCCTAAAACAAATTACTAATCATAAGCATACAATCGCTGAACACAAAAAATCTGTACCTGATTAGAAGTTTTGTATCTGCAATATATTCTTAAATAAATTCACCATTTTTTTTATAGATAGTGAAGTGAAGTAAAGTTTACTATAAATTTTCAACTCACAAAATTACATTATGATTGTTATCTGTTCCCGAATATGATTAATACTGGGGATAAGAACACTACGCTAGAGAATGTACATTCCACTATAATAGGATCATTGAAAACCCAAATATCCCCAGGTAACGATAATATAGCAAAACATGCTAAAAAACCGACGAAATCACAATCACTATACCGAAACGACACTAACAACTATAGAGGCATAACTCTATTAGGCTCACTAATCAAGCTTTATAACAGGATCTGGAAATTTGGGGAGGGGCGAGCTAGTGCTCAGCCAGCACTGAGGCCACATATGACCCATTGTGCATCCTCCCGTGTTTAGGGATATCGTCACCTGAGGCTGTCACCAGGCCTAGTGATTTAAAAAAGGTGATGAGGCTCCCGAGGGGGATCTCCCTGATATCGGCTGGTGTAAGGCAGTACTCGCCCAATACGGATCTTCTGATTTCAGAAAAAGCAGAGCAGTCATACATTATGTGTTCTACTGTTTCCTCTTTTTGTTCGCAGCCTCTGCATAGCGGCGATTCTGTTAATTTCATCCTAAAGAAATGTTGTTGCAATTGGCAGTGACCTGTCAAGATTCCCACAGCTGTTCGGAGATTTTGTCTGGTCAATGCTTCAAATTTTTTTGCTGTTTCCTCGACAGGATAAGGTAATAATTCTCTGGCCAGTCTACAGTTCGTAGTTTTATCCCAGCACTGTATAAAGTTTTGGTGAGAGTGCTGTTTGCGGACAATGTTAGCTTGGTAGATGGGCGAGGGCTAACATATTTGTAGCCCGCAACCCTCCTTGCTAAATTGTTCGCAATGCGGTTGGCTTTTGAGTTCCCATGTCCTTTGATCCAGCTGAGAGTGACCGCGTTATTCTGGCTGGCCTAAGTTAGAGATTGGTGACATTTTAGTACTAAACTTGAAGTGAAACGTGGTCCATTCAAGGTCAGTAGTGCTTGTCGGTAGTCTGTGTATATATTTATATTCCTGCCCGTGATGTTCCTATTGAATAATTCTTTTCCAGCTATGGTTATGTCTGTGAGTTCTGACTGAACCACACTTGACAAGCCATCCATAGCCCATTTTATTTTTAGGTTTAAGGATCTAGAGTAAATTCCACATCTCACACCTTGCTTGGTTTTTGATCCATCCGTATATACGCTCAGAGCGTTCAGTACGTTGGGGTCTGCTGTCTTGTTTGTTAATATTTTGTAGGGTTTGTCAAAGACAAATCTTGGTGCGACGGCATCCGTGTCTGCCTGTAAGAGTGGTATCACCTTTATGGATTCCCTCCACAGACTGTCCCTATGGGTGCCAGTCCCTACAGTGGGTTCGATACCAACCGTGCGAAAGCGTACCATGCGACCTCCTTAACAAATATATCAAGGGGAGTGAGACCGAGTATGACTTCCATTGCGCTGGTCGGTGTGCTTCGCATGGCTCCTCTTACAAGAAGGCATGCTGATCTTTGGATTTGGTTTAATTTTTTGATAGCTGTCGTTTGTTTGACCTTAGGCCACCACACGACAGCACCATATGTTAGCATAGATCTTATGATTGTCGTGTAGAACAGGATTCAAACACAAAAAATTACGGATAAAATAATGTCCTCTAAGGAATAACAGGACTTTCGTAACAACTGCTCCAGAGTAAAGCAATAAAAAATCAATGGAATTCAATAAGCCAATGTTCTAATATTTTGCTAACATGCGACTGAATACTTCTTTAAGATATTATTGCTAGACGAAACAATATCAAAATTGAGTGCATTAGAATTATTAGAAAATGAAAAACATATCGCAAATAAAAACAAACAAAGATCGCAAGAAATTACAATACATAGCGGTATAAGACAGAGCAACAGCTTAAGCTCAACTCTCTTCAATGGATAAAATAATCGGAAGCGTAAAAGAAATGAATAAAGGGTATAATAAAGTACAGACGATAAAGTTCTTGTAGCAGAGAACGAAGATGACTTACAGAGGCTATATAGATATAAACCAACAGCTGAAAATATAATACGGTTTTGTCCATCGAAAAATCAAGTCAATGGTGATTTTTAAAGATTCAATAAGGTGCAAGCTGGCGATATATAAGAAAACAGCAAAACAGTAATTAACCTTAACTACTTAAGATGCAACACCGCATCTAGTAGCAAAAATATAAAAACCGGAGCAAAAAAGACTAAAGCCATTTGCAAGGTATCTCTGAGATTTAATTTACAAGAACAAGTATATCTTAACCGAAAGTAAAACAAGAACAAATAAAGCAAGAGTCAGGTGCAGAAACTAAACTGATAACTCAACAACGAACAGAAGTTATTTGGTGCATACGTTTTTCTTATCTAAAATAGATATTTTCCGACAGCTTTCCTTACAACAAACTTAATAGAGCACACAATTAATTTACTAAGGTAAAGCTACCGGAAGAACGCCCTTAATACAGGCAACAATTTAGTTTATTTAGAAATGAATTTTAGATGCAAAGTCAGCATAAAAAAATAGTTAAGAATAAAGTGAAAACACATTTTCCGTCATGACTACGTTTTGGTAATAATATCAAAATTGCATAAGGTACCAAAATAGTAATTACATTATGTTAACCATTCTTTACAAGAAAACATTTCATGTTCCATCCATATTTCTTTAATTTCCAATAAATATTCAGTTGAAGGTAATGTTATCAAAAAACCCGTTAAATATTAAATTGGTTAAAAAACAAAGCAATAGTAAAGTTATGAAATTGTTAGAAGTATCATAATTTCAATCTGAACGATGTTTATTTTGATAGAGCATAAAGTTCGTTTAAGGCAACACTGACAGCGATTATTCGTAGTGTCGGTAAGGGAACTTTTAATCCCATTATGTATTATCCGTTAAAAGATGCATTTTCGTTCCAACGACTATTTAACAGACACCGTAAGTTAAAAACCAAACGCTTGATTTTTATGAGACGTGAATTAAGTTCGCGTGTATAGAGCGTTAAAAGGCAATTTATAAACAAGTAACATTTTTCTTTTTCAGATTCCATTTATATCCGTCTAATTTTTTATGCATACCGATTTTTATTTCTTAGGCTCGTTTCACACTTATACGGTTCGATTCGGTTCGGTGCGTATTCGATTCGTTTTTGGTAGCCGCCGGAAAAGTGTGAAACGGTGATACGGTGTGTGTTCGGTACCTAATAGATAACTGATAGAACCGAAAGCCGTTCGGTTTCGGTTTTCATTCGGGTCCAGAGTTCACAAAAGCAATTGGTCGTTTACATACATACGGTTTAGTTTCGGTTCGGTCACGTTTTCAGCAAGGGAAAATATTATTTCATTTTCATTTTCTTATTTTAAATTTTGTAATTTACATTTGGCAATATCTGATTCTCTTGAAATTGATATTGATCGGCTAATTACATCAGTCCAATCACGTGTAATGCGTATTCGATGAAATCAAACCTTTACTAACCGGGTGTGTGTGAAGAGTTTTCATTCATTTTAGGCGCTACTGAAAACGAATCGAATACGCACCGAACCGAAACGAACCGTTTAAGTGTGAAACGAGTCTTAGAATTAGGAAACCATTAGGTTTCGTTCACTATTTGATATCTGTCTGGTGTATTCTCACTCTCCACGACATAAATCCAAAGTTTTACTTCTAAATTAAAGTACGTTTTTACATCCGGTAGTATATTCATCCCAACGAGTAGTAACAGAAAAATAAATTTCTAGAATTTTAACTCAACGGATCAACCCTGGATCAGTACGAACATATATTGTTCGTCAATAAGCCACGCGATATACTAAGGGGGTACAGATGAGTTCAGAGCTTCATGCTATTTTGAACTTGGACTCTCTGCTTTACTAACAAAGTTTACATGGAGTCAACACAGTTTGTATAAAATTAAGTGCTTAGCATATAGGTGGAATCAAACTCACTCACTCCATTACCTTTTATTTGTTGATACTCATAAGAGTAATTATCCAAACATACCATTTATGTGTAAAGTAAAAGCTTTGCTTATTTTGGTGCAGCAAAAAATATTATTGTTAAGTTATGCGAGTTAAGCGAGTTTGTTTGTCACTACAATAACTAGGGTGATTAGCATTACATTTTTTTAATATTTCGCTGATTCAATCCCGAACATACGTGTTTCTCAAAATAAAAACTAACAAGTACGTTTACAGTGGACTGAAGCTGGTTCATTAGCTCCAATACAGGTGTAGTCAGAAAGATTGGCTTTTGGGGCAGTTGAATAAAAAAATCGTGAAAGAGACCTGCTTTACAGAAAAAAACAATCATTTTTCTTTAAGGCATTGCCCGTTTTTGCACAAATTTGTTAACGATGACTAAATTGAACGAATTAAAGTAGAAATTGCTTGAACACCTACCATATTCACCAGATTTGGCTCCCTCTGACTATTACCTCTTCAGAAACTTGAAACAATTCCTTCGTGAAAAGAGCTTTTCGTCGAATGAAGAAGCTTTTGCAGCCGGGGAAAAATATTTTGCAGAGCTTCTGGGAAACCATTACAGAGATGGTATAAAATTACTGGAGGATCATTAGAATAAGTGTGTTCAAGCTGAGGGAGATTACATGGAATAGAAAAAAACAATTTCATTAATAATACACATACTTTCAGTTTTGCCTTCAAAACACTTTAACCAACCTGTTGTTATCACCTTCCAAACAAGACTAATTTTTTGGGTTTTTCTAAGCCTTTTGTTTCGCGTATTTAAAAAAAACTTTTTTTCTTAATTGAGAAACATTTTTGTTTATTTCATAAATGTAGTAATATACAATTTTATACCAGCTAAGAAAACCAGGCTCAAGTCTGTGGTTTTGTTATTCCACTGTAGAGTTTTTTTATTGATTTCATACTCATACAATTTTATAAATATTTATTGTTGAAACAAACTAACATTTTATATAATACCCGAAGATGAATCAAAAACATTTTTAACTGACAATGAATAAGCATTAATTATCCGTTTTTCATTGTCTCCATTGTTTATATACAGGAACTTGATCTGTCTCAGAGTGTCATTGTCGAGAAATGTCTCTATTTCACGATATTCCGAGAAGCAAGGAAATTTTTCGTTCACTGTAATCACTCTGTGTCATGTCTGACATTTGTGGCCACGATTAATATCCAGTAATAGTATATTGTGTATCTAGAAAAAGCGATACATTCCCGGTTGACAATATAAATTAAAGTCCGGGAATGTGCTTTTACTAACGTCTGTAAAGCTAGAAAGGTCAAGTCGGCAGAATCACTCGTATTATATCTCAAAATTTAGTGCTGAATTAGTGCTGATGACAGATATTTGGTGCAGTGATAGGGGGACTAAAAATGAGAACACTGCTAACTTTTCATTAAGCTAGCAGTGTACCAATCGTGACCGCGCTATGATACAGTTGGAGCGAGAGGCACATCAGCTAATAATGTAGTGCTCAATTAGTGCTGCCTGTACAAGCAAACAGATTTTTCAAAAAAATTTTTTTTTTGTTTTTAAGTATAGATAACTGCTGATATAACGATACGAGCAATCATAGAGCTGAAAGATAACTTCCGTTTTAGAGTATTCTTCTCGCTCTTGAGACTGCTGGAGTCGTAATACTAGCAGTAGTTGCTTTGAAAAAAAATAAAAAAAAATATTTTTCAAAAATCTTTTGCTGTACTGGCAGCTCTAATTGAGCACTAAATGGTAACGTCTTTGAATTCCATTCGTTTCCGTTTTAAAGCCTTCTCTTCGCTCTTGAGACTGCTGGAGTCGTTATACTAACAGTAGTTGATTTAAAAAAAAAAAAAATTCTTTTTCAAAAATCTTTTGCTGTACTGACAGCACTAATTGAGCACTAAATGGTGACGTCTTTTAATTCCATTAGTTTCCGTTTTAGAGCCTTCTTCTAGCTCTTAAGACTGCTGGCGTCGTTATATTAGCAGTAGTTGATTTGAAAAAAAAATAAAAAATAAAATATTTTTCAAAAATCTTTTGCTGTACTGGCAGTACTAATTGAGCTCTAAATGGCGACTTCTTTTAATTCCATTAGTTTTCGTTTTAGAGTCTTCTTCTAGCTCTCAAGACTGCTGGCGTCGTTATATTAGCAGTAGGTAGTTAATTTAAAAAAAAAAAATATTTTTCAAAAATCTTTTGCTGTACTGGCAGCACTAATTGAGCACTAAATAGTGACGTCATTTAATTCCATTAGTTTCCGTTTTAGAGTCTTCTTCTAGCTCTCAAGACTGCTGGCGTCGTTATATTAGCAGTAGTTGATTTGAAAAAAAAAATAAAAAAAAAATATTTTTCAAAAAACTTTTGCTGTACTGGCAGCACTAATTAAGCACTAAATAGTGACGTCTTTTAATTCCATTAGTTTCCGTTTTAGAGTCTTCGTCTAGTTCTCAAGACTGCTGGCGTCGTTATATTAGCAGTGGTTGCTTTGAAAAAAATAAAAAAATAAAATTTTTTAACACACACACACACACACACACAGCGGCTACATCGCGAGAAGAGTCAGGGTAGTTTCCTGTGACCTTATAACGTTGAGATCTGATGAAAACTCGATATTTACAATACAGAATAATACCCATAACTTTTCGATTTTTGAAAATCTTCGATTTTCTTAGCGGGCAGTTGAAAAATGTTTTTTTTTTATTTTTCTGGGTTTACCGGTAGCATTAATTGAGCACTAATTATTAACTCTTTTCAATTTCACCAATACCGATTTTAAAGTCATCTTTCAGCTCTATGATTGCTCGTATCGTTATATCAGCAGTAATCTATACTTAAAAACTGAATTTTTTTTTTTTTTTTTTGAAAAATCTGTTTGCTTGTACAGGCAGCACTAATTGAGCACTACATTATAAGCTGATGTGCCCCTCGCTCCAACTGTATCATAGCGCGGTCACGAATGGTACACTGCTAGCTTAATGAAAAGTTAGCAGTGTTCTCATTTTTAGTCCCCCTATCACAGCACCAAATATCTGTTATCAGCACTAAATTAGCACTAAATGAGCACTAAATTTTGAGATATAATACGAGTGATTCTACCGATATGACCTTTCTAGCTTTACAGACGTCTTTTACTACGAGATACACATACTATTTTTTCTGAAATCGCATTAAACATAATCGTAAATTAAAATAGTTTTAATTATGCATAACTGTTTATCATCTTATTTTGTATGAAACAGTTTTCTTGACATTGTTTGTTTATCATTGTTTATTAGTGTTACAAAAGTGTTAGTTCGGTTAGTTACATATTGCTTAAAATATTTTAAATTATATTTAAGATGGACAGTGACGACGATGTCAAGAGGTGCAAAACGCATCCAGAGTTACTAAACACCGTTACTAACGTGGCTTTAAATTTAGTGACAAATAAATTCAAAGCAAAATTTAAATTTGCTTATAAACGTTTTATGGAATATGTCCGTACAGTACGGAAAAAATATTCCCTTATAGTACGGAGTACAAAAAAGTTCGTTGCCCAGCAACGGACTAAATTACGAGAATAAGTGTATTTTGCGGCTCGAATTTGATCCGAGAAACTAGACATTTCCAAGCGATTACAGAAAACTATATTCTGCTTCATAAACACGTACCACAGATCCTCTTTTTGCAATTGATATGCAAATGGTTCATTGTCAATTTTTCTTTTGATCTGGCATCTTTAGGTAAGTTTAGAGCGCAACCTTGATTCAGAATGCAAAATTAGTGTTAAAATCGAATCATTCCATAGTATTTGCAAAATCCAGTCTTAATAGGTCATCATATAAAAATGTATAGTGCATATATCCAGCTCCAAACACACTCTTTAATTGATTAATAGTAAATAAATATCTATAAATCATTACCAATTTTATAACCTATCGTTTTTAAACAACCCGCATTTTATTAATGTTCTCTCTATTCTTCATTAAAAACTAGCTGTTCCGGCAGACTTTGTACCGCATAACACTGTCGTGTCTTTTTTTCCATTTTTCATTTTTTCAAATTTTTACCATTTTGCTTTTTTTGTTTTCAATGATTTTTTTATATTAGATATTTTATATAAGATATCCACTACACCACCGTACGGTGGCTTTATAGTACTTAATTTAGTAAGAAATGCTCGTTTAAATATATGACATAATAACTGCGCCACCTAGTTATTTTAAAATTGTAATATCTTCTAAGATGTTCATTGAAATTAAGTGATGTCAAAGACAATTTTGTTTTACAATTAAATACTCTTAATCAACAACACATTTATTTGGATAAAGATTAATATTATTACGTTGATACAACTCTTAACAAATAATGCATTAATTTCGACCAACTTTGATTACCATAAAAACGGTTCTAGTGAGTTAATTTTAAAAGATATATACTGTGGCGGACATTTTTTTAGATCATTTCAAGAGGAATAATTTTTTCATACATATATTTTTGGTATCTTGAACCGTTTTCGCAGCGCAAGCAATAGAAGCAGTGATGTTAAAATTACTTTAAAATATGTAATTAATTACAATTACAATTACTTTGGTCAAATTGTAATTAATTACAATTACAATTACAAAATTTGCAATTGTAATTAATTCCAATTACAAAATTGGAAATGTAATTAATTACAATTATAATTACACGCTGTAGTGCAATTTTAATTAATTAGTTAGGTACATCTTGCTTTCAGGTAGAAAGTTCGAAAATGTTTTAAAACAATATATTACTCCTATACCTAGTTGTTTTAAAAATAAAATATTGTTTTTTAATTGATATAATTTTCATTACATATTACTTAAAAACGAACAAGTTAGGGTTAGATCAAAGACTGACCACGAACTGACTATTTTGTGGAACGTTGAACTGAATTTCTTGCAAACCCTTCTTTCGAAAAATATGGTTTTTCCAGTTTACTTTTAAAAATACATATCATTAACTTTTTCCTGGAAACAAGAAATAATAAAAGAAATATTTTACAATATGCTTGGGTTTAAGTATTTATTTGTTTCAAAATCCCGAGAAATAATATTTCTTATCTTTATTAGGGTAGCTCGCCGATCTGGTTATCGCTTGCATTGCATTCTATTAGGTACCTAGTTTGGATTTTTTCACGTACCTATTCTATAAGCTATTGAAAATATTAAAATATTAAAAGTATTCATTTCATCGAATGTAATTGAAATGTAATTGTAAAATGTAATTGTAATTTTAATGTAACGAGTAATTGAATTACAAATGAATTACAGTTGAGTAGAAAGTAATTAATTACCGTACCAATTACAATAAAAGTAATTTAATTACTTTTCAAAGTAATTGTAATTAATTACTTAACAACACTGAATAGAAGCCCTCAAGGATCAATAATTTTCCTCGGTTTTTTCACATTTTCCATTACTTCTTCGCTCCTAATAGTTGCATCGTGATGTTATATAGCCTAAAGCCTACCTCGATAAATGGTCTATTCAACACAAAAACAATTTTTCAATTCGAACCAGTAGTTCCTGAGATTAGCGCGTTCAAACAAACAAACTCTTCAGCTTTATAATATTAGTATAGATTAAATTCTATTAAAACAAAGCCTCTCTGTTTTTCTAAACAGATTTAAATTTCTTTTGAGGTTATAAAATGTTGCTTTATTTAAGTTTACTTTCTAAAATTCCGGAAAATGATTTTACTATTGTATCAATTACAACTTTTTTTAACTTTTTAATTTTGCTAAACGAAAACCATTTAACTTAGTTTGGAAACCACTTTAAAATGGAATCTAGAATGTCTGACGGAAATTAATTTACTTTTATATTTTATACTAAAAACGCCATAGTAATATACTACACGTTTCATTTGACGCTTTCCTCCGATATGCCAGCCAGCAGTTACAAAGAATAATAGAGGTTCATTAATTTCCTTAATTTTCAACTGTTCGGAGAGAGTGCATTCGGAATTTATACTTTCCTAATAGATGATGAGTAATTGGCAACAATAATCATTGTAGGTGTGTTTTTGTTTCCGATATAAGTTTCGAGCGAAATTAATAGCGAATAAACTTTAGTACCCAAGCTTAATTAACGCGTAGGCCATTTGTTCAGATTATTTGAGAATTTAATTTGCATTTAAATATAACTACTTTATAACAGTAATGTTTCTTTAAAGCTATGTAAAGGCTTAATGTTTAAAGTTAATGTATTTATATATCAATAATATTTAAGTGCTGTAACGTTAAAACGACCTAACGGGCGTTATTTCCCTAGATAGCACACTAAGTCGTGGGTTACTTTTTAAGACTTTTACCAGTCTCCCCCAAACATGTAATTCAGGGTTGAAAAGTACAAACTACGCAAATTATACTCAAGCACCTGTTTTAAATGATTTATTATAAATTTAGTAATATTAAAAAAATAATTAGTTAATTTAATAAAAATATTAAAAACCGAATATTATATCAAAGAGAATTAATTATGTCAATTAAAGAATTATTTATTTTCTTATCTCAATAATGCAAGTCTTCGAAACCCTTTTATTGACTCATATGTATTGGTGTCGATTGTACAGGGAATGATTTTCAAGGGTAATATAACAAGACATTGATTGTAGTCGGCTATTTTTGTGGTATCTAGATTTCGAGAATATTTTAGTATCAATTTGTTGAGACATAATTTGATATTAATAATCTTGTTGAGACATAATTTGATATTATTAATCTGATTAAAGCCTGAGAGCTTTCGCTCGAGGGCTTTAATCTTTGATTATTAATGTCATATTATGTTGAAACAAATTGTAAAATTTTCAAGAAATTTAGCAACAACAAAAATAGCAGACTATTAATCAAGGTCGTGTTATATTTAGGAAGATTATTTCCTGAGAAGACAAATTTTTGACATTTATATTTGACGTGACTATTTCTCTAGTGCAATAGTCGTTGATATTGTTCTAGTGCAATAGTCGCTGATATTTGATTCTGATTGGTCCGATTTCAGAAAATTATGTCATTCTATTGGTTAATTTGAATCGAAGGAAATAATCCTTTCAATTTTCAATAGTCGGGACGAAATTCGGGGTTAATTTCCTTTTCCTCCACACAATGGCTGGAACTTATCCAATATAGTTATAGTTTAATAACTCAGGTGGACCTCTTCGAATAAATTTGTATGAACCCTTAATAAAATCAAATAATCTTAAATTAAAACCTTGACGAATTTACAATCAAATTGAATCAGTTTCTACCCAAATCTGGTTTTTCAGTGAAACAATTCTTAAAGCACGAGTAAAAACCGGCCCTGACATTGATAATAAACAAAAAATCGACTTACTTTTGTATTTAACAAAAAAATAAACCAATTAATTTGATTATAAGAGATTAACACAAAATTAAGCCATGAATATTAACAATCTTTGGTAAACGTGTTATTTTTGAACAAGGTATGGAACTCAGGTTTTTGTGTTATATATCTGCATTATATATTATATATCGTGTGAAGCGTCGATAAATATAGAGATGCATGTAATTTTATCATTATAAATAAAAAATAATAGCAGTTTAGGGTTACAATTTTCGTTAAAAAGTGGTGAAAGAATTCGTTTATAAGAAATTTAAGTAAAATTGAGCAGTAAACGTTGCCAGATTGATTAATGAAGGTTATAGAACAATTTAAAACGAACATTTTTACTTTATTAAATATGTATATGTTAATTTTTTACTGAACTTTAAGCGTATATACACACGAACCACCAGTGTCCGACACAGGTGGCGACAACCGATAGCAATGCATGGTTTTCAATGTACGATTACAGACGAGCCACTTTGCGGACCACACCACTTTTAGCTGCTCGATAGCCGCTACGCTAGTGTCCTACCCTCGCCACCGGCTGGGCCACTTTCCTATATTTTATTTTTACCAGTACGTTGTTTTTAATAGAGGTGTACACATCAACCACTTTTTGTGTCTATATCTTAAATTTGTTTGATCGTTTATTATTGAGAAACATTTTGAATGCAATACTGAGGATTTTGTAACTGCTATTGAAGGAGAACCTTGTATACCCTGCTGATGCGCTCCCACCGGTGTCGGACACAAGTGGCTTCATGTGTCAGACACTGGTGGTTAGTGTGTATAGACGCTTACATAAGCGCGAGGGTTCATACTTCAGGGCGCGTTATTAAAAGTTTCATATCTTGGTCAAAGAATAACTGAAATACCAACGTACCATTTTTGTCAATAGAATAATTTCCATTTTGGTAAAATAAAATATCTTGCTATGCACCAGAAAGTAAAATCCTTACAATCGAACCACTCGAACCATTTAATAAAACTGTAAATCCGATCGGGCTACTTTTTTTCCTGATACATACAAATAATGGTAAGAAATGTAATTAGTAAATGGATTATACGTATTGAAACAACATCATAATTTAATAAATAATAGTTAAAAAAATTAAATAACACGCTTTTATAAAGTCCAGCTAAAAACAAAAAATAAATAATAGTTAAAAAACTTAAAAATATTATATTAAGTATGGAGAACGGTAAGGGTTTTATACTGATCGAAGACAATTGTTTGGAGGAGGAGCGGAGGTCTGAGACCGGTAACCCTTAACGTTCGACATGCTTATAACGTTTTTTGCACGATTGATACCATTATAAAATATAAAATTAAACATTTTCGTCATATTGACTAGTTTCATTCATTTTATCAAGATAGATACTTTGGTTGTTAGGTAGTAACAACAATGGAGAATTGAGTTTTTATTTAGTTGTCAATAATTTTAAGTACAATTTTGATTATTATAAATTAAAATAGGAGCGAAAGTGAATTTGAAGAAATTGAACGGGCTTGGGAAGAAGGGTGTTCCGCAATTATTCCCGAAAAATCCAAAATCCGTTTTTAAAATACCTACCAAAGTTTTAAAAAATGGTGCGAAGGCAAGAATTTAAGAATCGATGAAAATAGTCTATTGGCATATTTCGTTCAAAGACATATGCAGTTGAAAGCTCCTGGAAGCCTCTGGGCAGAATATTCAATGATTAAATCCACCGTTTTTCTTTATGATGGCATTGATATTTTCAAGTTTTCAACTTTCATCGCGTATTTGAAGAGAAAAAATGTTGGCTATAGGCCTAAGAAAGCGAGCATTTTTACACGGGAGCAAATTGAAAAATTTCTGATGGAAGCACCGGATGAAGAATTTCTAATTCACAAGGTAATGTAAGCTAGTTTAGGTAAAAGAAATACTCTAATGAAGATTTTTTCATGAATTGTAGGTCGCAATGATATTGGGAATATCTGGTGCCTGTAGAAGAGAAGAATTATATAATATTACTATGAATAACATCCAACAAACCGATGGTTTAATGATTGTAAAAGTACCCAATACAAAAACGAACATCCAGCGTAATTTTACAGTCGTTAATAAACCAGACGAAAAAATTCCATATTTAGAAATTCTGCAAAAGTATATAAAACTTCGTCCATTATAAGTAAAATCAAATCATTTGTTCTTAAGATACGCCAAAGGAAAATGTTGTGCTCAAGTAATAGGGAAAGGGACAATCGGGGGCTGGCCTTCTCAAATTGCCAAATTCTTAAATTTGCCTAATCCCAACAACTATACTGGCCATTTGTTCAGGAGGACATCAGCAACGCTTTTGGCTAATAAAGGTGTTGATGTCCTCGGATTAAAATAATAAAATAGATTTTGCCGAAAAAATATTGTGCAATACTAGTAATACTACTAATGTATGCGATTCTGCAGGAGTTTCTGTTAGAAGTGAAACCACTGCCCAAACAAGTGGGATTTCATTAAATAATTTAACAAATTGTACCATAAGTTTCAATGTTAATAAATAATTCGTTAGTTTTCTTTATTCTTTCAAAAAATAAATTAAAATTAAGAGATTTTTTAACTCGACGGTAAGTGAATTACTTACCGTCGAGTTGCTAGTAAATGTCACCTACTGACGTAAAATCTGTCACGGTAAACAGTCAAAAATGATCAATCGTGCAAAAACGCTTTTTTAATATGAATAAAAAGTAGTGTAAACAAAAACAAGTATTTTGCAATGTAAAAAGCGTACTAACTTGGTGTCAATAGATTACTTAGAAAGCAATCAAACTTTTAACATTGCAAAACATTTTTTTATTTACAATATTCTTCATTCATATTAATTTTTTAATTTTTGATTCACAAAAGCGTATTTTTTAGTTTTTTTTAACTATTATTTATTACTGCATAGGTTTTACCGAATGAAGCAATGTTTAATTTTTATTGCTTCTTCATAATGGATATTTCCACAGTTTAATAAATAAGTAATCAACGTGTAGGCGGAACTGTGGGTGAAGCATTAAATATTTCAGGTTGTTTTAGAAATTTTACAAAATATAAGACACACTAGTAAGACATCTTGTTCAGAGGAGCAACTGCTGTCCATGAACACAAAAAAAGCGAAAATTATACTATCTACAATAAATTAACGACGAAGGACCTGAAAGCACCAAATCCAACAAGAAGTTAAAAAAGCTTACATATTTAAAAACCTAGCCCTTAGAGTAACACAGTTAACACATCTGCCAACCTACGAAGAGGTTTTGTGTCAAATATCTACCAAACCAGAATGGTCCAAAAACTAAACCAAGTTAAAAGACCTTAATGTGCATTTGTAACAAAAACCATGATAAGCAATGTTACTTGATGCCTTTGCACTTAACAGTTATGTTAGGTAGCTCCAATGACTATGGCATGCTTTTTCCCTCTTGATATTAAACTAACTCTAAACAGGATACCATTTCGAATTAGTAGCTAAAAGAGATTATAAACAAAATGAGTTAAGTAATTTAATCTGAACTCACAAGCATCACTATATAAACAAAAGAACTGAGCACCAGAATCTTTACAAATATAAATATTAGTAGTTACAAACAATTGCAGACAAGCATTTATAACCTTGCATAAATTACACATTATACCAAGGGAATGTCACCAAACCTTAAATAAAGCCGCTCATAAGTAGCAGATTTAAGGCACTATAAACATAGGTATTATCATCAGCCATGTTTTGTCCAATGTCAATCACAAAACCAGAGATAATAGAACAGATGTGTTGATGGTTAATATAAAGTTGGCAACAAGTTCCGACATCAGTGCACCATGTTTTTGTTTAAAACTTTACTTCTAAATCATTTTTATGCTCAAAGTACCTTAAATTTATTTTAAACTAATACCACTAATAGTACTTCCTCTGTCACTATAGGTACCGTTATAAGTACTTTTTCGCTTTTCGCACTACCAGCTGGTTTAGTTCCCATTTTCACCACAAAATACGATTGCACGTCTCTTTAATTTGTCTATGGTCTAACACGTGAATAGAGTGACATTGGAATAAAAATGGCTGATGATAATACCTATATCTATAGTGCCTTAGCAGATTCCCTTTAAAGGTGTCACTTTGACAGGCAACAGATATATTGATTCTCGTTTGACCACCAAACTGATAAAGCCCACAGTTACGATCCTTAAACAACTTACCCACAGGATTTCTATCGAGGATGATATATCTAACTACAGAATGGCCATTATCTTATCTTGGCAAGGAGATATCAATAAAATATAAGGCACTGACTAGACAGACCTCCGTATAATTGAGGGAATTGCAACTGGCTATTACTAACTACGACAATATTACTTCAAAATAATGTTTTTATTCCGGGGGTGTGGGAAGGTACTGGCTAACTAAAGCTAATGTACTCCCCCTCTGCAATATCGAAATATATCGATTTAATGACAACTTGAGTCGAGATGATTGCATAATGTGCCGGTAGATTACAATTCACCAGACTCATTCCAGATTTTAATTACCTTAAGAGAAACAAATCTGCTGTACTCTGTCTCGTAAAGCTTTAAGATTTTGTTTAATGGGACCAAAATCGGATTTGGGTAACAACAAAAATTCTCGTATTAATACTTTTATCGTATTAATACTTTTAAACGATCACCAAACAATAACGAAACATGTTCAATCAAATTCCCCAACGTTGGTAATGTTAGGTCAGAAACTTTTAAGACTGTCCACATGGTTAACTCTAAAACATTTTCGAAATCCATACAGTTCAACTGAACTGATCTTTTAATTACGCTTGTTTCGAAATTATGATAAATTTATAACCCTTGTTTAATTTGGTTCCTGATGATTTTTTAATATCTACTGTTTTACACTTTATTTATTTATAACTAATTTTAAATTTCGTTTAACGTTACTTTGGTGTATTATTTAACAATAAAGGTTAATTTCTTAGAAGCTTGTTACATGACCTAAAAAATTCTTTAGTTTGTGGTTTAAGTATACCAATAATAGCCGTCAAAAAATTCAAAAACTTTTAGAAACTTGAACTATTTAGTTTAACCCTCATTCATTATTCTTCGACATGTCAGAACCAAGCTTGATTATAAATTATAAGTACGATCAACAACATTCTTTGGTTTCACTCATAAGTATATTTATTATATTTTTTCTCTTTCAGCCCATTGTTTTCCACAAGGGAATAAAATCTGTAGTTGATGACAATTCATTCCGTTAATATGACGAGGGTTTCACAAGCAAGTTGACTCTTTATTGGACTCCGAAAAGGCATCCTCTATCTCAATTTCACTTGGGTGTACTTTAAAAACAAAAACGTATATTTAAGAATATTATGGATATCTATGGAGTCGACCTAATTAAAGGAATTACCTATTTGGAAAAAAATATTTATTTGTCCATAAATGCTGATTTAGAAGGGTAAAAATTTTATCAGTTAAATGTGGTGCATTTGTTTTTTTTACAAATACAACATAGTTTTCCCATTTTTACTTAGCATTTTAAAATCGAATTAATACCATTTTAAAAATTAAAAACATCTGTCTTGTATTGAAATACAAACAATTGATAACTTATTTCAAATAATATAGCTTTTTTCTCTATAATCTTAGCTTAGCTACGTAAATATTTAAAGAATTAGAACACTAGTAATGCTTTAGGTTAAATATTTACTGCAAATACTGAATAAACTCAGAGAATTTTGCAGCAGCAATTTGTTCTTTATCAGTGGTTTGGCTCTAAAACTTTGTACGGTGTATAATATGTAGTAACGGAATTTCTAGCTCACGTTTTACCGGAACGCTGATGGCAAGAATGTCACGATAAGGGTATTTAAGAGGGTGTAGCGAGAAAATAGGAAGCCCTCAGATAGTGTTAAAGACCTCCTTCTAGATGTAGCGTTCTGCAGTTTGAAGATTAAAATCTGTTCTGAGTTTTACTTATAGAGATGCTGAGATAAGGAGATTTACTGTTTTTATACAAACCTGTCATAAATATTTCCACCAAGATTTTTAGTAAGTACAAGTAAAGTATGTATGTCAAAAATGGAACAATTATATATAGTACTTGTTATAAAATCATATAATGAAATCGAGTTTCTATACACATTTATTAAATATCTTCGTTTTGTTGCCTGTTATTGAAAATTAAGCTCATAAAATTCTGCAATGTAGATATGCTATAAAATATAAAAATAGAAACAGTGAATAATAAAATGAAAAGATATTAGTTTAAAATAAAACGAAGAAAAGAAAATTAAAGCAGCACTATTACTATGAATCAAGCAAAATTTGCTATGCCACCTTAACGTTTCGTGTTGTACCTACTGGTCAAAATACATAGAAAACAACTGGGTATGTCCATCTTAATAAAGAGGGCTGTTGGGACCCCGGCTGCTCCATGAGTAGTATTCTCGTTGACTAATGTAAATTCTCCTTCGCATGTGTAAAATAAATTCGTTTAACAAGCACTTCTCATAAAACAAGACAAATGTTTTATGGAAATTTATCCTCAGGTTACTGTCTCTTATACGGCAGAAATAAATTTATTTGAAACCCTTATTCGATGCACAGTTGACTCTAATATCCTGACAATGTAAATAAGATAGCAGATTTCCTATTCAAAAGTAATAAGGTTGTCGTCTTTAGGGGAAATTTACTCGCTTCTACACATGAATGACAATAAAAACGAAAATGGTTTCATCGCCATCGCGATTTTGCTGTAGAGTATTCATAAAACCAATTTTGTAATCTGCTAGTTCTTCAGATTGGATCTAAAATGTATATATCTTCTATATTCAAGAATATATTCAGTGTACTTTATTATTATTACTTTAATTTCATCTATTTTATTTAATAAATATATTTTCCATATCCATTTATTTAACTGTTTTGTATATTCATTTGTTCAAACATAACAAATCTACTTTTGTATATACTTACACTTTTGGTTCCAAAGTTCTACTTGTTTTTTCTCTGATTTTTTGTTAAAATTCACATAAACTAAATATTTTAATTCTATTGTATAGTAGTTTAGACTTTCAGTCTTTTTTATGGATCTACTGACGACAAAATAGATAGAAAGCTCACAAAAAGACATAGAACATGTCGATTTATCTTTTTGCTAAGACAAGTCATTTATTTTCACATCCGGTTTACATTTTGAGATATATCAGGTGCTATTATCGACCCACTCAGATACTTGATATCCAATTTAACTTTTGCGTTGTGTCGGTCAATAAGATACAGCTTTTAGCTTTACTTAGTTTTCAAAACTTTTGTAGAAAACCCGGCTGATGTTCATTCAAAAAAGCAGCGTTATTGCTTGGGCTTTACAGTTTCGTCAAGTTCTAAGATTTGTTCAATAAAAAGTTTTGGTATCTACTTCATGAATATAAGAAATTTTTGTCTCATACATTTCATTAAACAGATCTGAGGAATGAATTTGTAATAAAATCTATTACTTCAACTGGAATTTACTTTACATTACTTCAAAGAAATTTTTTAATGAATTTACAACAAATAAATAAACTTTTAAACCAATTTATTGATAACTAGTGAATACACTTTGTATCTTGACTATTGTTACTAGAAATAAAATACGTTCATATTTTTTATGTTTATACTTTATTGAAACTAAGAAATTATGTATGAAAATAATATCAGACAAATGTCCACCACTAAAAGCCCCGCAAACCTACGCCATCCAGATTAGATTTTCCATCACTTTTTGGTAGGTTTCCAGAGGAATACTTTTATTTGCTTCCGTAATATTGTTCTTCAGCTGATATATAATATTTGGTTTGTTGGCATAAAAACCCCCAAAATCAGAAGTCAAGAGGCGTTAAATGCTGTGAGCTTGGTGGCCAGATGATAATACCAAATCGAGAAATTAAACGTACCGGAAAGATTATTCGGAGAGGATTCATTGTTTCCTTAAATGTGTAACAAGTTGCTTCGTCCTCCTGGAACCAAATGTTTTGCACGTTAACTGTTGGATTTGAGGAACCAGAAAGTTTTGCGCCATATCACGAAAACGCTCGCCAGTGACAGTAAGGAAATTACCTGCAGCGTCTACACAGAAGTAAGGTCCAAAGACTCCTCCGTACCAAACACCGCACCAAACTGTAGCTCGACAAGGATGTACTGGACGTTCATGGTTCTGTAATGGCCAGATACGGCAAGTCTGCTTATTAACAAATCCGGCCCTATCAAAGTAGACTTCATATTTACATGACTGTATTGTCGACGACTAGACTGTAGTTCTTGGGTTAACTGAACTTTGTATGGCCGCAAACGCAAGTCAACTTTTAAAATAGTGCGTAATGACGTGCGACGAATACCCATTTCTTGAGAACAATGTCCGGTAGACGTCTCCAGGCGCTCCACAACAGTTTCACGAACTATATCTATATTTTCCGCAGTACGAACAGTTTGAACACGATTCGACCTTTGCGAGTCTTTAACTTTACCTCTTTGTTCAAATTTCCGCACCAACTGACGAATAGTGTTGACACTGGGCACATTATTTCGACCGAAATTTTGTCGTAGATTCCGATTAGTTGCAACAATCGACTCACTATTTAAGTAAATCATTTTGACAATATGGACGCGTGGTGCGATCGTGTAGCGCTCCATGATGAGTTTGACGCATGTGTGTATCAAAAATGATGCGCAATTCAAATCAGTGAGTTATTATATCTGGCCCACCTTGTACTATTGTCCCAGATAATCAGTGTGATAATTTTTTCAGTTTAAAGGAAATTGAGGCGAACAGTAAATCGCTGAGTAAGTTTAACAAGGTTCTAACTTATTCCTAATTAAATTGAGTAATACCGTTGATTAAGAGAAGTACAATACAAATTACTCAATTTCATTGCCATCTAGTCTAAAGGTTTATTTTGTAGACAGAGGTCTTTTGTTAATAGTTTCACTAAATTCTAACATGGTTCCAACAGTGTTGTTGTTAGCAGCAGCTGGTTCTATGCGTAAAGCTGCTACAACGGTATTGTTGGCTTCATGTTAATAAATTCAAATTACCACTGAAACATAGAAAAAAATGTTTAAAAACTTAGGACAATAATACGAATGCAATAAAAGAAAAAACAGCACAACGTTTAAAATTCTCTTATAAACCACGAAAGGTATTTAAAAAAAAAACTAAAAATCGTTGTGTGGTTTTATGAAACCACGGTAAAAGTGAAACTTTTTTTCACACTATAGACATTTAACTAAAAATTTTTCGAATAATATTTCATTAAGGGTATAAAAATCGCTTTATCAATCTTAATTTTATACTTGGAAAATTGGAATGGACCGAATAAAAATAAAAAAATAATTAATTTAATATTCATACAAAATAAAGTTAAATAATAATAAATTCAAGTACTCAAAATTGAAATAAATCCATAAACAACAACATGCACCAGCAAAAAGTTCTAACAATTAAACACTGACAAAAATTAAACACAAATAATATAGCGTGGAGCACTGGCACAAATGAGTAATACTATACACTACACGGTCAGCTGCTGCAAACTATAGGCGCCGCCTACTCAGCGGCCGACCACGCGACATGCCGACACGCGACATGCCGACATGCGCTAACACAGACCAAAAAGTTTGGGACGATGTAATAAAAGTTTCACTTTAAAAACTCTTCAAACAAAAAAAAACTGTGCGACTAATTAAATATGAATATCACAAAACCAACGGGATGAGATTTTATTTTGGTGTCATATCTGTAAACTTAAGTTTCTGGTATTTATTTATTTTTATTTATAAAAAATTAATCACATATATTTTTTAAATTTAAACAATAGATTGTAAAATTATGAGTGCATACAACCTTATGCCGGATCGAGAGTCGAGGGTCGAGAAAAGGGTTTTATTTATAGATCACCCGCTGTTTCCAGGTAAGAGGGTCACTTCAAAGACTTTTTAACTAAATGAATATCTCCAATTAGTACTGCACTTAAGGTAAAAATTAAAAACAAAATATAATAATCCAATAGCTTTATTACTTGACAAATAATCTGTGCGGTTCTTGACAAGTATTATGTGTGGTTCTTGAGAAAATCTGTTTAAATCTTCTTTTACAATTTTTTTTTCTTGTTTAGAATTTTCCGGTGTAAGCCTAGCAGAGAACTAAGCAACGTTTTAAATTTTCGCAGTGTTGAAAAAGATCTTCATACATTGCTCGTATTGCTCGTAGCATACGGTTGTGCCAATGCAATTAGGGGAAAAATGTCTGCTATCTTTAATAGCTCTTTTTTTAAATACTTTTCTATTCAGACCTTTATCCGTCTATAGAGTATACTACAGTTCTGTTTCACACTCAAAAGGAGGAAGATCGTAAAACTGGATAAAATCTTAAATTAAAAAAACTTTCTAGTATCTATAATAAAAAACACGTCTTTTTCAAGGCTAAAATATATGGTACATAGATGCTTTTACATAACAATAAAAAACATGTAAAAATAAAAACTAAATATCAAAAAAAATTATAAAATATATACTTAATACCTTTTTAATTAGATATGCTTTTATGCCTTTGATCTTTAAAAATATTATTAACACACCCCTTATAGCTACCCCCTGTATCAACTGGTGTGTCCGCCTGAGTGGGAACGTAAATATCTGTGTTGAAAGAACATGTTGCAAAGGAGAATTGTCATATTACGAATGACGGCAAAATTTTGGCTCTAGATCTCCTGCTATAACTGTCTTATTATGTATTTCGACTGGCAATACATTTTTGCGATATAAAGAGTGAGCTAATCACTTTTTTTATTTTTTCTTTATATATACAATCCCCATCTGGCAAAAAGGTCTGAAGATCCTAAGCTGAAATATCTTAATATATTCTGAGGTTAAGGATAAAAAAGTAATGCTTGTTCTGCTTATCTAATTAATTTATAAAAATTATTAAAAAATTTCAGAATCTTTAATTAATTATCTTATATTTTTATTTCACTGAATATCTGATTGATACACTATACAGAGGTAAACAAATTTACTTACCAGAAATCTAAGATAAGCGTGGCTTCACTGCACATCTTTTAGTCAAATCCATCGTCTAAGGAAGAAGGGGTTGGGGACTCGGACAATGAGTGGAATTGGATCATCATCTACCCTCCTCTGCGGTAACCTGCACACAGACAAAGACAAACAACCGTGAGTCTTTAGTTGATCTGTCACTTTCTTAATTTTTTCTGTATTTTTTTTGTTAATTTGGTTGGTGAAAAGTGCATGATGTTTGTCTGTATGCAGGCGAGCGCGCAGTTGAGCGGCACAATGAGGATAGAAGATATTGTCTGTTTTGTGTTTTGATGTGGTTTGTAGTTGGTTATATTGGGAGTTTTGAAGGAATATGTTTATGGCAAGCACAACCCACATCGAACTTATTCGATTCTAATTAAAATATTTATTATATAATAAGAACAATTTTTATTAGCAAAAATGATAGTTTTGGATAATATGTCTTAAAAAACTCAAATCGTGTTAATATTATAAATTTGTTTTATTTTTTAGGTAAGTGCTGCATTTATTATTTATTTTTCATGTGATTTATGTGCTACTTAATGTTATGTTTATTAATTAAATTTTTTATATCTTTTAAATTAAAAAAAATCTGTATTGTTACTTATTTGTAAAATATAACTAAACTCCTGTTAAAAATTATTGCACAGTTAAATTTATTGTCTATATATTGTTTATATTGCAAATATTTTGTAGTACTATTTGTACAAAGTAATGGGAAATAATGCATTAATACATAAGTATACCCTTTTTTTTAACCATTTTTGATTGGCGTAATTCTATTCTCATGCGAGTTAGCATTTCAATGAAAATAACTATTTTTTAATTTTTTTAAGGTGATCGGTTACAGTAAATCAAATAAATAAATAAATAAGGCTGAATGTTACAAAGCTTTGTAACATATAAACTAAAAGTACAAATATTTTGAATTACATAAGTTTCAAAAATTTAATAAAATTTTTTTGGTTGTATATTTATAATTATTGTAAAGAGAAAATAATTTCTAATACTAGATACCAATATATTAAATAACTAGCTGTACCCGGCGCGCGTTGCTACTAAAATAAGAAAAAATAAAAGAGATGAAGAGATATTAATCAGTATTGAATTTGATACATGGAAGCGCCATCTGGTGGTAACTTCCATTAATACGAATATCATATTCATATTAACCATTAAAAATACAGCATCATACTGATGCGCATATCATACAAACCTTCTCCGTGGAAAAATACATATACATACCAATTTTCATAACAATCGGTTGAACAGGGCAGACGTTGCTACTCTGCAGCGCCACCTGGTGGCAAATGGCATCAATGAGCATATCATATTGTAGCATGTCCAAAAAACACTATGCAAAATTTTTATTTTTTTATTATATTTTCTTACTTAAGCCGACCCTGATCATATTACCTTCTAGAAAATTCTCGACGTTAGTGGACTGTAACCGTCAAAACTATCGATTTTTTTAGACTGACCAATCAAATCGGTTGAATAAGATCATGTGGCGCAAGAGGGGTGGTTTGAAGCGACGCGGCTTAATTTTTACCGGGATTTACAATTCAGTCTAGCGTGGGTCCTTGTGCTTGCAAGTCATTTTCGTATAACCCCTAGATTCAAATACCGGCAAATTTCCCTTAGATTTGCAAATAATTACTTGCTTTTTAGTGTTTCTAATTAAGTTAAAGTCAGTGAGTGAGTGTAGAACCTCCCTGATGAAAAAGCTGTCTAGTAGTATCGAAGAATCACCAGATTCTACTGTACCGTATAAATTGGGTGTGGCCCCATTTAATTCTCCTATCTAGGAAACAAACTGTAAGTCTTTTAATATAATTACTATCTCTTAACTACCAGAAAAGTTGGGATACCATTTTTTTCTTTGGCACAAAAACTTAATTGTGACCCACCTGAATAATATCTAAGTGTGGGTAATTAACGTGAGAAGTGCTCATCGAATCCACAGTGAAACCGGTTTTTATAAAAAACCCGGTACCTTATCGACAGACTCCTAAAGTGTGCAAATTTCGAAACAGTCCGTCGCATACATACATGTTTCAGTTATCAGTGAAAGCGTTGCGCAGAGCCTGAGTAAATATTTTTGTAACACATTTATAGTAAATTTTTGGTTTCTTAATGTTTATCTAAATTTAATTGTTTTATTATAAATTATTATATGGTACCCCCAATCTTTTACTCGAGTAAAACATCTTTTAAGCTAAAAGTGATTTACAATTTTTTATTAACGTTTGATACTTTTCAATTTCTTTTTAACATCACCTTCTGCTTAAATGGGTACACAGAAATAACAATATAAAAATACTTAGCTGTTATTGAATGTGTAATATTGTTTCTATATGTGATTAAACACTAATGTGTTTTACTGTATTTTACCTTATTTAATTTGTTGATATTTTATATGTCTATTTGTTTCGTTCATCTGTTTGACTTATTACTACACACAGTAATAAATATTGTTTATTGTTTATTTATATGTTTTATTTGCTGACCTGGTGTAAGTTATTCTGATCTAATCTCATTAACAACAAGAATAAGACGTATTTCACTCATAAATTTTAGCTTTTGACTTGATCAAAATATATAGAGCGTTGTGATAAGTAAGAACAAAAAGTAAGTATAACTTTCTCTTTTTAGTTTTTCTAATAAAAGTGTTTAATTTAAAACTTTAACCAGAACATCTACCGGTTTACTCAATTTTACCGCATCTTATCTTACGTCCCTTATATCTTTCTTATTTTAACTTTATCCATAACATCTGATACATCATTTTATCCAACATCTATATTTAATATTTTTTCCATCTGGGTTTCTTATATTTCCCCATCCTTATGATAAAAAAATAAGTGGCGCCCATTTACCTTTCCCTTTTCCATCATTTCTCTCATTTTCTCTTTGGTCCCTTTTAAATTCCTTTCTCTTTTATTTTTTCTAGTAAATATATCCCCGTATATCTTTCCAACACAATATCATCTTGCTCGTTCGAATCCACGCTCGCTCTCCTCCTACCCCCTGAGTGCCGTTCGCATTGGTTAGCCTCTATAAACGAGCATTTAACATCACTAGAGAAAAAAGAGGTTACACTTAATGACGCCCACGACGTGGGGCTTGATGATAAAATCCCTATTTTTCCGACAATAAAATTACACACTTTTAATATCGACAATTTCCGTTACTTTTTCTTATCACAATGGCCAATTTTGAAGTAAATTTCTTAACTGCGGTTGAAATTATTTAAGTACCTAAGATCAGAAGAACAGCCACCACCAGGAAAATAGAGGATAAAAGAAAGTCCTCAAAAGAATGTTAACTAAAGAAACAAATGGTACAGTAACATCAGTAAATATTTTTTTCGTATTATCTTTTTCGTATCGTTAACAAACATAAATTAAAAGACTGGCTTTAACATGGAACTACTTATGTCGGCATATCTTTTCTTTCGACCATTTTCTTCTTCATTCCTTTATCGATGGTTTCGTAATTTTATCTAAAGGAAATTTTTTATTTTTCTACTCTATATCGTATTTCACCTAAAGGAAAAATAATTTTTATTTTTCTATATTTTTTTTGTATTTTACCTAAAGGAAAATTTTTTATTTTTTTACTCCATATCGTATTTTACCTAAAGGAAAAATAATTTTTATTTTTCTATATTTTTTTATTTTATCTAAGGGAATTTTTTTATTTTTCTACTCCATATCGTATTTTACCTAAAGGAAAAATAATTTTTATTTTTCTATATTTTTTTCGTATTTTATCTGAAGAAAAATTTTCTTAATTTTCCACTCTCTATCGTATTTTTTCTACAGGAAAATATTTTCCATTTTTCTACTTTTCTTGTATTTTATCTATAGGAAAATCTATTTTATTTTTCTACTTTTTTTTGTATTTTATCTAAAGGAAAATATTCCTCATTTTCCTATTCTCCACCGTATTTTATCTAAATGAAAATAATTTTTTAATTTTTTCTACTTTCTACCGTATCTTATTGAAAGAAAAATATTTCTTATTTTTCTGCTTCCTACCGTATTTTATCTAAAGGGAAATATTTTTCATTTCTCTAATTTTTTTCTGCATCTTATATTAGGGGAAATAACGTTTCGTTAAATTGTTGTTTACCGTTTATCATCTATCTCTATCCACCTACTTAACCAATGTTTCTCTGTACGGTTATAAAAGTGGAGTCCACATGACAAATATCTCTGTATTGTCCCAGCGTGGAAGATTTGTTTTTACTTGAACTGTCGTACCGTTGTATTTTTTCTATAAGAGAATATACAAATCACTTACCTATCGTTTATCGTACCGAGGATTCACATTAAGGATTCCAGACAGCGTTTCCTTTATGCTTCCTGGGTTTTCTACGTAACAACAGCATGACCGCCATTGTTATCGTTTACCTACCGTTCAAGTGTACTAACACTTGAAATTATCTTATCGTAAGTGAAAACATATTTCACTTAACTACCGTTTACCAGCTCAAGTGTATTAACACTTGAAATTATCGTTTTGTAAGTAAGAACACACTTCACTTAACTACCGTACCGTTCAGTAAAAACTATCTTTGTTTATATGTCTCGTTATCTCCCTTAGTTTCTTCATTAAGCCTGAAATTGACACACCAAAGCCTTATATGTCTCTGATTCCGATGATTCTTCTGAAGATGAACTCTCCGAATAGGAACTAATGTTTCTCTGTTTTCTCAGAATTATCCGTATAAGCATTTCTTTTCCATCTTCTTTTTCTTGACCTCTCCGTCTCTCAACATCTCACCCTGACTCAACTGTAAATATGTTTCGTTAACTTCCTCCCCGTTTGGGAGGCGGGAATATAAAGAATACCCCCAAAGTGTTAAACTGCTTGTCGTAAGAGGCGACTAAATGGAACCCCTTTCCCTTTTCTTTTTCGTTCAAACTCCATACTTCTTGTTAATCTCCTCCCCGTTTAGGAGGCGGGATTATGTAGAATATCCCCAAAGCGATAAATTGCTTGTCGTAAGAGGCGACTAAGTGCAACCTTTTCCCTTTTCTCTTTTGTTCAATTTCCTTATGCCTTGTTAACTTCCTTAGCGATATGTTTCTCTATGTCCAACTTTTATATTTCGTTTAAGTGTATTTAGACTTATAACTATCGCTTATCTATCGTTTAAGTGTATTACCACTTGAACATTTCATCTCGAAAGGGAAAATACTTTTCTCTTACCTACCGTTTACCTACCTAATAAGTACCTTAACACTTATCTCTATCGTCTCGAAAGTAGAATTTACTTTCCTTCATTTACCGTCCATTTACCTAATAAGTGTAATAACACTTGTTTTTATCGTACCGAAGGAGAAAATATGTTTCTCGTAACTACCGTTTACCTACTTTATGAGTGTTTTAACACTTGTATTTTTTTTCTTGAAGGAAAAAATAGTTTTTCCTTTATCTACCGTTAACCTACCGTACAAGTGCGTCTGCACTTGTAAATTAATTATCGTATCGTTCAGTAATATCTATTACTGTTTTATGTTTAGAAAACATTTTTTTATTACCTTATTTCTCGTTCATCATCCATAAACTACTTGTTATCTTTGATATGGATATAAGACGGTTATCGTACATTAGTGGAAGACACATGAAAATTTTTTTGAAAATTTTTTTTGAATTTTTTTTAAAAATTTTTTTTCGTTCTTTCATGCAATTTTATACCTTTACATATCGTTGGTTTAAAGAACTTTGATCCGTAACATGACAACTATTGGAATCACCTTACTTTTTTGACTAACAAAATTCAATCTTAACTACTTCTTCTGGAATTTTATTTTGACCTTGCAATTTGTCACGAGAGATAAGCCTAGGAAAGCCGTAGGGAATTCTTTCCGGTAGTGGGTCTGTTGAGATTGTAAGGAAGACAGATAAAATTTCTTTCTCCTCTCTTTCTTTTCCTCTATTACTTTCTCTATTTTTTTTCTAGCTAGGATTGAAGACTGTTAGGATAATTTGTTTTTAAGATTTGTTAGATTCCTGTTAATGTCTTAGTGTGATCTATTACCTTAAGATTTTTTTATTTTATGTTCTCAATGAAAACTATATTTTTAGTAATTACTGTTTTCTTCTCTTCCTTACTGTATATTCGTTGATATCTTTAACGTCAACTAAGCAGGACGGAACTTTTCTAAACATCTTTTCAGATGTTAACGTATCACGTATTTACCTTGACTGTCGGATCTAATGGAGCCGGTAGGCTTATTAGATTCCTAATTATAACTATCGTCCGTGTTTCTTTCTTCCTTTTCAAAATTATTATTAACAGTTTGGTTTAAATTCAGCTTTTTTCTTTATAGGAGTTCCTAAAAAGGGAAATACGCGTTGTGCCTCCTATGGGAAATTTTACTTATGGGAACATAGCATTCTTTACCTTCTTCCTTGTGTGTGTGAATGTAGCGTGTGTCCTGACATCTTATGTCAAGGGCAATATAAATACTTTTTTTTGTCGATTTGCATTAAAGATACCACTTAGTGCTGCCCGTCTAGGCCGAGCTGTACACTTTTTTTGTTTCCGTGCAGAAACTTCGGAGTAGACCTGTTCCCGATCACTTTGTGATCTTCCGGTTGGCCGGTACCGTTTATAAAAATCTGGTCACTTAGTATCGAAGATCTACAGATCTGATACATTTTACCTACCTTGTGGTTCTTCAAACTCTCGTGTAGTTTCACTTGTATATTAATGCACTAAAGAATAGTGTGAATATTATATCGCATTCAATAACCGACACTAATACCCCAATTCTACCTAGATAGTTGTCGTTCTCGTTAAGATCGCTTTTCTACATCTTGATGTTCACTACCTTTATCAGCTTCAGTTTTCTAGACACACTACTGTTGTTCCAACCATAGCTTATCTTTCTTTAAAAACTGTTTTCTACCCAGTTTTTCTCTTCGGAAGGGGCTGTGTAGCATGTCCAAAAAACACTATGCAAAATTTTTATTTTTTTATTATATTTTCTTACTTAAGCCGACCCTGATCATATTACCTTTTAGAAAATTCTCGACGTTAGTGGACTGTAACCGTCAAAACTATCGATTTTTTTAGACTGACCAATCAAATCGGTTGAATAAGATCATGTGGCGCAAGAGGGGTGGTTTGAAGCGACGCGGCTTAATTTTTACCGGGATTTACAATTCAGTCTAGCGTGGGTCCTTGTGCTTGCAAGTCATTTTCGTATAACCCCTAGATTCAAATACCGGCAAATTTCCCTTAGATTTGCAAATAATTACTTGCTTTTTAGTGTTTCTAATTAAGTTAAAGTCAGTGAGTGAGTGTAGAACCTCCCTGATGAAAAAGCTGTCTAGTAGTATCGAAGAATCACCAGATTCTACTGTACCGTATAAATTGGGTGTGGCCCCATTTAATTCTCCTATCTAGGAAACAAACTGTAAGTCTTTTAATATAATTACTATCTCTTAACTACCAGAAAAGTTGGGATACCATTTTTTTCTTTGGCACAAAAACTTAATTGTGACCCACCTGAATAATATCTAAGTGTGGGTAATTAACGTGAGAAGTGCTCATCGAATCCACAGTGAAACCGGTTTTTATAAAAAACCCGGTACCTTATCGACAGACTCCTAAAGTGTGCAAATTTCGAAACAGTCCGTCGCATACATACATGTTTCAGTTATCAGTGAAAGCGTTGCGCAGAGCCTGAGTAAATATTTTTGTAACACATTTATAGTAAATTTTTGGTTTCTTAATGTTTATCTAAATTTAATTGTTTTATTATAAATTATTATATGGTACCCCCAATCTTTTACTCGAGTAAAACATCTTTTAAGCTAAAAGTGATTTACAATTTTTTATTAACGTTTGATACTTTTCAATTTCTTTTTAACATCACCTTCTGCTTAAATGGGTACACAGAAATAACAATATAAAAATACTTAGCTGTTATTGAATGTGTAATATTGTTTCTATATGTGATTAAACACTAATGTGTTTTACTGTATTTTACCTTATTTAATTTGTTGATATTTTATATGTCTATTTGTTTCGTTCATCTGTTTGACTTATTACTACACACAGTAATAAATATTGTTTATTGTTTATTTATATGTTTTATTTGCTGACCTGGTGTAAGTTATTCTGATCTAATCTCATTAACAACAAGAATAAGACGTATTTCACTCATAAATTTTAGCTTTTGACTTGATCAAAATATATAGAGCGTTGTGATAAGTAAGAACAAAAAGTAAGTATAACTTTCTCTTTCTAGTTTTTCTAATAAAAGTGTTTAATTTAAAACTTTAACCAGAACATCTACCGGTTTACTCAATTTTACCGCATCTTATCTTACGTCCCTTATATCTTTCTTATTTTAACTTTATCCATAACATCTGATACATCATTTTATCCAACATCTATATTTAATATTTTTTCCATCTGGGTTTCTTATATTTCCCCATCCTTATGATAAAAAAATAAGTGGCGCCCATTTACCTTTCCCTTTTCCATCATTTCTCTCATTTTCTCTTTGGTCCCTTTTAAATTCCTTTCTCTTTTATTTTTTCTAGTAAATATATCCCCGTATATCTTTCCAACACAATATCATCTTGCTCGTTCGAATCCACGCTCGCTCTCCTCCTACCCCCTGAGTGCCGTTCGCATTGGTTAGCCTCTATAAACGAGCATTTAACATCACTAGAGAAAAAAGAGGTTACACTTAATGACGCCCACGACGTGGGGCTTGATGATAAAATCCCTATTTTTCCGACAATAAAATTACACACTTTTAATATCGACAATTTCCGTTACTTTTTCTTATCACAATGGCCAATTTTGAAGTAAATTTCTTAACTGCGGTTGAAATTATTTAAGTACCTAAGATCAGAAGAACAGCCACCACCAGGAAAATAGAGGATAAAAGAAAGTCCTCAAAAGAATGTTAACTAAAGAAACAAATGGTACAGTAACATCAGTAAATATTTTTTTCGTATTATCTTTTTCGTATCGTTAACAAACATAAATTAAAAGACTGGCTTTAACATGGAACTACTTATGTCGGCATATCTTTTCTTTCGACCATTTTCTTCTTCATTCCTTTATCGATGGTTTCGTAATTTTATCTAAAGGAATTTTTTTATTTTTCTACTCTATATCGTATTTTACCTAAAGGAAAAATAATTTTTATTTTTCTATATTTTTTTTGTATTTTACCTAAAGGAAAATTTTTTATTTTTTTACTCCATATCGTATTTTACCTAAAGGAAAAATAATTTTTATTTTTCTATATTTTTTTATTTTATCTAAGGGAAATTTTTTATTTTTCTACTCCATATCGTATTTTACCTAAAGGAAAAATAGTTTTTATTTTTCTATATTTTTTTTAGTAAATATATCCCCGTATATCTTTCCAACACAATATCATCTTGCTCGTTCGAATCCACGCTCGCTCTCCTCCTACCCCCTGAGAAAAAAGAGGTTACAATATAAACCGCCTCCGTGGAAAAATACATATACATACCAATTTTCATTACAAATGGTTAAACGGGGCAGAAGTTGCTACTCTGCAGCGCCACCTGGTGGCGAGTGCCATCAATGAGCATATCATACAAACCTTCTCCGTGGAAAAATACATATATATACCAATTTTCATAATAAGTTTCATAGTAGTTTTTGAGTTCATCGAGTACTTACAGACAAACATTCATTTATATATATTATAACATATATAACTTTTTTAATTAATGTAAATAACTCTAGATATGATTCTAATTATATATTTTATATTGCCCGTGCTACTCTCATCTACAGAGCAGAGTTCAAAATTTAGAAAAATTACTTATTGAAATTTAATTTTTAATTTTATGTTAAACAGAATTTAAATTTAAATTTAATATTTTATTTGGAACGCCAATGGTAAAAAATGACAAGTAGTTGCATCTATTGTCAATTCTTTAACTGAAATTAACCTTAAAATTTTATAAATGAATATTTTAAAAACTGTGTATGTGAAAAGTATTAGTTTTAATCAATATAAGTGAAAATGAGAAATTCTTAATAATCTTAAATCTAGTGAAGTGCGAAATACTTTTATAAATGAAATAGAAAATGAATATAGTTTATACAACAAGAAATCAAACACACAATTATTTATTTTTGGATAACTATACCGTTTAACTCCACTTCTTCAAATCTTGTACCATATAAATACTGCTCCAACCATATAAGTGACGGATTTTCTTGAATTCTCGAGAAAAACTGCTTTAATTAGAACTGGTAAGTACTTCTTTGAATACTTCTCTTTTTAACTTGATAATTTAATCTTCTTAACAATGATAAATCTTATTTCTAATTCAATATCTCTTCTCGTCGTCTTTTTAAATCTTTTAAATTAACTTTAAATAATCTTTCTGCTTACCAATCTTATACAAAATTCTTCTATTTGACTTTAGTACCAATATTATACTATTCAAATCTCTTTAAAACTTCTTTTTTAATAAAAAAACTCAATTTTAGAACTCCATAACATTTATTACAACCTTCTGCTTCGACAGACCAAAGGAAAGAGAAACAATTGACAAAATCAACAAACTAAAAAAACACTGTCGCTAACAATCTAAATCATATATAGTTGATTCAAATAGAAGTGTCATCAGGTAGTCTCTGGAAAATTCAAATTTGTAGTGGCAGCACCCACGTTTAGTGAAATTTGAATCGCAATATTAGCCAGCTTGTGATCAGATTGCTACATATGCTCAATATAACTATAAACATTTTGACACATCGCAATGACATATAATTCCCTAACTAAAGTTCTGTTTCCATTGAATCTAGTAATAAAGTTAAAGATGATCTCACACGTACCCAGCCCACTTGATGACACTTCTATCTGAATCGACTATATCAATCTTTTCAAAACAAACTTGATTCTATATAAATCAAACAAATCAGCTACCTAGATAACTTATCTTAATTATTCAGCAATTTCTACCACCATACATACTAGATTTAGAACATTATTTCGCAAATCTGCATTATAATCCCCACATACTAGATTTGTAACAAAATTTCAAAATTTTATTTTCTATAATTAATATACCTTTAATTTTGTAGAATTTCTCATTTACTTATTGATTTCGTTAATGAAAAATATGAAAATTATGAAAATAATAAATATGGAAATTATGGAATTGAAAATATATACAGTCTACTAAAAGTAAATATTCCTTTATTTTTTCAATTAATTAATTATTTTAATCCAACGCATGTATTTTACTATTTAAGTTTTAATTCATGTTTCTTATGTTAATTTTCCTTTCCTTTTTTAGGAATGAAGAGAATAATTTTTAATATACTGGAAAATGGAACTAAATTATACAAATATCAAAACTTTGAACTCTTTTCTGGGATCAAGAAGATTCTTTTTAATAATTTTATATTTTATTTTTACATCTATATCATAGAATCATATTTCATCTCAATATATATATAAATTTCGAAAGCTTGTATATTATATAAGAGTTTTCCTTAATAAGTGACGGCAATCCCCAATAAATTACAAATTGTTTATGTATAGATTTGTATAATGAATAATTAAATTATTTACAACGAAATAAGTTCTGTTAATATTTAGCAAATTTTATCAAAATTTGAAAAACAACGCCCAACGATGAAGAAGGCTCTACAAAGAGTGAAGGACGCCCAAGTAGGTTTTGAAGGGTCATTACAATCCTTTAGAAGGGTTGTAAAAAAATAGGTTTCACCTGGGACAAAACACCAGACAATCGACAAGCACTTATGGAAAGCCACGATGTAAGGTTAAAACGCGTAGAGTTTTTGAAAAAAAATAGAGATTTTCGCCGCGACGGTAGAAATATTATATATAGCGATGAAACTTATTTGCATAGTTCGCATACCTCTACAAAAACATGGATAGATACGACCAAACCAGACCAAACAATAAAAGCGCCTTATAGCAAGGGACAAAGGCTAATTATGGTACATGCAGGAGGAGAAAAGGGGTTTGTGGAAAATGGACTGTTAATACTTAAGTCTGGAAAAAAGACTGGAGATTATCACGATGACATGAACACGGAAAATTTCATGCGTTGGGTGAGAACACAACTCATTCCCAACATTCCAGAAAAAAGTGTGTTGGTGATAGATAATGCTAGCTATCACAATACAATGATGGAAAGACTTCCAACCGCCTCATCTAGAAAGGAAGTCATGTTGAATTGGCTAACGGACAAGAGCATCCCTCATACAGTCGACATGACAAAAGTCGAACTCTATGAAGTAATAAAATCGCACAAACCCCGCTTTCTAAAATACGTTCTAGATGAGGAAATAAGAAAACACGGACACTCTGTTGTAAGATTACCACCATATCACCCAGAATTAAACCCTATAGAAAAAATTTGGGCCGCGGTCAAAAATTGGGTTGGAAGTCATAATATAACATTTAGATGTGGTGACGTCGAAAATCTTGCAAGACAGAAGTTCTCCAGCATTACCACTAAGGAGTGGAAAAGAGTTTGCGAACATGTACATAAGTACGAATTAGATATAATGAAAAAAGAGCATCTACTAGACACTGCCCAAGATTTAGTTTTCAATGTCAATACGGGCAGTTCCGAAGAATGGAGCTCAGAATATTCAGATAATGATCTTACATTTGGCGACCAAATTGACGTAAGTGACAACTGAATTTATTTTTAGTTTTTTTTGAAGATTTTATTTTTAGTTTGAATTAGAATTTTTTTTTAGTTTTTCAGATTTTTTTTTTATTTGTTTTAAGAATTCATTTTTAAGTTTTTATTTTACAATTGACTTTGTTTCAATTTTGTGATATTATCTGTGATATTTTTTATATATTTATTATTATTTATTTTTATATACTAACACTCGTAACCTCGCTAAAATTTATACCTCACCCCTCCATCCCGTTGGCGAAGAATGCTCATACCTCCCCGTGGTAAGTAAGAATTGTTATGAGCTAAATTGAGCAAAACTTAATTGATGAACCCAATTAAAAATGTATATAAAACTTTTAACTAGAAAGAAAAAATAAACATTTAAATTGTTTAATTTGCGTATTTTTAACAGAATTTACAAATCCAAATAAAAACCAAATTCACCAAAAAAATTTAAATTGTTACGCCACTGGAATCTATTTTTATCGAAAGACGGAGTAGAAAGCGTTCGCTAGAGCCATCTTTACAAAACCTCTCGAACTGGGTAATCGGTAGCGTACGAGTCGACGGGAAAGATAGGTGGGAAAACCTGAGCTGTCGCGTTAATTTTGGAATCGTCTCTATACAACCCTTTTTTAAATATGTTTTGCAGAATTACGTGTTTTCCAATTGATCGTCGATCAGTCAGTAATAGAAGAGTCCAGCATTTTTTATGTCGTTAAAAAAGGCAACGAACAACAACCATCGCACAAAGTCCATTAACTGCATATTTATTAAAAGTTATTTCGTTCACTTTTGTAAAGGCTCAACTATGCGACACGTCAAGAACTGAAAACCAACGTGTGTGACAAGGGGTGAGCTGCTTTTTAAGAGTATGAAAAAACTGATGCTGTGGACTATTATTTTTACCATGACGGAAATTGACGCTGCGTAAACAATACGCAGGAGAAATCCAGCTCCTGTGGCCGTAGCTTTAGGATCGTAAATGGGTGGTAGGACCATAGAGATATAATATATAGAGCACGTGAGCCATAGGAACGCACACAAGTGAAAGCCAGCACGAAATAGAAAGAGAGAGAGCAACTAGTGCGTCTGGTTGTCTTTGTCTAATCACGCATACGCTGGCATTATGGAGGGTAGATAGCTGGCATGCCCAACGTTGTTGACAAAGACATAACCTACTTCATAAACCGACACACTAGTTGTCCTCTCTCTTTCTATTTCGTGCTGGTCGTATCGGCTGGCTCCCGTGCTCTATATCTTATATCTCTATGGGTAGGACGCAGTTGCTTTCTCTGCCCAATAACACCAGAATTACGTATTCTAAGAGTAGAATAAGGTTGAATCTTTAGCAACAGGAAAGCAAAAAGCAGATAATTATAATATTTTTTAAGTATAAAGAAAAGTTATATATTTAAGTTCCTAAATAAACTTATTTTTTTGAAAATTTTATTACTTGTACTCTCGCTGTAGCAAATTTTGTTTTAACCTGAGATATATTTGAGTTTTTTAGTCTAGACGCCCTATTAGATCGAAAGATATATCTTCGAACATAAAATTCACTGCACAAAAGTCTTATTTATTACTACATGCTACAGTAAATAAAACAAACTTACCCAACATGTAAGTCACTAAAAAGTGGTAGCAAAATATATTATAGTAGAAGGTAACATTTTAAACTAGTTTTAGAAAATTGATCTTTAAATACGATAGTTATAAAATCGATAGTTAAAAATTAAAACAAAATATAATGATAATCCTCTATCCTAGTGGATATTAAACCATAAATTTGGAATAGACATCCTGTGTAGGATACCATTTCGAGTTTATGAACCTCGGGGGAAATGTAGGCCTTATCCAAGTTTCTGATAAAAATTTATGGAACTTACGACCTATCAGAATGTGATATAACTCCGCTAACTTATGAAGCTTTTTCCCCAAAATGACAAAATGGCCGTTCATAGAATAGTAAAAATTTCCTGAGGGGTGCTACACAGCAATAAATTGTGGATATATTTATAATATTATATTATAATATAGTTAATATCATATTTTAAATAAATCTTTACAGATTTATTATGTTGTTGGTTAAATCAGTAATTAGTATTCATAGGAAGGTATGATGAATAGACACTACATGAATATTCAACAGAGAAAGCGGAAAATTGTGCACAGGCATTCAAGCACACAGGTAAAAGTTCCTCTGAAAATAACTATTCATAACCAACTGTTCAAACAATTTGCTTTAATAAAAAATGGTAATTGAAATTTTATAAATACATATATTGATGTTCTTAGTAAAACAGTTGTGGAAGCACTAAAAACAAACAGACCAATTAAAATATTTTCTATATATTCGACTCTTTGGATAAGATATTAGATACACTGAAACATTTATAGTCTGACACATAGATGGCGTTACTAAAAATAAATCTATGATTTTTTAGTTAGTACCAACCTTTACAAGATAAGTATATCAATTTAACAGGTATCTGACAATAAGTATAGTTTATCTAAGCACAATTTATCAACATAATCACGCCTCCAAATCCTATCAAAGAGAATCCAGGTTATTTCCTAAAATTCTTAAAGTTTATATACTACGAAAATGTTCTATATACTTTAATATTTAATTGTTAGTTAATGACACTCTTAGAAAGATAATATGAAAATATTCCTAAAAAATATATAAATTAATTAACTCGGTACTTAATATTTCAATGGAGCCTTTTATAACTTATACTTAAAAACATTTTTAAGTATCGGCAACATTGTAATCTGGCGTGAATAAAGGGAGAAGTTTTAAATTAACATTTACATATTGATGGTTTTACCGTTACTATGATTTCTCATTTAATTCTCATTAGTGAGAGTATTGAGATTATCGGTGATTTTGAACAATGTAAAGAAAGGTTTTTGTTACTTCTCGGCTTTTTAAGACCGTAGAAGTCTATTTTTATTATTATTAACACGCTTTTATTAACTTCACCTGTATGTATGTATGTATGTTTGTAACTCTCCACTCCGCGGCATTGACATTCGAAAAATATGGTATGCAGCGCCCACGCTTTTTTCACAATAATACTAGTATTTTTCATTTATTTTTGTTTTAATTTTATTTTGAAAATTATTTTTAACTTTTTAGTTCGATGTTTTTCAGAAACATGCTTTTTAGTTTTCCTTAATTACATTTATTTTTTTACTTGTTAGTTTCATATGCTATAAAAGCGTGTTTTTTAGTTTTTTAAACTATATTTATTGAACAAAAAAAGTTGTCGGTCGGTCTGGATATATCTTTTACTGGTATTTTCTCCTGGACCGATTTAGATGATTTGGTAATACACCTGAGTTTAGGACAATGATTTTATCGGTAAAACCACGTAATTAAAATACATTTTAAGAAAAAAATAGGTATAGAATAACCTAGTTACATACATTAATATATTAAACCTGGAGCGTCCGATATCTTGTTTGATGATAGCAGCATCGCGCGGCTATAACAGTCGCTTAACTTCAATACCTGGCATATTTTTTAATTTTAACAATAGCGGGTATAACAGAATCTGGTACAAGTTATATATTTTTGCTGCTAAATAATTAATTATAATACTATGGTGTTTTTGCGACCATTTGAAACGAGTGATCAAGATGCATAATTTAAAACAAAAATTAATAAAACAATGATATGAATTTTGTGGAAATGTTCGTTTGATGAAGTGGTAACGATGGTAAACTTACATTGAAGAGACTATATAACAATATGAGTAGAGAATGTTTTTTAATTTGAAATACAGAATAAGAAAGAATATACTATTGAATCCAAGAGTTGGGTTAATAAATATTATTAGAATTATTATTATTTGTATTGACGACGATACACGCAGTAGACACCCAAAGAAGGATGTTATAGGCGAAAACATTAAAAAAAAGGCCACGAAATAATTTTGAATGATCGTTTGCTTAAGATGATCGGGATTAATCAAAGAAACGCATTGAACGTCCATGCATATTTAGACAGAAGAAAAGCTGAGTGAAAAGTAAGTGCCACGCGCGCTCACAAACGATCAAAAGTAACGATTTGATAATAGCAGTCATGTTTAACGATAATCAAAACGCAATAAGATGAATTTTTCCCTCGATATATTACAACAGAAACTGTATCTATTAGAACAACTCAAAGTCGAATTATCGAGTTGGTTATTTAACGCAATAAACCGTCTCAAAAGCGTGCAAAGACGAAACATTCTGCTGGTAAGGCTTTGGAATATGCAAGATATGTATTTATCGACTACTATCAACATCGTTTATTACACAGCGTTATCGGACGTTTAAAGGATAAAATAAAGAAAACGGTCCCATTTAATGAAGAAAAAGTGAATTTTCTCCAAGAGAATGCATCGTGTCACAAATCAATGAAACTGCATGGATTAGGCTGTAAATTGTAACAACAATCACCAGTTTCTCAAGACCTGGTTCTCAGTGACTACAAACGAATGCATGTAGGAAAACAATTTATCACTATGGAAGAGGTAATCGACGAAACTGAGTTATATTAAATCGTACAATAAAAATGGTATAAAATAAATTTAATGATCCGTATATTCATTGTATTGAATTATACAAAAATTGTGTTTAACTACGAACTTAATAACTTAAATGATATAAGAATTGTTTCTAAAGAAATATTTTACGGTATAATAAAACAAAATAGTAATAAATAAAGGCTTACCTGCACTGTTTGAATTCAAATACTTACCTGCAACAAAAAAAAAAAAAAGAATTACAGAAAATATTTAAAATAACAATTAACATTATCAAATAAGGACTAAGATAAAACGGATACGAAACAAATTCAGCATTTTAAGTAAAACGCAAAAACAATTCCTCTAAAATTTTAATAGTCGTTTCAAAATTTAGCCACCTATTAGGATACAGTTAATCAAATATCGCTGTAAATTATACATAGATAAAGAGAAGCTATATTTACAGCAATGTAAAGTAATGATATTAATCCAATATTGTGCGAAATAATCAGAAAGATGATGATATAAAGATTTTTAAAATAAGACAAACAAGAAGTGACATTAGGCATGTAACTTTTTTTATCTACTCTACCTCATATTATGTATCAATTTTTAGTTCGTGAAAGCTGTCATTATAGACAGCAGTGCGTGAAGGATTGAAAGTGTGCGTGAAGTAACAATGTATTTTAAATGGGATTTACTTTTTCGCACTGTTTTTGACACACCTTCATATAATCAAATATCCTTAGCATTCGCGTTGTCATGGTGTTGCTATGAGAGCATTAAATTTCAACAAAAGTTATCCTGACAGTGCTGTAGTTTAAATTTTTAAATTTGAATTTGTAATTATTTTTTATTTGTTTATCGTAGATAAAATATTGTATGAAACTGTGCGTGAAGTGCTTTTTGCGCACTTACGCGATATATAGCACTCGCTTCGCTCGTGCTCTAAACATCGCGTGCGTGCGCAAAAAGCATACTTCACGAACTGTTTCATAAATAACTATTTTCAAATTCTTCTTAGTGTCATTTATTGTTTGTTTAATTTCTAAATTTTAAAAAAAACCTAATTAATTTACTAAAAATATATGGGTCCTGTGCGTTAACCGAATAAAAATAAAAAACAGGACACAAAAAAAAGAGTTAGAACCTGATGTTTCAATTATGGAGTTAATAAATAATCTATCTCTAATTAACCTCATATATGTGCTTGGGAAGAAATTGAGTAAGTGTTCTACGCGACATGCGTTGAATCAAGATATGATCAAAAACGCCAACTTACCACCAGGACATCTGTGGCCGAATGGGTTAAAGGCGCTACCAGCAATGAGTAAACATCGTTGGTGCGAATCCTGCTGGATTGGAAATTTTTCCGATTTTTCTTTAATAATCAATAATAATAATAATCAATAACATTTATTCATCATTTTGTACATTTTTAAACTGTATAAGACAAGTCAAAAAGTTACAGACAAACATAAAAGTTATTAGCCTAACCTAACACAAATATGGAAAAAAATATATATAGAAAATACTTTACGGGTGTTGACGAGCTCCTATGCAACCCTTGCATAATAGCATTGGTTTAGCTTTTTGTTTACATGGGCGATATGGTTGGTCCAACGGAGATTGGCATCAATATAAAGCCCTAAAAATTCCGTAGTTGCTGATGATGTAATAAAAAACTTATCAATGTACAGAGACATAGAATAGGAGTTGTTTGCTAAGTTTAGATAATGAAAATATTTGAGTTGAGTTTTTTTAATATTAATTATTAAACCATTCGTTTTGCACCAATTAATGAAGTTTTCAATAATGTTTCGAATGCACAATAGGAGATCCTTAGATTTCCCAGCTAATACTGCCAGTGAGGTATCATCTGCATAAAGTACAATTATTTTAGATCTAATATGCTTAGGTACGTCATTTATAAATAATAAAAAAATTAGCGGCCCCAGGACGGACCCCTGAGGAACCCCCATATTCATATCACATGATTCAGATATTGAGTCCTTTTCTGTTACTAAGGAAACTGATTATCCAATCCAAAAAAATGCCCCTGAATCCAATATTGTAGAGCTTGCTCTTAAGGACCCGTGCTGACAGATAGATATAAGACTGTTGGTCTCAAGGAAATTTATCATCCTGTCGTATACTAGTTTTTCAAAAATTTTGGAAATTACGCTAAGAACAGAAATTGCCTGTAATTAGAAATATTCTCTGGATCGTCTTTTTTAAAAATAGGCACAACTTTAGCGTGCTTGAGTGAACTAGGAAATGTGCCTTCTTCTATAGACATATTCATAATATAGCTTGAAGGAGCAGAGAGTGTATCTGAACATGTTTTCAAAATTTTTAAGGACATCCATGCCAACACTAGGCTTATTTTTGAGACTTGCAATCAAGTTCTCAACCTCTCGATTCGGCGTTGGTAAAAAAAATAAAGTTTTATTATATACTTCTGGAGTAGTACACGACATTTGCCTTAAATTACCGTAATATTTATTTAAGTTACTTTCCGTTATATTAACAAAATAGTTTGCTAAGAATAATATAATTTCATTCTAAACGCTTTACAAGTATTTGAAAATTTCAAAAACAATGACCGTTCAACTAAGAAGAAACAACTACTTCCTGGGCTATATGCCCCAACGGATATTGGATTATACTTCAAAGTCAAACGAAATGAAATTATATTATTCTTAGCCATCTATTGACAAACACGCTTTATTAAATATGACAATGATACAGTTTTCTGTAATTATTCGTTTATAGATCACGACGAAAGTCTTGTGTCAAGTCGAATTTTAGTTTGCAGTTGGAGGTAAGGATGTCACTACTATCGTGTCCTTTAAACTTTCTTTATTGAAAGATATATAAGGATTACGATTTTAGTTCAGTCTTTAGTCAGTGATTATGCTTTACAGCTCGCTGACGGATAACATATACCTTATACTGACGAGGTGCAAAAACACCGAAACCGGTCTATAAGTTGTGTTGTCCTTTCTAACTGCAAACTAGAATGGTTGGGTTAAGTTATCTTGTAGATATTCCAACCCCGTTTGACTTTGAAGTATAATCCAATATCCGTTGGGGCATATAGCCCAGGAAGTAGTTGTTTCTTCTTAGTTGAACGGTCATTGTTTTTGAAATTTTCAAATACTTGTAAAGCGTTTAGAATAAAATTATATTATTCTTAGCCATCTATTGACAAACACGCTTTATTAAATATGACAATGATACAGTTTTCTGTAATTATTCGAAAATAGTTTGCAAATATATTTGCGATACTAGATGGGCAGGTGATATTTCTATCATTATGTTTGATTGAAATATCCCTCACATTCTTCGTTCTACTAGTCTCCTTATTAACTAGATTGCAGATATCATCTGTTGTTCGTCTAATTAATAAATTGCAAAAATTCCACTAGATATGACTAAAAATAATTACTTACCTAATGATATAAAGTTGTTGAGTAAGAAAAATCAATGGATGTAAAAAAAATTTACAAATGAGACAAAAAATCTGGACGTTGTGTAATTAAGTAAACTTTTCATACTCACACTTTACTTCGAATTTATAGAAAAGGTCTTTTATTTAGAAACTCACTCGCCACAACGATCCAAAGCCGGAAGGCTGTGCTTTTTATTAACTCTCGATCCTTTGTAAAGCTTTGAATGGGGAAGAATTTTTCCAGGATTCTCACAAGGAAGTGCTTGATAGTTTTATCTTAATTAATACCTTTTTTATTTTGGAAGCTTCAGATAATAGGACATTGTTTAAGCGTTTCCACGTTCCTTTATCTCCTTTTGCACAACTGTTTTATTTATCACCAATTGGAATTTGTTTTAAACAAAATAATTATATCCAAACTCATGAATGTGTTAAGTAGTTAATCGATGATCTAAACACATTTGCGTCAATATTTCCTAAATATAGTTTTGGGGGAGTCGTTATTGTCGCATGATTTGAAAATATTCTAAACCGTCAGTAGATATTTAATACTTATGTTTCAAAATTCATTAATAAACACAACTTGTGGAGTACCTAAAGGTTCAGTATAACCTTCTATTTTATTTTTAGTTTATATTACTTTACGACATAATTACAAATTTCCAAAATATAACATTATTTGCTGATGATATTACTTCATAGATAGATACATAAATATAAATTTTGACCAGTCTATACAAGGGCAAAACCAAACTGTAGACAAACAAGTGTTTTGCTCTTGTTAGAGCTCATCGGTACAGTATAGGTCTGTCTCTTCAGTCACTAATGAAGAGACATCCCCGTTTTGTTTATTATTTACTTTTCCTAAGGTTTCATATGATATGAAAAGCGACCACTAGAGAGCCAATTTTGGAGTAGAGATGGCGGTACATGCGATTGGTTTATACTTTCGCAATACATTTACATCAAATACTGGCCAATCTATACCGGGGATGTCTCTTCATTAATGGTTGAAGAGACAGACCTATACTGTACTGATGAGCTCCAACAAGAGCGAAACACGTATACAGTTTGGTTTTGCCCTTGTATGGACTAGTCACTATTTATATCCTAGAGTTAGGAATTCTAACTGGGCACAAATCCAGGTTGTATATCTGGAATACAATGACAGCATGGCACTAGATACATTCGTATCAAATATAGTTTCCACAGAATTTATTCTTCTTTTTTGTGTCTTTCGCTGTGTTAGTGTCCAAACTTAAAAGTATAGTAGAAATTTACGTTTTCGGCTTGGTTTTTTCTGACATTAAACTAAATTATTTGAAATATATGGAATATAATGTAGATTTTATAGGGTCGGATAAAATACATATATAAAATGTACATTGTATAATAACATCTTTTTCTGTAGTTAACTAATTATTTTTGAGAGATATTATAAGATTTTAAAATTTAGAAAGTGTGAAAACAAAATATTAAGGAAAAATTAGAAAAAAAATTCGCCTCGGGCAGAACTCGAACCTGCAATCTTTACCTTTACGCGGTAACGCTTAACCACTTTAGCCACAGATGTCTTAGTAATTAGTCGTCGTTTTAATCGTCGTGATTTAACTCATGTCATATGTGACACTTACTCACTCTCTTGCACATGTACCTACGCATGATGTTACCGAAAGGAAGATTTGTCAAATCGATAATTGAAACATATAACTCGTAGTCACTTTTTTGTGCTCTACATTATATTGTTATTCGATTACGAGACCGGAAACATTGAATTTTAGTAAACTTATTATTTTTAAGATATCTCTCATGGGATTTTTGGAATTAAGAAAGTCTACAAACAAGAAAATGACATTACTTCCTAAGAAATGCTGTCAGATACTTTAGAGGAAGCTTTAGATTTTGCCAACATGAGTTTAGTAATATCATTTTGTAAATTGAGTATAATTTCTTTCAAATCCTTAAATTCGCAGCCAAATTGTCTACAGTTAATGCTAGTCCATTACCATCCTTTATTCACAATTCTCAGTTACTTCAACGCAAATATTTTTAAATAGTTTTTTTGCATACTAAACATTTAACCTTTAATAACAGTTCAAATGAACGACTGCAACAGGCACACGGAATTATTGAAGGCATGATGGGTACCAACAGGAGTCATGCGATGACCACCACTGATAAGAAATAAAACCAGTATTTACTATCTACAACTGTAAACTTTTTACGATGGATTATAAAGTTTTAAAATTGTAGCCCACAAGAAAATAAAATCCCCAAATACAGGTCAATGTCCGGGTTCACATGCGTACATAATAAAGCGTATAATTTGCTTTAGATTGGTATAAAACCGCACTAAACGAATTACCAAAATAAATATAATTAATCTAAAATCAAATTTTAATAAAAGATCACTATTCTATAAAGGTGTTAAAATTTATAATGACATACAGTCTATAAAAATAATACAATGATACTGTTTCTTTTTTCGTTTGTGAAATACTATTTCCTTTACTTTTTTCAATTTAGTTGAATTATTTTCCTAAATAAAATTTAAAAGATTGATATATGTTTAGATAATATAAATTACGTCACATGATTTTCATGATATTTTTGAACCCGTGACCATGTCACAGCTGGTCACATTTGTAACACTCTCCCCTTTCTTGTATGACATCACATATTTTGAAATTGTACACCTAGAAATTATTCAATTAAAACAGCAGTTCCAAAATTAATTCCATTGATAAAACTTCAAACTCTATGTTAATACAGTTAATACTGATTGGAAATATAAATTTTTAGTTTTTAGATAATAGATGATACAACTTCCGTGTTTTAATACTTTTAAGCTTTATTGGTTGAAATGTGGCGTCACAAAAATCCCACCACTTGTCATACTTCATAGGTCCCCTACCACTAATCAAAAATTATTACCCGTAATGCCCGATCCAGACTCTCGCGAGGCGCCTCCTAGAGGCTCTCGGCATGAGTCTTGGCGAGTGGAGGCAGCCGGAGTACTAGTCAACCACACTTTCAATTTTTTCATTCATTGATGTCACATAAAAAGCTTTCGATCAGTTCGTACAGAAACCATATGGGTTTATACCGGCGCGGCGCCGCTTTTAATTGAAGGTTTTTGCGCTTCAAATGTGGCCTTTAATGAAATTTTTTAGTTTTTAACTCCTGTACGGGTATATTTAATTTTTTGCTTAACCGATCCCAAGCGTCGTTCACTTTATTTTTCTCCTTGTGATATGTTTTTTTTTGGATTCCAAATGATTGGTTCCATATTGGATAAAGATCGCGTTCGCCCTTACTCTGCAGCAGTTAATAACAAAGTGAGCGTATGCGAGAGTGTGATTGATTCTCTCGCCTCACACCCCCGCGTCCTTTACTCACGCCAAAAATACCGACATCAAAACGGAGCGTTAGCGAGGCGACGCAAGGAAAGACGAGGGAATACGAGAGTACCATCCTCACTCTCGCACTCGCGTTCTCTCGTGTAGCCTTGTGGAGAGTCTGGATCGGGCATTAAAGTTAGTAGGTCCCTCCAGCTGTTGGAAAGAGAGAGGAAGACCGAGGTACCGACTCTCTATTTACTTGCGTATGCACAGTTAGTGTGCTAACGAGCCTAGCAGAACGTTTTGAAAATTTGTTTTAATTGTACTTGCCACGTACTTTTAGTGTAATAAATGAATTGAAAAATATAAATAAAAAAATAAAAATTTGAAAAATTAATCAAATACTTCCAATAGAAGTTCAACTCCAGCTGAGATCGGTAAGTGGTTTCTCTACTGGCAAATTAGTGCCCAGCTCAGCCGTAGAGGGTAAGTAAACAAATAATAGTGAGTGCGCCACCGATTTAAACGGTTAAAATCGGAAACCCCTGTTGTTCCAGGCACTGACCTTTCTCACTGGAGATAATTAATTAAATTTAGAATATTAATCAATATTAATTGGATTGCACAATAAGAACGATAAAGTGAGCTAAATAAAACAAAAATATCGAACTAGACCCTTCTTTAATACAGAAAAAAAAATATAGAGTTCACACTACTGTCAACCCTAGCGCCTGACAATGATATCAATATGAAAGTAAAGAGTAATATAAAAAAAAAATTATCTGAAAAAGTGTGATCACACGCGAGACTTAAAATTAAAGTTACGACTTAAACTAAGTTACAGTGCTTAAAGCTTATCTGATAATCCGGTTATCGATTTCTTCTAGTCCTTGGCCTCAAATGCTTCACCAATATTCAGGCCTGTACCAAAAATCAAGCCTGCTCCAAAAACAAATAGGCTTGCTCCAACCAAATAGGCCCGTAACAAAAACTTAAGCCCGTACCAAGAACTTAGCCGGTACCAAGAATTAGGACTGCACCAAAATTAAAGCCTGTGCCAAGAACCCTAAAAATCGTAATTCGGAATTAACAATAAACCTAAACAAATTTTCATGACTCCTTGAATTAATTGATTTAATATCGTTATACTAATTTACTGACTTTAATACAATTTACAAAAAAACTTATTTTGCTTAACAATAAAAAAAAATAATGAATTTAGATGAATTATACAAATTACAGAAGTTAGAAGTTAATATTACTGAATTTTACAATTTCTAAACAAAACTACTGACTTGAAGGAACTTAACAAACTTACATATGACTTACTAGCCATAACTGAATTATAACAATAAACTAAATTAAGGTTTATCATAAAATTAATTAATAATAGCGCAAAGGAGCTGAAAGAAGTCTAGTTTCTTAAAATAATACACACATACGATACACAAAGAAAAATACATGTAAAACCAAGATATTAAACTAAAATTGCGACTATATGGCGTTATTAATCATAATAAAATATAACATTAAAACTCACCTATTGTAATAGGGTTTAATTTTTCCTAAAATCGTGTACTCTCACTGATGTGAATGTGCGAAGGCGTGAACGCTGCTAACTGTACTATTGGGGAATTAATTCTGCCACTCTAACCACCATTCGTTGCCTGGTACTGAATTTACCAAATAGTTCACTGTCTGTTCCGTGATCTATCTACATTTCGTCGAAAATAAAACAAGGAAAGAGAAAACCATAAGGATTGAACAAACCACATGAATAAAAGACATGTTACTTACCAACAGAAGATCTAACAAATATCCCTCCACGAGGATTCCTTTTTCGAATCAAAATCCACAACTAACAACAAAATACTATTCTACTAACGATTCGAATGGATTATAAAGGTTTAGTTTCAAAATCCAAAAATAATTGACACGGATGTACCGCGATTTGAAACTTAAACCGAAAATCTTCTCTTGTCTTTGAACAACCTCCTTGGTCAAAAGCAGATAAAAGAAAAGGAGGACAAATCATTCCCTTTCGATAAAATTTGACACACTCGAAAATGGCCTAAGGACAATAACCGAAGAGTTGACAGCCAACAATTTACAAACAAACGGTAATCGTTTAATAACAACAAATCTTATTACTTATCAAGGTAACACCAAAAATCTCAGTATTACTCAATTTCTCGTTCGTATCCAATCTTTATATGTCAGATGCTAAAATAACGAACTGCAGACAACAACATTCTAAGTTTTACGACAAAAAGGAAAAGAAGATTTCATCGATCAGTGACAGTAGTTCAAACGTCCTAACCCAACAATTTGATCTGAATTTAATAAATAGAATCGGAATTTAATAAACAGACTCTCAAAGCAATATTAGTAACAATTTATGGCCAGGATCTAATAAAATAGTTGGCGATTATCTATAACCGAACTAAAATGAACCTGTTTCTAATACTGACTGACTCGATTTAACCCTTAGTAATGGAAAATTTATAAGGTAAGAAATTAATTGTAACTAGGGAGGATTTTAACCCGTGACATACTGTTTTGGCTTGACGCTTTGTTTAAAAAATGACAAAAAGGTGTGTAATTTGTAAAAAGCAGCCTATTCCCATTCACTCTCAGTTTTCACAAGTAAGAATTATTAACGTAGTGTATTTTGTTAATTGATATTGTTATATATCATTTTTTCTATCGAATACAAATTATTGTTTGTTTATGTTTATTCCATAAAGAGAAGCATATAGGCTATTGCGGTCTTCTCTCTTTTTGTAATCGTCAAAGGTTCCTCTTTATGTCTTACCTGCCATATCTATAATACCTTTATGAGTAGAGTAAAACTTTTGAAAATGAAGTCATCCATAAATTACGTCACTCGTTAAAGGGAAGGATGGGGTCGACAAAATATGAAATTTTGTACAATGCACCCTAAATTTTGTCACTACACATTTTAATCTAATATATTATCTAGGTCTTAACACAACAATTAACAAAAAACTTCAGATTTCTAGTTTGGATTAACATAAAGTTTAAAATGTTGTTGGTATATAATGACGCCCCTTTAATTTGTTTACAGTTAAAAGTTTGCGTTATAAATCGATAGCACCCGTTTATAAAAAAAATAGAATAGAAAACTATTAAATATGAAGTTTTTGTAAAGTTAAAAAAACGTACCAAGTAAACTACTTCAAAGGTGGGACACGTATGTATATTATTACGATTACAACTTTTTTAACTTTCTGAATCTTTATATCCTAAAACCGAATGCTTTTAAGTATAAAAACATTTTTTGTAGATAATTTTTGTCTGAACTAATTTTATGATAAAATTTACTATTTCACTGAAAATCGCGAAAAAACGCATTGTAACCTTGACCCAGGTAATTTAAGGAATTGGACCAGTTTTTAGCTAGTTGCGAATTTTTGTAACCTGACTTCTATTTGGTCTAATTTGACCGGACTATTATTATTGATTCGGATATGTTGATACAAAATTAAGATTTTACACCTATCGTTATATTTTATAAACGCCTTAAAAATGAATAAAACAGTTATTATCCTAACAAGTGCGAAAAGTTATACTTTCCCGCACGCGAATTGCCGATGCCCGAACGATGCGAAGCGGAGTTCGGGCAAGCAGTTAAGTGCGGGAAAGTTAATTTCCGCAAGAGTTAGGATCAATATTTTTTCTACAAACAAAATCACCTCGAAAATTATTTAGATACTTGAAAAGATGCGATTGTGACAATTAAATCTTTCATAGTGTCAACAAATACACGACTGTAGCTATAGCAACCCTACTTAAACAGGTGAGTTTGTTGTTACTTTGAGTTAGGTTTACAGGGGTGATTTAATAAATTATGATTTTTTTAAAAACAAACATTTTAAAAATCCCTATTTTCATGTAAAATAATCTTAATTTTTTTTACTATTTGTATGTAGTCCAACAAGATAAAGATAATAATACAATAATTTGTCAAAAAGGTTATCGGAAAACATCTCTAATTAATAAAAAAAATGCGTGCGGGAAAAAATATTTTCTGAATTAAAATGCGTGCGGGAAATTGTTGTTTTACGCATGCTTGTAGAAAAAATAATTTTTATCAATTTGTACCAGTAACTAGAAAAAAAAGAGAAGTCTAAATCGATCTATAGTCATAGAGATAAGTGCTTTAAGTAAGTGGTTAATTACACCCTGATTAACCGCGCTTTGTATCCACCCAGCTGTCCGCGATTTTAGATTTAGGCTCCTCAGGTTTCAAACATTAAGTGGTAGAAATGTTAAAATTACGAATTGTATCAACACCATATATGTAATACTTCTATACTATATATGGACAGTTGGTACGGAAAAGAACGTCCGAACATTACGGTGCCCACAATATATTTTTTTCTCTCTCGTTCGAGACCTTTTATCCATACTGCGCATGCTTGAAAAGTCTCTAAAATGCGCAGAATTGACTGATGTGCTCGGAAGAGAAAGTAAACGATACACTATCTGTTTCACTTCGTCGGAACACCTTCCACTTAGAAACTGTCCATATAGAAGTATTACATATATGATCAACACCTTCGACTGGAAAAATTTTCATCCATATTATCGATGACGACAATTTCAATTGAACGAACATGTTGCAAAGGAGAAGTGTCATATTACGGATCGGGGAGAAATTTCGGCTCTAGTTCTTAGATTATTACTTTAGTCCATATATTTACAATTTAATCCAGTATAAGATTAATTTTACAAATGCTATTTTTAGACTGTTATATTAAAAGTTTTAAGAATAAATAGGCAAAAGTAAGTAAGTAGAAATAAAAACAAAACTCTTGCGTTCCGTACCGTTTAGCAAAATTAGTTTTTCAGAATGTTCCAACTAGAACAGAAAATTTCATTACAAAGAATTTAAGCTTAAAATAAAGTAGAACTAAAAGATAACCTTTCTGTTGATTCAGAAATTTAGAGCGCTGTATAGAAATGTAAAATGTTAAAACACGAAACACGGAATTATTTAATTTCGGAGAAATTTAGCAACAGTTTAAATAGTACAATATGCCCCAATATCTACTTAAAAATAATTAAATAGGCTTAACCTATGTGAGTCAAAAGATATCAAAAAAAGTAGTAGGTAACAATTTCATATGGCACTTCAGGAGTAAGAGAAAAAACGGTAGTAAATTTAATTTGATAAGAAGAGCGTTCTATAGGCTTTCATTTACTAGGTTCCTGCTAACTTTTTTATTAATTAACTAATTAAAATTTGGTTTTCACCAAAATATAGAGAAAAAAATCTAAATATGCTAAAAATATATATTTTTTATTCAATTTACATATTTTTTCTTTGATATTTAAGTGCAAGTTTTTAAAAAATTTAAGTTTCCACATTTCTATATAACATTTTAAAATTTTTGATCAAAAATTTTTTTTTAATCTGCTGTAACTAACATTTAAAAGGGATTTAAGAAAAATGCAATAAGTGCTTCATTATGTGCTGCCGCCTGTAGTAATGCGTTCGAACTATTAGAGTTGCATCTAAAGGGTTCAGAGGCGTCAGGCCCATCAATATAAAAAAGTGGAAGGGCGATGCAACTCCGATCCTTTTTACAGCGAAAGAACGCGAGAAATAAATTAATATACATTAAATTACAAAAAGTGACCAAATTTATATCTCAACCTATGAGAAAAGTGATAAAAGAAGATCTATTTCAAAGACCGTCAGAAGACCATATTCGTAGTTTTTAAACTAGTGTGCTAGATGAAAAAAAGACAGTTTATCTTTCACTTGTGTTAATTTTTTTGTGACCAATTTATTACCCGCGTCAGTTTTCTATCTACGATAGCAAAACCTCATCTTCGGTGACACGAATCCTGAATCCTATCACCACCTAGAGGAGCTAGTCACAGGACTCAAATCTCTTATAAAGGAAACTGCCCTGTGGCAACAGTAACTAAAGGAATTTCGGACACCTGGATTCTAGCCTACCTGAAGATCAGCGTGATGTTGATTTTCAGCTGAACAAACTAGAGTCCTGCACGCATCGGGGGCATGTAAGGACTTGGTGCCGAACCTGCTCACAATATTCCCATAGGAAGCAGTGCTCAAACATGGGGCTCCACAGGAGAAGACCATGCCAGGTTATTTAGATTAGATTAGATTAGATTAGCAAAACCAGTAGTCATATTAAAAGTACAAAAAAATTGTAAAAATAACAACTTAATATACGTAACAAAATATTTGTTTTCTTTAAGGTTCCGAACGAATATTTGTATATTAAACTTAATACAAACTTTTTAACAAATCAAAGAAAAGCAATTCAAATCAATTTTATAAACTGAACAGTAAAACCAAAGCACATATCAATAACACAGAAACTTAAACCATTTCATGGATAAAGTGGAGAAAGTTTGAAAATTGGAAATATAACTTCTAGCATTTGAATTAAAATAGTTTATCTATCAAATAGGTATAATCAATTCACTTCACAAGAATTCTACTTTCTATGTGTAGAGATTTATTTATTTCCTTTATTCCAGATACTGACAATAAATTCAAAAAACTTTTCTACTTTAAAATTTCTGGGATAAACAAATATTTTATCTTTAGACCTTCAATTAAACTCTTAGCCATTATGTATTTGTATACTTATATTAGGTGAGTATTAATTAGATTACTAAAATCCGAATGTACTTGTTTTAAATTCCAACGTGCTAATCCAATCAATTAAATACCCTACGCAAGTTAAACAAACAATCTAATTATATACCCACCTATAAGTTCGGGATTAGTCAAATCATTTTGTTGCTGTTCAACCATGCTGTTATAGAGAAAAAAGAAGTTTTGCTATACATTGTTATGATGCCCAGTTAACGACCACAGTCGTAAATCTTACTGACAGATTAGTCTTTCAAAAACAACTACCGAAATTATTGTTTTTGTAAAGCATATATTCTTATAAAATTGCGGATAGAACTAGTACAAAAGTATTAAGCCACTGTATAGCTTTTATCGCGAGCTTTGAGCGCGGTGACCGAATCAAGAAATTCCGTAACGTAAAAACCTAACACTTCCCGACTCCGCCTACTATATTAAAATAATTTAATTTTAAATAAAAGTTAAATCTGTAAATGTGTATGATAGGCAACATAATATACATATTTTACTGACCTGTCAAATTGACAGCTTGTCAACCAAAATACATTGCTGGTGAATAATTGTATGCGTAAAATTTGTGTATAAAGTGTTTTAAATATGAATAAACAGTATCTATGAATAAACGGTAAACGTAAAAAATTAAAAACCTTTGTTAATTATTGCCATTGTTTAATATTAAAAGAGGCATGACTAAATAATAATTAAAAAATAATAATTTATCAACTTTTTTTAGATATTTAATTTTGCAATAGTTATGAAAAATCATAACTAATAAATTAATACACTTTTATAAACATTTATCGCCGGATCTTGTAAAGTATACTTACATATGAAAAGGGCTCCACGAAGTTTCAAATTGTTATACCTTTGTTATACCTTTTATCCCATTGTTTATGCCAACAGAGGTTAGGAAAAAATTTGTTAGTTAACAGTTGATAACTTTTTGAAAAATAGTGATAAAATGTTTTTTCCAACTGAGTTAGATTCTTTTAAGTGTTAGGAAAATACTAGAATTTTTTCAAATTTTTAAAATAACGTTTTATGTCATAAAAAAAATATTTTATTTGATAAACCCCGTTTAGCGGCCGGCGGCGCGCGAATGCCGTAAAAGCTGCGCGGAGACCTATTTTCAATGTCAAATTAAAATTATAAATAATGGAGATACAGTTCCGGGAGTATGGACTTTTTTTTCGGAAACTTCCTTCTCTTTAACGAGCTTTTTTCAAAATTGCTTAAATATTAATATTTTTCGAGTTATTAACAAAAACATAAATATTTTTTTTCATCTTATTTTGTTAATAACAATTGCAATTTCTTACCTGCACCAAATTCCTTCAAAAACATTTTTTTAGAGGCGATTCCGAATCCAATGAGCTATCGCTCATATTTTTAGGACCTTTATCTTAATTTTTCACGTTTTTAAACATGTTGACTAGAGTATTGTGCGCGCTTATGCAAACTTAGAAATGGCCTGCACATAGTCATGGTAGCAATTTACATTTCTCCGAATCCAAAATTGGACGAGGTACAGCATTTTATTCATCGCACTTTACTGGAGTACACTGAAGAAGGGTCGAAAATACTTGGTACAAATGGTAATAAATTTCCACTTATCTTGGCTGGCTATTTCAACATCAACTTCGCTGATAAAAAATCAGAGCGGTTGACAACTTTTCTTTTGGACAAAATTCAATTTGAAAATGTATAATGATCCACAAGAATCCACAACAAAATATGGGACCACCATTGCTCGGTATTTTCCAGATATTTAGAGGATATCAAGTCTCAAGCTTATGTGTCTTATTTTAGTTACCATCAACCGATAGTTTCAATGATAAAAATTCCTGAGTAACCTACAAGTATTGTAAGATAATAAAAACATTTTAAACGATTTTAACTTCTCATTTATTCAATAAAAGAAAAAATTTCTTTTCTTATCGGTCACCACGCTCAAAAAGTGTAACTTGAATTATCAAAGAAAAAAAATACTGCATAAATAAAAAATAAATAAATAATTATAATTGCATAAGTTGAAAAAAATTGCTATGCAATAGCTTTACCGCGGCAGTCCCTGAGTGCCACACGTCTTTTTTTTTACAATTGCAAAAAAATAACATTTTATTTTAACATTAAATTGGTGGTCGAGTTCAATCGATTAGAGATTCGATAAATCACAGAGGTAATACTTCTTTTGCTATACCTGACACAGTTCTAGATTATCTATGTCAACTAATGTGTATGATAAGTATTTATATATAAAAAAAAATAATGAAAGTTGTAAAAAAAACAAATCAAGTAGTATAATTATCAATATTGTCTTAAACTCTTTCTTATTTTTACGCACACTAACTAACTTTTAGATATTCAACGAATAACATGATCAATATAGAGCACAACATCTCAAGTAAGTTGTAATTCACAACAAACAGCAGCTAGTGTTGCAGGAGGAAGCTATATATTGGTCAACAACAACCCAAACATTGGATGTAATTGTTTATTAGAACGAAGTTCCTTACGGCAAGGCTTGGAGGAGATAGGGATTTTGCTGCGCGACCGAACTGAAACAAATGTAATAGTAAAACCGTAAGAAAAAGTCCGTGGAACAAAACCATTAAATGAGACGTGCGCAGGCGCTACAGTCGTATACACAAGCGAGTAGTGTCGATTCTACATTAGCCGAAGGAACTTCGTTCCTACCTGGTGTCCCACACCATTATACTTTTAAAGTAAATTTACATTTTTTCCATTAACAAATCTCTCTTAAAACTAAGGTTTGAAATTAAAATTCTAAAAAGTAATATTATAATCCCTAGAAGGCTCTCCAAATTATAACAATCCATTGATACATAAATAGCCAGAGATTTGTTTTATTTTATTTTTTTCTGCATAGATACGAAAGCAAGCTTGTTTGTATCCATGCGTTGTTTGTGTTAGATGTTCAGTTTTTTAATTTGTCAGTTCAATAAATTCATCTAAAAGTTAAGAAACAATAATAATAAGGACACAAGCGGTAAGGGGCGGCGTAATGATAGAATCTATACAATATAAAATAATATGTTTTTTGTAATTCAGTTACGAAATATCATAATTTTGACACTCATTCTAGATACAAAATGTTGTTCATTTTGTCACTTGTATTTATTTTGTCACTTGTTTTCATTTTGTCACTCATTTTATTAAAGAGTGACAAAATGAAATTTCATTTTGTCACTCTTTGATAAAATGGTTATCTCCATAGAAACAAACAAGGATGGCTTTGATACTATCTAGTAGAAATAGGCCGACGTTAAATAATAACCAAGTAAAAAAAAATCATTCAAAATGAAAATGAAGCTGCATTACAAAAAATCTTGTATATAAACACGATGCAAAACACCGTGTTTTTTGCACACGATATGTTGAATCACTCGCTACGCTCGATATCCAGACTTCACATCTAGTGCAAAAAACACGTTCATTTTGCAACTAGTTATATAAATAGCTATATAATCATACCATTACGGTCATTAGTTATTCAAAATTTTTAAAGCTTTTCTTAAGAAATTCTTTCACTTCCTTTTTGAATTTAAAACTGTTTTTAATTTCCCGTATCGTTGGTATTTCATTGTAAAATCGTGGGCCTAGGAAGTTAACAAATCTTTAAATTGCTACATAGTTGCATTTTTGTGTTTGAAGTTTATCTTTAAGTTTGGAGCGAGTATCTCTACAATGGTTGACTTTTTCGAATTTATCATTTGAATGCACGAAAATTATTGAAACGTATATTTTTCAATTAACGTAAAAATGCATTATTTGCTTGGAAACATCCAACTTGAAATATTAGGTATATAGATAGAATACGGATTTTAAAATTAATTGATATAATGTTGTGTCATTATTCTTAAATAAAATATAACGGTTTAAATACAGCAATCCATCCTTTGATATCTACTGACTGTTTAGTAAATTCTTCAAGAAATTGGTCTTTCTATTCTGGAGTATAAATTTTAGCACCTCTTAAGTTCATAATAGATAACAACATTAACATAGATTTATGGAGAAAGGTAAGTGAGTAATCCAAAATAATTTTAAAGAAATAGTTTCCGAATTTCCTTCTACCAACATTTTTTTCACTGATGCCTCAAAAACCATCACCGGACACGCAGCCGCCTATATATGCCCACGCACTACACACGCTATCCGTATTCCTCAACACTGCAGTATATACACAGGAGAGACGACAGCTATTTTAGAGGGCCTCAAAAAGTGCAATGAACTACCACAAAATAACTTTTTAATAGTTACAGACTCTTTAAGTGCAATGCATGGAATACAACAACTATATCCAAAACATCAAATCTTACAAATGATAAAAACAGAGCTTTATACACTGCAGTGTCAGCAGAAAAATGTCAATTTCTTTGGGTACCCTCACATGTGGGAATAAGAGGAAACGAAGAGGTAGATGCATTGGCCCTTGAATCAACTGATAATGATGAAAATATACCTCTTCTAAACAACTATCCATACACGGATCACATACCAATCATCAAAAAGTTCATTATTAGTAAGTGCCAGTCCATCTGGGAACAACATGACTCTAAACTTAAGAAAATTAAACCACAGATTACGACTAAACTTCCAATAGTATCTTCAAGAAAAGATCAGGTGATTTTGAATCGCATTCTCATTGGACATACACGTTTTAAAGATCGCCCAACGAAAGTTTGGGACAGCCACGTGGCCTCTCGTTCAATGCGCAGTGGTTTTTTTACGAGCGTTACGATAACAACGACCGTTCTGAAAGCTTGTCAGTGTGGTAGCTAGAATGGTTTTGTAAACTGTATTTAGCTACGAATATGCTGAGAGAGTTTCTGAGTTGTTTTTTAAATGTATGTATTTTTTTAGTTTAAAGTGGGCAGTAACAAATTTATATAAAATAAATTCTTCTTAATTATGTTGGCATCATACATTAAAAATTAATTTAAGATGTATAATATATTTTTATTTCCGTCCGCCACTGAAAGAAAGACTCCGCCTACTAAAACGTGGCTGTCACAAACTTTCGTTGGGAGACCTATACCCATGAACATTTACTTAAAAGAAATCCTGCACTCGAATGTCCCAACTGCGCTGTTCCAATAACTGTTAAACACTTTATAGTAGATTGCCCAGTGTACGATCATCAAAGAAAAATAAATCAGTTAAGTGACAATTTAAGAACTATACTGACTAGAAACTATGAAAAAGTTCTGCAATACCTGAAAGACATTAATATATATTATAAGATTTAATTCCTTATCCCTATTGTATTTCTAATGTATTGTTGTATATTGTCTCACCTGCTAATAACCATTTAGTAGTTGATGCAGGGTTTTTTGTTAAATGAAAAAAAAATTAGATAATTTTAAATTGCACTAAATAAAGAATAATGTAGACAAAAAAAAATAGTGATAATTATTTCAACAAATAAATTTTATTGTTAAATTAACACAAAAAAGAAATCTTTGTTTTATTTTAAAGTAAGTATTGTTTATGAGTGAGTGATTGCTGAATATTCAATGCAATGTAGAAATTTAATGTAATTCACGCAAATATGCAATTACCCGAAAATTAATCATAAACCAGTAACGTTTTGTTTAAGATTGACCAGTCGTTATTAATGTTTCTAGTTTGAATAATCTGTTCAGTGATTTAAAATCGGGTATACACGAACTGCGAACCATGGTCAGGTAATTAAATGGTACCACCAACTGAGCGAACGTCCTTGTACCCTTTGCGTTAATCCCTTGCACGAACTGCGAACTCTCAATTTAAGTGTCGAAATTTAAGTCATAAAGTGGAAAACGAAAATAAAAAAATAAAGAAATATTTAAATTTGAAATATTTAATAAAATATTTAATTTAAAAAAATACAAAAATATGTACTTGTCATAAACTCTGTATTGTATAACAATTATATTGGCTGTATTACATTGACAAAAAATTTTTATAAACTCAAAATTCAAATTAAAAACTATAAAATTTAAAATAAAGAAAAATTAAAATAAAAACTGTAAAAAACATTTATATTAAAAAATACAAAAATATGTATTTGTCACAAACTATATACAGGTAAGTTTCTATTTAACGAACGAATATAATATATAAAAAACTATTTCACATTATTAAATATTAAAATTTAAAATAAAAACTTTTAAAAATTATTAAATTTGTATGAAACACATTTTATGTAATGGTACCTAGTAATTGTTTTAGAAATGTATAACGCTATTTTCGAATCTAAATATTGTTTTTTTAGCATTCTCACTTTTGGAACAGTTTTTCTTTGGCGTTGAACATAATTATTTATAGATATTTGAACATCTATTTGTATTTTTTTTAAACATTCTAAGAAAATGGCAATGTTGGGGTGAGGAGAACAGCAGTAAGAATTGAATTTAGCGTGAAATGACTCGCAAGAGTTAGTTGTTCTTCTTGGACAACTTGTTAATGCAGCCCAAATCTTTGGGGGAAATGTTGATTCTTCACTAATATAGTTGTTAACAATGTAATCAGAGAATGCTTCTAACCGGTCATCTTCAGGCTTGTCTTCATAAAGATCAAAAACATATGCATCGCCAACACATTCTGGTTCCAAATACATCAACCCGAAACAATGATGAAGCCATTTTCCAATGGGTGATTCCTGATTTCGGTAGTCTTGAACTAAACCAAGAGATTGGATCTTACGCCACCTATATAAAAAATTCAATAATTATTACGTGTTACATATTATTATTTTTTCTTAATATACCAAGATTGCGCAAGATGAAACCGACAACCAATTATATTAGCTGTAGGAAATACTGCTTTTGCAGCTTTATGAGCCGAAATCTCAAAGTCAACAACAACATTTGACGGAGAAAAATCAAATCTTGCCTCTGAACATTTGTTTTTTAAAATGTTTAACATATGTTCATACGTGCTTTTCAATTTGTTCTTTAGGAGACAAAATACAACTGGTATGTAATTTCCTTCAAGATACGTGTGAATGGTATATAACTGCAAGAAGTATTTCGGGCAGTAGTCAAAAGTGCCATCAATAAAAATTGTTTCTCCTGCACAAAGCGTTCGCAGATTATTATTTGTAGCAAAAATTATAATTTCTTCGTCGATTCCATTATAAAGAAGAAATGATTCGTTGGAGTGTGTATTTATTTCAATTGAATTTAAATATTCTTGTACTTCTATTGAGTTCTTCGGTAATTTAGGTAGAATTTTTAATTTTGTATAATTGACGTTATTTCGTACGTAGGTCATGTCTCGGTCGTTAAAGGTTTTTAAAATTTCTCTATTTGATGCCAATTCTCTATGAATAATTTTTGTTGGCCGTTCGCTTAAATCGTTTTCAGCTTTTCTCTTGACGGAATTGCTGATTTTCTGTCTATTTAATACTTTTTCACTTATTTGTGTATGATTATGTTCTTTTGATTTTTTTGAGAACAAAAAATCAGCACCAATTGTATGTAAACTTGCTTTGCAGTTTTTGTTTGTGCAGTGCCACAGAATTTCTCCAGTTGACATCAATTCTTTTACTTTTCTAAACTTAAATCCTTCGTAAACTACCAAAATAGTACCTCTTTGGCTGAACATTGTCTGCAGAGTCTCAGCCATGATGCTAAAATTTAGATAAAAATAATATATGTATAATATGTTTTAGATATGTATGAAATTTTTCATTTTTAGAAATGTATGAAAATGTATGAAAAAAATCACTTAAAAATGAATATACTTACTTTAAGGAAAGTTGATTTTTTTTAAATGACAAGAACTAACATAAATCTAAATCTGACAACTTCAACTGATAGACTAGACTAAACTGATAAACTAAACTTGAAAATAAAAACAATATCATATTTGCATCCCCATTCCCCTACCCTTATTTCCAAGACGTAATTGAAGGAAATTCCTAATTTGATTGTTGACGAGTTTCGATGACCGGCCCGCCCTGGCCACCGGTAGCGGCAGGTAAAAAATCTTGAGTTCGCAGTTCGTGTGTGGGATTATCGGGTTATCAGTTAATCCATATTTTTGGGAACCCAAGTTCGCAGTTCGTGTATCCCGTTAAAATCTCATAAACGATGCGTTCCTACAGTTTCCAGTACATAACTTCAAAATATCTATCCATTCATATCAATTTCTACTCTAATAAATCAGTTTACTGTAGCTGGCTACTAACATTTAACCATTGATATGAATATGAAGATGAAAATTATTTTCCTGAAAAGTAGGATTACTTGAAATCTTCCAGAGGATATCGCAATGAGTGGCTTTCATGAATTTTAATGTCTCCCTATAGACCAGGAGGCGCTTATGTATCAACAATTTTTTGGATTGAATTTTTCTGCAGAATCATAAAATTCTGATTACAACGATCCATGTTGCCAGTTTGTATCTTGCTCAGAAATCTTTTAAACGGCAATTGTTTAAAAAATAAGATAGATTGCTTTTTTTGCATTTTTTTTCATTTCTTTGACTAATTTACTACCGAAAACGACCCTATAATTTTTCGTAAAATGAATATTTATTAAGTTATTATCATTTAAACAATGGTAACATCTTCGAGCGCACTCGAATTGCGGTCAAAATTTGTGCAGGTAAAACCAAGTATATTGCCCCCTTTTAATCTCTTTACGAATTGCGGGCAAAATTGCTAAATACCATTTTAATTGCCTATACCCTATTTAATGATGAAATCATACCCAAGTACTTTTAAGTGGTAGGTAAGTACCTATAAAAAGGGTGATTTAATAAATTATTATTATTAGTTTATTGAATTTTCCTAGTGTTTGTATACTGTAGTGAATATAATGGAATTTATGTTGAGTGATGAGGATCGGAATAAAAAGAAAAGCAGAAGGTCACATATGGGAAACACCTCGAAAATTAATTCGCACTGAAATAAAGTCGCAGAAATGTGTTTCGTTTAAATTTTTTAACATTATGTTATAATTTTATTTGTTGAATAAAATCGTATTTCTTTATCATCAGGTATGAAATTTTATTTATAAGACCCTTTTAAAATGTCATTATTCTGACCGCAGTTCGATACATCATTAAGAGGACTTAACTCTAACCAAATTTTTTGACCGCAGTTCGGGCATAAGATTATCGGGCAAAGCTGTTTTGACCGCAATTCGTGTGCGCCGACATCTTCATCTAAGTTTTAAAATTTTACCGGACTTAAAATATAACGATCACAATGTTGTTTACTGATAATAAAATGATACTTTTAACTTCCGAAGATAAGCATTATTTATATAAAAAAAATATGTTGAAATATCTTCTTTTTTTTGTTCAAATTTTTGTTTTGTTTTTAATCCTCAATAAAACTTGGCACTTTTTCCGTTTTTTTTTTTATTTTAAGTTGATCATAAAACGCGAGCCTTGCCATAATATTTTTTAAATTTCTTCTTTTCTCAAATGAAATTCAGGTTTTTCTTTACTAAATTTACTACACAACAAATAACGACAATTGAAAAGTTGTTCTTGAAAATAATAGGCAAAAAAAAGGAGAAACTGCAGATGTTCGAAAATAGTATATTGTGTATCTAGTAGGAAAAGCGATACATTCCGGGACGACAATGTAAGTTGTTGGCCGAGGCGTACAGCCGAGGCCAACAAACATTGGAGTCCGGGAATGTGCTTTTACTACGAGATACACATACTATTTTTTCTGAAATCGCCTTAAATATAATCGTCAACTATGAAAGTTTTATATATGCATAATCTTTTTTGATTATCATCGTATTCTCTATGAAACCGTTTTGTTGACATTGTTTGTTAATCACTGTTTATTAGTGTCACAAAAGTGTCAGTTCGGTTAGTTACATATTGCTTAAAATATTTTAAATTATATTTAAAATGGACAGTAACGATGATTTCCGGAGGTGCAAAACGCCTCCAGAATTACTAAACACTGCTACTAATGTGGTTTCAAATTTATTGCCAAATAAAATCAAGACCCCAAATATAAACGTTTTATAAATCATTCCCGTACACAGGTACGGAAAAAATATTCCCGTACAGTACGACGAAAAAGTTCGTTGCCCTGCAACGGACTAAAATACAAGAATAGTGTATTTTGCGGCTCGAATTTTATCCGAGACACTAGACATTTCCAAGCGATTTCAGAAAAATTATTTTATTCACAATCGTTTAAAAATAGACGGTTTTCCACCCAACAAAACTGTTAAAAAGTAGACAATTGTTAACCAGGGTTGAAAGTAGCTACTTTACACCCGTCACCCTTGGTTACGCGCCTCCATAGATAGAGATAATTAAAAATGGCAAATTTATGACAATCGTTTTATATCGGTATCGGTATATAGGCAACCAGTATAACGACAAAAACCAAAACGAAACTTTAGTGGAATAAAATTTCTGTAAAAACATATGTAGGTATGTACTGAAAAAACATTGGTAAAAGAGATTGAGATAAATCTATATTACGTAAAACCAACATCCGGCACCCGAAGAAAGAATAAAGTAAACTATAAGAATAAGGCACTAGCCGAACACACATCGGTATAAAACGACCAAAATAATCTCAAATGTAAACAATAGATGTTCCCATCTACGTTTTGTAACGATTATAGATTCCAGAATAAAAACAACGAATTATATTGTAGAATAAACGATTATGTAGACATTGTACATTTATATTAATTCCAGTGGAATTTATTATTAAGAGAAACGTAACAGCAACAAAAACAGAGCGAACAATAGGTAGGTACTAGGAAGGTAAATATTATAATAGTTAACATAAAATTAAACAGTATTTGAAGCATTAGAATTAGTATATAAGTAAAAATTTATCGTAGAATTGTCGTCACTTTGATTATTAATTGTTATTCCCTCTTTAAAGTTTTCATTGAAGAAAGAATATTTTTGTGTGCTGGATGTTGACAGACTAGGAATAGGTTCTTTTTGATCATGAGTTACATGCCCGCAATTTTTGTGTATCTATCTAGTGAACTTTCAACATAACCTCCAGCAATAACACTTGATTTTCAACCTATAATAAGCGTTTTAGATTGAGAACATCTCCACCATTATTTATAAATAAAGTAGCTGCCGTTCGACCAAAACAATCACCAGGATATGTTTCTATCTTGTCTAATTGTAAATACGTGGCAATTTTTTTAGGAAATACATTGTGTCCTAATGGCTGCTTTGTTAATTTTCCATGTCTGACTTGCAGAAAAAATCTATCTTCTTCTATATTTTTTCGAAGGTTAATATATTCTATAATTATTTGTATGCAAGACTTGTTGTTAATGACAAAAGCTCTCGACTGATGCGTTTTTGTATCAGAAATAACAATGACACATTTTTCTTTTTGTAGATCCACATCTATTTTCATTTTGAATGGTTCATCAGTTCGACAGGCACCGCCTGCATGCGTCGACCGACGAGGAAATGGGGAGACTACCCAGGTACGAACGACGATGAAACCCCCGACCTTCGACGGGAAGACTTCCTGGCCAAATTACCTGAAACAATTCGACGCAGCGGCCAGAGCTAATGGATGGTCATCCCAGGAGAAGTCATTGTCCCTAACCGTAGCTCTGCGAGGCGAAGCTTTAGACGTCTTGCAATCATTGACACCGGATGAAGCTGACAACTTCGAGTTATTGGTGAATCGTCTAGAGATGCGTTATGGTCAAACTCATCTACAACCGGTGTACTGAATGCAGTTAAAAAGCCGAACGCAGAAAAATGGAGACACTATCCAGGAATTTGAGACGGAAGTAGCAAGAATGGTACGACTTGCGTATTCAAATGCAGCGGAGGATTTCCTGGAGTGCCTGGCAGTCCAAACCTTCACCGATGGTCTTCAAGATGTCGAGTTGCAGCGCGCTGTACGGTTGGCGCGGCCGAAAACTCTTGTGGACGCCTTGACCATTGCCCTGGAGTTTGAGGCGGCGACGGAGGCCTCACGTGGAGTTGCTCGACTAAGGGAAGTCACCGGTAACTACGACCATGCCGTTCATTCCGTTAGCGACGTCGAAGCGGTAGTAGAGAGGTTAATGAAGTTATCTCCAAAAAGAAGGCGCCCAGTGAGATGCTGGAACTGCGGAGAACTTGGCCATCTAAGAAATACTTGCCTCCAAAAAGAAAAATCTTCTGCTAAAGTACCCCAGCAGCAGGAAAACTAGAACGTGTCGACTCCTGGAGGGCGAAATCGACCCCAAACATTTTCGAAGCCCCTCACACCATTAAATTGGCAACTCTGCGACATCACGTGGATAGCTTATATGTGGATGGCCTCATTGATGGGAAGAACTTTAGCATGCTGGTAGACACTGGAGCTACGAAAACTGTCGTCACAGCGCGGTTGGATGGACCGGAGCCAGATGGTGCCCCAGCCATGATAGAGCCGAAGAACCATGACCATGAATTGGGAAAAGGACTCCTTGTGGGTAAGACTCTTGTTAGATCCGCCAAAGAGGTACCCATCCGAGTTATCAACTTGAACGATCATCTAGTTTTTCTCCAAAAGGACACGGAAATGGGAAATTTAGAACCAGTAACGGCCATAATTCACAAGGTAAACGTTACGGAAACAGATGAGACCAACGAAATTGAACAATTAATGACAAAATTAGATCCCTCTTTGTCAAAATTGGAAAAGAAACAGGTAAGAGATCTACTTTATCGTTATAAACCTGTATTTGGTTCTAAAAGTAAACTGGGAAGAACTGATGTTGTACAACATAGAATTGACACTGGTGATGCACGTCCGATTCGACAGGTACCCCGAAGGATGCCTCAAGTTAAGAAGGAAGAAGCAGACAGAGCCCTTAAAGAAATGATCCAAAATGGCATAGTCGAACCATCCAGTAGTCCGTGGGCTTCTCCTGTGGTATTAGTGAGAAATAAAGACGGATCAATGCGGTTTTGTGTCGACTATCGAAAGCTAAATGATGTCACTAAGAAGGACAGTTATCCTCTGCCAAGGATTGATGATGCCCTCGACGCTTTGGCGGTTTCTACTCTGTTTTCTACCTTGGACCTTAAAAGCGGATACTGGCAAGTTAAAATGAATCCTGCAGACAAAGAAAAGACTGCCTTTACCAGTGGATCAGGGTTATGGCAATTCACGGTCCTTCCATTTGGCCTCTGTAATGCTCCTGCGACGTTTGAACGACTAATGGAGAACATCCTGCGGGGTTTGTCATGGGAAACTTGTCTAGTTTATCTAGACGACATCATCATAATGGGTAAGACCTTTAAGGAACATTTATCTAACCTGGAAGAAGTTTTTAAAAGATTACAGAACGCTAATCTAACGTTGAATGTTAAGAAATGCCACTTGTTCCAGAGACAGGTCAACTATTTAGGACATAACGTAAGCAAGGATGGCGTTGCTGTTGACCCCGCTAACATACAAGCCGTTCAGGAATGGCCAATCCCTATCGACAAACATCAGCTCCGGAGTTTCTTGGGTCTTTGTTCCTATTACCGACGATATGTCAAGAATTTTGGAGACATCGCCAAACCCTTGACACGTTTGACAGAACAAGATAAGTCCTTCTGCTGGGATATTGAAGAAACAGCTTACGTCAGCACCTGTTCTTGCTTATCCACTTCCTGATGGTAAGCCTATTCTGGACACCGACGCCAGCAATGTGGGAATTGGAGCCGTCTTGTCACAGCTACAAGACGGTAAGGAAAGAGTGGTTGGTTACTTCAGCAAAACTTTATCGAAAGCTAAAAAGAACTACTGTGTAACTCGGAGGGAACTGTTAGCAGTTGTAAAATCCGTCGAACACTTTTATAAATATCTGTATGGCAGAAAATTCCTGATCAGAACAGACCATGCTAGTTTAAAGTGGTTACTTAGCTTTAGGAACCCAGAAGGACAGATAGCAAGATGGCTCGAAAAACTGCAGGAATATGATGTTGAAATCGAGCACAGACCTGGAACAAGACATCGTAATGCTGATGCACTTTCCAGAAGACCATGTCGACCTGATTGCCCCCATTGTACCCGTATGGAGCAGAACGAGGAAAAACTTGCCTTAGTTAAGGTTGTGCCAGAAGACGAGAACTCTATGCTGGAGGAGCAACAAGAAACCGATTCCGTTCTGAGAAAGATTCGGGAGTGGAAGAGAATGGAACGTCGTCCGTTGTGGAGAGGGATATTCTCATCCTCTCCTGCTTTAAAAGCATACTGGTCCCAATGGAACTCTTTAATTTTGGACGGAGGGCTCGTTAAAAGACTTGTAGAAAATTCCGAGGGCACAGAAACAGGGAAACAAATAGTGGTCCCAAGAAATGCTGTACCGGAAATTTTAAAACAGATGCATAATGATAGTTCTGGAGGACATCTGGGTATCACGAAAACGCTGCAAAAGATCCGAGATAGATTTTACTGGGTAAATTGCACTAATGATGTTAAAGATTGGTGTCGTAAATGCACTACATGTGCTGCCAGTAACGGTCCGCACCGAAAAACGAAGGCGGAAATGCAGAAATACCTGGTTGGAAGTCCTTTTGAAAGAATCGCAGTAGATGTATTGGGGCCACTTCCACAGACCGATGTAGGAAACAAGTACATCTTTGTTGTAATGGACTACTTCACTAAATGGGTTGAAGCATATGCAGTTCCCAATCAGGAAGCCACCACTTTAGCAGATATATTGGTTGAAGAATTCGTAAGCCGATTTGGGGTTCCACTAGAATTACATTCAGACCAGGGAAGAAATTTTGAGAGCAAGCTGTTTCAAGAAGTTTGCCAAAGATTAGGCATCCACAAAACGAGAACCACAGCGATGCACCCTCAGTCTGATGGAATGGTGGAACGAATGAACCGGACTATAACCAACTATCTGTCAAAAGTGGTGTCAGATTGTCAGAGGGATTGGGATCGACATATTCCACTATTTCTATACTTCATTTGAAAACTAGGAGGAGTGATTTGAAAAGCCAGACTTAAAGCCAAATAAGTTACTAGAAAATTTACAAGGCGGTAAATTTAAATACATTTCTTTCATTTAAATAAAATTAAAAATAAATGTTTATGGACACTTTATATATGGTCTAAGATGGTCACAAAGTAAACTTACAATAATTATATTAAAAAAAATAAATCAATTAACAAAAGTCACCATTATAAATATTTCACACTTTGAAAACATAACCTATAAATGTCACAAATTACTTGATAAATGTAAGTAGCAAATTTTTATAGTGTAAACTTGCCTCCAAATTAACCAATAAACAAACGCGAGTGTTGCCAACTTAAATTCAAATCGCTCCTCCTAGTTTTTAAATAAGGTATAATGGCAATTCGATCGGCCATCAACGAATCAACTGGCCAAACGCCTGCGAAGGTCCTGTTCGGTAAAGAAATGAGGCTACCATGTGACTTGGTGTTTGGTTGTAAACCTGGTGAAGAAATGGCACGTGAACAATATGTCACCGACCTTCAGAATCAAATGAAGAATATACACAACCTGGTGCGTGCAAAACTACAATTATCTAGTGATCGGATGAAGAGGTACTATGACACACGGACAATGGAAAAGAGTTACCAAGTGGGAGATTTAGTCTGGCTCTATAACCCCCGACGGCGTCGAGGTATTTGTCCCAAATTACAGAAGAACTGGGAAGGTCCTTACACCATCAAGATGTCATTTATCGGATCGTGAAAATTCCCAGAGGGAAACCCGTCGTGGTCCATCATGATCGTTTGGCGCCTTACCAGGGAAACCACAGTGGAGATGCGCAGCAACTCCAAGAAGATGGTTTGGCTGACTCAGGGAGTGTGCATGATTCCGATGTAGGAAATAACATTCCAGGAGGAATGAATCTAAGGAGGGGGCAGTGTAACGGGATAACCGTAAAGGAAGGGACCTTAATTTGAAAGATTGTTATTGATTCTAAAAATCAACTGACCATTTTAAATAATGTTTCTAGAAAATTCTAGAAACTTCTAAACACACTGACTAGATTAAATAATGTTTCTAGAAAATTCTAGAAAGATCTAAACACACTAACTAGATTAAATAAAGTTGTATATAAGGGGATGCATGGGCAGTTAACGTCAGTTCAAGTTCAAATGTTCACAAGAGTTCATTGTATTGTCAAGTAGTTAGACGTTATCCAGCAGAGTTCAGTGTATCTTAACAATTTTGTAAATAAATTGTGTAAAAGTCCCCATAAGTGTTTCAATACTAAAACGCCACCGTTTGTGCAGCCTCAAGTATTTCTAGGGTTGTACAATTTACTTCATTGTCGGACATATTGCAATACCTTTAATTATTACAGAAATAAATTTCACGTCAACGATAACTGTCAAGTTTTTCATTGATTACTAGACAGGAAGATTTGTCTGGAATAAATGTTTCTCATAATTGATTATTTTATTTATTAATTTCATCATATTATTTTTTAAACGGCCTCGATGAACAATCTTTTTCTCTTGGGAAAAATAAAGTACTTTTCACCTCGGTATGTAATATACTATTATTACATTTTTCTAGTTGAGGTTTTGATGTATCTAATATTCCTTGTAGTTCTGATTTTTTCCTATATTTGAAAAATTCAAATTATTTTCAGATTTGACAAATTTTGGTTATAACTATGAATGAGAGGTTCTGTTACCTGTGTATAATTTAAAGCAATCAATACCGAACAATCTTATTAAACCATGTAGGTGTAAAAGAATGTGTAAATTAGAAGGGAAGTTACTGTAAAAAATTCTGTTGTTTGTATTCCATTATGTGGTTGTGATTTTAAACTATGGACAAATACATTATCATCATATGCTGTTGATTATTAATAAATATTGAAAGCAATTACCGGTTTTATGTATTTCATTTAACCAAGCTATAATATAAACAAAATTGATATAGGTATATTTTAAGACAGGAAAAACTTTAAAAGTTATGACTACAGCACATAGAAGTAAGTAGGTATGGGTGCGAGGACAGGCATACTTCAAAAATAATTCACGAAGAAGGTGTGCCCAGTTGCGGATCATCTTTCTGGATTGGTGTTTGCCGATCCCTATTGTTAAAAGCTACCTTAAATGACCTTTATGCACGACCGGGCGGTAAAGTACAGATTATTAGATACATTTAGCGGGCGTAAAGTGCCACTTTAGCGCCCGTGGACTACTTTACCGCCCGCCGGTCGATAAAGTGTAAATGGCGGGCGGAAATAGTTATTTATGCAAGTAGTGCGTAAAGTGACCTTTTTTGACGAATGTGAATGCGACAATCACATGAGTCAAAAAAAGGAACATTTACGCACGAGTTGCATACAATATTTTTTCTACAACCGAATTTCTTTACAAGAAATACAAGTATAGGCCTGATTTTTTTTTACGCTTTACTGAAAAAAAAATGTTATATTTAAAACATATTTTAGATAACAAAATATTTATTTTCTAAATTAATCTCACCTTATAATACCGGTACGTAGAAACGCGAAATGCTTGAATTATAAATTAATTGAAATGTCAATCAGTCATTTAAATAAAAATACTTACCCTTATTCATGAACTGATATTTCTGTCATATTAAAAATCAAATTAAAAATTACTGAATACAATATCTAGTTTTGTATGTATTAAACTGCAATAATTTAACAATTAAATATATTTACACAATTAAATAATAAAAAAAAAAGTTTCCTTACCCGGAATTGAACCCGAGTCATCTGGGTAGAAGCTATATACCTTACAATCTCGGCCACTAACACATATAAAAGTATTTGCATAATCTTATACAAAACAGTGCTTATTTATGAACCTTAAACCGTGCGTAAAGGTAATACTTTACGCACGGTTGTAGAAGAAGTAATTTTTTTGTCTTAAATATTGAAATACTTGCAATCATCTAAACTGACAATGAGTCTAAATAAAAATGGCCACCACCTATTTTGACTTTGTTGTTAGGGTAACGACAACATAGGTATATAGTTGTTTTAAAATATTATTGTTTTAAAATATTACCTCTAGCCTCTGTGCATATTACTTTCAATCAAATTATTTATTTTAAATAACGAATGAATACAAATTATTAGGTGAATGGTTATACAGGGTATGTTAATAATATCGAGGTTCGAGGTATAAAATTCATGCACGTTGAAATGGCATTTTGGCATTTATATTAAATTGTTCACAAAAAATAAAAATAAAAAATATCCTTTATAAGTTTTATTATTAAAACAATCGTTGACATTGACAGTTGACATTTGACAGCTGACAGATAATATTTTACATGTGACAGTAGAGATTTGACATTTCAAATTTGGCATTTGACAGTTGAAACTTGACATTTGACGTTTGATATTTGACAGTTGACATCTGACAGTTGACATTTGATAGTTGACATTTGATAGTTGACATTTGATAGTTGCCATTTGACAGTTGGCATTTGACAGTTGACATTTGACAGTTGACAGTTGACAGTTGACAGTTGACAGTTGACATTTGACAGTTGACAGTTGACATTTGACAGTTGATATTTGACAGTAGACTTTTATCAATTGACAGTTGACTTTTTTCAATTGACAGTGCAATTTTTTTTATGAATAATTATTAAATCGGTCGTGCATAAAAGTTTGTATGTATTTCGGGCGTAAACAGCGTTTATGGACCTTACGTGTTAATAGCCCTCGCCTGCGGCTCGGGCTCTTATTTACACGTTGCGGTCCATAAACGCCTGTTTTACGCCCTTGATACATAAATAACTATTTGTTGCATATTAAAGCTAAGATTATTTCTGTAGAAATATAACCATTTAGCTTAACGAATTTTCCAAACTTACTCTGTTTCTCTAGTCAATAAATCAGTTGCAACGAGATTAGTTTATAATTTGTGCATTTTGTACTTGGTCTATTTCCTTTAAGCAGAGATTCCGAATTTTACACTTCAAATTGAAATTCGAAACACCATCTTTGAGCTAGCGTGGGAATTATATCGTATTTTTTAAACAATATAGTTTTGTAGTCATTAAGGTTAAAAATAAGTGTTAATACCTGTAAGAAGGTCTCTATACTAGTGTCGAAAAGAACTTGATATTTAGAGCCAATTCTAGGAATACCAAAAAGGTACGGAAGTAGATAAAATCCATACAAGTATCACTGGAAACATAGGGCAAAATGTATATTAAACAGAGTTATGCTAAAAAGTCTAAAGCACATTGTAGAACAAGCAGGAATAAGCTAAACGTCATATCAGGATTTGTTACGGATCACGAACCTGTAAAGCGACACCTGCAAACCAAGGTGCTTTTTAATGGAGACCAAACCTGCAAATTATGCTGCAGGACACCTAAAAGAATCAAACACATACTCTGTCCTTGTGAAGCACTGGATTTGAGAAGACTAAGCAACCATATGGCCTCCATCCTCTAGATCTATACAAATTAGTACAGGCTCCTAAGATCCTGGAATTAGTGCCATGAACCAATGGAAAAAAATACTTCAGCCTAACGAAGGACAGCTTCCACAAAAAAAAATACTGATTATTGAGATTACATATTATGAATAAAACCTAATTTCGAGAGGATAACAATTGGTAACAATTTTTCAGTAAGAAAACGTTAAAACAGCAAAATGTCCAAATCCTACTACAGGCAGGTATACGCGCAGATAAATGTACTTACGCGTACAGATAAGAAATTATTATTTAAATTTTTGTCACTATGCCAACTTACAGATATGGTTTTGTCCTAACGGACCTATTCAATACTAGGTTCGAAATTTTTAAATGCAGTAATTCTCACTTAGGTAATATTAACCTCTTATTCAATAAACATCATCATAACTAAGCAACGGCGTCAAGGAACTTTCTTTTTGTTTGAACTGGAAATACAAAAAAATATATAAAAGCTTAAATAATTCCTAATGCGTGTCCATATTTGCAACATCACTAAATTTTCTTGACGAACACGTCAATCTACATTAAAAAACTCAGGGTATTCGCCTGAGGAGTATCCTTTGTCACGAAACTAAAAACGAGAATCCTTTATCTCAGAACTGAAAACAAAAATCCTTTATTCCGTACCGGAAAACGAGAATTCTTTGAAAACCGAATATGATCGGAAAACCACGCGAATCGCGAACGTGAAACCACGCAAAAGTATCCACGTTTAATTTAGCTTCAGTTCAAAGTGAGTGTCAGGAACTTTAGCTATAATGTATAACTTTAAATAATGCGTTAACCAGATATTTCATTTCATTTAAACCCCAGGTGGCTAAAAACAACTGATTACGAGAGTGCATGAATCAATTAGGTACAAATAAACTATTTAAACGTATCTCTAATTAATTGTTCCAAATGCAAACTAACGAAAAAAAAATAATTTAAGGAATATATTTGATAAGTATGCCAAACTCATTTCATCCCTTTGCTTTTCTAATATGGATAACCAAGCTACACTTAAACCCTTTTAATATCGTTAATTTCAAAGGTATCACTACCGTCTTCGCAATTAAATTTCATCCAGTCATTTACTAAATTTTGTAGTTACAAATTTATCGGTAAAACACTGTCGTAACTTTCGTCTGTAATATCCTGATTGTGATTATCGATGTGGTTCAGCGATAATATGGCACACTTCTCTGGAAAATACACGACCAGACTTTAAATTAAATTGGAAGTTTTAGTGTTGGACATTAATTTTAGTATTTATTAGAGTACAAGAGAACGATATATTTTTTTTAAATTGCTTTACGTTAGAGTAATTATATAACCAAAATACGTATTTACTAACATGTATGAAATACGATATTTTAAAGTTTTTTTGGCGCGCCTGATACATGCACAAGCATATTTTCTATAGGGGAAAACCGTTTTTTTTTTTAAATACGTGAGAAATATTTTTAAGAGATTTATATAATTACAATATTATACCGATGTATATGTGAATATACTAAATACATACACTTTTTATACATTAAACATTACTATAATACTATGCAAATGTTTATTTTATCGGTATAAATTGCAGAAAAACCAGGAAATAGAACTAACGCTTTCTAGTGCGATTCAAAATTTACCGCACTTTGGTCACTGCTTTTCGCGCTATCTTGAATAGTTTGTCAACATAAGTTTGAAGTCGTAAGTATGTGCTCTTAGAAAATATTAAAGGAAAAAGTTTTTACGGAGTTATGATGTAATATTCCACGTGTGAAGTTAAGTCAATTTTGTATTTGTTGTATTAGAGTTTACAAGGAGATTGGTTGAATCATTATTGGGGCCTTTTTTAGGATATTTGATTCTTTTGTTTCTTATTCTGCGCTTGGGTTAAAACCGTAAGGGTTAATACAAGGCTGTTACTGTTTTTATACAACTAGCAGATAATATCATTTTTGAACAACTGTCATTAAAAGTGACCATTTTAATGATAGCAAACAATGTTAAAGTTGGTTGTTTACATGGCAGCGTGTTAAAAGTACTTTTAACACGCTCCAGTTTACTTTTAACCCGGTTTAGTTTACTTTTAACAAGGTTTAGTTTATTGCCATTGCAAATTCGCCCATTTCATTATCAAAATAGGGCAGTTGTACAAAAAACATTGTATGGTATTTGTGTTAAAAGTGATTTTATTTTGTTCGTGAAATTGTTCAATTCGCTCCGCTCATTTCACAAACTTTTTCACTCACAAAATAAAACGTCACTTTTAACACTCATATCGTAATAGTTATTTATGATATGAGTGTTAAAAGTGAGGTTTTATTTTGTGAGTGAAAACGTTTGTGAAATGAGCGGAGCATATTAAACAATTTCACGAACAAAATAAAATCACTTTTAACACAAATACCATACAATGTTTTTTGTACAACTTCCCTATTTTGATAATGAAACGAGCGAATTTTCAATGACAATGAACCAAACCGTGTTAAAAGTAAACTAAACCGTGTTAAAAGTAAACTTGTTTACATGGCAACGTGTTAAAAGTATTTTTAACACGCTGCTATGTAAACAATCGTTTTTAACATTGTTTGCTATCATTAAAAGTGTCACTTTTAATGACAGTTGTACAAAAATAACTATTAAATGTTATTTTAACCGTCTTCCAATAGGAGATTCTCAATTCGTCTGTATTTTTAAAGTGTGTTAACTCATAACTTTGTGCACCGATTTTAATGATTCCTTTTGCATTCAAAAGCTGGTACTTGGCAGGAGGTCCTATTTGAGCGAGATTGGAACATAAAGTCGGTTTTAGTTTAGTTAAAACTCTAATTATGTATTATACATTGTTACAGTTCACAACAAAATGTCGCAAAATATTAAGCGACTATCCTGGAGTGACTAATGTATGACAAAGCCATTTTAGATAATAAATGTGTATATCGTTTAGCTTCTAAAAAATTTTCAGTGCCACAATCAACCCTAGAAGAGTGATAAAAGAAATACCTATTAAATAAACAAACATAACGAAGATGCTTAAAAAAACGATTTTAAACAGTTTTACACTTGCTTAAGAAAAAATAATGCGTCAGCAGACAAAGGATCTTAAAGCTGAGTTATTTAGACTAACGTATTGGAATTTTCGTCATCTTGCTTTTTAGATGACAGAAAAAAAATGGTAGGTATAAATAACAATTCCAACAAAGACCCCAAGTTAGCCAGAATGCATTGGCTTTACAGATTTTTACATCGTCATCCATAGTTATCGTTACGCCTTCCAGAGCGTTCTTCAGTTGCTCTTGCAATGGGACTTAACTGAGCAAATGTCCCGAAATCTTTCTCTCTATTAATAGCTTTGCAAGAAAAATACAAAAATCTAAATTTATTGCTTTGAAAGGTAAACGTAAGTAGGTCTTACATTCAGAAAGGCAGCCATTGAGAAATGGAGGCTATAGAAGGCCCAGGAGTGGTGGAAAAAATCACCGATCAAGCGACAAGCCAAAGTCTTTATAAAGGGACACTCGGCGAAGATTACAGCGAAGCTGCTATCACAAAGGCAACACGATGTCAGAATTATTGTCAGTCTCTTGACAGGACATTGTAGGCTCAGAAAACACATGAGTCAGCTGAACTTAGCAGATGAAAACATGTGTCGATACTGCCAAGAGGAGGAGAAAACCGCATTTCATGTCCTATGCCTTGGAAGGACGCGGTATCTAGTACTGGGAGAGGAGAAACCAGCTGCTCCAAGTTATGCGGAGTGGCCACTGTCAAGGCTATTAAGTCTCATTAAGAGGGCAGGGCTGGACAAGGTGCTTTAATCTTGATTACTAACTTAAGTAGAAATTAATATCTATAGAAATATTTATTTACATTCCAATATAAATTGCTAAAGCAGCATAAATAATAATCCATTTAAGGATCAAGCTTGATTACAATAATAATACATTTTAAAAAAAGAGGACTCCTGCCGCGCGTATATATCCATGTGATTTAAAACTGCTATATCTCAGCAAACAAATAACTTAGATATATTTAACAAAGCTTAAAATGTTCGTCTTTAATCGTACAATACATTAGAAAAAACATTTTGACACATTTTAAACCTGACCTAATGAAAAGCTGCCATAAACAAATTACTTAGCGATTGTTTATGTAAAAATTTGGTGTTCAAGTAGGTAAAATTTTGTTAAAAACAATGCAAGAGACATTTATATTATTTCAATTTAAAGCTAATAATGTGGCCTTCAAAATGAGAGGTCGTGAAATATGATAGCTTTATTAGAACCCGAGTTATGATTAAAAATCTGTGATCAAAAACATTAAGAGTGATATTTTGCAATATTTTCTAACTACATTTGCAATATCTCGGGTTCTAACAAACGGAGTTTAATTTTTTAAAGTTTATTTTTTTGGTACTTAAAAAAAATGTCGTATCTCTCTTAGTTTTCTAGTTATAATTTTTTAAACAATTAACCCGACCATTTTTCGGAAAAAGAGGTTTCCGATTCGGATAAAGCGAAAAAAAAAGGTAAGCAACAGGAAGAGAATGGGCCACGGAAATCTAGCTGCCGTAGTGTAGAGGTACTTTTTATAATGACGAGGACGAGACGTGTTTGTTCAGTAGTGTTCGACATTTCATTATGGAAAGAATTAGACTGCCACAGCGTCTACAAATTATTCAGCTTTATTACGAACATGGGCGTTCTACGAGGAATGTGTTTCTTGCACTTATTATGGTCCACATAATCGGTCTACCGAACGCACAATTCGCTATACCATCAATAAGTTTAAAACCCAGTTTTCACTATTCGTTAATATGCGACCAAATAGACCACATTCAACACCTACTGAAAATATAGCGACTGTAGGGGAAAGTGTACGCGAAGAAAATGAAGCATCAATTTGTTGCCGTTCTCAACAGCTTGGCTTGTCGTACGCTACAACTTGGCGTATTTTACATAAGGATCTTGGTTTACGTTTACAAGCATACAAAATTCAACTAGTGCAAAATCTGAAGCCGACCGATCTTCCGAGTCGTCACCGTTTCAGTCGATGGGCTCTTCATAAGCTTGCAAAAGATCCACTATTTCGAAAAAGATTTTGTTTTCCCATGAGGCCAATTTCTGGTTTAATGGGTACGTAAATAAACAAAACGCCCGTATTTGGGGTGATCAGCAACTTGAAAGGATGCAAGAGCTGCCATCACATCCAGAAAAAACCACTGTTTGGTGTGGTTTATGGGCCGGTGGAATCATCAGTCCATATTTCTTTAAAACAGAAGCTGGCCAGAATGTTATTGTAAATGGAGACCGTTATCGGGCATGATAACGGAATATTTAATAGCTAAAATTGAAGCTCGTGGTCTCGACGACATTTGGTTCAAACAAGATGGCGCCAATTGCCATACAGCTTGTGAGAGCATCACTTTAATGCGAGAACGATTAGGTGAACAATTTTTTCACGCTTCGGACCAGTGAATTGGCCGCCTAGATCCTGTGACATCACACCTCTAGAATTTTTCCTTTGGGGCTACGTAAAGTCGAAAATCTACATGGACAAACGATTACGATTGAGGCATTGGAAGCCAATATTACTCAAATCAATGGTGCAATACCAATCGAAATGATCGAACGTGTCATTGAGAATTGGAACTTCAGAATGGACCATCTTAACCACAGGAACGGTCAACATTTAAACGAATTTACATCTTTAAAAAGTAATTGTAAAGAATGGTTCTTTTGTATAAAAATAAAGATTTTCAAATAAAATTGATTTTTTTCATTGTTTAAAACTGATTAAAAAAGTACCTCTAAATAAATCACCCATTATATACCTATCTCGCCTGGAATGGGTCTAAAATAATCCTAAAGAAATCAAGGTTTTTATTTCCAGTTTTTAATTTATCATTGACTTTTTATATTTCGTCATTAGCAAAAAACAGCTTATTACATTATTATTATTTTCTTGTAAAAGTACGCTTTTTTCGGATTTTTTTAATAGCTTACTGCCAATATTTGTTACTTGGGAAAATTTTTCACTTAAACTAAATTAAATACTTTTAAATATTATTTTTGTTTCAATCGCAAGTTTTCGATTGTGAACTTTTTTTACAAACCGTATACAGTGCAGTGTATACTCGGCTACTATAAACAATTTTGTTATGTTAAGGATTATTTAAATTGTAATAAAATCATATTTTAAAAACAAGTAGACATAACTTATTCATTTTTTGGTTTATCTACCTGTAAATTGAAAAAGTTTTCAAAATAACTTTATATGAAGTAAAGTGCCTATCACTCAAGTTTTATACCTACATCTAACAATAAACCTTAATACGGTAGAAAGTATATTTTTCTGAACACCCAAAGAAATATTTGCCATTTGTGTGTAAATGTAGGTAATGCATTCAGAATAGAAAAAGGATTTGAACCACATACATTAAAAAGCTTTTCCGTCTGAAACGAAATACTTGCGGTCGCCTCTCTAAACTTTCACGCCTCCTTAAACTCAAACTGACGCGAGTAAAATGTTTAATGGAAGAACTTTTAATGGAAGTGGACAATGGTCAATCAATAATTTAAAAATATAATGTTTTCGTATTGTAGTTCAATATTTTTAACTTCCATCGTTTTTTGACCACACCAAAAGTATTAATCAAAATTAAATAAAGATAAAATCTTAATTAATTATCCCAACAGTACACAAAACTGTGAAAACTTTTTAAGCTTTAACCCAATAAATCATACTGTTAACAAGTGTTTCTGTGGTTAATTCAATTACCTTACAATCTTAATAAAGGCACTCTAATTTTTATCTCGAAGAGAACTGACGCTGGTGATTAAGAAATTAATTTAATTTTGATATTTCCCTTAACGTAAATTTCAAACTTTTAGCTGAAAAAAAAACATTGGAGTTTTTAATTTTAAAGAAATTCTAAAGTATAAAATGTATTTTAAAACATAGTCACAAAAGAAAACTTTAATATTAGTTCACTATTTAACAGAAAGTTATCTTAGGTAACTTTTCTTCTTCCATTTACTATATACCTGATTTCCCACTTTTCTCTTCATGTCCAACAGAATATCTACTTCATCCTCACCAAGCACCTTCCATACTTCTGCTGATATCTCATACGCTCCCACTGCCTTTCCATTCTTCATCTTCTTCAATTCACTCATACTTCCTCCCTAGTTAAGTTTCTCACCATTTCAAGATTTGCAAAACCGTCTTTCATTTTCCTTTTTCAGCAGATTCTCATCGTATTCCTCCCATCTTTCTTTTATACTCTAATAAGTTTTTAAAACTTTACCTTCTGTGTTCTTAAGTTTTCAGATAACAGTTTCGCCATTCGAAGCTATCTTTTTCTTTAGCTATCATGAATATTCCTTCTTTATTACTCTTAAAGTTATCAAAGACCTTTTTCATTGCATATACCAATCTTTCTTGAATCGGATGCCTATGCAGACATACTCTTTAATGTAGTGAAGTGGCGAATCCCAATACCATTTAAAGTTTGTTTTGGAAAAAGAATAATTGGAATTAATCACAAGTGATTGTAAGTGACCATGATTCATTAAAATTGACTGTGATCACAAGTGGTTATATATGTGTCCAACAATCATTTAATACATAAGTATCGAGTTTTATTAGTTTTATGACTTTTCTTATTGTTTCTTTGTTCACAATATATATTAAAAAGGTATTGTCTTAGTTGATCCTTCTGCTCCATAGATAACATTAAAAGAAGTTCTGCTTTTATCGGAATTCCCCTATCTCTACACTTATTTTTTCAGACAACGATTTTTCTTGTACACTAAATAAGTTTTATCCAATCAAACAATAAAAATTATTGGTGCAATTTGGGAACAGATATTTATTTGGAATTAATGAATAAATAAGCATTGGGATTCATCAGAGAGTGAAAGTAATCAGGAAGAATATGACGTAGCAAAGAAGAGAACAAAGAGAGCAGTGGCAGAATCAAAATCATAGGCAATGGAAAAGGTCTTTGATAACTTTAAGAGTAATAAAGAAGAAAGTGAATATTCATGACAGCTAAAGAAAAAGATAGCTTCAAATGGCGAAACTGTTATCTGAAAACTTAAGAACACAGAAGGTAAAGTTTTAAAAACTTATTAGAGTATAAATGAAAGATGGAAGGAATACGATGAGAATCTGCTGAAGAAGGAAAATGAAAGACGGTTTTGCAAATCTTAAAATGGTGAGAGACATGACTAGGGAGGAAGTGAGAGTGAATTGAAGAAGATGAAGAATGGAAGGGCAGTGGGAGCGTATGAGATATCAGCAGAAGTATGGAAGGTGCTTGGTGAGGATGAAGTAGATATTCTGTTGGACATGAAGGGAAAAGTGGGAAATCAAGAAAAAAAAACGAGTGAGTGGAGAAAAATTGTGCAAGAATGTGGTAACTATAAAGGCATTAAACGGATGTCGCATAATTTAAAAATTGGGAGAGAATAGTAGAGAAGAGGTTGAGAGAAGAGATTAGGTATTTTAAGTTGGAAGAAAAACCATTTCTACAGAAAATACAGACTTCCACTTTAAACATAAGAGAAAATTAATTCTTTAAATGACAACTTTAAGTTTTTTTAATTAACAATTAAGTTTTTATTATTCTGCTTTTATAAAATTTTGTAATAAATCTTTTAAAACGGGTGTTTTAGAATAATTTGTGGAGTTTCTACTTTGGCGCCCTTAATTACATGTTTGGGGGAGACTGGCAAAACTCTTTAAAGGTAATCAACGACTTAGTTCAGATAGCAAGGGATATAACGCCTTTTGGGACGTTTTAACGTTACAATACATAATAGGAAAGACAGTATACAGAATGTAAGAAGAAAAATCTGTTTAACCCTAAACCCGTTAAACAAACACTTTAAGCAGAATTAAGCAAAGTTAAATGTATACAAACATCAGTATAGATGTGTTTAAAATGCATTGGTTTTATATGAAAAATATTGATAAACAGAAAACTATTATAGAAACTACACCTATGCGATCTGAATTTTTAACTTCTATTAGAAAGTATCGTAAACAGAACAGAAATAGAATATTCACGACATGAATACAAAAGGTTTGATTGCTGAGTCGCAAAAGTATTTTACTAAGATACCGCTAAATAAAACAATTTTAAATGTTGGCTTTATAGATGTTGCATACCAAGTTGCTTATTATTATCGGTACAAAATAAGAAAAAAATCGTCGCTTGAGTAACATTAAGATACGAACTCAAAATTATTTGAAAACTGGCTCAAACAAAAATTACTTTAAAATATACCAGCAATAGTGGCTATGAATAATGCTTCGCACCACAGACAAGTAAAAAACCGAGATTCAGAATTACTTATTGGACAAATTTTGAAAATCATACAAGAAAGGTTAGCTACTTTTATTAGCGCGAAAGTTTAATATTCAGAAGACTTATGGTTGTGATAACTTAGATTAAAAACAAGTTATACTACGATTTCTTCTATATCATGGCACTTTTAATGCAACTGAATCTCTTTGATACAACCTTAAATCAAGAATACGCTATGAAAATACACCAATGTACCTATCAATGGTTTTTGGGCTGTTAGGCCGGCGTCGATTGTCTTGCTGACTTGACGTTTCGCCAACACGACCGGTTGGCATCTTCAGAAGTTGCTGCCTGGTTGACAGTCTGCGAACTACTTTAAATACACCAAATTTAACAAGTAAAATAATAAGCTTAATTAGTAAAAAAACTGCACATATCCCTAAAAAAACTTGACAAAATGCCAAATTTTAAACAATCGTTTTACTATCACTTTAGGTCCAATAATAATTAATTGTAATTATAGTCATTTCCAATCTGAAATCGAACGTTTTGATGCTTTAATTGCTTTACATTTATGTTGTAGTTAATAGTTATTTATGCAACTAGTGCGTAAAGTGACCTTTATTGACGAATGTGAATGTTGTCGCATGAGCCGCAGGCGAATGCGACAATCACATGAGTCAAAAAAGGAACATTTACGCACGAGTTGCATACAATATTTTTTCTACAACCGAATTTCTTTACAAGAAATACAAGTATAGGACTGATTTTTTTTACGCACTACTGCAAAAAAAATATTATATTTAAAACATATTTTAGATAACAAAATATTTATTTTCTAAATTAATCTTACCTATAATACCGGTACATAGAAACGCGAAATGCTTGAATTATAAATTAATTGAAATGTCAATCAGTCAGACCCTACGTATATTTAAATAAAAATACTTAGGTACCCTTATTCATGAACTGATATTTCTGTCATATTAAAAATCAAATTAAAAATTACTGAATATAATATCTAGTTTTGTATGTATTAAACTGCAATAATTTAACAATTAAATATATTTACACAAATTTACACAATTAAATAATAAAAAAAAAGTTTCCTTACCCGGAATTGAACCCGAGTCAGCTGGGTAGAAGCCAGACACCTTACGTTCTCGGCCAATAACACACTTAAAAATCTTTGCATAATCTTATAAAAGACGGTGCTTATTTTACTTTTTTTTACTAGTTAAAAAAAAAAACTTTTTTTTTCACTAGTGAAAAAAAGTTAAACTTTACGAACCTTAAACCGTGCGTAAAGATAATACTTTACGCACGGTTGTAGAAAAAGCTTTTTTTATATAGGTATACTCATTGACTTCTGCTATTACTTTTCATATCTAAAAATAATAAACTACTTATTTATTTGTATTTAAATTGGTCTTACCAAAATGTCTTAAATTAATTTTTGGTTTACTTTGTTTACTTTCCAAGTATATTATATATTTTCATTTTATTTTAAATTCTTATAATTCACATCAAAATTATAAAGATTTAAATTTGTTATAATATAAATCAATCAAATTAAATGGGAGACAACACATGGTGCTCTTTTAAGAGACAGTTATGAGCATAGAAATGATAGAATCAAAATATTTTAAGAAAGAGATAAGGTCTTGCCAAATAGCTGAGTAACAATGGAAGTTGGCAACGAACCTTTTAGACGCTTTAATAAACGGTAATATTTATACTGGAAGTGCCTTGTGCATATGAGAAGCTATGTTATCAAATTTCTCAAATGTTTCTGCTGCATAGAAAATTTAGGATACTGCAGATGTTTGTAAATAAAACGCCGGTTAAAACATTCATTTTAAATAAAAGATAGTGTAAACAAGTCAATAAAAATAAAATATAAATTTCACGGTTGAATTACGTAAACGTATAAAAGTTATTTATGAAAAAAATTTCAATGTATAATACTCATGATACAAATATACAAAATATGATCTAAGCTATACCGATTTTGGTCCGACTCGTTTTAGAAATAGGGAACTAATATAACATTAATTTGTAAAGATCGACTACCTTAATAGTAAGTACCCTTCTGCTGAAATAATTGTGCTTGGGCACTGTAATGTTCACCACAAAAAGTGGCTTAAGTACAACAAAACGGGCACAGAAGGCAGGCTAACAGAAGAGTTTGCAATCAGCCATGGGCTGTCCCAACTAATCGACAAGCCCACTTTCTTTCCCAGAGCTGCCAACCACAGTTCTAATACTCTGGATCTTTTTCTGACCACTCACTCTGAGCAATATAATGTAAATGTTCTGTCTCCCCTAGGTAATTCTGATCATGCTGTAGTAGAAGTCAAATGTTTAATCGAACCTCACCCATTCGAGGCACCAACCAAGATAACTTTTTGGAACTTTAAAAAATCAGATTGGGAAGGCCTTCGAGACTTATTTGCAACTTTTCCCTGGAACCCAGTCTACTTTATCAACGAAGATCCATCGACAGTTTGCAACAGTATAATTGAAATCATTCCGTGTGCCATGGAAGCTTACCTTCCTCACTTTACCAAAAGCTTGAAAGCCAAGCAGAAGCCATGGTTTAATAAAGATTGCGATGTAGCTCGGAAAGTTAAGATCAACTCCCACAAATTATTTCTTCAAAATCCATCAAAAGAAACAAAACAAGATGATATAAACGCTAGAAACAGATACAACACCACTATTTCCAATTTCAAAAGTCTCTTTGACGCTCGAATGAGAGAGAAAGTAATGTAAAACCCTAATGGAAGCCGGTCCTTTTGGACTCTCACTAAACATACCAATAACAATTTTACAAATAGTTCGTTCCCTCCACTCACAGCAGATGACGGCTCAGTAGTTACGACCCCCACAGAAAAGGCAGAACTCTTTGCCAAAATATTCTTTTCGAACTCGAAACTTAACTCACCGAACAACATAGAACTACCTTCTATTCCACGGCTCCTCACACAATAAAAGATATCATATTTAGAGTTAAGCGTGTGCAGAGAGTCCTTGCTACTCTAAATACCAACAAAGCAAGCGGCCTTGATGAAATACCTGCTTTACTCTTAAAAGCTTGTGCTCCTAAACTAGCGCCAGTTTTCACTAAGCTATTTCAACGATCATATGATACTGGCATTTTTCCAGAATCCTGAAAAATTGCTCGAGTACAACCAGTCCCCAAGAAAGGTTGTAAAACCTGCCTTCTAACTACAGACCCATAGCTCTTCTATCTGTTATACTATGGAGAAATACGTCAATCACGAGATCCTGAGCTACCTTGAGACACACAACCTTTTAACCTGCAACATATTGCATCCATAGCAACTGCAGCAGGAAAGAAGTTAGGCTTTCTGTTTAGAGCACAGAAATAGTTCTCTCCATCCAACCTAGCTACTCTTTACAAAGCCCAAATACGGCCTTATCTTGAATACTGCTCGCATGTATGGGGATCGGCGGCTCCGTCAAGGCTGAGAGTTCTTGATGCAATAGAGAGAAGAGCAGTTCTACTAATAAACGACACCAGTATCACCAAAAACCTAGCCCCATTGTCCCACCGAAGAGCAGTATCTGATCTTTCCTTGTTCTACCGATACTTAAACGGATTTTGCTCAGAAGAACTCCGCTCTATAATGCCTCCACTTGCCAGACAAGCCACTGCAACGCGACGAGCCAACTCCATGCACCCTTATACTGTTCAGTGCCAGACATCGAGAAAGGATCGATTCGATCGGTCCTTCATCCCCAGGGTTTCCAGATTCCCTTCCCACGTCTTCTCCACTCGTCCTAACTTGCAGTCCTTTAAATCCGAATTTAATAAATTGTCTCTTCTGCCCCAATGGATGTTCTCGGTACATTTGTATTTAGGTCTACACCTACGAGGACATCTTTAAATAAAAAAAAGCAGTAACTTCGAATCTGTTACCAGAGCAAACAAAGGCTGCATACTAACGTGCTTTAACTTAAACGTGCTGCAATGAAAAAACAATAAACAAAGGACAATATTCTGAAAACGTATTTATTGCCAATTTTTCTGAAAAGGCAGAATCATTGAAATCTTCATTACTCTGATCGATTTACTCAACATTAAAAGCCAAATCGTCTACGAGGAACGATATTAATATAAGTCAATTCAATAAATTAATTGCGTTTTTTAAAAACACGGGATCGAATATAAAGATAAGAATTCCAAAACCTTTTCAGAAAGCGAAATAACAAAGTTTTTAATAAAATTTGCTACGAAGCTCGGATATTTAAAAATGTAATATAAATGCATAGTTGCTTTATAACAGGTTGTTTGAATAATGGGAATTGCGGATGCCTGTAGACAAGACAAACTATAAAAATATAGTAAAAATTTATACTATCATAAATAATACCCAAAACAATTCTATTGATTATTTTTTATCGTTATACAAGACCTACCAAATATTTTTAAAATACAATCACGGAAAGTATTGCGATCAAGTATTGGAGATGAATTCTACTGCTATGATTCCGAGCGGAATTGCTAGGTATATTAACCAACCAGACAGCACATTATACACAGGACACTGCTTCCCATGAATGTCGGCCACTTATAACTAGTTTATAGTGGAAGTGACCGTATACAATTAAAGCGACACACACCTTGGAAAAAATCTACAGTCGGGGAAAGTTATATTGATGATAATATTAATAACAAAATTGAAACAGTGATGAAAATTTTACCGGAGTCATCGAATGCAGATCCAGATGTACACAAGCTAATTAAAGAAATCAAGAATTAAATTTTTGTTAATATGGTCACAACACGCCTTTGGTATCGGCTATTATTAAAGATTGCAATGATTGCACTTTTTACTTCAATATTACCTTCGTTTGGTGTGTTATTAGTTTTTCTGTAATAAATTTCATAATCGAAAACTGTTTTATTATATAAAGTGATTGTAGAAAAAATGTTGTATGTATTACGAGCAAAAAGTGTCATTATTGCTCTTATTACATAATTATTGAATCCGGTGAACTCTCAAATGCGGGCGTATTTTCCTCTTACGGTGGATGTGGGGTACTTAACGTGATGAGGGCTACCTTTTTTTTGCTCACCAGATGGCGCCATTGGCGTTGTAGGTCCGTCCGTAGAATAAATTTGTAGCTCACACTTATCCGTCGTCACGTTTACAAATAAATATTAATTCATTGATATTTAGAGGAAAATGCCGCAGTGTTCCTCAATACGGTTCTTTCAGTTCCGCTTAACTTTGCTCCTCTTTTTCGTAGTTCTACTTTTAAAGCAGTGACATTCATTTTACCGTAACTCGTATTTTCCATAATTAAAACAATGTTTTAAATTAAATATTATTATACCTCGTAATAACTCCAAAGGTAATTAAAAAGAAAAATAATACCGTGCATCACACCCCTAAACAGTGACGCGGGGCCCTCCAGCTACACTAGCGCCTCTAGCAGCGAATTCACACGCGGTAGCCCTAATTTTGTCGCTATGTTTACGTCAACTTCGTCAGCTAAAACATGCCATAATAATAATGAATTACCGTTACCATTTAATAGGCATATCTAGAGTACGTAATTAGAAGGATCTAATATTTTTTTATTGATTTTGATTACAATTATGTAAAATTAAAGAAACTTCTGAATTTTTATTAACTTTGTAAGCATCGTTTATTCGGTGTACAATTACTATACCTGTATAGCAGTTTTGAAGGTAGAGGAGCAATTTTACCAAGAGTTGATTCCGATATGTTTGTTCTTTGTTTTGTAAATCAGGCTCCCACTAACAGCGAAATAAAGAGAATGCTAGTGTAGATTTTTCGCGTGGCTTTTTAGTTCGAATGATCCCAGATATGAGCGTTTCTGGCAGCGACGAAGGGATCTCGACCTACGCTTTGAATTTTGTTCGTGTAATTGAACAGATTCCGGTGGATATTCCATACCATATTCGTTTTCATAGCCAGTCAAACAAAAAATGTGCTGCATTGGTTAGAGATTTTACGAATGTAAATGTTGATTTATTTTGTTGATACTTTGGTTTAGATATAGTATTTGTTTAACATGGATTTAAAATGACGTTCTACATTTGAGTACAAAAACCTCTTGATATTTCATTACTAAGTAACTTTGTATTTAAAAAAAAATCTAATAAAAGCCATTTCTTAGTCAGACATCGAGAGTATAAAAGTACCTAAATTTTGCATATTAACTTACAAATTTCTTAAAGCAACTGAGAAGAGTTTCTGAATTCTATAAAAGTATTCCCAATACAATCCGCTTCCAGATGAGGTGAACTTTAACAGTAGCTTATGCAAGCTTTGAGACCCGTACAAATATTTACAAATAAAACCTGACACAATTTTATTTGGTAAAACTTTTCGATTTAGCAATATAATAAAATTTAGTCGCTTTAACCTTTCGACTTTGTTCGGTATTCTAATATACTCAACGCTTATAAAGAACCAGCTTGTTTCGTTACAAACACAATTCAACTATTTGCAAGCATTGGAGCACAACGGGAAAACTCTTTCATTTATATAATGAAATTATCGGATAAAACTCAACAAGTACAAATTTAAAACTTCATACTTGAAGACAAAGGAAAAGTTGACGACGGCATTAACTCGTTATTACATGTGTATTCGAATCAAATTAGAGAAATAGTTGCTTTTTTAATTACTAATGTTTAAAGCGGCTTTAGCAATGTTTATTTTTACATAGGTTAGCTACATATAGATAGAGCACTAAGTTGTGTTACATTCCGAGCAGCTTAGCTGCTATGAGTTATCCGCAGCTGTTAATTAAAGTTTGCCTTTCTGTAATATTCATTGTGTATGGCACCAACAGAATCTTTCTTTTCGTTTAATTTTTCTACAGAAGTATTTCTAGATTCGTTGGATACTCATAAAAGCACTATTGATTTTCTTATTTTCTGTATATCATTTGAACCCAAGTTAGAAGGGATTTAAGGCAAAAAAACTTGTTCTTGTAAAACGTTCATGGTCTATGCCAAAAATATTACTTTTACACCTACCACCAAACATAATAATGTCAATTCTGAAACAGAAGTAGATCGAGTAGTGTGGTAAGAGTAAAAACAGATTTTAAAGGATTTAACACGTTAGAAAATCGTGACAAACGCATTATTACACAAATACATTATTATTAAAACTATTATTTGGGTTTAAAATTCGTATATTTAATAAGTATTTCCAAATTAGTGTCTTTTTACAGCCACATTAATTATTTAAATGGTCCGATTGGTCAAAAGCTTTTCAGCGCTCAAAAAAAATCACCTATTTATGGAAAGTAGATATTTTTGGAGAGGTATAATGGAAAAAGTATGAAACTCGAAAATTTCGATAAAAGCAAAGCCCTAAATATATTTGAGGAAAAGGGTCAACTATTTAAATACGTTTTCAGTGTTTGACCCAAAAATATTCCTGCTGTGTTCTTAAAACATCTTCCAATGTCAGCAAAGCATCATCTTCTAATAATATTTAATCAGATTTGGCAAAATCGACCATATCCATCTATTTGGACAAAAGCCACAATTCTACCCTTTTTAAAAACCAAAAAGCCTCGATATGACCCAGAATCATACAGACCAATCTCCTTGACATGTGCTATGGCTAAATTAATGGAAAAGATAGTTAAAGCAAGACTAATGTGGACGCTGTAAAAATCTAATCTTTTATTACGGGAACAAAATGGCTTCAGGCGTAACCGGTCCGCGAAGGACAACATCTTAGATCTAGAAAGCGATATCTACGAGGCTCTAGCTATTAACCAGATGTGCATAGCAATTTTCTTCGATTTAAAAAGAGCCTTCAATACATGTTGGAGATACAATATCATTAAAAAACTGCACGCATTAAATATCCGAGGACATTGTTTAGCATTCATCGAAAATTTCCTGAAAGATTTTTCTTTTAGAGTAAGGATCAACAATATTTACTCAGAATATTATACTGCTCAAAATGGTACACCACAAGGTGCAGTACTTTGTCCTACCCTATTTCTAATTCCCATCAATGACATATTAAAGAACTTATCTAAACCTCTAAAAGCTCGCCTTTACGCAGATGACTTAGAAGTATACATTAAATTAAAGGATCCCAAAAAGACTCAATGTACAGAATAATGCAAACGTTTCTAACACAACTGGATGCACGGACTGCTAATAGAGGATCTGAATTTTCTGTTCAAAAGACAACAGGAGTGCTTTTCTCGAAAAAATCTCTAACAAAGCCCTATATCTTTACAACAAAACCCTCCCTTTCAAGTCTTCCGTTAAATTCCTCGGCATATGGCTAGACGAAAAACTTAATTGGAAAGAACACATAAAACACTTAGCACTTACATGCAGCAAGAGACTTAATTTGTTAAAAACTCTAGCAAATCGTTTCTGGGGATCTGATCTTCCAACCCTCCTCCTTCTATATAAAACTCTTATCAGATCTAAGATAGATTGCGGGTCAACTGTCTATGCCTCAGCCACCAGGACTATCCTAAAACCTTTAGATACAATCCACAACTCTGCCCTTAGAATTGCTCTCGGAGCTTTTCACATCTCTCCAATAGAAAGCTTATATTCCGAAATCTGAGAACCATCATTGCAGTATAGACGAATGCTTCTAACATTGACACATTTCTCTTCTATTGCTGCCAATAAGAATCATCCCCTTTTTGAAAACACATTTTCTAACAAGCATGTTAATCGTTTTGCTAATAAACCCCGCTCTGCAAAACCTTATTACGTCCGAGTGAAAAATATTTTAAATAGCTTAGGAGCAACAATGCCAGAAATATTTTATACGAATATCCAACACCCGGAACCATGGTTGGTGGACATTCCCAATTGCAACACTTTCCTAACAGAGTTTTCCAAAAAAAATCACCAAACCCAAATTAATAAAGAACAAATTAAACGAGATTTTGGAACAAGAGTACCTGAACTGTATAAAGATCTATACTGATGCTTCAAGATCGCTGAAAGGCATAGGTTGTGCATTTGTTACCACTACATCCGTATTTCAATTCAAACTACCCTTTAGTTCAAGTGTTTTTACAGCTGAATTCTTTGCATTCTGTTGAGCCCTAAAGCATTCAAACTTAACTAATATTTCAAATCATTTCTTTCTTACTGATTCTCTTAGTTCCATTCTTACAATACAACACCTTTATCCTAATCACCCCATTGAGAAGCTGATAAAAACCGAACTTCAGATTGCCGAAGAAAACAATGTTGCTCCCAAGTTTATATGGATCCTTACCCACATCGGTATTCATGGCAACGATAAAGGAGACAGACGTGCACGTGGAGCTTCAACGAGCACGGAAGCAGAACCAGTGCGCAAGAGTGTCTCAAGCGACGTCAAAATATTTTTTAAAGAAAAAGTTTTCGGTCAATGAGTCAAAGGCAATGCGAGTGGTAATTATCGCAATCGAAATTAAGAATGCTAAAAGTAGTCGAGGCAATGAAGCACTAAAGAGGTCAAATATAGGAAATCTTTTAGGATAGGACGGATCGGAATGCGGTTTTTTGCATTTGCTTTCAAAAATTATTTATACCATTCCTACCTACTTTCTACTTAGTACAAACCGGAAGTTGCATTGCTGCAGCCAAAAATGCTTTCAAAAAATGCATTTTTTGAGAGATTTTGTGGCAAATTTAATAACTTTGTAAATAAAAGTCAGAACTGGCCCAAGTTAGGTAACCAGGGGGTTTTGAGGTCGCTGATCACGATTATGATGTGTAAATTTAGCCCCCGAACACCTGAAGCTCAGGAACGTCGACGAACGTTATCTTCGGGGGACTATCCCGAACTTCATGCGAGGAAGAAGAGAAAATCGAGACCACGGGGTTTTTTGGGTCACTGAATTCAAATATGGCTCCAGCGAACACCACACGGACACCTGGTGCGCCCTAACCTGGATGCGGACTTCATCTTCAAGAATTTTCCTGGAAATAGCGACAAAAACGAACCGAAAATCATTATGGGGACATTTTGTGTGCGCTGAATCCGAATTTCATGTGAAAAACGACCCCCCGAACACCTGGTGCGCCCTAACCTGGCTCTGGAAGTCATCCCCGAGGTTTTCCCAGACACAACTAAAAAATAGGGTTTTTTGGGTCGCTAAATTAAAATTTTACGCTGAACATGCCCTACCAAAACCTGGTGCACCGCATGAATGTCAATTGTGTCTGGAAAAACTTCGGTGATGACGTCCAGATCCAGGTTAGGGCGCACCAGGTGTCCGTGGGGTGTTCGCCGGTGCCATATTTGACTTCAGCGCCCCAAGAAACCCCCAGTAACGATTTTCGGTTCCTATTTTTCAGTTGTGTCTGTGTTAACCTCGGGGATGACTTTCAGAGCCAGGTTCGGGCGCACCAGGTGTTGGGGGGGTCGTTTTCCACATGAAATTCGGATTCAGCGCATACAAAATGCCCCCATATTGATTTTCATTTTTGTCGCTAAATTCTTGAAGATGACGTCCGCATCCAGGTTAGGGCGCACCAGGTGTCCGTGAGGTGTTCGCTGGAGCCATATTTGAATTCAGCGACCCAAAAAACCCCGTGGTCTCGATTTTCTCTTCTTCCTCGCATGAAGTTCGGGATAGTCCCCCGAAGATAACGTTCGTCGACGTTCCTGAGCTTCAGGTTTTCGGGGGCTAAATTTACACATCATAATCGTGATCAGCGACCTCAAAACCCCCTGGTTACCTAACTTGGGCCAGTTCTGACTTTTATTTACAAAGTTATTAAATTTGCCAAAAAATCTCTCAAAAAATGCATTTTTTGAAAGCATTTTTGGCTGCTGCAATGCAACTTCCGGTTTGTACTAAGTAGAAAGTAGGTAGGAATGGTATAAATAATTTTTGAAAGCAAATGCAAAAACCACATTCCGATCCGTCCTATCCTAAAAGATTTCCTATTAAAATGCTTCATTGCCTCGACTAAAGCCAATATGTGGAAATCTAGTGCTAGTTCTAGTCATGTACAAACTATTTTAACTCGCCTACGCTTAGGTCACACCAGGATCACACATTCGTACCTGGTATCAAATAGTAAACGCCCTATGTGCGACCTATGTAATACACCTTTAACAGTCATCCATCTGGAAACTAACGGGGAAATATGATGAAAACGACAAAACAAAAATGAGAAAAAGACATCAGTTTTAGTTATAACTTTCAGGTACCCTGCACGTATAAGACTAATATGTAGAATTATAGTCGAAATGTTTTAATTACTGTTGAAGCTATGCTTTGTATGGGTCGTTCTGGGGATCGTGAGAAACGAAACCAATAAGCGTTATACTATTTATAGTAATCTAAAAACAAATAAAAATTTGGAAAAAATCTTTGAAAATTAGAAATTTCATTAAAAAAATAAAATTATTATCAATATAAAAAATACCAAAAATTTTGGATATAGTCCATTTCATCGTTTTTGGCCGATTTGATATTAGAATATTAGAAACCACTGAAATAAGATTAAAATGTCATCCAAGTTACCAATGGCGGAGAGTTTTTTTTTTTCTAAATTAGGTCGTAAGTTTTTGAACCTATCAGTGTGGTTTGACATCTACAAAAATCTGGCAATAATAATTATTAAATTCAACCCTTCAACAACGAGCCGTATATGACGGTTACTAGGAATGTGAATTAAGTCAAGACTTCCGTATTGAATTCTTTTTATCTACCGGTGAAACAAGATGCAGTTACGTAAGTGTTGTATTAAAAAACAAACGTCCTGATTTAAATTTCTAACTTGCCTGTATCTGAGAGAGATGTAACTCTAAATTTACTTCGAGTATGATTTCTGTCATCGGCCAAAATCGGTGAAATGGACTATAGTAACCACTTAAGGTTTACAGTGATCTACTGTCCATTTTGTAATTCGATGGAAAAGTATATTTTTAAATGATGGTAAACTTTTGGTAACCCATATTTGTTAAACTTTTATACGTATCTCGTAAAAATTGTAACACAAAAGCTATTTCTTGCGGTTGGTAAATATCATAAAAATTTAAATAAACCATTCATTTAATTTTTAATTATTGTATTGGTACGGCGGTTTTACTGTTCAACGGAATTCAGAACAAATTTATTATCCATACCTACCACATAAAGGTTATATACTTATAAAAAACAGTTGGTCTTAAAACGTAATATTATGATATCGTCTTGCTTTAATTAAACTACTAAAATGTTGCCTAATTGTACTCATTACGGTTTCGTAAAAACGGGGTTTTTCAACTCTCTGCAGATATTTAACATACTTGCTTTTTTCTTGTACCAAATTATATCATTCAAACTATAAACTTACAAAACTGTTTATCTGGTTTTTGTAGACCCGTTGCATGTATATAAGAGATTATTTAAAATTATACATTATATTGTCTAATTGTTCTATTATGGGAAAGTTTTAAAATGTTTTAATTTAAAACTAGATTTCGTCAAAACGTGTGACTAAACTTTTTACACGAATATAATTTGCTGACGACCATTGGCTTAGTAATATCCTCACGATAATTAAATTTTAAGTACCTACTCTGCAAATAAAACAACCTTTACGCAAATAAAGCTAAAGCGATAATAATTTTTTTATGATTAACTTATTACCAGATGAATTATGACTAGTCTAGTTTCTTATAACTATATATATAGCTATTAAGTCTAGTTTTTAATGTTTAATTAATATGTTTTATCTATCGTATATTAGTGTGTGTATATGTTTAATGGTTTCCTTAATAATCTCACAACTAGCAAGCTAAAAAAATATATTTTTTTTAAAACCGGCCAGAAATTAATACTTTCCGGTTTATTTTTTAGGTCAGAAAATCTCATTTTGTCAGACAAAGCCAGAAATTAAAAATGAGTCCGGTAATAGTATTATACGTTACAAGGTCGGTAGGTGACTTATTACAGTACGATTTAGTTTACAGACGAGGCGACGTAGGAAATAAAAACGAGTACTGTAATAACACCTAACGACCATGTATTGTATTATATTTTATTTCATCCTGTTTTTATAAATTAATAAATTCTTAAAAATTTTAACAGTACCTAGATCGTAACTTGACTAAAAATAGTTTGTAACTTGATTAGTTAGGTCAAATTACCTTGAAAGCCATCTGTCACTGTCAAATAATTTTTTTAGTATTAAGATTTAATTGTTAATATAAAATTGAATAACATTCACTTCTTTTTAAATATGGATGTAAAAGTAAGTAATTAATTATTTTATTTTTATTTTATAGTTATTAGTATTTTTAAATGTCAAAAATTAAAAGTAATTGTCATCCCTTAAGCAATCAGAGCAGCGTTGCTAGGCAACACATTACAGTACCTGATACCGTAATGTTTTACTTACCGGCGCCAAATTGATTATAGGGAAGTGTGTTTACTGGACAGGATGAAATAAAAGCTTTTACCGGACACATTTACAATAAAATAGTTAGTCTAAGATAGCTGTCAATTCTATGGTAACCGAGTTTTGTATATATTTAAAACTATAAAATAACTTGACATATTTTGACGTTTAGTTGAAAACGAGAAATTTATTATAAAATCGATATTTAAAATTATGCATTTGATTGTGAATTAATGGAAGATAAAATTATACCAGATGAAATTGTTAAGGGGGCCACCCAAGCAAGGTTTGTTAAAAAAAATGTTAAAATTAGTTATTGACATATTTTGACGTTTAGTTGAAAATTTATTATAAAATGGATATTTAAAATGATGCATTTGATTGTGAATTAATGGAAGATGAAATTATACCAGATGAAATTGTTAAGGCTGCGACCCAAGCAAGGTTTGTTAAAAAAAATGTTAAAATTAGTTATTGACATATTTTGACGTTCAGTTAAACATTTATTGTAAAATGGATATTTAAAATAATGCATTTGATTGTGAATTAATGGAAGATGAAATTATACCAGATGAAATTGTTAAGGCGGCCACTCAAGCAAGGTTTGTTAAAAAAAATGTTAAAATTAGTTAATAAAGAGTTCTTGTTATAAAAATGTAAACTGAATTCCTCATATAAAGTTTATGGTACAACGATGCCCGTTTTAAAAAAAATATTGTACGTAATACGTCTCAAAAGTGCTTTTACTGGACTCGCAGGCTTACAGGGCTCGCCTATGGCTCGCCCTGCAATTTGCCTACTTGTCCAGTAAAAGACCACTTTCAGGACTTGTTACGTAAACTACTATTTTTTTATTTTATTACATTACAAATTTCTTAATAAAGAAGTTAAATTAATTTGAAAGCTGGACAGTGAAGTCATAAAATTTTTTTTGAGCCAACAAAATTTGACACCAGTTGTACTTTGTTGATTAAAATAAAAAGAGAAATTAATAATAAGAAGAATTAATTCAAGAATATAAATAAAACTTAGACCAGGTGTAAATAGAAAAAGAAACCATAGTTAGAAAGTAGAGGAATAGAACGAAGACAAGTGACAGAAAAAAATCACAATTCATAAAAAGAACTGTTTATAGTAGATAGTTTTTTTATACAGATTTATAGGTCACATTATTATTATATTGTAGCGTTTTAAAAAACCCTGTTAATTAAAATTCTTTTTTAACAATCTGTTTTTATCTAGGCCTACCCTGTACTCGTAACATATTAAATAGAACATTCGAGTACTTGAAATCTAACGAACTTTTCAAAGCGAAGTTATCGATTTTTTTTCTTGACCAATCAAGGATTGCCTTACAAATCAGGTGATCTTCGCGGGGGTATCTTAGGCGGCTTTTTGGTTCTAACGGATTCATTCGTAGGGCGGTGGTCTTGCTGAGAACAGCTTGATGTACTTAGTTAGAATCTTCCCGGTTTTTTTTTGTTACCTAAAACTCATAAAGTAATAGTGTTCCTAGTGCCGATTAAAAGGTTGGTAGTTTCTCAGAAATGGTTTTGTGAATACCACCTGTAAGTACCTGTGGATGAGGCTAAAGAAAAGTCTAATTTTTACCGTATTTCCGAGATTAAGCTTGGAGGCTGATCTAGACACTTAGGAGCCAATTGTAAGTTTTTTTATTGTACCGTTACTATTTTAACTACAAGAAAAAAGGGTACTGTTTTTTTCTTTGGATATTGGATTTGATTGTATTCAATATTGATAAAGATTTAAAGTAACAAGTGACCGTAGAACACAGAGTGTGATTCAGTTTTTTGAGAAGCCGGTGTTTGTTATTTTAATATTTAAGATTTTGTTTAATTGTATTCAATATTGATAAATACCTACGTATCAAGATTTAAAGTTACCAGTGACCGTAAAACACAGAGTGTGATTCAGTTTTTTGAAAAGCCGGTGTTTTCTTATTCAATATTTTTTATCTGTACCTCTTATTTGTATGTCTAATAATTATAACTGGTTATGTAAGTACTCTTTTAACTCGAGTTAATACAAAAGCAAAAGGTGATTTTAATAATTTTTTATCTAGATTTCATTTACTTCACTTTTCGCTTCACAGGGTACACAAAAATAACAAAACAATATACCTAGCTGTTATTTTAAGTGTAACGAAAGATATGTTTTTGAACTAATCACAAAGGTGATTGGTAATATGTATTTACTGTTTCTAACATAGATGTCTATTTTTTTTATTTTTTTTTGTTTGTCTCATTTATTATTAAACCAAATAATAAATACTGTTTATTGTTTAAATAGATATTTTTCTTTTTCTCTCTGGTTTATGTTATTCTCATCAGTACCTTTCAGTTAATAGAACAAGTCTCATTAAAGTACTAAATTTTGATTTTTTTCAAATATATTTTTATCTTGCAAGTTGAAACTCCAACCATTAGGATAAGTAAAGGAAAGTGTAAGTATAATTATCTTATTAGTTTTATAAATAAAAGTGTGTAATTTTAACTCTAGCAAGAATATCCGCCAGGTTATCTTATCTAGTTTATATATCTTTCTTATTCTATCTGGGTTTCTTATATTTCCCTATCCTCAGGATAAAAAACATAAGTGGCGCCCATTTTCCTTTCTCTTTCATTTTTTCTTTTCCTCTCTTTTGTCCCTTTTAACTTTTAATATTCTGTTAAATATATTTTTTTTATCTTTTCAATATTTAGTCATCTAGCTCGCTCGATCCACGCTCGCTCTCCACTAACCAACTGAGTGCCGTTTGCACTAGTTAACCTTTTCAAACGAGCATTTACCACCTTCCGATAATAAGAGGTTACAATATAAATTATTTTATTACCTGAATTTATATATTATGTGAGGATTTTGTAATCAACTCTATTAACACTTTTAATTGAACCACTAAACACTTTTTAATAATTTAATAATTTTTAATGAAAAGTTTTTAAAATAAGCAAAAGATACCAATTTTGGCCAAATTTTCGAGATATTAACAATATACTACTTAACCTTGTCTATTCCAAGTCGGTTGAAATAATAACCTAGTTTTTCGAGTAATAAAAAAAGTAAGAATTAGATTTCCAACAAAACTATCGGGACCATCTCGCACAAGTCCTCCATCAAACAAAAAAATGTTTAATCAAATAGCTACCTCAGATAAAAAGTTACGCTCGGAACAACATTTAACAAAAATACGTGTCGAACTTACAACCTCGACTTGTTGAAGTGTGTTAAATAACGACTTTACGGATGTGACTCAAATATTCCGAAAGCCAGAAGATTCACCCATGTATCGTTTATTTGCTTCCCAGAATCGAAGTGTTTTTGTATATTGTCATAAATCCCAGAATCAGAATCTAACCAAAGTTTTATCAAAATATCCTTAAAGTAAGTAAATGTATTGTAACGAGAGAGACTTCCCTTGTACTCTCCTGTCGCCCTGATAGCGCTAGATAAACAACTGATTCCCGGAAGTCTAGTGACCGAGCGTCCGATCGAGAATATTCCTTTCCTTCTACGCGCGACGAGAAATTGTTACCGAAGGATGTTCTGGAAGTCTGAACAGGTATATAAGCGGAGAGCCACGACCCACGGGGTAGTAAAAAGTCAACAGCGACAGTCTAAATATTCGAGCGATCTACGAAGTGAAAATAAATAGTGAATATAAATCGAAGTTAATCGTTGTACATAAATTAGTGTGTTATAGTTAGTTTAGTTATTTAGTTATAATTCGTGTAGTTTGTAGTGTGTAAATAAATTAGACATTTTCGTTCAGCAGTGATTTTATTTTGAACCCCTAGAACGTAACAATTGGTGTCAGGTGTGGGGTCAATTAAACTGCTGTGTTAATTTAAATTGTGGACTTCATTAGTGAATATTTTGTATGCCAGTTACGAGATCACAGACGAAGAAAATGGATCAGGCGACAATGAAATTTTTCAAGCAAGCCCTTGAAAAAATGAGCTTGAAAATGGATAAGAATACCCAGAAAATGGAAAATAAAATGGAAGAAAACACGCAGAAAATGGGAGATAAATTGACATTGATTGAAAATGAGTTAAAGAATAATTACTCCAAACTGGAAAACGAAATTGGAAGCGTAAAAGACGAGATGGGCAACGTGAACGATAAAATTGAAAAATTTGAAGACAGGTTTGGAAACATTGAAGGCAGATTGGTTAATATGGAAGAAGAAATGCAAGTAAAATTGGAAGAACAGGTAAAAACCATGGAAGAACGATTGAGTAAGAACTTCAGCAAATATTGTTCTGTTAAGCGGGGAGAACGGGGTGAGCCAGGAACAAAGATCAAACCTCCAACTTTTGATGGCAAATCACCCTGGAGCACATATCAGAGACAATTTGAAGCAGCAGCCAACGCCAACTGCTGGGACGATTAAGAGAAAGCAACTGCCTTAATTGTTGCATTAAGAGGAGACGCACTAAATATCCTTCAGACCATTCCTGTAAGTCAACAAGGTGATTATAAGACTCTGACAAGTAGACTGCAAATGAGATATGGTGATGCACATCTACAACAAGTGTATCACGCACAAATCAAGAGTCGCCATCAGAAGAGCGCAGAAACCTTGCAGGAATTCGAAGCAGACATAGCAAGTTTGGTAAGGCTGGCCTATCCTTCAGCACCGGACAGCTTCCTAGAACAACTTGCTGTCCAGACCTTCGTCGATGGGTTGAGAGACACGGAGACTCAGCAGACGTTGCGGTTGGCCCGACCCAAAACTCTAGATGACGCCCTGGCCCATGCCCTAGAATTTGAAGCTGCTAAACAAGCTTCGCACAGAGGACAGAGCAAAGGGAGACAGCTTGATGATTCGCCAGTCTGCGACGAGAAAATTGAAGAAATAGTTCGCCGAGTTCTCCAGGAGAAACGTGATGGTGGACCAAGATGCTGGAACTGCGGCGAAAGAGGACACATTTGGCGTAACTGCAAGAAGCCGGTTAAACCACAACGCCAAGAACAGGAATATCATTTTTCTGTGGAACACCGGGCCGGAAAGTCACATGGCAACGCTGACGCATTATCTAGGAGACCTTGTCCTTCCGACTGCAAACACTGCAGCAAAGCAGAAGAGAAGGAATTCTGTTTAAGAACAACCGTCGTGGATCTAGATTGGCTGCCAGAATCCCTGAAGCGAGACCAAGAAGGTGACACCGAACTAAAGATGTTGCTTGACTGGAAGGCAAAAGGGCAGAGACCAAGATGGGAAGAAGTGAGTCACCTGAGTCCTAGGGTCAAGTCCTACTGGGCGCGGTGGGACTCCATCATTTTAGAGGATGGATTGTTGAAGAGGTCCGTCGAGAATGACGAGGGTACTGCAGCTAGGACTCAGCTGATAATTCCCCGGAGTCGGACGACAGAAGTATTGGAGAAACTTCATAATGGAACCTCCGGTGGACACTTCGGCATCAAGAAAACGTTGGAAAAGACCAGAGAACGTTTTTACTGGGTCAACTGCAAAGAAGACGTCAAGGACTGGTGCCGAAAATGTAGACTTTGTGCTTCAACGACTGGCCCAAGAGGAAAACGACGAGCGCCAATGAATCAGTATAACGTAGGCAGTCCTATGGAAAGAGTTGCTATAGACATCGCAGGCCCATTCCCAGAGACCGACGATGGAAACAAATACATATTGGTGGCGTCGGATTACTTTACCAAATGGGTTGAAGCACATGCCATCCCAAACCAAGAGGCCTCGACAGTGGCAGACGTGCTGATAAAAGAGATGTTTAGTCGGTTTGGAGTGCCACTGGAGCTACATTCTGATCAGGGACGAAATTTCGAGTCTGGCCTATTCCAGAGCATTTGTGAAATACTCGGAGTCAAGAAGACCAGGACAACACCTCTTCACCCACAGTCAGATGGCCTAGTCGAAAGAATGAATAAAACTGTGGGAAAATATTTGGCTAAAGTGGTCTCTGACCATCAAAGAGACTGGGACCGGTACCTTCATCTGTTCACCATGGCCTACAGATCAGCCGTGTAAGAGTCTACTAGAGAGACACCAGCTTGTGTCATGTTCGGCCGGGAAATAAGATTACCCTGTGACCTAGAGTTTGGATGTAAGCCCGGAACAGAGATAGCCGGTGAGGACTACGTGAGCACATTGAGGGGCAGGCTACACTACATTCATGAGAAGGTCCGACAAAACATACAAATTGCTAGTGACCGAATGAAGACCCGCTATGACAGCAAAGCTACAGAAGGTGGTTTCAACGCTGGAGATTTGGTCTGGCTGTACAACCCCCAGAAGAAGGGAGGATTATCACCTAAGCTACAGAGGAATTGGGAGGGTCCATACAGAGTGGTAAAGAGGATCAATGATGTAGTGTACCGTATACAAAAACTACCAAGGGGCAAGAGGCGCGTGGTCCATGTAAATCGGTTGGCGAAATACGAGGCGGACTACGACGAACAAGACGAGACCCATCTGAGAAGGACGACCAGCCCAGAGCATGTTGAGATGAGTTTCGACCAGTTCATGGAGAACTATGGTGGAACTGGGAAGGCACGATTCGGAGTTACCACCGAGCAGCAGCAGGACCTCTTCTCTGTGCCTGGAGATTATTCCCTAGCCCATTGTGTCGCCGAAGATCTACGTATGTCCAGGGGAATAGCATTAGTCTTCAGGAAGAAGTTTGGCCGTGTATCTGAGCTCTCCAGACAACAGTCCTATCCCGGAAAAATTCTAAGTCTCACTGACGGTCATCGTCACCTCTTATACATGGTGACTAAGAGGTTTTCCGATCACAAGCCTAGCTATAGAAGTATGTGGAATACCTTGCTGAACCTAAGAAACGAACTCACCAGGTTGGAAGTGAAGAAGCTGGCTATGCCTAAGTTGGGTTGTGGTCTAGATCAACTCAACTGGAGAGTCGTCCGGAACATGCTCGAGGTGCTTTTCCATAAGACAGGAATAGAGATACTCGTGTGCATTTTCAACCCGAGCGGAAACACAATGAAGGAGAAGACTGTGGATTGCTATTTCGAAAAGCAAGGGAGCTGAAGAAAGGGAGATACCTGTAGGTTCAGACATACCAAGCAAGGTGTTCGGGGACCGAACGTCTTAAGGAGGGGGCAGTGTAAAGAGCGAGACTTCCCTAGTACGCTCCTGTCGCCCTGATAGCGCTAGGTAAACAACTGATTCCCGGAAGTCTAGTGACCGAGCGTCCGATCGAGAATATTCCTTTCCTTCTACGCGCGACGAGAAATTGTTACCGAAGGATGTTCTGGAAGTCTGAACAGGTATATAAGCGGAGAGCCACGACCCACGGGGTAGTAAAAAGTCAACAGCGACAGTCTAAATATTCGAGCGATCTACGAAGTGAAAATAAATAGTGAATATAAATCGAAGTTAATCGTTGTACATAAATTAGTGTGTTATAGTTAGTTTAGTTATTTAGTTATAATTCGTGTAGTTTGTAGTGTGTAAATAAATTAGACATTTTCGTTCAGCAGTGATTTTATTTTGAACCCCTATAACGTAACTGTATGTAAAAATTAATATTCTAACATAAGGTAGGTACTTACCAACCTAAAAAAAGTAGATAGCCATGCTTTGGGTACTTACCTAAAATTAAAAAGAAAAATAATGTATTTTTTAAATATATCCAATTATAGTGTACTACTTATTTATAAACTATTTTGGTTTTATATTTCGTAGTTTCCTAAAAATCAAGTAAAATATACCTAATCCGATACAATTTTACCGTTAGCGTTATTCGATCTAGACTAAAATCAATAGGGTTTATAACATGAGGATTCTGAATTCCAAAGTTTGAGACCCCGTCACCTTCCGTTTGAGTGTTATAGCACACACCGACGGATGGACGAAGAGATACACAAGCCGATCTTATAAAGTAACTCGATGGTAGTTGAAAATCATTGCATTGTACATATTCGCATATGAAAGCAATAGCACCAGAAAAAGCTTCGGTTTACCGAAGTGATAACTGTACATAAGAAGTAAAAGAAGCCTTGCACATGTAGCGTTCACATTATAATATACTCCTATTAACCTCTCATTAATTATAATAAACATGGGATTGTATATCTGACTGATTGTATTCCAGAACAGCATAATTATCTTGACAACTCAATTAGGTTGGTATGTTCTATAACATAATGCCAAATGTCTAGTTGTATTGGATTTCCTCAAACACAGAAACTAGTTTAAAATCATAAAATAAAAGACTACTTATTGATAATACCAATAATAAAATAGATTTTTTATATAAAACAGAAATACTAAGTAAACAGTAACATCAACATGAGATCCCCTTCCTGTGTAATGTATATATACGATTTGACATTCAACTAAATCACAGAAAACTTTCTCGTAACCAAACGCCTAAAAGTATATTGTGCGAAATTTTCAATTACAGGGGCACAAATCGAGATTAATTGGTAAAACTCTACTACTATATTATTCAAATGGCAGACGGTGGGTCTCTCTGGATGTACAGCGGTGTCGTTTTGTGGAATCTTCTACAAATTGCAATTGAAAAGAGGTGGATTTAAATAGAAACTAATTCAAATTTAATTCACACAATTAGTGTTTTTGAACAAATGATAATGGGCAAAATAAACGTAGCTCTTTTACGTATATTAAAACACTAATTTACAAATTGTCATAATAAATTTTGCAGAAATAAAATAAATAGACATTTAGATAATCCAGCGAGAGTTGTACTGGCATTATGAGAGATAACAGATTACCCATACTATACAGTGACTAGTTAATAGGGAATATTTTTTTCAACTTCTAAAATACTCAATTAATTTTTGTTTAAGCATATCGAAGACATTAATCGTTATTTTAAATCGATAAATTGAAACTTTAAAGTATGTCTTTGTAATTTAGAAATCATAACCGTTAATCAAATATTAAAGTACCTATACTTTTTTAAGTATGTTTTTTTGGAAACAGAGCGGCTGGATCATCGCTAAGACGTATGAACTTCAAAAAACTGAAAGAACAAGAAGAAAGGACTGCAGACTGCAAGTTATTACTAATGGTAGGTTGACACGCTTGGCAAGTCTCCGCAAGCATCTACAAGCTCCAAGCTCCAACGATTTTCATAAAATTTTGTATGAAAGGAGTTTCGGGGGCGAAAAATCGATCTAGCTAGGTTACATTTCCAAAAAAATGTCATCGCTCAACCAGGTTATAATCGATTAAGTACAAAGAATTATTTCCCAATTTGCTGTAGTCGAAAGAGAACAGATGCTTTATTCTATTTTTTTACAGAGAATTAATGGAAGAAAAGTTTAATGCGTTTTAACATGAACCAAATGGAGAATTTTATAACTTCTTCCCTAGGAGCTATAATGATTTTAAATTTTTATCAAGCAAAATTTTCACTATAGTTGCGTAGCAGGATACAAGTTTCAAAGAAGCAGCTTTACCAGTTAAATACCGTCTTGCAATAACACTACGATTTTTAGCATCTGGCAATTCATTTCAAGCATATCAAAAATCGTTCGTGTTGTTTGCCAACGTGTTAATACGATTTAACAAAGAAATCCAATCAATTTGTTTTATTTTCAACGTAACCGCTTTTCGGTAATTTTTTCCGTGAGCATTGACATTATTTATTTCTATGCATGTTTAAGTTTAAGTTTAAATATCGTTTAAATCTTCTAAAAATTGATTTATATTTGGATGGTTTGTATTAAATGATTTATTAAATTTGGAATAAAAACCAGTCCGTAGTTCTCTCTAAAGATAAGTTGCAATTTTTGCTTCCTTTGATCTGTATTCGAAAACCGACACTGGCCTGGATCGGCAACAAGCTATTTCCATCTCACGCAAGCCATGTCAAAACACCCTCTCTTTACAAACTTGTGTTTGTGGAAGCTTGCTAAGGATGTAAACTAAAACTACCATAATAAGTGCATGCTGCAGCGAATCTCAAGTTAACATTAATTATATTTTTTAAACAGAAATTCTAACATTTTGTTTCATAGACGATACATCGCAAACAATTAAGTACCCTTATTATGTTCGGATATATCTTGTATGACGGTATTAATCCGCAATGCTCACTCTTGTAATTATAATGCAATTAAATTAAACATTGTAGATTAAAAATGATATTAAACCAAAATATTGTTGATTCCAAACTTTTTCATAAAACTAAAATACGAGTAGCCGCTGTTTATGTGCGGTCACAGCCGCACTGTTTCGATTGAATGATAACACGCAATCAGGCAATGAGTATGCAGTGATTGGCTCAGCCGTCTCGATGGAAAATTAACTGATGGTGTAATAGACAAAAATAGAGGTACGATGTAGTGGTTTCCGATCTATCTCAATTCATTGGAAAATTTACCTGCAGCTTGAAATCGAAATGGGATTAACTTCGTAATCTACAAAAGCGACAAAAAATAATTAAACCAGCACGTTGAATGAACGCAATTACAAATCAGATTTGTAAAAAAAATAGGTCTAGTAAATTCTGACAAGGATTATAAACGTTTTAATTATAAATTATAAAAACTATATAAGTTTTCCAATATCATGGAATGAACAGCAAGAGGTGGGTATAGAAATAAAGAAAATGGCAAAACGTTATTAGATACTCTGCGTATAAAAAAACGGAGAAATCAAAGTATGCTAACCGTGCTTAAAGGATCCAACTTTTAATTAAATATAGACAGTTTTGCTAGTTCAAGATATCGTAAAAATTGTAACGATCTATCTGTTTGCTTTGTATAAAGAATAATTTCATCAGAGTATTATTACCGTGCCTATATCGATGAGAATTACTTAGTTTAATAGTTGTAGTTAAAAATGTACCGTGAGCAAGAATACGGTAAAATTATCGACTCTTTCTGTTTTTGGTTAGTAATTCTCAGTCCAGTACAAGTTAGTTCGTCAAACAATTTGTTTTTTTATTGTTATTCATCTTCGAAATATTAGTAAGTCTATTTTAATAATGTTTTCTTTAATTATTTCGTTGATTGCGAGTGTCTAAAAAAGTGGTGATATTATATTAATACTAACCAAATTCAAGTAGTTTCACTTTAGCTAACATCACCTTTTTAATTATTTTACACGTGCTTTTGAATATAATTTACTGTCAATAAAATAGAAAAATCTGTTTTAGATAGATTCTACTTGGTGGTAAATTCGTTAAGTGATTGATTTTTGATTATTCGTTTTTATTAAGGGTTCATCCAAATTTATTCGAAGAGGTCCACACAAGTTATTATAGTTACTATCAGCTATGGGATGTTAATGTTAATTTCGTCCAAATTTTAAAAATTGAAGGAAAAATCATCCCTGTACAATGGACACCGATACAAGGGGTTCCGAAGATTAATGAGATAAGAGAATAATTAATTCTTTAATTAACATAATTAATCTTCTTTGATATAATATTTAGTTTTCAATATTTTTATGTTTTTAATTAATTCTTTTTTAGAAATTGGAAGGAAAATCATCCCTGTATAGTCGATACCAATACATATGAGTCAATACAAGTCAATTTGTAATAAAAAATTTAAAACGAAAGTTTAAGTATAATTTGTTTAGTTTGTACTTTGGCGCCCTTTATTACCTACATGTTTGAGAGAGACTGGTAAAACTCTTAAAAAGAAACCCACGACTTAGTGAGCCAGCTAGGGAAATAACACCATTTAGGACGTTTTAAAGTTGCAAAATATGAGAAGCCAAGTGCCTAACAGTTGTCGATTATCAAAACTTGTTGGAATCCTCTCAAAGAAACGGCGGTTCTTACTTAATAAAAGGATTTACATTTTTTTAAACATAATTGTCTTTTTGATGCAATTTGATACTGTTAACGTGCTATATTTATTTTTTTATTTTCTTAATCGTAATTAAATGATTTGTCGCAAAAAACAGAGAAATTTGTTAAACCAAAGTGGCGCCGTACCAATGTAAACGAAACGTGTAAATATTTTATAGATGTATACCAGAAGTTTTGATATGAAATAAAATTTATCTTTAAATGTTCACTGGAATAAACAAGACCAACGAGAAGGTGTGAGTTACCCATGTCGGGAAGGGAATGGGATAGGTGTGTTAGTAAAGCTCGGCAGAAAGATCTTTTTTAATAACATTAATTATCTTACAAGAAAATTATAATTGCTGTTTAAGGAGAGATAAGGACCCCATAAATTGTAACTTTTACTATCCGAAAGTAGTTTAATCGGATTAAAAATGCGATAATACGGTGCTAATCGAAGAATCGTGTGTTTCTTTTGTGGACCAAAGTTATCTATGGCATATTCTTTTTGAAAAGTTTGTGATTTTATTATTTTTAATAACTTGTTTCTTTACAGATTCTTTTAAAAATAGTTGTTTTTCTACCTTTAAGAAACGTTGTTATATCCTTTTTTTTAATGTTCCTATTATTTTTTTCACTACATATTTGTATTACTGTTAACTTAACCTTGTAACTCTTACAGTTTTACTTCCTAGAACAGAACATCCACACAATCAAATAATAAAGATCTCATTGGTACCACTTTTCTTCCGATTTTCGGGTGGGCTGTCTTTAAAACAGTACAGTGTCACTGTCATGCTTTTTAAGCAAAATTAAAAAGGAATTTCACTAGATTCGTTTAAATAATGACGATCTTGTAAAGCAGTCCTGGTAAAATAGTAAAAATGATAATATTTCAAGTACCCTAAGAAAAAGACTACATGCGATAAAACGTTAAGTATTGAAAACCAAAAAAAAACTAAAAGGAGAACAGGATCAATCTATACAGGTAAATTGATAAAACAACAAACCGGTTGTAATTTGACCCAATTTTGAATAAAGAGAGAGAATTAGGTCGCTTACAGACGAACTACTTTTTGAAGTTGAATTCGGAAAAAAAAGTCAAGTGTTTGTGATTGTCTGTCACTACCTGAACTCGTCATTTAACAACAATGCAAAACGAATTTCCTTTTTACACTGGCGTTTTCTGGACTGCACTGCAACTTCTGTCGTCGGTTGTCGATCCTCCCGTCAGTTCCCGTCAGTTGACTTCTCAACAATTGTAGCGATTCTCTTTTTACTCGAAACCACTTTGAAATGCCAGTAGCTGCTTAGTAGTATAGTTTTTTTTTGAAAGCAGTGTCGACAAAATGGAGCCGTTCGACACAGACACTTTTATTGGTGCAGTTTAGGCTAAACCTGCAATTTGGGATAATAAAAGTGATTCGTATAGTAACAGATATACAAAGGCAAAATCTTGGAAAAATATTTGCGAAATATGTCATAACAACTGAAGAAAAAAAAACGATATCGGTAACTCAAAGACATTCAAAAATACTGAAAAAATTTCTCAGGATAATTGCGTATACAATGTACGACACTGTCCAAACTTCCAGAGATCATTAAGTATAAAACATTGGTTTACCATATTTAAGAAAATTATTTTGAATTTTCACGGGCCTTTTTTTTTCTACTACTACTACTACTATTTATGTAATCATTTCTCTATCCCATGTTTTGTTTAAAAATGTTTTCTTATTATTCTCTTTCTTTTATATAGAACTTAAGAAACAAATTTTTTTTATATAAGACTATGAAAAAGTATGGATGTGGTTAATATGTTTTTGTTGTTTTTAATAAAATAAGGTGGTACCCCAATAAACATGTATTTATTTATTTTTATTTCAATTTTAATAATTTTGATCTCCTAAATAATCCCATCATTAATATTACTTCCTATCAATTTCACTTCATGACTCGCTATGCACCTATACCCTGATCTGCCAAACGCCATTGGACTATTCTACTATTTTTTTATTTTTTTTTATACCTAGTAAAGTAAATAATAGACGCAAATGACTTGTTTAAGTGTCTGGTAAATTTAAAATTCTAGAAAACTACTCTTTTTTCTTATGTAGATCAGTTTTTTACAACAAAGCTGGTAAAACTTATAATGTGGCATGTTTATTCAGACTCATTAAACTATAATTAATTTACTTTGTAAATAAAGTTTACCGTTCCATAAAAGAAATACCTACTCTTTTGATCAAATATTCATTGTGGAAAGTTCAAAGGTATTGCAGTTTATTTTGCAGAAAAAAAGGCAAACAAACTTTTATTAACCGTTTATATATTTTTTTAATTTTTTATCCTCTGTCGAAATATATTTATTTCATTTTCAAGGAGCTACAACATTTCATAAGTGACAGAATGTAAGTAGAAATTAATTATAAACTTATACTTACATCTCTGTGAGGTTATAACGTTATTATGTTTACAGAAATTAACATGAATAAGTAAATATTAAATATTAAAATAGAAAATTAAAATGATGATATTCAAAATTGTTTTTCTCTCAAATATTTGACATTAATTGACATTAATAATTAAATAATCTTGTAACTATGACATCAGAAGTAACAAAATAGAAAACTAACTGTTAGGTAGATTTTAGTATTTACTCATAAGCTAACTCAAAAGCTTTTTTTGCACATTACACGCGTATAAAAGCGTTGATTTAAATTAGTTGATTGAAAGTAAAATCCGTTTCTTAACAATTTAGTTTACTTCACAATATATATTGATATGGATTTTTCTTCATGGGCACGTTCTTTCAATGAAATATTGGAACGTGATCCATTATTTTTAAATTGGTTGTCTAGATTAAGTATATTTTTTATGTAGATGTTTTTTGTGATAAAAATTAGTTTGTTTTTGCGTTGCTACGTTGTTAGGTGTTGATGATTATTATGTATAAATTTGTCAGACTGAAAGTTGTAAAAAGAATTGTCATTGAATAAACTAAATTGAATAGAATTTTTCGAATTTAAATAAAAAGAGATTACTAATTAAATAAATAAAAAGCAATGCACAACAGAAAAGCACAGAGAGTTGGAAATTTTAAGAAATCCAAAAGTTAATAAATAAATAGAAACTCAGCAGTAAGAAGGAGTTGGAAAATTGTAGGAAGAGGAAAGTATAGAGAAAGAGTTAAGCAGCAGAAAGGTATTAGATAGATGGAAAGGCAGCAGGAAGAAGGAGTTGGAAAATAGTAAGAAGAGGAAGATATGGAGTAAGAATTGAATATTGGAAGAAGAAAGATTTAAAAGAAGATAAATTAATTTTTTTATTTATAATTTTTATAATTTATTTTAGGACAATCAATTTGAAAATCTTGAATCCACGACCAAGAATTTTATTGAAGAAGGGTGTTCCGGAAGGAGGATCCATTTCAATGTATATATATATATATATATATATATATATATATATATATAAAGTACTTCTTAGTCGTTTGCTGATTATTTAAGACACAGTGAGGTAAATAGTGGGTATCTAGCAAAAATTAGGCGAAGTGTACTCTTTAAGATTTAATTACTTCAATATTTCGTTAAAAATATTTTAACATCTTCAGGAAGTTACTACAAATGTTACAATTCGATTAAAATAATAACTAGTTATGTTCTGATAATGTTTTACTTACTCTTATGAGGATGAAGCCAATGATGGAATTGAAAGGACGTATATTTGATGAAAATAAAATATTAAAAACAATCACTATTAATAAAACTTTTCAGAAGAAAATACAATTAGAAACACTCTACAACTGTTGAAAAACAGATTTTGAGTTAGACGTCATCGTATATATATATATTGTTATGATATGCTATAACAATCTATATATTGGTGGACTCTTCAGGGTGGGTTTATAGATTAGCATTTACTAAAAATTCATTTTCTATTTTATACAACATTTAATACAATAGTACAATACAATACAACAACAAAACAAAAAATTCGAAAAGAGGTTGACCTTAAAGGCCATCCTTGCAACTTCCCGCTAGTTTTAACAGCAAAGCTATAGTAACGTGACGTATTTTGACGTTTTTGACTTTTTTTGAAATGTTTAAAAAGCCATAATTTTTTAACGCCTTATTTGATTTTGATGTTCAAGATGGCACTCGACGCAGTTTTTTGAGACCTAAAAACGTTACCGGGAGTGCAAAATCAGTTAGTCAAAAAATCTCTAAGTTATTGAAAAAAAAAAACACTTTTTTTTGAAATTTTTCGACAACGATATCTCACGAACGAATCAACCGATTTTAATTTGCAAAACGGCATTCGACGTGGCTTTTTAGGCTTGAGAGCTGATTAGGTTATGAAATTGATCGATGCAATAGCCAAAAAGATATGCCCAAAAAACATCATTTTTACCAATTGTTTTTTTCGGTTATTTTGAAATTTCTCGAAATCTACCGGCTCGACTCAGTTCAAACTTACAGGGAATCTAAGTAAGATGGAAATCTTTGGAATGCTTTTTATTTCATTCCGATCGGTCAAGCCGTTCAAAAGTTATAAGAGGTTTACATACATCCACACACACACACATCCACACGTACATACAGACATACAGACACCCTCGTAAAAATAGTCAGGGGAGGTTCCTAAGACCTCAAAACGTTGAGACCCGATGAAAACTCGATTTTCGAAAAACGGGGTGAAACCAATAACTTTCCGATTTTAAAAAAAAATTTAATTTTTTTTTAGCGGGAAGTTAAAAAAACGTTCAATCAATGAAGTACAATCAATCTTAATTTATTATAATTTTGCCCTTTTTTTCCAAAAACAAACCCTTTAATAATTATTTCAATTATAAACAATAATACCAGCTGATACCACTATTATAAAAAAATACTTGTCTTAAAATTAATTTTCTTCTTGATAACCAAATTTGAGTACAAAACTATGGTTTTTCAACAAACGTCTCCCAGGTATTCTCTTTTATACCCCTTTTTTTTCAATTATTTTATATTCATCACTTGATAAAAGTTCCATAGATTCATACCGTCATTTTTTTTATCCAGCTAGTCTTAATCATATTTGCATACTACACAAAGACCAACTAGTTCAGACCATAACAATATATATAGTGAAGTAAACTAAATTGTTAATATTTTTTTACAACAATACTAAATGTAATTATATTGAGCCATATCTTATGAAAATTAGAAAATTTAGAAATTGGGTAAAAAAATTGAAAAAACCTTAGGTCGTTATCTATACTTGATAATATAATTGCAAAAAAAGTCTGTATTTATTTAAAGTACAACACCTCTTGAAAATGAAACGTGATGCCTATGGTTTGCTAATATGTAATTTTTTCTTTCACATAAAAAGTAAAATAAAACAGATATTGCAAAACTAATTATTTAATTAAAATTTAACGAAAATTAATTAAACACATTAAACAATTTACTCAAATTAATATTAAATTAATTCATTAATAAGATGTTAAAAATGATGTAGTCGACTTATATAATCGTAGAGCCGCTGTTCGAAATTACGTCTATCGTTTTGAAGCATTTCAGGGGTTATTAGGCTGCATTCATGTACTATTCGTCGTCATAGTTCTTCCAACGAAATGGATTCGGTTTTATAAATGCTGCTCTTTAAATATCCTTACAAAAACATCCAGGGGTGTTAAATCGGGATATCTTGCAGGCCATTCAATAGGGCCTTTCCTTCCAATCCATTGCCTAGGAAATCGTTCATCAAGATATTGCCTTACAGCACTGCAGTAGTATGGAGGTGCGCCGTCTTGTGGGAAAAAGAGATCATCCACTGAGTACCTATCATTTTCGATTATATCTGTGAGTGCGGGTGTCTTCTAATAATTCCGTTTAAATTTTGTGGCAAAAAAATGGCCCAACAATACGATCCCCATAAATTCCTGCCCACACGTTTAATTTAAGCGGATATTGGGTATGTGTTTCGTGGAACATTCTAGGAATTTCGTCTGCCCAGTAACGACAATTGCTCTTATTTACGGTATCATTTACAAAAAAGGAACATTCATCCGAAAAACAAATATTAAATAAAAACTTTGCATTAGTGTTTATTTTGTGAGACAATCTCACAAAACTGTAGTCGTCTGTCTGGGCATCTTCATTTATTTCATGTACTAATTGTATCTTGTAGGGATGAAATTTATAACGTTTCAAAACCCTACGAACAGTAGTGCGCGAAAAACCAGACTTTTCGGCCAATTTTCTCGTACTTGTCGGATCTAAATTAATATGACCTAAAATTGCTACTTCTATAGCTTCCGTGCTCAACCTATTTTCATAGTTCTTTTTTTGATTAGCCACCACGTTTGGTAAAATTTTTATAAAGCTGATTAAATAAATCCACTGTTATTCTTGCACATCTTCTGTTTTCAAAAAATATGGAAATAATCTCAACTCGTTCGGCAATAGAATATACCATTTTGGAACTACTCAAAAATACCCAAATGTATTTAACTACAACAATGTTAAACAAACTTTTTTATTTAAATTTATTTTTCATGTGAGGAAAAATGACTAAGCAAACCATAGGCGTTACGTTTTATTTTTAAGAGGTGTTGTACTTTGTATGAATTAAGACTATTTTTTTGCAAAAACAGTACAAATATTCAAAACAAAAATCATGAGCAATCGTTATGTCTGAATACTTCATATAAATACCTTACTAATGATGTGCCGCACATGGTATATTCCCTATTTAAAAATAAGAGGTTGGGGACGTAGAAGGGAGGGCGTTGACAATTGACAAATGCATGTATCGTAAAAATGAGTCCCTCTTAGATCAAAAATCGGCCTGTTTTCACATTTTCTTAAAACCTAATAACCACCGGGATGGACTGTTTTCTGTAGCCCACACTGTATATTTAATACTATAATTAACAGAAATTATAGTTATTTACGGGAAAATAAATTAGTTAACGTTTACAATAAATTTGATATGATTGTTTATTGGCCAGGAATAGAATGAACACTGGATTATAAATCCGTTTAAATGGATTATTACACTCTAGCAATAAAATTTGTTTAATATTTTTTTACTATATTTCTGTATATTATAAGAATAAAAATTATGTTTTAAAGCCACTGATTTCTGTAAGAAAAACAATAAATAGAAATTAGTTTAATATATGCAATAGAAAATTCTTTGTGAAATCTAAATTAACTTGTACGGTCCAATTATTAATATCATATATATGTAAATGAATTATTTTGTTATGTAGTTGAAAGCGCTTTATTTAATTATTTATTACAGAGAACCGGTGGGATAACATGCAGATGAAATTAAAACCACTATTTTATTAAACTATTATGTACCTGTATTAAAATATTTATTTGTGGTTAAGCTTTTATTTAAATAACATGTTTAGTTAACACAAATAAATATATTGATAAAACAAAAATGATTTGAAAAACACGGGGAATCACTATAAAGATTTTTTCATTATAACTCACAGTAATATGTTTTATATCAAAATCAGATTCTACTTAATAAACATTTCAATCTAATAATAGAAACAACAGTCCGTCATTCCTATCAGCATGAAATGACCTCTTCCCAACCAAATGGGATTGCACCCCTTGGTTCTGTTCGTACGTGTAATCCACTTTCGTCTCTGGTAATGTATACTATTTTTCTTCCTATTCAGGAGCTCATGCGCCTTCAATTCCTGCAGGAATAAATTTCTGTAGAAGTATGCAGAAATATAATTTTTAGGTAAAAAGACATCGATATTTACACGTTTAAGATCAATTACCAAAAATATTATCTATTAAAGATTGTGCAACACTTCTTTGATTAATTTTTACAGCACCTAGAGTCATTCTTTATTGTCAGTTAAATAAAACTGATAAAGATCCGCATTTTCGACAAAAAATAACACACATTTTCAGATCCAAACCACTGGAAAGAACTATTGTGGGCAAAGCTATTGTATTTGTGGTTACTGGTATTACTTTAATAGAAAAAAAATTGTACACACATAACGTGTTTAAATTCGGTAAAAAAAAATTATTTTAAATAGAGAAGATTTTTTGTCAATAGGTATTTTCATATACAAGATGACTTATAAATAAAGGGTCAAATTGTAACTACATTTAAAAAGCAATTATAATAATAATTTATTGAACATAAGTAAGATCTACGGATCTAATATGCCGCGGGTTACAGGAATGAAAAATAAACCATGTTTTATTTTAAAAGTTAGAAATTACAGAAACAATAAAATAACATTACGGAGAAATGAAATAAATGTCGCATCCGACAGGACTCCAATCGGCATCCTTTAATTATAGTCAGTAACGCCTCTACTCAATTCAGCCACAGGATACATGAGTCAGTTTTTTGATCGTCTTGATAAAACTCATGTCTCATGACTCTCATGCGACATTTACTCACTTCTTCTTTAAGCACATGTATGCATGACGCTAATAAGAGAGAGAGAGTATTCATTGACAATTTTTAAAAATTTTAGCATCATGGTCATGGTCAAGGTCAAACTAAATATATAAGTTTATGGTTTTTCCCTGGCTATCAGATGGTTAAGATGAGTTTGACCATGACCATGACCATCATGGTAAAAAATTTAAAAATTGTTAAGGTCATATTTGGGCGTAAAATTTCGCTCTCTTTCGATTCACCTTGTCAAAAATACATAGTTCCATTTAAAAAAATGACCTGACCATCGCCTGACCATGATGGTCATGGTCATGGTCAAATCCATCTTAACCATATGATATCCAGGGAAAACCCATAAGTTTTTTTTTGTGTGACCCATGGTTTTTGAGTTACAACGAGGTTTCCATACTTTTTCCTCACGCGGTATATAGATACAGGCATAATATTGATTAGCAAATAACACCATCTAAATTCAATTTTATAAAGACAGTCTCACGCAACAACCGTTTCCTCAATTCATATCAGTCGTCTTCTCCTTCAACACATCAACATATTAGTATATTACGTATCAAGAGTGGTAAGTAGGATATTACGTACGAGTGGAAAAGTTACGCACGAAGCCGCATAGCGGCGAGTGCGTAATTACACGAGTACGTAATACCTCTTACCACTCAAGTTACGTACTATGCTTTTTCTACGACTCAATATTTTAATTTTAATTCTAAATATTTTACATCTCTTAAAAAATATATGACGAAATTTGGCGTTTAAAATAACATTTATCAAAGTAGTGACATTAAGTAACATCCTAGATTAAATAATAATTTAAAATGTAATATATGTTGCCTAAATCTGTTTTATTTTTATTTTATTTTTTAATAAAAACTATTATATATTTATGTTTTAAAATTGACAAAAAGTATGTAAATAGACCAAATAAAGTAGTACGTACATAAAAATTTTTTTTGCAATTTAATTAAACAAAAAATTTAAGTTTTCTTATCTAAACGCACATGTATGTTATGAGATCTCATTACGTGCATGTTATTGTTAAATGTCACTTACAAGGAATGTCTACAGTACGATTTTTGACGTTTACAGTCATGGGCGTAGAAAAAATTACATTACAATTTCTATCTAGATGTGTGGCGTGCGAAGTGCCATTGTAAATAAATAGGTTTTACGCAGTAATGAAACGGTTAAGCACGCAAGTGCGGTTGTTCGAATAACATTGACATACAAATCCGAGCACCCAATAATAGTATATTATGCAACGATCATGTAATGATGGTTATTAATACACAAGCATTAACTGGGATACGAAACGAGCCGAAGGCGAGTTTCGTATGGTTAATGAGAGTGTATTAATAACCATTACATGAGAGTTGCATACGCTATTTTTTCTACGACCGATATAAATAATCAAGAACTAAAAATATTATATTTATATTTGTAATGCACAATAACAGTAATTACCTACACGTATTTCTATAAAAAATTCTACAAAATTGTAATTAATGGTATTACCTGAGGTGTATTACCATAGATGTAGGAAAACTATAAACATTCTATTTATATTTATATTTAACATAATAATAATTGTAATTAATCTGATTTATTGAAAATCTTAAGATTATTTAGTGTGCAGTTTGAAAAGTTTATTCCAGGTCCCACTGATCTGGAAGTGGAAGGAATATTTACATTTATTTCATTATTGTTACTCTCAATAGAGTTCAATATTGTATTGGAAATGCTGATTTTATTCTGAACCGAATTTTTAATGTAGCCTTCCGCCACTGAATTTAATTTCCAAGCACCATGACGTTTAATGTAGTTATATCACCACCGGCATCAACTAATACGGTTGCAGATGTTCTTCGAAAACAATGCCCTGTATATAAATTCGGATCAGGCAGATTTAAATATGTTGCTATTTGCTTCCCTAAATTAACACTTGATACCTACTTAAATGTAAAATATAGGTGGTATGCGGTCAATTGTTCAGTATCTTAAGGTGATATACTCCAACATTTTGGCGCGAAACCTAGAAAGAGCAACGATACTCAAACAAACCCAGTACAGAGAATAAATGTAAAAATTTTGTCAGGTATAAATTAACCCCGACATTTAAAACAGATACTGATTCACCGAACTGTACTTGGAAGTTCATAGTAGAGGGCGCTTTAAATCAACGAATAGAATATTTTAAATCTGTATTGCGTTTTTCTCAAAAATTTCAAAATATTTTGATATGAAATTTTAGGCATGAATAGTTTGTTTCATTTTACGTGGTAGACGCATACTTTTATTTTGAATAAATGATAACTTAAAGAAAATTATGATGGTTTATAGAGAAAAAAAATATTTTTTGTAATAAACACATGCGTCTACCACGTAAAATGAAACGAACTATTCATGACTAAAATTTCATATCAAAATATTTTGAAATTTTTGAGAAAAACGCAATACAGATTTAAAATATTCTATTCTTTGATTTAAAACGCCCTCTACTATGAACCTCCCAGTACAGTTCGGTGAATCAGTATCTGTTTTAAATGTCGGGGTTAATTTATACCTGACAAAATTTTTACATTTATTCTCTGTACTGGGTTTGTTTGAGTATCGTTGCTCTTTCTAGGTTTCGCGCCAAAATGTTGGAGTATATCACCTTAATGAAAACCATTATAACACTAGTGTTATAATGAATATCATTATGAAACGGATTATGGGCATATAAGTGTATTATTATAGTACGGGCGTAGAAAAAAAAATATATTGATTTAAATAAGTTGATTATTATCCTCTGGGCATAACTCACTCCATGGTTCTTTATTTTAACTTGAAGTGCCTATTGAGTTTAATAAGGTTCGGATTTTAATAGTAAGTAACCGATAACGTCTCATTCTGCCACTTTAGTTTTCCGAGAAGAGGATCCAGCTTCGCATAGTAGACATTAGTGTGCTTTAAAAAAATTTACCCTCTGAAATTTAATTAACATAGGATTTTTTTTTTGTTTTGAATTGAATTAACACATAATTTACGCATTTTTTTACGAAAACATATTTTTCTTAAAGTTGCGTCTTTGAACTTAAGAAGCATCTAAGATAAAGTATATGATTACCTTTGTTATTTATTAAGTTGGCTGTAATACTTCAACCTTTACAGATCTATTATGAACACCCATCATCTCAACAATAGGATTAGAGCAGCTTGTCTAGCCTGCCCTCTTTATGAGTTTTAATAGAATTGACAGTGACCTCTCTACGTAACGGAGCAGTCGGTTTCTGTTCTCCTAATATTAGATACCGCGTTCTTGCAACTTGCAAGGCCTCCACATTGGGACGAGAAATACGGTTTCCTTCTACTCTTGGCAGTATCGACATCGACAGATGTCTTCATCTGCCACGTTTAACTTACTCAAGTCTTTTCTGAGCCGACAATTTCCTGTCAGGAGATTGTCATTCTGACCTCGTTTTGCCTTTGTGATAACATTTCAGAAGTAGGTAAATTTTGCCGAGAGTACTTTTATGAAAACTTTGGCTTGTCGCTTGCCCGGTGATTTTTCTCACCACACTTTTGCCTTCTCTAGCCTCCATCTCTAAATTGTTGCCCTTCTGAACGTATTAAAATATTTGTCGGTAATGTATTTTTATGTATTTTAAAAATTGTACATATTGTAGGTTGCAGCACACATGATCATAATAAGGTAAAGTAATTGAGTGTATGATTTCAAATAATAGATTGGGAATTTTTACCTTTGATATTGAATTAATTGAGGTAATTGTTATTTGTTTTGCGTTAAACAATGACTGTAAGCAGTGCACTTGGATCCGCTAGATCATTGACGACTTTTATGTTTTTTAAAATCTTTTTACCTTTAATGTAATCTAGATTTTTTCCTACAAATCGAAGTTAATATTAAATAACCCATACGACAATTTAAGCTGTTAAAAACTTATTAAGGCGTCAAGCGATTTTCATTTGATGTTAGAGGCAACAATCGACGAAGTTTTTTAAGTGCTAAAAATGCCCTAGTGCAAAATTGATAAGTCACAAAATCTTAAAGTTCCTCTGCAAAGACACTTTATTCCAAAATTTTTGACAACGATATCTCTCGAACGGATCCACCGACTATGATTTATTTTCAAAACGGCATTCGACGTCACATTTTAAGGTTAAGAGCTGATTAGGTTATGGAATAGATCCTTGCAACCACCAAAAGTTATTTTCAAAAAACATGGATTTTTTTTTTATTTCTCGCAATTTCCTTAAGAAAATGACTTTAAATTATCAGTTAATTAACTGAGAAACTAATATAAAAATAGCAACCCCTTTAAGAAAAACCATTTAGGTACAAAAGATTTCAGGTTAAAAGTCACTAAAAATAAAACACTCACGATGGTAATATCGATTTTCAATTATTATAAATTGGTCTATTTATCTTTGAAACTTTAGGGAAGTGATTCATATACCGAATAAATATACATACATATATATATAGAAAAGCGAAATAAAACTGCAGGATTGTAAGTATCGGTATCATATTTCATATGGTCAATCTATTTTCTATGGTCATGATTTTCAAATAACGGACTGGAAATTCGACTGTCTCGACTATGGTTTCAAGTGTCAAATAATATTAATCACGCAAATAGATATATTCTTTCGACAATCCAATTATAGTTTTAAACAAAATTTTAAGTTATAGAAACTATAAGTTTTACTTATATAAGCTATCAGGTATGACTTATGGCACTGTCAATTGGGAAATAACTACGAAGAATGGAGAATTAACTATTTACTTAAAATTAAAAACTTAACGATAGGTGTAAATAGATAAAAAGTGTCCGCAGGTACGTACTTGCTTTACCTATTCGCTCTCTCGCTCTCATCACAAATCTACGGTGTGTGTTATAGAATATGATAATAATAGTGTATAAATAATATTTTCAAATATATAATAAAAAGTACATTAAGTACAAATTTTTCTATTTTACAATATATTATTATTTTATTCAAGTTTTCTGTTGATAATAATTATTAAAAATAGTATATTATGCATCGATCATGTAATAATGATGGTTATTAATACACGAGCATTAACTGGGATAAGAAACGAGCCGAAGGCGAGTTTCGTATGGTTAATGAGAGTGTATTAATAACCATTACATGAGAGTTGCATACGCTATTTTTTCTACGACCGATATAAATAATCAAGAACTAAAAATAATATATTTATATGTGTAATGAAAACAATAACAGTAATTACACGTATTTCTATAAAAAATTCTACAAAATTGTAATTAATGGTATTACCTGAGGTGTATTACCATAGATGTAGGAAAACTATAAACATTCTATTTATATTTATATTCAACATAATAATAATCGTAATTAATCTGATTTCTTGAAAATATTAAAGTTTAGCTCAAGGAGACTAGAGCTCTTGGTTTAGCTGTTTAGGAAAATTTAATGAATTTGGAATATAGGTTAGAACTGTCAAACACTTTTTGAGAGACGCCTACTTAATACCTACTTAAATGTAAAATATAGGTGGTATGCGGTCAATTGTTCAGTATCTTATTGAAAACCATTATAACACTAGTGTTATAATGAATATCATTATGAAACGGATTATGGGCATATAAGTGTATTATTATAGTACGGGCGTAGAAAAATATATTTTATTTAAATTGAGCTTAAAAAATATATTTTTTCGGCTCCTCTATAAAAGGTGGCATAGAATTCCCCGAGTTCCTGACGCGTTTTTTAAACTAGTCTAGAAACATGCATCTATAAACGCAAAGGCTTTTGCTTGTCCAGTATAATAATATTAATAATAATAATAATAATAATAATAATGTGATTAGCCATTCAAATATAACTATGTAGTTAATATTTAGCTTCTTATATTTTCTACCTGCACCTTGTGACCAGGTATTTTGTTTTTTATCTTTAAGTATTTAATTTTCTTTAATCGTGTTTTTTGTAGCTCCCGTTTTTGGCTCCGGAGCTTTGAAGTTATTTATTTGTTGTTGTAGGTGTGTGTTGTCGTCCTTGTTTTTGTTGATTTATTATTATATAAATTTTTATTTTATCATTACATAAATTTTCATTTATCATCATATAAATTTTCAATTATCATCATATAAATATTTCATCATCATTATATAAATATTTGGTTTACTCGCTATGTAGCGAGAAAACTGTTTTTATTTTTTTCTTGCTTGTCCAGTTTTTATCATCCCTGTTAACTTTGATTTTCTATATTGTGAATTACGTTACTGTCTCTACTATTGTAGAGGAAGAGGAAGAGGAAGAGGAAACCGCATTTCATGTCCTATGCCAATGTGAAGGCCTTGCAAGGACGCGGTATCTAGTACTGGGATAGGAGAAACCGGCTGCTCCAAGTTATGCGGAGTGGCCACTGTCAAGGCTATTAAGTCTCATTAAGAGGGCAGAGCTGGACAAGGTGCTCTAATCCTATTCCACAGATAATGGGTGTTCACAATAGATCTGCAAAGGTCGCAGTGATATAGGCTAACAGCCAACCCCAAAAATATCTATCTATCTATCTACTATTGTGGATGGGTGTGCTTGATATATATACTCATCTAGTACTGTTTGCAAATAAATCATTAGCTTAAATAAAACACGATGATGTAGGTTGTATTGTGCAATAAGGTTGATTAAGGCTAGAGTAACGTCTGCTTCGCAAACCTTTTGTCAACGTTAGACAATAATTGTCTTATGTTTTTTGCAAGATTTTTAATGGAAATTCAAATTGTGTTGTATTTATTTAACAAAGGAAATTAATTTTTTATAGCTGTAGTTTTTCGGAATTATCGACAAAAAAATTTGTTTCTTGGCTCAAAAAATATTATTTTGCTCTAAACTAAATACATTTTTAGTACAGTTTCGTAGTAGTAACTTGGTTCGATATCTTAAACACCTTTAAAAGGTAATAGTTTCAAAGCATTTTATATCCATATACAGAAAATTCACCGAAAACAGTTCACCGAAACACAGTTTACCGAAAGCACAACTAATCGAAATAAAAATTCACCGAAATTATATAAATAAATTAGCTTTTAAAAATATTATTCATATAATTTCGGTGAATTGTGCTTTCGGTAAACTGTGTTTCGGTGAATTGTTTTATTTTTTTCGGAAATGTGATCGCCCTTAAGGAAATCTGTCGCTAGTTTTAGTTTTAAGTTTGTATTAGATAGGTTTTTGTTTGTATTGTTTTGTGTTTATATGGAGATTGGTATTGTTTATTGATTGAATGGTCATTAAAAATTTTTGTATAGAATGTGAGATAATTAAAAAGATATTAAAGGAGTTGAATAGATAAGAATTAATTTAAATTGAATTAAAACAAAAATAGAAAAAAAAAATAAAAAAGTATTAATAAAAACAATAAGCAGGAACAATCAGTAGAAGAACAATCCAGAGCTCGGAGGCAAACGAACTGAGAGGAGTAAAAAGAAAGGGGACAACCCACTGGAAGAAGAAAAAAAAATATTTGTTACAATGATCGATTTTAATAAGTGCTTAATCCACAACCCGGAGATTTGTATTGATTGAAGAATTCTGGAAATGTAGTTCTGTTTTTAGATATTGGTTGCTATGATTGAGATAGAATTTTTGTATAGATCGGTTTTATTAATTTTTTGTTTTGGTTCTTATGGGTTTTGGGGGTACTAATGGGATTGTCAGTAATTAAAATTGAAAAAAGTCATTAAAAAGATTAACAAAATAAAATAATTATTTGAATTGCAACCCAAAAGGTTAAAAATGGAATATAATTTAACAATATAATTTAGATAATAAGAAGAGTAGGTAAAGAGTAAAAGAAAAGTGTTTGGAAATGGACGAAAGGAGACAGGTATAGAGCAGTAGAAAGAAGTAGTTGATTGATAGAGAGGAGCAGAAAGAAAACAAGAAGAGAAAACAAACAGAAATCTTAATTTTTTTATAGTAGTGCCAGAAACCACAAACCAAAAATTGTATTGATTGGAAGGTATCCCAAAGAGGAGGTTCATAACAATAAATATATATATATATACACTTATAATATTGTAATATCGAAACCATTGACAACAGATAGTCGAATTTGGTCTCTTTTCAGTACATTATTTCGGATTCATGATCGATTTAGAATAATAGAAAATCGATGTTACTACCGTGAGTATTTTATCTTTACTGATTTTTAATATTAAATCTTTTAAACTTAAATTTTTATTTTAAGAACATTGAAAGGAATATCTTTTATAACGTCTATTACGGCATATAATCAGGATAAAACGCAAAAAGATAATGAAGACACATTTTGATACAATTTCGCTAAATGAACTAGATTCTTATATTTTTTAATCTTTTATATTACCAGTTACTGAGAAAGCTTCTTATGTAAGTGCATGTATTTTTGCAAACATCGACTTAAAAAGTAATTTGCAAAAAAACATAAACAGCAAACATTTGACCTGCAGAATGACAACAATTTGCACTGATTGTTCGTCTTTACACTGAACGTACAAATTGCCAATCAAGGAACAGAAAAACTAGAACAAGAAACAATTGGAGCTTCCCTTTTTATTTTATTACGAGATACTCATAGTGACTGTCGTTTTTTAGTTGAAAAAGGTATTTCTGGAAAGAATATTGTACAGAATACAAAAGATTCTAGCGCACCTTCGTTAATTAAAGAATAAGATTTAAAAAGCAATAAGAAAAAATGGTTGAAAAATTTTAGATATAAATTGGAAATCTATATATATAAAAGAAAGTCGTGTTAGTTACACTATTTATAACTCAAGAACGGCTGAACCGATTTGGCTGGAAATTGATGGGGAGGTGGCTTGGAACCAGGAGACGGACATAGGATACTTTTTATCCCGTTTAACCGTCTTCCTTTAATATTTCAATACAAATTATGTATTTATTATATAGTTCAATGAATTCCTAATAGATGGTGATGTGAGTTAATATGTTTGGATATCTATTTAAGATAGTAATAGTGTTGTTTTTCGATTTCTAAATAAATTGGAAAACAAGAAACTCAAGTACAATAAAAAATAATAATGCAAAAAAAACTATGAAAATACTTACCAAATCAATTACAATAACGCCACCGTATAAATTAGCAAGTCTTACTTGAAAGCAAGAAACTCGCAAAACTAAAAAAAAGGGTAAGTTACACACAACAGCTTACCAGTGATTGTACCTATACATTCAGTCAAATAGTCTGTCTTAAAATTTCAATACTGGGCTAAAATATATACAAGGGGGATCATATTGAGAACGAAAAGTGAAATAATTTTTTGAAAAATTCCTAAAACTAGGCGGATAGAAATTAAGAGCTGAAATTCGGCAGATATCTTTATTAATGTATTTTCGAGGGCTGTGTGCATGGGTTTTGAAAACCCTTTATTTTTTATATGATTTTCATGGCCGTATTTTATTATGGTTAAAATAAAATTAAAATAAGACTATGAAAATCACATAAAAAATAAACGGTTTTCAAAACCCATGCACACAGCCCTCGGAAATACAGTAATAAAAATATCTGCCAAATTTCAGCTCTTAATTTCTATCCGCCTAGTTTTAGGAATTTTTCAAAAAATTATTTCACTTTTCGTTCTCAATATGATCCCCCTTGTATATATTTTAGCCCAGTATTGAAATTTTAAGACAGACTATTTGACTGAATGTATAGGTACAATCACTGGTAAGCTGTTGTGTGTAACTTACCCTTTTTTTTTAGTTTTGCGAGTTTCTTGCTTTCAAGCTAGTAGGTTCCTCTTAAGTAAATATCTTTAAAGCCACTGTAATTTGGCGTAGTTAATAATTCATATATTTAAATCAGAATTTATTACTTAATAAAGGACTATATAGGCCTCATATATTTAAACGAGCAATTCTTTCTAAACCAAGTACAAAATTGTAATTTAGCTTTCCTACTTTGTAAATTAAAATCTTAACGTTTCTAACCGTATTTAAATTTGAACCACGACAATTTAGTTTCGTGGTAACTTGATTCTTATTGTAAAATAGTTTAGTTTTCGATTTGTTATAATAAGGATCTCAACTGTCGCTCGAATTTAATAACATTTTACTGCATTAGTTAAGTTCGCCTAAGGTCACAGGCTGCTATAAGTACATGCTCCAATAACCTTATTTAGGGTAAAAGAGCAAGAAGACCTATATGATAGGGTTAAGGCAGATCAAATAATGAGTATGAGTTAGGACAGGATAAGTAACCAGGTATAACTTTGCGAGAAACTTTAGAGTAGAATTAGAGGAAAGGAATTCATGGAACAATGGCTCCCCAATTCAAGGGAAGTCAATCTGGTATATAGATGGGTCAAATACTAAGAAAGGTACGTGGTCGTGTATAAGTATATAGTAGGCGACACAGAATACAAGTCCAGTTAAGTCTAGGGGCGTATGATACAGTGAACCAGGCTGAAGTAATGGCCATATAAGACAGTACAATGCAGATAAAACAGGTAAAACCATATACTCGGACAGCCAAGCAGCTCTAAAAGAGATATTCTCTGCATAAATGACCTCACAGCCGGTGTGGGACTGCGATAGGGCCCTGTCGCATGCCGCATGTCGGAATTCTCTGACACTGGCTTGGGCACCAGGACTTACAGGGTTTCGGGGCAATAAGAAGGCTAATGAATTGGCCCCAGCAAGATCTAATATCCCAACGATTGGCCCGGACCATTCGGTGGGGTTGCTGACACGTTCAGAAAGTCAGCCATTGAGAAATGGAGGCTAGAGAAGGCCCAGGAGTGAGAAAAATCACCGGGCAAGCGACAAGCCAACGTCTTCATAAAAGGACACTACGTAATTTGATCTAGAGCTGTTATCACAAAGTCAAAACGATGTCAGAATGATTGTTAGTCTCTTGAAAGGATATAGTCGGCTCAGAAAACACCTGAACAGCAAACTTTGGCAGATGAAGACATCTATCGATATTGCCAAGAGGAGAAGGAAACCACATTTCAAGCCCTATGCCAATGTGAGGGCCTTTCAAGAACGCGGTATCTAGTATTGGGAAAGGAGAAACCCACTGCTCCCAGTTACGTTGAGAGGCTACTGTCAAGGCTATTAAGTTTCATTAAGAGCGCAGGGCTAGACAAGGTGCTCTAATCCCAGTCTAGGAATGATGGGTGTTCACAATAGATCTGTAAAGGTTGCAATGATACAGGCTAATAGCCAACCCAATAATATTGATTTGTCTAACTACGAATAAAAAATCGTTACATAAGTATATTTTGTGCTAAGATGTATTCTTTAATAATAAAAATATATATATATTGCTGTTTATTTCGTTTATATTTTTTTAATCTATTTTGTCTAGTAAAACTACACATAAACAAACGCTTAATAACTTATTTAACACACAACACGTTTAACAACCCCCATGTATATAAATTGGAAAAAACAAATACTAAAACTTAATCAATATTAACACTCGCACAAATAGCAACAGGTAACTGAGTTCAAAGAGAAAACCCGATTAAAGAATTAATAATAAATTTGCTAGTGTTTTATTTGTGTATCCAACTTGCAGTGGGAGAATTGAAGTTAGGAAAACGTGACCTTTGGATCACTCACGAACCTATCAAGAAGTAGCTAACTGAATCTGCAACTGGCAGAAACATATTAAAAATGAAGTGCAAACTCATCGAAACGTCATTGAATTTCAAGTAAACTGAAAGATTACAACGAAAAAAATTAATAAAAAAACGGGAAACTAACAAGAAAATATGATCAAACTGACAAAACTAAAAAAACATTAAAAGCAATAAAAAAAATGGGACAAAATCGTAAAAATTCGAAAAAACGAAAAATTTGAATAATAAATCAGTTACCGTACAAAACTTGGGAGTATTAATATATATTATTATATTTTTAAGGAAGTTCTTTGTCTGTATTTCTTGTAACTGGTACTATAAACTGGTTTTAACTCTTTATGTTGTTTATGTTATTTTCAGTTATCGACTTATATTCGAGTGTTTTCCCTGTTCTTAATAAAATTATTAATAGCATGCAATTTATTTTTACATAAAGAAATTATTAAACCCCTAATGTGTTTTGATGGAGAAGAACTCATTTTCCTTTGTGTTTGTTCAATTTAAACAATAGATAGACGCCCACTTTAACCACGCTCATTACAATAAAACGTAGAATGCGTCTTTTGATAAGTTAAATTCACTTTACTTTGACATTTAAAACTGCAGATAACAAAAGGTAGAAAAATAAAAGGTTATCATTGAGACAAAAAATATACAACACAGAAAGGTTTTAGTCGTTTTGAAATTTATCTACTATCACTTACTTATACCTACCTGTATAAAGTATACAGGGTTGTCCAATTAAGTCAGCATCACATCGGAAACTTTTTGAAGTTACACTTCTATTCGTGCACTCGGCGGAGGCAATTTGTGTGAGGTTAAACCAGAAAAATCATTACATATGTAATTTTGTGAGCAAGAGAGAGACAGAAACACATATAAGGTATATTGGTCGGTATGGGGTTCACAGGGGGAGTAAAGTCTCAGCTCACCAGCTTTATGCTGGTGTGGTCGGGAATCTTTGCTCCTCAATGCTACTCTCGCCTCCACGTGGAGAACCCCGGTCAACGGCCTGGCAACAGGCTGGCTAAGGAGAGTAAAGCAGGCTCGGTCCTTTGGGATCGGGTTTCATTCGTCCTGGTCACAGGCCAGCGGCTAAGGTGTGAGGCATCGTGCTGAGGGCTTAGGTTGCAGGGTCTAAAATGCAGCCGCGAACGATCCACCTACGGAGGAGGCCGTCTCTTCGGAGATGGACTCTGATGTAGATAAATCAACAACAGCAGAGCTCAGGCTGCCCCTTTCGGAGGTGACCAGCTCCGCTGAGGACGAGCTTCTGATGGAAACGGAGGAAGCTACATCCCCAAAAAAAGAGTCAGCATCCGCTGATTCTAACGAGGGGATAGGCCAACAGGTCGCAGTGCTCGACGTCGCCGTAGGGAACCTGCGCCTGAAGGCTAAAAGAAAAAGACCTTCTGGAGCGGCGAAACTGCGCAGAAGGAAGAAAAAGCTGGAAGCTGCCAAGGGGAGCTTGCCGGACGGTGGGAAACCACTGACGGCTGGATCCCCCAAGGCTGCAACTCCGGCTATACCAGGCAAGGAGGGGATTCCGTCAGAATTGATGGAACCCGAAAAACCTGGTCAACCCGCTGCAGCACACAGGCGCAAACCTAGTGGTGCTGAGCGGAGAAAAAAACAAAAGGAGAGGTCGGAGGCGCCCTCGGCGGGCATCACTACGACTTCAGGGGGGACGCCGGGTCCATCCGGCCTGAAAAGGGACAGGATAGATGGCGACACCCCAAACTCCGACAGGCAGCCACAAAAGAAATCTAAGGCTGACCCGGAGAAACCCACCTACAGTGGGGTGATGACGGCCATTAAGATGGCGGTCACTCCCGTAGACTACCCCCAACAACGGCTGAGTGAGGAGCAGTTCCTGTAGACTCAGGAGGCCTTGCTGGAAAAAATGACAGCCAAGAGCCACTTTAGGAGCGTCCGGCTTGAGGATGGAGCACTGATGCTCTATTGCACCGGCCAGGACACCGTGGAGTGGCTCATGAAAACGGTGGATGGTCTTCCCCCTCTGGAAGGAACTAGGCTGATCGTAAGGTTGGCCAAGGAACCTCCAAGAGGGGGGAGAATCATCTTCCATGTCCCGGCTGTCATGAGTGAGAGAACCCCGGACGCTATTCTGTCCGCAGTGGCAAGGCAGAACGGGGATCTCGATACCTCAAGTTGGCAGTTTGTCAACGCGGTGAGGTTTGGGGATGATGGAAAGAGTCGAAAGATGAAATCCATCATCTTCAGGGTCAACCATGACTCGATGAGGGCACTGGAGGCCAGGGAGATGAAAATTTCCCTGGCCTTCGACGAAGTGCGTATCACGAGTCTGGAGAAGCCTGCAAAAAAGACTGGGGGGAATCATCCAAATTAATCTCCACCACAGTAAGGCGGCGTCAGCCGCCCTTACCAAAGTACTTCTACAAGGACAGGTTGAGGTGGCCCTCATCCAGGAGCCCTGGGTGGCCGGACTCAGTGGGGTGCACGGAACTGTTATTTATGACAGATCCGCTGACAAACCCAGAACCTGCATCTTTGTGAGAAGTGGAGTAGAGCTGATGCCGTTGTGGGATCACACTAGCTGTGACCTAACTACGGTGGAGGTTACCACAAAAGAGGTAGGCGGCAGCAAGAACATTATCATCGCTTCATGCTACCTACCCTATGACTCCCCGGCAATACCAACACCGGAGCTGGAGAGGCTGCTGGGACAGTTTGGAGAGGGACAACGGGGCATCCTCATCGGGATGGACCCCAACGCCCATCACACAACCTGGGGCAGCAGCAACATCAACGCCAGAGGTGAGTCTTTACTTGAATTCTTATCTCTGTTTAACCTAGTTATACTCAATCAGGGCTTCGAACCCACTTTTGTCACGCGTAATAGGCGGGAGGTGCTGGATATCACAGCTGTATCTCACCATTTGTTGAGAAGGGTGGGTAACTGGAGGGTGTCGGGAGAGGAGTCTATGTCTGATCATAGATACATTCTTTACGACTTCCTCGATGACTACCGGGAACCACACTACTTCAGGAACCCGAGGCGCACGGACTGGGAACTCTTTCGAGAGGAACTAGGTAGTGCCCTTGGAGACCGGAGTGTGAATCCCAGGAAACCACAGGACCTAGAAGAGGAGGCACAGCGATTGCAAGATGCCTTACTCTTGGCTTACGAAGTGAGCTGTCCTCTCACTCAGAAGGCTAGTTCGCAGCAACCTCCCTGGTGGAATAGGCGGCTAGAACGGCTTCGCAGAGAAACCCGAAGACTCTGGAACAGAGCCAAGAGGGACGGTAGTGGTGGTTGTTGGGAAACCTACCACACAGCTCTCACGGCCTACAACAGAGAACTTCGGAAGTCGAAGAGGGAATCCTGGAGGAGGTACTGCGCTGAGATCGAGGATGTCAGTGCAGGTGCCAGACTTCAGAAAGCCCTTTCTAAAGACGTAACCATGAAGGTGGGCAATTTGCTTAAGCCGGATGGGATGTATACCAAAACAGGAGAAGAAACAATTGAATTGATGCTGAAAACTCACTTTCCGGGCTGCCTAGATGTGGCCGATGGCCCGCCTCCCGACCCAACTCCGGAACTTCATGTCAGAAGACCGGACAGAGGGGACTGGGAGGTGGCCAAGGCTGTCGTCACGGTGGACAGGATACGGTGGGCCGTAGGCAGCTTCTCCTCTTTCAAATCACCTGGTCCAGACGGAGTCTATGCAGCTTTTCTGCAGAATGGGTTGGATCTCCTGATACCAACACTGTGCAGACTGTTTAGATCAAGTCTGGCTCACAGATACATTCCGTACACTTGGAGGAAGGTGCGGGTCGTCTTCATACCTAAGGCTGGTCGGAAAAACTTCGACCAACCTAAGGCGTATCGACCCATTAGTCTCTCTTCTTTCATTGTGAAAACCCTGGAAAGGCTGGTGGATCGTCGTGTGAGTGAGGAACTGATTGTCAGGTCCCCACTTCATCGGCACCACTACGCCTATCAGCCAGGGAAATCCACAGAAACCGCGCTGCGTGTCTTGGTTGACAAGATAGAATCAGCGCTGGATCGAAAAGAAGTGGCTCTGGCCGTCTTCCTAGATGTCCAGGGTGCCTTTGATAACACTTCTATCGATGCCATAGTCGGTTCCCTTGGAGGGTTAGACTCTACCACCACTGGGTGGATAGAGACCTTTCTGAGAGGGCGACTCATCACTGCCGACTTGTTTGGCGCCTCGAGGGAGGTGTTGGCCACTAGGGGCTGCCCGCAGGGGGGAGTTATCTCTCCTCGGTTGTGGAACCTCGCGTCTGACCCTCTGCTTCGGGAGCTCAACGAGTCGGGAATACATGCCCAGGCCTACGCTGACGATTTCGTCATCTTGGTCCGAGGCTTTTGTGTGACCACTATAACGGAGCTGCTCAATGGAGCTCTGTCAAGAGTGGAACGCTGGTGCAGGAGTCGACATCTTACATCTTAGAATACACTATAGACAAGTCTAGGCGTGTTCTAAACATGCTTAGGCGGTCTGTGGGGAAGACGTGGGGACTCTCACCCAAGGTCGTCCGTTGGATATACCTGGCGGTTGTCAGACCCATAGTCTCCTACGGATCATGCGTATGGTGGAACAAGGTTAAGCAATCAACTGTTCAGAGGAAACTGGACTCGCTCCAGAGGCTTGCATGCCTGCAGATCTCTGGGGCCATGAGGACAGCACCTACAGCGGCACTGGAAGTTATCCTGGGCTTGCCACCTCTCAATGTTTACATTAAAGGGGAGGCGATGTCGGGAGCTTACAGGCTGAAAGTTAACGGGTGCGATGTTGATGGTTTGCATCGTCACCGTCATCGCACACTGTTCACTGGAGATTGTCAGGTCCTGTTGACAGGCTTGCCGACTGACCAGATGATCCCCTGTTACAACTTTGAGAGCCGATGGCAAGTCCGGCTGAGAGACAGAGCTGAGTGGACTGTGGACGGCTCTCAAAGAATATTTGACGACGCAGGGATCAAGTATTTTACTGACGGATCTCGCACGTCAGAAGGAACCGGTGCAGGGGTCTGTGGTCCACGCAACCTTAGGCAGCACTTCAGCTTGGGAGCGGAGTCAACCGTGTACCAGGCTGAGGTATACGCCTTACTAAAGGCTGCCGACCATGCCCGAGGTCGTGGCTGGAGAGGGGAGAGGATAACTTTCTTCTCAGACAGCCAGGCTGCACTGCTGGCCTTAAAACAATTCCGGGTTAACTCCAAGCTGATCTGGGAGTGCATACAAAACCTCAATGAACTGGCTAGACATAACAGTGTCCTCTTGGAGTGGATACCAGGGCATAAAGGTTTTGAAGGAAATGAAACCGTGGATCTTCTGGCCAAGAAGGGAGCGGATACACGATTTACTGGTCCAGAACCTGTATTGGGACTGCCTAGAGCCTGGGTAAGGACCAAAGTCAGGAACTGGGTCTGGGTAGAGTCGACCAAACACTGGAGTAACACTGTAGGGCTGAGGCACTCGAAGCTGATGCTCAAAGGATACTCCAAAAAACTCACGTCTGACATACTGGATCTTGGCAGGAGTCAGATCAGAGTACTAGTGGGCCTGCTCACCGGGCATGGACCATTCAGACTACACCTTCGGAGGATGGGGATTCTGACACAGGAACCCACCTTGTGCCGACTGTGTGAAATGGACGATGAGACGGCAACTCACATTCTATTCGAGTGTGGGGCCTTGGACTATAAACGGTTCCTTATCTTCGGCGACACGAATCCTGAATCCTATCACCACCTTGAGGAGCTAGTCACAGGACTCAAATCTCTTATAAAGGGAACAGCCCTGTGGCAACAGTAACTTAAGGAATTTAGGACACCTGGATTCTAGCCTTCCTGGGGATCAGCGGGATGCTGATCTGCAGCTGAACAAACTAGAGTCCTGCAAGCACGGGTGCATGTAAGACTCTTGGTGCTGAACCTGGTCACAATATTCCCACAGGAAGCAGTGTACAAACAGGGGGCTCCGCAGAGAGACCATGCCAGGTTATTTAGATTAGATTAGATTAGATTAGATATTGGTCGGTAAAAACATAGATGAAATATTTACTACATGTTATTAATAATAACTATGAGTCCTTTGAATACTGTTTAAATATTCAGTACATTCAAAAGAGATAGATATACAAAAAACAGTCTTCGCTAATGTTTTGAATATCATAGTGACGTATCACTTTGTGTTTGACAGATTATTTTATAATTCTGTTACGTAAGTATGCATATAAAGTTTAGTAATTTATATTAATAATAATATTCAGTAATGAGTATTGTATTGTAGTCTATAGTACCGTCACATGGTTGCATTATATCCTGCACTATGCTTTTGAGGTTGTTGGCTACATAAACAGAGTTTTTAAGAATAATCGAGGACATAAAGCACTAAAATCAGCAAAACCTCCGAAATTTGTAACGTAAGATGGATCGGAATGCGTTTTTTTGCATTGGATTCGTTAGAGTATTAGGAAATTTGTCTCTATTTTTTATAATGTAAAAATAGAAAATTGCATTTCTGCATTTGAAAAGTGCATTTCGAACAGACGATAAATAGAAAAATGACAACTCGGTAAGTTTGCTGAAAATGGGTAAAATTTATGTACTCGAGGTTTTTGGGGTTGCTGAACACGAATATCATGATGCCGAAAAAGTCTCCACGGCACTTGGTGCCTAGGGTATTTTACCTCTTCTCCTGTGGTTTTATGTAAATTCTATACAAAATCAGTGCACACATTGGTACTCGGCGGTTTTTAGAGTTGCTGAATACGAATATCATAATGGCGATGGTGTCCAAAACACCTGGTGCCTAAGACGGACCTCGCCTACAAGATTTTTGTGCAAATTCGATACAAAATGAGTGTGCACTTGGTACTAGGAGGTTTTTGAGGTCGTTGAACACGAATATCATAATGATTTTGCTCCGGGCGCGTGCATAAAAGTATAACTTCTGCCAGCAGTCCACCTGACTGCCAAAACCGTTTTTTTATTCTGAGTTTTATAAAAAAACATAAATTTTTATAAAAAAATCAATATTAAATATAAAATAGGTATTAAAATTTATATATTTTTTATATACCTCGTGAACGGTTTAACTATGTAGAACTTTTTATAAAGAATAACTTATTTTCATAAAAATAAGAATAAAACAGTTTTCAATATAATACCGACCTAACTAGACATTCTTGTATAAGTATTACTTGTATTTAATTTAATCAGCAGATTAATTTTCTTCTGTGATATCCGAAGAAGTTGGATAAGGGTGGTTTCTGTTGGATATAATTAGGTTTTGATCAAGTTTTCATTTTGGTAAATTTTTTTATAAGTGTTTTTTTTTACCTTCAGTATGCTTTCAGAAAAATTGAGTTTGTATAGCGACATTATAGGTTGAAGTTTTTGAACTCTACTCGATGATTTTGATTTTGAGGATACGTTAGTTTAAATATTAATATTGGTTGTAAACCAACTTTTTGAGATTAGTACTTTCAAAATATGGGTATTATAATTTAATTAGTGTAAATTATGAATGACAGTAAATAGAATTAGGGCTAAACTGAACAGAAATTTTCCTGTAGGAAGTCAGAGAACTGGAAAATGATGACAAAAAGAATCACTACACCTCGGACAGAAATTCGTGGTATTTACCTAGAAAACAGGAGAAAATGTACCAATCAAGTAACAAAAATGATTCCACTAGAACAACTAAGCGTCGTCTTGTAGAAATGGGATTCAAATGTTGTAGGCCAGTGAATAACCCAAAACTGACTCCAGCCATGAAGATAAGATGTTTGAAGTGAGCTAAAGATTATGGACACATGACGGTTGTATATATGGGAAAAGGTGAATATCAGTTGTCTTAATAGTAACTGATATAAATTGTTTTGAATTTGTTTAAGGTCTGTTTCTCAGATGAGTCTCGTATCGAACTAATGATGGATAAATCTTCATTGGTTCGACGAGGACAGAACGAAAAGTATCACTCTGACTGGATCGTATAGACTCTTAGGTAACAGTGTTGTCAGTTATTAGTTGCATGGGCACTGGACGCTTGTACATTGTCGACTAGGGTATGATGAGGCAGGACCATAATAAGAAAGTTTTCGAGAACACGCTGATTCCTCAAATCAACGCTTCTTCGGAATGTCTTTTTATGCACAATTCCGTCCCTTGTTATACAGCAAAGTTTGTAACAAGGTTTTTAGAGGCAAAACAAGTAAAAGTCTAACCTTGGCCTGGCAATTTACCGGACTTTAATCCGATAGAAAATGTCTTCTGAAAAGAAAAGTTTTCAAAGAAAATACCGCAAATAAAAAAAGACTCATAGAAGTATTAACCAAAGTTTGGCACCATCATTAAGAATTAAAAGCAAATGTTAAAAAATGCATGCCCCAAAGAGTGCAGGCGATAAATAATGCCAAAGAAGGTTTCTCAAAATACTAAAGTTTCTGTATAAACATTTTCTGTTTAGTCATTTTTATTTAATGTATATTTTTTTAATAGAAATGTGCATTATTAATTGCCTTATAAATACCAAAATAAAAATGATACTTAAAGTGTAAGTTCTCAATATTCCAGAATGTGATTGGTGTTTCAATTGAGACGACTCTAATTTTTGTGTAGCTAATAATTTAACCTTCCATGACGAACTTCCATAGAGTTTCTTATGGGACGTTCTGGAGATTGTTAAACAACGACACTAAAAATGCTTTACACTATTTATTATAAGTTATAATAAATAGTGTAAAGCAATGGACTCTCTTAAACTTAATTGTCCACTCTCTAACGATGTGATCATATCTGGTATAAAACCAAAATTTACTTTAATAAAAACTAAATCTCTAGCTACGCTTGCACTTTGTAACAAGTCCTTAGTTTGAACTACACTCTGAGCGTCGTACCCCAAGTCCAAAATTAAGTCTTTAATGGCATCAAAATTTTCAGCGTAGAATATAGCCGCGTTAATCCACGTTCCCCATCTGGTAATTACAGGTTCTGGTGGTAAACTAACTCCACTCAGTCTCTCTCTATACATCTGCACCCTTAGAGGGGCTTTGATGAATACTTTTTTAACACTTAAAATTAGCTTATTTACTAACGGAAATTCTGTTCTGATGGTTTCTGCTACCCGTGCAGAAGACATGTAACATGCACCATATTGGAGTAGAATAATTTAAGGTTCTGTCCTACTCTTACCATATAGGGTGCGGCATCAGATAGAAGGACCAAGAACTTTTCTTTTGGGACTGGGTTTGGAAGAAAGAAGCTTGATAGAGCCTGCTGTATGAACCTGGTTACCGTCACATTATTGGTTCTGTCCAACTGCTTCGATGCTATTAGGTACGCGTTTTTAGAATTATTTTCTTGAAGTGCTCCAATCATTAGATGTGCCATATATCTGCCACAAGCATCGGTACTTTCATCCACAACGATCTAGAAGTGTTTCTTGCCAATTAAAGATTTTATTTCCTGAAGAACTTTCTGGTAGACCGAATGAACATTTTTCCTTCTGAGGGTCGACACATTAGGAATGGTTTGGTTGCAATGCTTTGTAAAAAACTTTTAAATCAGGGATGCTGAAGTTTTCTTAGTGGTATGTTAGCTGCCATCATAGTTTGACACAAGTCTTCTTGAAAAAGTTCCTTATCCGACTGAAATTTTGCACCCAAATTTCGAAATGCGTTTTTAACACTCTGCTAAACCAGCGCACATTTCATTTTTGCAACCTTCGTAATATGCACCGCTGGGTTTTTATGCTGATCCACTTGAAACTTTTTCTTACAAACAATTATTTTTGAACAGGCGTTGCAAAAAACTTTTTCTCCACTAAGTTCTAACTCGGAAATACCCTTAATTCACGTCGCAGCTTTTACTATTGTCGCCATTTTTAAAACCAATATAAACTCGCTATTTATCTGTTAACACGCCAAAACTTTTCGACAAACTAAAAATACTAATCTGAGACTTTAGTTATACCTACCCGATAGGCATTTAATGAACAAACAAACAACCCTATTATAAAATCATAAAAACTTCATTATTTCATTAAAATGGTATGGGATTGTCCATTTTATATTTCGCCTAACAATAGATAGTAGTAGATACAAGTAAGTAAAGTTTATCCAATCTAAATGTGAAAACATAACCACGCCCTTAAACCCCAACAAAGGAACCGAGTTTTGAATCTAGGTTGTCAGATATATTTGCGAATATTCCTAAGTTTATATATTTTGAAAATTTTCTCTCTACTTTACTATTCAACTGTTCGTCAATGACTCTTAGAAAGATAATATAAAAATATTCTTACAAAATATATACTTAAATTAATTAACTAGGTTCTTCTTATTTAAACAGTTTTCACTTCTAATGATATCAATTTTGTATATATTGCTTATACTTAAATATACATTTTTAAATAATGGCAACATTGTGTATATAGTTCGCCATTTAAAAGTCGGTACGCACCCTTTTGATATTATTGTAAAGAAATGCCGACGGCTTTTACTAAGCGCGGAGTGCATCAAACGAAAGATCATAGAGAAAAATTGCGTGAGTTTAATACCGCGAATAGTCTTGTTCCCCATTACAGTACACAGTAGCGTGATTGATTTTTATTGATTTTTTATATTAGATATATTACGGTCAGCTTGATAGTACTTAATATAGTAAGAATTTCTCGTTTAAATATATAAGATAACTGCGCCAGCTTACGGTGGCGTTATATTATTTGATTTAGAAAGGTATTTTTTTAGCCTTAATTTTTTACGCATTTTTTCTGTTTTTAATTTTCCAGTTTCTTTTAGTTTTTCGTTTATTTATTTATTTATGAATCGAAATTCAACACTATCTTTTGGGTTTTCTTACAATTTAATAATAGTTATAGACAATGCCACGTATCATTTCCGCATATTAAACAAAATATCTAATAATAAAACAAAAAACGATGATTTTTTAAGATTTATGGCAATCAAAAATATCAATGTTCCTAAAAAGGTTCCAGTAAAGAAGGAATTAATAAGAATGATCAAAAGTCAGAATTTTAAAAATGAATACGTCATTGACACCATTTGCAGCAGACATGGTCATACCCTTTTGCGTTTACCTCCTTACTACTGTATTTTTAATCCAATCGAAATGGTTTGGAGTACTGTAAAGAAACGTTTACGAAAATATATTCAGTCACCAACCTTAAGCGCAGTTGTTCTTGATAATATTCGAGAGGTAATTAGTGACATTAATAGCGATGTATAGAAAAATTGCAAAACACATGTTATAAAAATAGAAAGAAATATCCTGTTTTACCGCCAATAGCACCATTAGTTATTCAACCTGGAAACGATTCTACTTCAGAAGACTCTGACAATTCTTGTTATTAATTCCAACCAATTTCCTTTACAACTATCGTGATGTATCTTGAAAACTTGTTTTCAAAAACAAACTAATTTTATATTCTTACTAACGTACCCAACCCTTTCCTTTCCAGGCAAGGAAGGCTCATACCTCCTCATGGTCCTTGCTGGACAGACAATCTTTTAAGATTGTCTGATAAAATGAGTATTATTTTTAGACAATTGTTATAAAAATATTATAAGTTATGTACTATTTGAATAATGAGCCAAATGTTCTTATTAATAACTAAAATTAACAAGTTTCAATTTAAAAGAATTAATTTGTTATTTGACAATTTTCAAATTGATATAAAATTTACAAATATACAAAAACCGTTTTTCTTTTGAAATTTAAAACAAAAATTAATAAAAATTTATGAACTCTTTTTATTTAATTCCACGCCAATGGTTGGAAATGTCGTCAAAGGCACTTAAAAACCGCCAAAGAGCACAAAATTTCACATTAGGATTGGAAAGAGTATACCTGGAAATTCCCAAAGATTACGGTCAGCGGCGGACTGGTGATGATATAATAGAATAATATGACGATAATATGCAGGTAAATTAAAAATGTGTTCAAAATATGCATTTTCTTCAAAATCTGACAAAATATGCAAAATATGCACGTATATGCAATTTGCATATATTCCGCGCTTTAATTATAACACTTAATTGTGTGAAAAATCTTAAAAAACTGTAAACGAATGAACACTAATAAACAAATAAAAAATCAATAAAAAATTTAAAATTAAATGTTTAAACATTAAAAGAAAATAATTCAAGCTTTATTTGTATTTGAATTATTTTGTCTACTAAAATGTGGCTAGCTTCAGTTTGGTTTAGGAATTGAAATATCTATAAGTATTGATCATTCAAACTGCTAGTAAATTACAAGGGGAATATTAGGTAAGCTATGTTCATAATTCAAGTTGTAAAACAGGCATATACCTACTCCAAAAAAACAAATAAATAAAAATAAACGAGGTTGTACTGAAGAACAATGACTTTCTAACAACTGAATTCTAAACAGATAAAATAAAAAAAAGGGTGTGCGTGTAACCTTTACGCGCGATTGAAGTAAAACTTATTTGACGTCCGTATCATCGCAAAATAAATTCAAATTTAAAATATGTTTATTAACAAGTAGCTACAGGTTTTTGATTTTTTCGTTTATTTTTATTATTTATTGATGAAAGAGTAAAATATTCTTGAGAATCCGCCATTTTATTCAAGTGACAACTATTTTGTTTTGTAATTTATCTAAAATTCATTAATTTCACTTTCACGTATTAAACAATTTTGACAGAAATTAACGGTTAGGTTAGCTAATCAAAAGTTTTGACGTACGTATCGCAAGGAAGTCAGTAGAAACATAAAGAACTGTGTGTGTGAAAATTATGAGAAATCTGATAATTTCTTCCGTATTTTAAATGTTAACTGTCAATCAATTTCTAACAAAACTTATAGAAGAGACCTAATCTTAAAGCAATATGGACCAGACATATTATGTCTATCTGAAACATGGTCCAATAATAACAATATCGGCTACATACGATTTAATAATTACTCTGTTACTGTTACTTCAATAGAACTAATAAATCACATGGCGGTGTACTAATTTTGACAAAATCTTCCATAGAAATTATGAAACACGATTTTTTTGACTAATTTATCACGTGATGTAGATATTGAAATCTCCAGTATCTCTTTTAAAATACTTCAAACCACCTGTTGTATATTAAATATTCATAGATCCCCATCTGGAAATTTCAATACATTTATAGATAGACTTTATAGTGCATTAATTTTCTGTACAAATAACTTTATATATTTTATTCTTTGTGGAGATTTTAACATTAATTTTTTAAACGATTCACAGAAAAACAAAATGTATGTATATAGAGTACTCACTCATTTTCATTCAATATTTTTTCATCACTTTCTTCATTAATAAATCCACTTTGTTTATTCATATATAAAACAAACACTTGATACACAAATTTTGGGCGTACAACTATTTACCAACAACGTATTTTGGCTGACAAGCTGTCAATTTGACAGGTCAGCAAAATATGTATATTATGTTGCCTATATTTACAATTACAGATTTAACTTTTATTTAATATAGTACGAGGAATCGTGTTAGGTTTTTTGTATCAGGTTTTTTGCGTTACATTAGAATATGACGTCACGTCCGTTAGAATTACTGAGTTACCCCTAGTCGCGCCTAAAGAAGATTTACTTCAAAAAAAATCGGCTGTTGATAAAATATTAGAAAAACAAAAATTACATGAAGCAACACTTTCCAATTCAAACAAAAAAGATTAATAAGTAATGAATTTGAACCTGTAAAAGGTTTTCATTTTTATGACATTTCAGAACCAGTTACCTTTAGAACGGATCGCTCCTTGCTTTGTTTTATATTACAAATTATGTGTAATTTCTTGCTACGATGTGGAAGCATACAGATATCTATTTAAACACAGAAAATCGTGTAAAAACTGTAAGTTAACCCTAATTAATGATAAACCTTCAGCCACTTGCTGTCATTACCGGATCACTTCATCTCGTTAAACTTTTCATTAGTTTTTTCCTTCTACACATCATTCAATCTGAGCGTAAAAACGTGTTTTAATAAAAAAATGTCGAGTTCTACTTAATTTTACTGATGTGAAGGCCTGGAAGACTTATCTAATAAGAAGGATAGGCTGTTACAGATTAAGTAACATAGTGCACCCGCCCTTAATAAGTTTTGCAAATGACGTAATTAATGGTTCAAGCCGATATCGGGCGTACATACATAATTGATTAGCGGATATTGTCGACTCAGTGATTTCCTTAAATTGGAATAAGCTTACAGAGTGGAGCTTAATAAATTACAAAATTGTGTCACAGTAACTACCCTAGTGCATTCATGTATGTCTATAATTATCCACAATAAAAACGTATATCAAAACATTTCAATCTAAATAAACAAAGAGTTTAAGGAAGCATATACAAAAGAAAAAGCAAAACAGAAAATAGTGAAGTATCTCATATTACAGGTTGGTTGAAAAATTTTAAACGCAAAAATAACAGAAAATGTATTCTTTAATGAAATTTGTTTTTTTAATCAATATATTCTCCCTCAGCTTAAACACACTTATTCCAATGATCCACCAGTAGTTTTATACCATATTGTTCCACGGCTATAATAGCTTTATTATTTGACGAAGGAATTGTTCCAAGTTTCTTTTGACTGTGACTGTTCAAGCAATTCATACTTTAAAACGTTCAATTAGGCCTTCGTCAACAAACTTGCCACCAAATATGCAATGTTTAGATGAAAATTGATTGTTTTCTTCTGTAAATCGGGTCTTGTTTTACAATTTTTTGTATCCAACTGTTACAACCCGATCTTACCATTCTTTTTGACGGTACCTGTTTTGGATCTGAAGAACCACCTTCAGTCCATTGTAAACGTTCTTTGTTTCAGTTTAGGATTATGATGGTGGATCCAAGTCTCATCTATAGTTATCAAACGATGCCCAAAATATATTTTATTCTGCTTAAAACGTTCCAAAATACGCTGAGAAATTTGTTTTTGATTCGGTTTTTTGAATTGTTAACGAATGCGGCACTTACTTTCCTAACAGGTTTTCCATATGTAATTATTAGTGTAAAACAAAAAGTATATAGATCTGTACAAACAATATCACAGACTTGTTCAATGGTTTTTGGTGTTGGTGGACGTCCACTACGTGGTTGATCTTTGACGCTTGTACATCCAGGTTTAAAGCAGATACCTTTAACACTTTTATCTTTTTGTATGAATTTATGTTGCTGATAAACCTTCCAAAACAAAGAATTTTATCACTTTATCACTGCGCTACATTCAATTTCTTCCATTGTAACATGACACACTGCTACTTCAACTTCAAATGGCTTGTAAACAAAAATGAATTGACAAATCAAAATAGAATTCAAAAGAAAAATGAAGTATTAAAATAGCATATAAATTTTGATTCCTTTATTGGTTTATAGGCGTCGCTTTCATAACTTTTTAACCAACCACTAATAAAATTTGGTAAAATCGTTCGAATTATGAAAAAATTTTATAAAACACTCTATTAAAGATTGCGATTTGCTAAAAACTTGAAGTCCAATAGGTTAGTTATATATTGCATATTAAACAAAAAATTATAAAGAAGGAAAACTACTGTATCGAGTTAGACTCGAACTAGAGATTTTTTATTATCTGCATGTCTTTTCTAACCAATGAGCTACGGATACTCTTACTTGTTACTTAATGCCTTGGTCAAGACAACTCATAACTATATTTGTCCATTTGACACTCTATAAATAAAAGCGTATTTGCTATGTTTTTAAAGGTAAAAGAACCGAAAAACATAAACATATGTAAATTAAACAAGAAATATGAAAGGAAAAATATAAGTCAGATTTCAATTCGTGAGCTTTCTCTATATACGCTTGTGTTTTCTATTCAATAAGCTAGGGATATCTACTCTTAGAATTACTTATTACCTTAATCAAGATTTCTGACCCTTTTAAAACGTTAAATAAGGGTATAATTAATTAATTATTCAACAAAATTAAAATATACAGTTCCCTCGAAACATTCTCAAAATAATATAGTAAGATAAGGTAAATACCTTGGTATCCTATTCGCTAAAGAATTCATACCTAAAACCTACGTTTCTAGGTAAAGACACCAAACCAAGCAATAGTTTTTAAAGTACACCTTTATAGCTCATGTATAAAATTAAAAAACTGTAAGTCCTTATTACCAAAGACTATAAAAAAGAAGCAATCATTGCTGTTTTTTGAAAGGGACAAATCGCAATTAAGTTTTGCAATATTGCAGCTTATTTAATATTGGTTGTGATAAAATCTTAATTCTTTGTTGCTTTCTACTACATTCAATACTCAAATATGGCATAAAGAAACATTATCTAACCATGTTATAAAAAATAAGCTTTGTAAGAACCAATAAACATAAAAATACATACAAATCTTTTGATTATCTGCGACTCCTCGCTTGACGTAGAAATATTTGCATTATTTTATACAAGCGTGGAGCATTAAAGTGATGTCTTTTAAATAAAGCATCTTATGTACCTACTTACAAGTTATTAATCCAATATTTAATCTTAAAATATGCTTAGTTTACATAACATGTAAAATGTCTTAATTTAAACAGTTTTAGCATTAAGTTGACATTTACTGAAAAAAGGTAACACCTTCAAAAGATTAGATACTGTTACTAAATACATTGGTATCTTAAACTCCAAAATAACTATAAGTGTTTTAAATTATATAAGTATATCATAATATAAAATTTTAGTGAAAATTTTTGTACGACCATATAAGGTAAACATCGAATATATATATAGGTACTCAGTGACATTAGAAGTGTTACACCCAGAAGGAATCATTTCTTATCTTAATTTTTTGACAACAGAATGACTATATTTAAAGAATGCTATGATATGTTTTATCTTTGATAGTTTTTGTAAAAATAAAATTTTATCTTTAATTAAAAAAAAACGATTTATGGTTGGTAAAGAAATTTTTAATTATTGTTATTCAGTCTTATTGTAGTCAGTGTAACAAAATTCTTCAAGTTCGAGGACATCAAAATTACCACCATGTTAGCGCTTTTGACAGGGGTAGAATTGTTGCCTATAAAGATATGGGTTTGTCGTATCGCCAAATTGCCCTTCGTGTTAATTGTACGGCAATGGCGGTAATGCGTGTGTGTCGTGTGTGGACAAACGAAGGTCGAGGAACACGAAGAAGACCAACTGTCCAACCAAGGCATACCACAGAGCGTCAAGATAGGCACTTCAGACTACTTGCTCTGCGAGATCGTTTTGCTACTACGCGTCAAATCGCTGATCAATGGTTTGGAGAGGAAGGTAGACCTGTTACTACCCGTACACTATACCGTCGCATTCGAGCCTTTGGACTTGTTTCATACCGCCTACGACTAGTGCTACCTTTGACCCAGGACCATTGCCATCAACGTTTGAATTGGTGCAGAGAACGGCAGCAATGGGTGGAAGAATGGCATAATGTAGCATTCAGCGATGAATCGCGATTTTGTTTAGGCATGCACGATGGCCGTAGAAGGGTAAGACGCCGCCGTGGAGAGCGACGAGATACCGGGTTTGTTCTTGAAAGACATGTAGGTACACATGACAATTGAAGTAGTGGTTTGGGGGGCTATTGCCTATTGGTAAGTGTCACTTGGCGCTACGCGCTCTGGTGGTTAAAAATATAACTACTGCTAGGATGACAGCTGTGATTTAATTACCTAAAGGTATGGAGGGTAGAGGTAAGGAGAACGATCTTAAATGGGAAATGATTAAAAATGTGTCCACTTTTTACAGGAACATAACACTTCTCAAACTTGCCACTACAATGGCGCTAAAGTAGATGTAGGGTACAGAATGAATGTAGCAGTTTTTGACAAATTGATTGAAATGTCGTATGATTTCGTAATATAAGTCACAAATTATATAAGTGCTATAAAAAAACGTGGTCAGCGAATTCATTTTAGTGAATTTTAAATTCATTTTATACTTTATGATTGTCTTATGATTATTTTAAAAATGGTGTCATAATAAAGCGGAAATGTGTCTTTCCTTGTTTATTTATCTATCCTACTCTAAGAAATTATGGCGCTTTTTTTAAAATTTACCCTACTACGATCGTAGCGCCACCCTTATTTACCACATTTTGACGGACACATTCAATACACGGAGACAGTTCTCCTTACCTCTACCCTCCATACCTAAAGGTATGTAGTTTTTATTTACAATTAAAATGTTTTTATCATTAAATCAAGTTCTTGACTTTATTGAGGCTACTCCTAAGTCTCGAAATTTTGTAGAAGGAGAGAAAATAATTAATGCAGGACATTTAATCTATAATGGGTTGGAAAATCAAAACAATGATCAATACGATATTTTGTCGTATTGTATACAATCATCAGCTTTTCGTGATAAACCCCATGAAATAAAAACAGTTATACAAAAAAATGGTCAAATTGTTTCATCAAAGTGTAGCTGTACAGCTGGACTTAGTGAAAGATGTAAACACATCACAACGGTGTTATTATATTGTACTCGGTAAGTGTAAACTTTAATGACACTGAATATGGTTTACCTTTTTCATTGTTTTTCTTTTAACAAAAAACCAATTAGACCAAGAAGACTGTCCAATTTACACCATCCTCCACAAACTCTGGCATAGTTAATCAATGAAGTTCAAGTTGCATGGAACGAGATACCACAAGCAGACATTGATCATCTCATTTTGTCAATGCCTAGACGTGTACAGGAGTGTATTCAGTTACTGGGTCGCCAAACACATTATTATTATTTTTTTTGTTATACGTTATTAAAAATTCTTGAAAATGTCATCGTTTTATTTGTTTTAAAGAACAGTACTGCTTAAATTGGAGATAAGAATCACAATTCGTTTAGTTGCCGCCATATTTTGATAATGAGTATTTTTTTCCGAAATATTAAACAACAACTTTTCTGTACTATATACATTTGAAAAAGCTAAACATATTAAAACACGTATGGGGGCTTTTTACACAATTTATTTCCAAAATTGTTAAGATACACTGAACTCTGCTGGATAACGTCTAACTACTTGACAATACAATAAACTCTTCTGAACACTTGACTTGAACTGACGTTAACTGCCCATGCATCCCCTTATATACAACATTATTTAATCTAGTCAGTGTGTTTAGAAGTTTCTAGAATTTTCTAGAAACATTATTTAAAATGGTCAGTTGATTTTTTTACAAACTTCTAAAAATCAACTGTCAACAACAATCTTTCAAATTAAGGTCCCTTCCTTTACGGTTATCCCGTTACACTGCCCCCTCCTTAGATTCATTCCTCCTGGAATGTTATTTCCTACATCGGAATCCCGCACACTCCTTGAGCCAGCCAAACCATCTTCTTGGAGTTGCTGCGCATCTCCACTGTGGTTTCCCTGGTAAGGCGCCAAACGATCATGATGGACCACGACGGGTTTCCCTCTGGGAATTTTCACGATCCGATAAATGACATCGTTAATCTTCTTCTTGATGGTGTAAGGACCTTCCCAGTTCTTTTGTAATTTGGGACAAATACTTCGACGCCGTCGGGGGTTATAGAGCCAGACTAAATCTCCAACTTGGTAACTCTTTTCCATTGTCCGTGTGTCATAGTACCTTTTCATCCGATCACTAGATAATTGTAGTTTTCCACGCACCAGGTTGTGTATACTTTCCATTCGATTCTGAAGGTCGGTGACATATTGTTCGCGGGCCATCTCTTCGCCAGGTTTACAACCAAACACCAAGTCACATGGTAGCCTCATTTCTCTACCGAACAGGACCTTCGCAGGCGTTTGGCCAGTTAATTCGTTGATGGCCGATCGAATTGCCATTAGAAATAGTGGAATATGTCGATCCCAATCCCTCTGACAATCTGACACCACTTTTGACAGATAGTTGGTTATAGTCCGGTTCATTCGTTCCACCATTCCATCAGACTAAGGATGCATCGCTGTGGTTCTCGTTTTGCGGATGCCTAATCTTTGGCAAACTTCTTGAAACAGCTTGCTCTCAAAATTTCTCCCTTGGTCTGAGTGTAATTCTAGTGGTACCCCAAATCGGCTTACGAATTCTTTAACCAATATATCTGCTAAAGTGGTGGCTTTCTGATTGGGAACTGCATAGGCTTCAACCCATTTAGTGAAGTAGTCCATTACAACAAAGATGTACTTGTTTCCTACATCGCTCTGCGGAAGTGGACCCAATATATCTACTGCGATTCTTTCAAAAGGACTTCCAACCAGGTATTGCTGCATTTCCGCCTTCGGTTTTCGGTGCGGACCGTTACTGGCAGCACATGTAGTGCATTTACGACACCAATCTTTAACATCATTAGTGCAATTTACCCAGTAAAATCTATCTCGGATCTTTTGCAGCGTTTTCGTGATACCCAGATGTCCTCCAGAACTATCATTATGCATCTGTTTTAAAATTTCCGGTACAGCATTTCTTGGGACCACTATTTGTTTCCTTGTTTCTGTGCCCTCGGAATTTTCTACAAGTCTTTTAACGAGCCCTCCGTCCAAAATTAAAGAGTTCCATTGGGACCAGTATGCTTTTAAAGCAGGAGAGGATGAGGATATCTCTCTCCACAACGGACGACGGTCCATTCTCTTCCACTCCCGAATCTTTCTCAGAACGGGATCGTTTTCTTGTTGCTCCTCCAGCATAGAGCTCTCGTCTTCTGGCACAACCTTAACTAAGGCAAGTTTTTCCTCGTTCTGCTCCATACGGGTACAATGGGGGCAATCAGGTCGACATGGTCTTCTGGAAAGTGCATCAGCATTACGATGTCTGGTTCCAGGTCTGTGCTCGATTTCAACATCATATTCCTGCAGTTTTTCGAGCCATCTTGCTATCTGTCCTTCTGGGTTCCTAAAACTAAGTAGCCACTTTAAACTAGCATGGTCTGTTCTGATCAGGAATTTTCTGCCATACAGATATTTATAAAAATGTTCGACGGATTTTACAACTGCTAACAGCTCCCTCCGAGTTACACAGTAGTTCTTTTCAGCTTTCGATAAAGTTTTGCTGAAGTAACCAACCACTCTTTCCTTACCGTCTTGTAGCTGTGACAAGACGGCTCCAATTCCCACATTGCTGGCGTCGGTGTCCAGAATAAGCTTACCATCAGGAAGTGGATAAGCAAGAACAGGTGCTGACGTAAGCTGTTTCTTCAATATTTCAAACGCCTTTTGAAATTCCTGATCCCAACAGAAGGACTTATCTTGTTCTGTCAAACGTGTCAAGGGTTTGGCGATGTCTCCAAAATTCTTGACATATCGTCGGTAATAGGAACAAAGACCCAAGAAAAGACCCAAGAAACTCCGGAGCTGATGTTTGTCGATAGGGATTGGCCATTCCTGAACGGCTTGTATCTTAGCGGGGTCAACAGCAACGCCATCCTTGCTTACGTTATGTCCTAAATAGTTGACCTGTCTCTGGAACAAGTGGCATTTCTTAACATTCAATGTTAGATTAGCGTTCTGTAATCTTTTAAAAACTTCTTCCAGGTTAGATAAATGTTCCTTAAAGGTCTTACCCATTATGATGATGTCGTCTAGATAAACTAGACAAGTTTCCCATGACAAACCCCGCAGGATGTTCTCCATTAATCGTTCAAACGTCACAGGAGCATTACAGAGGCCAAATGGAAGGACCGTAAATTGCCATAACCCTGATCCACTGGTAAAGGCAGTCTTTTCTTTGTCTGCAGGATTCATTTTAACTTGCCAGTATCCGCTTTTAAGGTCCAAGGTAGAAAACCGAGTAGAACCCGCCAAAGCGTCGAGGGCATCATCAATCCTTGGCAGAGGATAACTGTCCTTCTTAGTGACATCATTTAGCTTTCGATAGTCGACACAAAACCGCATTGATCCGTCTTTCTTTCTCACTAATACCACAGGAGAAGCCCACGGACTACTGGATGGTTCGACTATGCCATTTTAAATCATTTCTTTAAGGGCTCTGTCTGCTTCTTCCTTTTTAACTTAAGGCATCCTTCGGGGTACCTGTCGAATCGGACGTGCATCACCAGTGTCAATTCTATGTTGTACAACATCAGTTCTTCCCAGTTTACTTTTAGAACCAAATACAGGTTTATACCGGTAAAGTAGATCTCTTACCTGTTTCTTTTCTAATTTTGACAAAGAGGGGTCTAATTTTGTCATTAATTGTTCAATTTCGTTGGTCTCATCTGTTTCCGTAACATTTATCTTGTGAATTATGGCCATTACCGGTTCTAAACTTCCCATTTCCGTGTCCTTTCGGAGAAGAACTGGATGATCGTTCAAGTTGATAACTCGGATGGGTACCTCTTTGGCGGATCTAACAAGAGTCTTACCCACAAGGAGTCCTTTTCCCAATTCATGGTCATGGTTCTTCGGCTCTATCATGGCTGGGGCACCATCTGGCTCCAGTCCATCCAACCGCGCTGTGACGACACATTCGCAGCTTGCCGGAAGTTCGATATCATCGATTAGCTTAATCGAGGCATTGTCAACTTGTTTTCGGTGCAGGAATATTTCTTCATTACCAGTACGAAGGATACGTTGGCGAAGATCCAAATGAAAACCACAGTGGAGCATAACATCCATGCCCAGAACAACATCTTCATCAACGTCAGCCACCAGCACTGAGTGAACAAGAGAGGTTGAACCAAACTGTAGCGTAGTTTTTGTAGCTCCAGTGTCTACCAGCATGCTAAAAATCTTCCCATCAATGAGGCCATCCACATATAAGCTGTCCACGTGATGTCGCAGAGTTGCCAATTTAATGGTGTGAGGGGCTTCGGGAATGTTTGGGGTCGATTTCGCCCTCCAGGAGTCGACCCGTTCTAGTTTTCCGGCTGCTGGGGTACTTCAGCAGAAGATTTTTCTTTTTGGGGGCAAGTATTTCTTATATGGCCTAGTTCTCCGCAGTTCCAGCATCTCACTTGGCGCCTTCTTTTTGGAGATAACTTCAGTAATCTCGGAATTAACGGCATGGTCGTAGTTACCGGTGATTTCCCTTAGTCGAGCAACTCCACGTGAGCCCTCCGTCGCCGCCTCAAACTCCAGGGCAATGGTCAAGGCGTCCACAAGAGTCTTCGGCCGCGCCAACCGTACAGCGCGCTGCATCTCGACGTCTCGAAGACCATCGGTGAAGGTTTGGACTGCTAGGCACTCCAGGAAATCCTCCGCTGCATTTGAATACGCAAGTCGTACCATTGCTACATCCGCTTCAAATTCCTGCATAGTTTCTCCATTTTTCTGTTTTCGGCTCTTTAACTGAATTCGGTACACCGGTTGTAGATGAGTTTGACCAATAACTCGAAGTTGTCAGCTTCATCCGGCGTCAATAATTGCAAGACGTCTAAAGCTTCGCCTCGCAGAGCTACGGTTAAGGACAATGCTTTCTCCTGGGATGACCATCCATTAGCTCTGGCCGCTGCGTCGAATTGTTTCAGGTAATTTGGCCAGGAAGTCTTCCCGTCGAAGGTCGGGGGTTTCATCATCGTTCGTACATGGGTCGTCTCCTCGCTTCTTTGTCGTTCGACGTCTGCGTGGCAGGTTTCCATCCTTCTTGCATCTCCGTCGCCGTGGTGGATGGTTTGGTTTCGGCGGCTAGCTTCCTGTTCTTGTTGAAGCTTCCTTATCTCGGACTGCATTTGCTGGTTGATCTGGTTTTGCTCGTCTTGCATGTTGGTCACTTGCTGATTCATGTTGTCCACTTGCTGATTCAAGTTGGCCACTTGCTGGTTTGGCTCTTCTCGCAAGTCGGCGACTTGCTGATTTTGCTCGTCCCGAAGATGTGATATTTGCTGTGAGAACGAACTGGATAACTCATCTGATAGGGTAGACATCCGTTGTGATAGCTCCTCTTGTTGGCTCTTCATCTGACTGGATAGCACCTCTTGTTGGTTCGTCATTCGTTGCGACAGCTGGGACATATCTTCGCGCTGGCTGCTTATCTGACTGGACAACTGGGAAAGTTGTTGTGTTTGTTCTTCTTGAAGCCGGGAAAGTTGTTGAGTTTGTTCTTCTTGTTGGCTCGTCATTCGTTGGGACAGCTGGGACATATCTTCGCGCTGGCTCTTTATCTGACTGGATAGCTCCTCTTGCAGCCAAAGTTGTTGCGATTGCTGAGAAAGTTGTTGGGCTAGTTCAGAATTCGCTTTTTGATTTGGGTCTTCGAACTCCACAGCGTCAGGGTCCAAATTATTATTTACGTAGTACTCACGGAGCCTTCTCAACAATACGGATTTGCTTCCAGTAGTTTTCAACTCTAATTCTTCAAGCTCTCTTCTGAGCTCAGCCACCAATAGTTCATTTATCTTTTTTCCAGGCATTCTTGTATCTTCACCCCACACCTGACACCAATTTGAAACACGTATGGGGGCTTTTTACACAATTTAATTCCAAAATTGTTAAGATACACTGAACTCTGCTGGATAACGTCTAACTATTTACTTGACAATACAATGAACTCTTCTGAACACTTGACTTGAACTGACGTTAACTGCCCATGCATCCCCTTATATACAACATTATTTAATCTAGTCAGTGTGTTTAGAAGTTTCTAGAATTTTCTAGAAACATTATTTAAAATGGTCAGTTGATTTTTTACAAACTTCTAAAAATCAACTGTCAACAACAATCTTTCAAATTAAGGCCCCTTCCTTTACGGTTATCCCGTTACAATATTTTTAGACTAAAAAAATGAAATATGTACCTATTAATATAATAACGCTTTTCAGGCATCTCGACTTTGCGACGTCAGCGCTACCTCCTGGCGCAAGGCCGCATTAGGTTGAGTCAGGTGCTGTGTATTGCCTATTGTTTATCATGCGAAATCACTCTTCTGTAATGAGCGTTATTTAAAAACTTTAGTTAAAAAACCACTAATTCTCGATTGTGAAAATGACTATCACGATCAAGAATCATTTTTAGGCCGTCAAACATAATATTATATAGGTTCTAATGGGAAAATTGGTATTTTTCTCACAAGTTTGTCTTTTCAAACTTAACAATAAATTTGAATGCTTCTGTGTTTAACTAAATGTCCAAGAAAAAAAATAGAAATAAAAAAACTTTGTCACTCCATAACATTTTATTAGATAAACATTATTGGTACATACTCGACTCAACGGACTGCGACAATCCAATCCTTGCGACGAGCTACTTCCCACGATTTCGAGGGAAATCTGTAATAACTTATTCCTGGGATAGTACAACCCCAGGAATTGCACACAACAACACAACAAGTGTGACCACAAACTTTTTTCGCGGACATTTCACGACAATCGATTCAAATTTTAAATTTAAAAATCACACACTCCGCTGGAATTACATAGCATATGACACTTACGACAGCCGATTGACCCAACCGCATGTCGCGGCAGTCCGCTTGGTGGCGCCACTAGAGATGCCTGAGAGGCGTATTGAATGTTCCAATAAAATAAAATCATTGTGCCATCCTCTATAAATATGACATTGATTGTTAGAAGTAAAAAAAGTATTTTTTAAGTGATACCTCTTTTGAGGCGTTAGGAAAAAATAATGATGGTAAATTTTAAAGATGCGCACGCATATTTACTGATTGCAAAAATCTAAACGATTGAAATTCGGCAATCGATGTTCGGTACTGTCTTCACCTATCCAACGATTTGGATATACTGTATTAAATTGATTAGATATATTAAGACTAAATAAAGCTGCTGTACCGAAAAACATAAATCATAAGTGTTGTCTCAGCTGTAGATTTTTTTAAGAAGCACAGATGTCTATTCTCGTATGAAATTTTAAGCTTCAAAGATTCCATGGGGATTTTTATCAATCCGCATAAGTGAAAGTTAATGGAAATTTCATATACACTATCGTCTTAAATAGCCTTGTAAGTAAAAAAACCTTATTTATAAAATAGGAATTTAAGAGAAATGATAAAATATTCATTAGCTAAAAAAGCGCGAAGAAAAGGCCTCTAAGTAGTTGAGCTTAAATACGTTGAAGATAACACGGATATAATTGTCATTCTTTAAAGATTTTAAATGCAGTGAACTTGCTTACATTCAATATATCGGCAATATATCGAGTAAGTAACTACTTGTTTCAAGTGACTCCGCAAACAACAGCTTCGTCTACTTTCATAGTTCGTAAATCTCGAGAGCGCCCACATTTAACCGTTTGTTTATTAAATATACCATTAGCGCACAAACGTTGTTGACGACAAAAAAATATTGTGTGAATAGGTACTCACGTTCTAGATAAAACTCTTGTCGAGTTTACCGACAATTACTTCGACGATAGACAAAATGCATGTTTGACAATGTTAAGATGTTCTTTTTGTATAAAAACGGCGCCCCGTACGAAAAAAAGGCAAGATATATTTTTTGTCACACATTGTACAAGGAGTTTAAACTTTATTTTAAATTGAAATATGAAGTAAAGTACCAATTTTTCTTTAAATTATGCGCACCCATTATTAACATACAAATTTTAGTTGCATGTCAAAAAATGCAACTTAACAGAACCTATCTAATTTCATTTGTACTGTACTGATCAGCTCTAATAGAGCGAAACACAGTGTCTACAGTTTGGTTTTGCCCTTGTATAGACTGATTGATATTTATATTTATATCGCAGTATCATGTGCTCTTGAGTTATGAATTCTAACCTGGCACAAATCCAGGTTATGTATCTGGATATATTGATACGATTATATATATATATATATAATTTCAGAAAATCTTTTTCATAAACCTAATAATAATTTTCAAATCTAGCCGGAACGTATGCAACGTGAAACTAAATAGGATTTGCATTTAAAATTCATTTTGTTCCTACTATTCTCGATCCGTATTTGAAACCTAAATGTAGTTGTTTCTTTTGGTGTAAGATTTAAATGTTTAACTCAATTTTGTGGTTTCCTTTATTGTATCATGCTCAATATTACACGTTGTAAACACTATTATGTACTTATTTAAAACAGAAACTACTGCAACATAATATTACCGAGGCACCTGCAACACATGTTATATTTAAATGCTGTATCTAGGTAATGCTCTAAGAAACCATTAAAATACAGATGGTACAAGTACATATCAGATATAAATAAATCCTATAAATTTGTATAAGTACATTATTCTGACAAATGTTTGAAAAAATCTCACCCATTGAAGGGTAATACGAGGGTTGTCTCTTTAGTTTTGCATATAGCCGCTTAGAAGGCGCCACCAATAGAACCTTCAGACACAAATCTAACCTTATTTTTTTGTTGATATAAATCCACAGTTTCATTGGATACAGGTAGTCGTGTGGGTACAGTGAATTTTTGAAATTAGCAAGTCCGTCGAAAAATGGATATTTGCCGAGAACATTTTCGAGCAATAATTTTTTATAATTTTCTGAGAGGATTATTCCAATAGCAAATTGTGGTACTTAGAATCTGAAGTAACAAATTAAATGGGATTCATTATTCGCCGTGTTAGGAATATACATTCAATTACTTGCTCAATCAAAACGTAACAAAATTTTCGAGCGTAGAAGATGTTGCACAATAAAAAAAGGCAAATTATTATCGATATAAATGTGTTAATAAATCTGTAGTACCTACTCAATTTTGATAATAAAAGTGTTACATTTTACTTATTTGCTTCAATTCCATAGATTTTTAAACAATGAGTTAAAGTAGGAAACAGAACAAAAAAGATAATTAGTAAAACGTACATATATCTTTGGTACTTATTTAAAAAGAAAAATTAGATACAGTATAAGCAATTATTATTTTGGTTATGTACTTTATCTCGTTGTTCACAAATCTGTGGCTTTAGAGAAAATAGCACTTCTATTAAATTTCTTAGTAACACAATTAGTATTAATAAAAACATTTATTTAGATAATTTGTCATATTTATTATTGTGCAACACCTTCAACGCGAGAAAGTTTTATTTGTTACGTTTTGATTGAGCAAATAGTTGAGTGTCAAATAATTTTCTTATAAGCTGAGATTCAAGCTGCAGATATGCCCGAAATTCTTCGACAGATTATATCATTTGACAAAGAAATATTGTTGTTTAGCATAGCTTTTATCATACAATGTTTCTACAATGTCTTTGGTAGCGTTTAGAATAAGTTGCTCTGATATAGTGTGTGCTTTTTTACATTTAGTTACTTTGTAAGCCACTTTGTATGATGCTAATAAAACTTTTTCGTTCATTGCGATAGTTTTCTGAAAATTTGTATTTTATTTTTTAAATGATGAGTTTTGCCTCGAAAAATTTACACGGTTTACTGATATATTCTTTGTGCAGTTTTTCTAGGTGACTCTTCAATTTATTGGGTTTTAATCTATCAGCAGCAAATACTTTTAAACCAATAACGCATTGCGGTTTTTCTTCTCCACTGATTTCATTGCTTGTAAAGCCCAAATTTAATGATATTGAAACACTTATGGGGACTTTTTATTTTTATTTATTCACAAAATTGTTAAGATACACAGAACTCTGCTGGATAACGTTTAAACTGATTGACAATACAATAAACTATTCTAAATATTTGAACGCCCCTTAACTGCCCCTACATCCCCTTATATAGAACAAATAAACATTCTAGAATGTACGCGAAACATAAATCGAACCTTATCAGTACACATTAGAAAGAGAGAGAAAATTCTCGAATAACCTAGAAACAGTCTTTTATGTAAATGTCCTTTCCTTATTCGGATATCCCGTTACAATATTTTCGGGTTTTAAACTTAGTCGAAGTACTAAATTCTTCCTCGTTTAGTTTTCGTTTCAATTGGAAATTTATCCATATTAACAGTGTAAAAAATATTCAACGTTAGAGAACTAAATTTAAAAAAATTTTGTTTAGCTTTAACTAATTGTAATACAACAACTGTCTTAAACCAAAAGGCTACACCTGTAAACAAACTTCTCTATTCAAGGCCGCGCATCTTGCATCGAGACAATTAGATGAGGTTCGACATCTTTCGCGAAACATTATCAAGTATGAGAGTTTGAGAACCGCTGTCTTACTCAATAATATTCTACTATCTTTTGTGACACCTTATACACAGCTCACTTTTTATAATGGTTAGGATAGTAACCAAACATTATCATTTGATATAGCATAAAGGTATTAGTCGAGCGTAAAGATATTGTACAACAGGTATCGGTTACAAACAATAATCTGGATGCAAAATAGTGCAATGGTAGTTGAAGACAGTAATACAAAAATACAATCTTAATTGGAGAACCTTTTCTTTTATTAAGGATTGCCTCGTAAGTATAGACCTAAATACAAATGTACCGAGAACATCTATCATCTATTGGGGCAGAAGAGACAATTTATTAATTTGAGATTTAAAGGCCTGCAAGTTAGGACGAGTGGGGAAGACGTGGGAAGGTTGGGAGTTCCACAATCTGGAGACCCTGGGGATGAAGGAACGATCGAATCGATTTCGGGCATTAAACAGTATAAGAGTGCATGGAGTTGGCACGTCGCGCTGCTCTGGCTGGTCTGGCAAGTGGAGGCATTATAGAGCGGAGTTCTTCTGAGCAAAACCCGTTTATGTATCGGTAAAACAAAGAAAGATCAGCCACTGCTCTTTGGTGGGATAATGGGGCTAGGTTTTTGGTGATACTGGTGTCGTTTATTAGTCGAACTGCTCTTCTCTGTATTGCATCAAGAACTCCGAGCCTTGACGGAGCCGCCGAACCCCATACATGCGAGCAGTATTCAAGATTAGGCCGTATTTGGGATTTGTAAAGAGTAGCTAAGTTGGATGGAGAAAAATATTTCCGTTCTCTAAACAGAAAGCCTAATTTCTTTCCTGCTGCAGTTGCTATGGATGCAATATGTTCTTTCCTGCTTCAAATATGGTTTAGAACAGCGATATCAAAATACACCACGTGCTTGGGTTAAACAAAGAGATAGGCTATTTATTTTGTTCTAAAAATAAGTGCAATAAGAAAACAAGACGTTTAAGGGTTTTTATTTTAGGAATCGTTTTAATACTCATCTTAGGTAAAAAAAGTGCTATTAAATGGGACGAGTGGTAGTTAGAGATTAGGGTGGAAATGCACCTCTCACAGTTATATATTTTTAAAAAGAAGCAAAATTTTGACATAGTTCAAAATAGAGAATTAAATTTCACTTGAAGATGATATTAAAAATTATTTTAATCCTTTAAATTCTTAAAATAGAAAAAAAGAAAAACGCGAAATTTAGATTAGTCTTATTTTTATTTTATTTTTTGTCCAACTTGTTCTGGATTCAAGATACTTATATTTCTTGGTTTAAACCTGACAGAAATACATTTGGTTAAACACAGCCAATGTTTCCAATTTTTAACTGCTGTAACTAAGATTTTTATTACACGAGTTTAAATAGTCATTTAGGGTAAAAAACCGCAAAGTTCTATTGAATGTTGTGGAGGAAATTAGAGATTTAGAAAACGCAGTAATTATTCGAACAAAAAACACTTAACGGAATAAAACGTAACGTACTAACTAGTATGTAAGTAAAGCATGATTTTTGTTATAGTTATCAATTTTCGGTATATTCCAAACAGTATAGTTTTTGATTCATTATCCCTTTGATACCAAAATAACCATGTATTTCAACACATTTTTCTGAAACGTGTGTAGGTTTACAAACATTCAAATCAAAAGTCAAAATTTTTGCAACATAAAAATAGTTCTTTTAATAAATGTTCAATTTCCGTTGTTTAAATTAAGCTCCTCACATCGTGGTAATTCGATTTATCTTGTAAATTGGAAACTGCTGTGTTTATTTAATAAAGAAAATCTCAATAATGGCTAATTATCTTGAATACCAAAGTTTTTTTAATTAGGATTATTTCTAGACTTAAACAAAAAACTGTTTATAAATAAATTTATACAAATAAGAAATATTAAATACTAAATTATGATAATCTAACAGAAAATCAATAATAACTGGTAATTTTATTAGGCAAACATAAATAAGTTGTTCTAATCTAATTATCAGATCGTGGCTACATATAGAATAGCTTAAAAAAACTTTATATAATTGATATTAATATAAATAAGAATATAAAAGAAATGTAGCAAGGGCTAAGCGTTGTTGTATCGAAAAGGTACTCTGTACGCCAAAGAAAAGACTCAGACAAAGTAATGGTCAAAACTTAACAAAATTGCAAGAGGAAATTCTAGTGTTTCTCATTTATAGCTGCAACAACTTCTGGACGTTTCTGTTTAAACCATAAGAAACACATTGCGCTCGAAAATACTGTAAAAAGAGGTACGGAGTCCACAGCAAAACTGGACAATTGAAAAATGGCCATCAGAAAGAGACTGTCTGTCTCAACAGATCAAAACTCTAATATTCTAAGCAGATGTTATACTAAGAGAAAAAAGTTTCCACTTCCAAAACCGGTAGTTTAGTGCTGAAACCAATCACTAAGCTTTGAAGGTTGCAATATTGGATAAAAAAAAACGTTGTGGTGTCGTGGGACACCAGGTAGGAACGAAGTTCCTTCTGCTAATGTAGAATCGACACAATTTGAAATTATATGAAAATAAACGTGGCTACTCACGAGTAAAATGTATCTATAATGTGAGTATTCGCCACGTGCTTGTCCATGAATTCATGAGTATATACTATGCATTGGCGGGGTGGAGTGGTAATAGAGAGAGAAGGGCTGAGAGAACGAAAAGAAAGAGGGAGAAAGAGAAAGGTATTATACACGACTCGCTTGTGTTTACGACTGTAGCGCCTGCGCACGTCTTATTTAACGGTTTTATTCCACGGACTTTTTCTTACGGTTTTACTATTACATTTTTTTCAGTTCGGTCGCACAACAAAATCCCTATCTCCTCCAAGCCTGCCGTAAGGAACTTCGTTCCAAAAAACTGAAGGTATGTTAATTTAGTGATTATATTCAGTGCAATTGTGGATAAATTGTTTTATGTACGATAGCACTTTCCCATACTAACAGAGTGTCTAAAGATATTTAAAAAAAAGATTGTCAAACTCTTAAACTGGACAGCATAATTACAAAACCTAAATCATATGCAATACATGTGGAACCAGCGCAGAACAAAAGTTAGAGATCATCGAAGAAATGCACAAATTGTCGCACAACTTATTAAAGTAGCAAGTTCAAGAATGAGTAGTTTGGGAGAAAAATATGGAAATTTTTAGGAGTTTGGTACGTAAGAGGACTCTGTTGTAGGACTTACGTCCTTTTCAGGGGATGGATGGAATGTTGGGAAGGAGTTAGCATCTGTCTGTCGTCAGCTCCGCTCCCACAAATCTTCCTCTTGTGTTCCTGGAGAGTTGGTCTTCTAACTTCCGTTTCGTCCACCGTGGTGTTTGAACGTGCCTAAAAAGTCATTTCTTTTTGGTGTAAGTGTATGTGTGTGTTGAAGTGTAACCCACGTGGTTCATGAACAGGGGTTAGAGGTCACAAATAATTAAAAGAACCAGTTTTTTGCTTTTATATTTTTTTCTACGTAGGTTATTTTTCATTAAAAGTTTTTGTTGAAAGTTTTATTCAAAAACAAATGATGTTCATACATCTCAAAACTTATAAACAAATAAAAGATTTTTTTTTATCTTTATCTTACAATTCTTACTTAAGTACCATTACGCAGTTAGTATCTAATATATTTAATCGATAAATTACTTAATACAGCGAAAAAATTAGTAAAATCCTGGAAACTAACAAGAAAATATGATAAAAACCACAAAAAAAACAAATGTTATTAATATAATAATGAAAAACAAACAAACACTGTAAAAGTTTGAAAAAATGAAAAATGAGAACAAGACGTCAGTGTTAGGTGATACGAAGTGCGCCGGGTCAGCTAGTATATATATCGTAAAAATTTGAGCTGAAAAGTACATGTTCTTGTAGGAGTAAGCAATATTTATGTTAACAAATAGAGTAAATGCAAGTTAACGTTTACAACAACGGTTATCACAATCCTCTTTTCTGTAATATAAAAAATCTGCATGCAGAATATTCCTAAGTACGCCCGGTTTAGGTAATCGCTATTGGTTTAAGAATGTGTTTTTGATGCCACAGAAGATTTTAAAGATATCACGAACAGATATATATTAGAATCAACTAAATTAACACAAAATAATCACCATAATCAGATAATGATGTATTTAAACAAATGTCATTAAAAAATTCATTGCAATAGTACCAGAAAGAACAAAAGGTAAAGCAAAGAAGATGAAGATTCATTCCGTTTCGTCAGATTCACAGTCGGTAGCGAGTGAAAAATTTAACAGGACAAAACAGTTATATTTATAAACTAATAAAAAATTTATTATAATACTTCTATACTTGTAATTAAAGGATATATTATTGGAATATTTATTTGTGTGATTTACAAAAAAACTAATCAATCAGTCTAAACAGCCTCATAAAATGGTATTTTTAGCTCTGATATTGGAAAAAGACTGTTTGTGTATCTTGATCTATTTTAACCTAATACTTTAATAATTTAGTTTTTCTTCTCGAATTATTCAAGTTAACTTAAACAAACCTATAAAGCTAACGCTTTACAAGTTCTTGAAAAACATTTTCAAAGAAACTGACCGCTCAACCAAGAAGAAACAACTACTTCCCGGGCTATAGGCCCCGATGGATATTGGATTACACTTCAAAGTCAAACGGGGTTGGCATATCTAATAGATAATTTAAACCAACCAATCTGGTTTGCAGTTAGAAGGGACAACATGACTTGTAGACCGGTTTCGGCGTATTTGCGCCTCGTCAGTACAAGGTATATGTTATCCGTCAGCGAGCTTAAAGCATAATCGCTGACTGAAGATAAAACTGAAATCACGATCGATCTATGTCTATTCAATAAAGAAAGTGTAAACGATGTGATAGTAGTGACATCCTCACCTCCAACCACAAACCAAAATTCAGATTTTGACAACGAGACGTTGGCCTCGAAACTATAAAGTATTATTACAGCAAACTGTAATATTGTCGTATTTAATAAAGCAAGTTACCAATAGATATCACAGAATATTATTATTCTAACGCTTTACAAGTTCTTGAAAAACATTTTCAAAGAAATTCACCGCTCAACCTAGAAGAAATAACTACTTTCCGGGCTATAGGCCCCGACGGATATTGGATTAAACTTCAAAGTCAAACGGGGTTGGCATATCTAATAGATAATTTAAACCAACCATTCTGGTTTGCAGTTAAAAGCGACAACATAATTTGTAAACCTGTTTCAGCGTATTTGCGCCTCGTTAGTACAAGATAAATGTTATCTGTCAGCGGGCTTAACGCATAATCGCTGACTGAAGACAAAACTAAATTCACGATCGATATAAGTCTATTCAGTAACGAAAGTGTAAGCGATGTGATAGTAGTGACATCCTCACCTCCAACTGCAAACCAAAATTCAGATTTTAACAACGAGACGTTTGCCTCGAAAGTATAAAGTATTATTACAGCAAACTGTAATATTGTCGTATTTAATAAAGCGAGTTACCAATAGATATCACAGAATATTATTATTCTAACGCTTTACAAGTTCTTGAAAAACATTTTAAAAGAAATTGAACGCTCAACCAAGAAGAAACAACTACTTCCCCGGCTATATGCCCCGACGGATATTATATTACACTTCAAAGTCAAACGGGGTTGGCATATCTAATAGATAATTTAAACCAACCATTCTGGTAAATTGCTGTAATAATACTTTATACCTATAAAGCTTCTACTTATTTTGAGAAAATATTCCAAAAATGGGAGAGCCTCTTTTTTTTAAATAGTAGATTTTTAAACTTATAATACCATGATTAGTGTCACTGTGCGTGTTTAATTTTTGATTAATTACCGTTGTTAATTAAAATAAAACATGTTTCCATATTTACAATTAACCCAGAATTAAATCAATAGCAATTAGAACTTTCACCAGTATAAATTAAACCAAGTTATGTATATAAAACAAAATGAGAGAAATTACGGCATATTTGTGTTAAACTAGAGTCGTAAAATATAAAAAATATAAATAGTGAACAACTTTTTTGTTATGTATTTTAATAGTGAATATGTTAAACGCTTTTTAAAATAAACAAGAACAAAATTAGTTGTAATAAAGCTTACAGCGTTTAATTAACATAATTAAATGTATATACGATGTAAAATTTTAATTAATTTCAGATTTGTTGGTCACTGAATATAAAAAGATAAGTGCAAGTGGTATAACTAACAAATTGATATATTTATATAAAAGCACAAATCGAGAGGATATAGAAATCTTGTACTATATGGATTTTATTTGCACAAACAAATACGCACACACTAATTTAAACAATGACAATATAATAAGCGGCCAAGTGCGAGTCGGACTTGCCCACGAAGGGTTCTAAAGTAGCAAGTAACAAGTTTTTGTAGTTAGTTGTAACTTTATTCGATGTTTTAAAAAAAAAACTACTTACTAGATCTTGTTAAAACCAATTGTCGGTGGAAGCTTACATGCTAATGTACATCATATATTATTTTTAGTTTTATAATTCTCTAATCCCAAAAGTTACAGTGGAGAGGACACACATTTTACCACTTTGGACGTGTCTCTCGCTCTAACTATTCAGTTTAGAAACCTAAATATCATTTTTGAAGATAGATAGATAGACAGATAGATACACCACACGTATGGATTTGATAAAAAAATTTGAGTTTCAGTTGGTATGGGGAACCCCCAATTTTTTTTATATTTTTGAGTATAATCTTAAAGCGGTTCACAGAACAAATCTATATACCAAGTTTCAACAGACAGACAGGACAAATCTATAAGGGTTCCGTTTTTTGCCTTTGGCTACGGAATCCTAAAAATACACAAAAGTGTAACCTCTTTTTTCTAAAGGTTTTAAATGCTCGATTTGAGAGGTTAACTTATGCGAACGGTACTCAGGGGGTTGGAGGAGAGCGAGCGTGGATTCGATCGAGCTAGATGATGAATTATAAAAAAAAATGACAAGGAGTATATTTACTAGAATAATAAAAGTGAAAAGAGACAAAAAAAGAGAAAATGAAAGAAATGAAAGCGAAAGGAAAATGGGCTCCACTTATGTTTTTTATCCTGAGGATGGGGAAATATAAGAAACCCAGACAGAATAAAAAAATATATAAGTTGTCAGTTGTTCTGGTTAAAGTTAAAATCACACACTTCTATTCGTAAAACTAATATAATTGTACTTACTCTTTCCTTTACTTATCCCAATGGCTAAAGTTCCATATGTAGGATAGAGATATAATCCATAAATCAATAGTTATATGTGACACAAGGACGGAAAATGCCATCTTGCAAGAGCGAGTAAAGTTGTGTAGCCTAGGGGCGTAGCACCGAGGCGAAACAATACGAGCACTTGCAAAACATTTTCCGGACGTGTAACACACACTATTTTTTGGCTCCTAGGTAATTAGATCAGCTTCTAGCTTAATCTCGGAAATACGGCAAAATTCGGCTTCTTACTAGCCTCATCCACAGGTAATTATCGGCAACTTTCACCAAAACCATTAACGATAATCAATAACTAACTTTATCGGCACTGGGAACATTAATTAGCTTGTAATTTTTAGCATCAAATAGGAAAAAAACCGGGAAAACTGAAACTAGACGTCTCGCTGAGATGTTATCAGCAACCCTATTACACCTAGAATAAATCTCGTTAGCAACCAGAAAAGCGCCTCAGCTACAAGCGCGGGCATAGCGTGATCTTAAACGTGAAATCTCATTGGTCAATTAAAAAAATCAATACTTCGCTTAGAAAAGTCCGTTAGATTTTAACGTTCTGGAAAGTTCTATGTAATATGGTAAGCTTACAGGGTTGGCCTGAGTAGAAAGAAATTATTAAAAAGAATTTTAATTAATCGGGTTTTTTAAAACGCTACAAAAGTTCTGCTAGTAGAAACAATAAACACTTTCAAAATTACTACTGAGAAACATCAAAATAAAGTTAAAGCAAAACACTTATTCTCGAAATAGTAGAATCGGTTTTAATAAACTTAGCTCTCCGAAGAAAACCAGATTCGGACCATTATCCAATACTTTTAGTAAAAACCAAATCCGTTATAAAGAAAAAAAGGCCGACAATAACCTATCTTAAATCAAATTTTCTTTGGAGTTCTATGCATGAGTAAATTATATCCCCTCATCTTTTATCGTCAATCCGCCTAATTGTACCACTGCCTCGTTAAGCTGCCTTACCCATCTTTATATACCTTGTATTTTGCATTAATCTAAAATCTTTGTATTTTCATTTCGGCCACCTTCAGCATGTGGTTCGTCTTGTTTAATTCTATACCATACGCCATGATGGATGTTATACTTGTCTTTTACATTTTCTAGTTTTGATATTTGGTAGGCATACTGATAGTGCGGATGCTTTGTTAACCAAGCTTTTTGAGTATTTACAATTTTAAAAAATTACGGATGCCACTTAAATAATCCGATTTTAATTCTATAAAGTGCGTTTGATGAAGTTTTTTTTGTATGTAAAAAAATGCTAAACTTCTATATAGTTTAGCTTTTTTTTGTGCAGGATTTTAAAGCATTTCAATTCTTTAAAAAACTGAATTGCAAAATTATTATGTAAAATCTGTTGAATTGATTTTAATGAAAGTTGGAGTATTTTATTATATTCCAAGGTGTTTCTAGGCAAATAAGTTCAATCTACGTGGTTAAAAAAAAACATTAATTTAAAAAAAGGTTGGTTTTCTCCTCATTTTTTTGTATTTATTGCTAGGGTAAGAAATTTAAAAAAATTTAACGAGTCGTATTTTATAGAACATTCAATAACGCAACTTTTATTTTATTACGACTTTGCTCCAAAAAGAATTGTTTTGAAGTTATAATCAACGAAAGTAAAAGAAACTAGTGTGGCAGTCAGTGAGACAGCCGGCAGAAGTTATACTTCTATGCACGCACATGTATGCGAATGATTTAGCAAACTCAGCTTCGTGCGTAATTTTCCTACTTACCACTCTTAATACGTATAGACCAAGGCGGATCTGTTTTTTAGTGGATGTGAGAGGTGGCATTCGGATTTTTTCAGAAAAAGTTGTGTGATAACTTCAATAATAATAATCTCGTTTCCTCCCTCTCAATCAGGTCCGGAACATTAACAAAAAAATTAAAATGTTTAAAAATAGTGAAAAATGTCAATTTTTTTCTACTTTATTTGCTTATAACTTTAAAACGATTTATTTTAAGGAAAAGTTGTAGAGAAATAAAAGTTGCCCAATTAAATTTCCTATAAAATACCATTGGTTAAAATTTTTCAAATTTATTACCTAGGCTGCAAAATAGCAATAAATACAAAACAAAAGGGGTAAATGGAGCCTTTTTTATTCAATTTATTTCAACCATTTAGATTTGATGTAGGACCTTCATAATTCGCCTAGAAAATCTTTATAATATAATAAAACAGTCCACTAAATTTCATTAAAATCGGTTTAGTAGATTTCGCATAATAATTTTGCAATCTAAATTTTTTTAAAAAAATTGAAATCTCCCACAACAAAAACTAAACCATACAAAAGTTTGCTGATTTTTTGACATATAAAAGAGCACTCCACCTATCAAACTCACTTCACAGAATTAAAATTGGATTATTTGGGCAGCCTCAGGAATGTTTTAAAGTTATAAACAATTTTTTGGCTTATAAACAAATAGAATATCTCGGTAACTAATAATTTAAATTAAATTCAGAAAACGGCGTTAGAAAGAACTTGGAAAGACACTTCTTTTTTTTAAAACAAAGTTAATTTACAAGCAGTGGTTTTTGAGATACAACCGGTCAAAGTTGATCGGCATTTGCGACGAAGTTAATCTTTAAACCATTACCTTTCTCTTTCGGAGCTCCTTTTCGACAAAAATTTTCACATCTCCGAAATATCTATAACATATATTAAAATAATAAAAACTATCGATATTCCGCGTGAAAATTCCAAAAAAAAACAGGCTGAGGAAAATTGAATTTCAAGGTTCAAAATCGGTATGCGGAAAAAAATATACATTTTCTCAGCTTCCAATGGAGCAATTTTCTTCTTTTTTTTTAATCCGATGTAACTCGAATAGAAAATCCCAAGTAACGCATAACCAAATCCCAAAGATGTTTTCATTTTGTTATAAATAAATTAATATGTTTATAACAAAATAAAACTACATATTTTTTCCTATTTTTTAGACATTTTTTTAGAAAAACTTACAAAACTTGTTGTACCTTTCAACATTTCAAATATAAATATTTCCATTTAAAAGCTCTATAATAATTATTTAAACAATCTTTGTTTAAACAAATTATTAAATTATAAAAAACTTTTTTTATTCCATTTTTTATGATACACTAATAAAAATAAAAAATAAAATTTTATATAAGCTGTTATAGAAATATTGATATTTTTTAAGTTAAAATCTATGTAATATTTTTAAAAATGTTCAAGGTCAATGTTTGAAATTACGAAACTTTCGTTGAGATTAGAAGATGTAAGTCGTTGCGTATGTTATCAGTGTTAATATTTTCTTGGTGAAGTAAAGACTGTTTTTTTGATTGTTTTTGTTGTGAATTAATATTGGAGTTAGGTATATGAAAATTTGGAGAGTAATTTTCAACTTCAAGATGAAGATCTTGAAGAGGTCATAGAAGATTCTTTCAGTCCAGTTCGCAAGAAAGCAAGCCAAAACAAATAATTTTACATAAATTGAAAAAAAAATACTTTCTGTATAAAACAAATAATTTTTTAATATAATTATTTAAATCTAATAACAAAATACTATTGTGAAATTCATTTTACCTTCCGAACAGCAACGCTGTTATAGGTTTTACCTTCCGAACAGCAACGCTGTTATAGGAAGGTATTGTGATCGCGAAAAATTTCGATCTCGGGTTTTTAGCGGAAATACGCGTTTTAGGGTTCCCTGAGCCTAAAAAACCCAAAAATAAAAAATGTCTGTCTGTCTGTCTGTCTGTGTGTCTGTCTGTGTGTCTGTGAACACATTTGCGGCTAAACGGCTAATCGGATCGGAATGAAACTATAAAACCTTACTTATAATCACCATCGGAGGAATCTGATAGAATTTGAGTAAAATCGGCCGACTGGAAGTGGACGTTTACTCTTATCAAAAAATGGAATTTTTTGAAAATATTGGGTTTTTATATAGTTATTGGCAAAATATTTATACTTTGTGGAAAGAACATGTAATTTCCGACATTTTTGAAAGAATACATTTTTTTGATATTTTCATTAGTTTTCGAGATATTGACACTTTTATCAAAAACTGGAAATATGTGAAATAAAAATTGTGGATTCGCTTTTTTTAAACAAAAATTGGTAGTTATTATATTTTCAACATCTGACAGCTGTCAAATTATGTTTTGGCGTATTTCAACATTTAATTTTCTATATTTTGACATCTGACAGCTGTCAAATTCTGTTTTTTGAGAGTATCAACTTTTGACTAGTGTCAAATTATTTTTTTTTATATTTTTGACATCTGACTACTAACTAATTAGTTTTTTCGATATTTTTGACATCTCCATACTATGGCCACTCCAATTCTACCACCCACTACTTGTTAATATCAGTCAGATTAGCTCCTTCTATATTTTGACATCTGACAGCTGTCAAATTATGTTTTTTGAGAGTATCAACTTTTGACTAGTGTCAAATTATTTTTTATATTTTTGACATCTGACTACTAACTAATTAGTTTTTTCGATATTTTTTTCCGAACAGCAACGCTGTTATAGGAAGGTATTGTGATCGCGAAAAATTTCGATCTCGGGTTTTTAGCGGAAATACGCGTTTTAGGGTTCCCTGAGCCTAAAAAACCCAAAAATAAAAAATGTCTGTGTGTCTGTGAACACATTTGCGGCTAAACAGCTAATCGGATCGGAATGAAACTATAAAACCTTACTTATAATCACCATCGGAGGAATCTAATAGAATTTGAGTAAAATCGGCCGACCGGAAGTGGACGTTTACTCTTATCAAAAAATGGAATTTTTTGAAAATATTGGGTTTTTATATCGTTATTGGCAAAATATTTATACTTTGTGGAAAGAACATGTAATTTCAGTCATTTTTGAAAGAATACATTTTTTTGATATTTTCATTAGTTTTCGAGATATTGACACTTTTATCAAAAACTACCACTACTTGTTAGTGTTCGGAAGGTCGTGTGGTGCCCACACCAGATTTTTTATTTGTGTATCAAAAAAAAAAAAAAGATTTCTTATAATTTGTTTAAACGAATATTGTTTAAATAATTATAGAGCTTTTAAATGGAAATATTTATATTTGAAATGTTAAAAGGTACAACAAGTTTTGTAAGTTTTTCTAAAAAAATGTCTAAAAAATAGGAAAACATATGTAATTTTATCTATACTAATATTATAAAGAGGAAAGGTTTGATTTTTTGTTTGTTTGTATGTTTGTTTGTTTGTTTGTTTGAAATGAATAGGCTCCGAAACTACTGGACCGATTTCAAAAATTCTTTTACCGTTGGCAAGCTACACTATTCCCGAATGACATAGGCTATGTTTTATTTTAAAAAAAAAATAGGGATCCTTACTAAAATGCCATTAATGTAACCAAAAATGATCTTAAAACCCTTACATCGCGTGCGCTGAGAATACTAGCCTCAAGGTCAAACCTTCCAATTAGTAGGGATCGTTTTTTTTTTCATGGCCAACCGCCTAAGACGGGTCGAGCACCTGAAAATCAATTTATTTTGTTGCCAGAAAATAAAACAACATGTAATATTGTTTACAGGGAAACGTTGACTCGATATATTTTGTGGCGAGGAAAGGTGTGTTTGTTTAAAATGAATAGGCTCCGAAACTACTGGACCGATTTCAAAAATTCTTTTACCGTTGGCAAGCTACACTATTCCCGAATGACATAGGCTATGTTTTATTTTCAAAAAAAATAGGGATCCGGACTAAAATGCCATTAATGTAACCAAAAATGACCTTAAAACCCTTACATCGCGTGCGCTGAGAATACTAGCCTCAAGGTCAAACCTTCCAATTAGTAGGGATCGGTTTTTCTCATGGCCAACCGCCTAAGGCAGGTCGAGTACCTGAAAATCAATTTATTTTGTTGCCAGAAAATAAAACAACATGTAATATTGTTTACAGGGAAGCGTAGACCCAATATATTTAGTGGCTTTTGTTATTTTTCTTTAATCCCCGTGCAAAGCCGGGACGGGCTGCTAGTTTTGTTATAAATATATTAATGTATTTATAACAAAATGAAAGCATCTTTGGGATTTGGTTATGCGTTACTTGGGATTTTCTATTCGAGTTACATCGGATTAAAAAAAAAAAAGAAAAAAATTGCTCCATTGGAAGCTGAGAAAATGTATTTTTTTTTCCGCATACCGATTTTGAACCTTGAAATTCAATTTTCCTCAGCCTGTTTTTTTGGAATTTTCACGCGGAATATCGATAGTTTTTATTATTTTAATATAGGTTATAGATATTCCGGAGATGTGAAAATTTTTGTCGAAAAGGAGCTCTGAAAGAGAAAGGTAATGGTTTAAAGATTATCATCCTAATGTTTATAACTTCGTCGCAAATGCCGATCAACTTTGACCGGTTGTATCTCAAAAACCACTGCTTGTAAATTAACTTTTTTTAAAAAAAAGAAGCGTCTTTCCAAGTCTTTCTAACGCCGTTTTTTGAATTTAATTTAAATTATTAGTTACCGAGATATTCTATTTGTTTATAAGCCAAAAAATTGTTTATAACTTTAAAACATTCCTGAGGCCGCCCAAATAATCCAATTTTAATTCTGTGAAGTGAGTTTGATAGGTGGAGTGCTCTTTTATATGTCAAAAAATCAGCAAACTTTTGTATGGTTTAGTTTTTGTTGTGGGAGATTTCAATTTTTTTAAAAAAATTTAGATTGCAAAATTATTATGCGAAATCTACTAAATCGATTTTAATGAAATTTAGTGGACTGTTTTATTATATTATAAAGATTTTCTAGGCGAATTATGAAGGTCCTACATCAAATCTAAATGGTTGAAATAAATTGAATAAAAAAGGCTCCATTTACCCCTTTTGTTTTGTATTTATTGCTATTTTGCAGCCTAGGTAATAAATTTGAAAAATTTTAACCAATGGTATTTTATAGGAAATTTAATTGGGCAACTTTTATTTCTCTACAACTTTTCCTTAAAATAAATCGTTTTAAAGTTATAAGCAAATAAAGTAGAAAAAAATCGACATTTTTCACTATTTTTAAACATTTTAATTTTTTTGTTAATGTTCCGGACCTGATTGAGAGGGAGGAAACGAGATTATTATTATTAAAGTTATCACACAACTTTTTTTGAAAAAATCCGAATGCCACCTCTCACATCCAAATATAGACGTTTTTTTACACATCCGCACTGGTTTAGTAATATAGTATTCCAAAATACTGGCACCTAAATACTATCAACAATTAAAGTTTGTAAGAAAAATCTAAATTTATGCCCAGTTTTCTATGTGTGCATTTTTCTATGTGGGTACTTTTCCATGTGAGCATTTTTCCATGTGGGCATTTTTTGGTGTGTGTGCAATTTTCCGTGTGGGGATATTTTAATGTGGGTATATTGCGTGTGGGTGTTTATGGCTGTGGGGATTATGCTGTGTGCAATTTTCGTGTGGGGAATTATTTTGTGAGGAATTATCATGGAATTATAAATTACACATCTTGAAATTATTTTGTATATCTCCTGTTTTAGGTAGTTTTTGGGTTTATTGAAGCGAACTTCAAGTGGTCTTCGTGATTTCCAATCTAGACTTTGAAACAATCACACGACACAATTAATCCTCTCAATTTTTCAATGTTTACTGAATCATCCATTGTATCAAATATATAAAAAAAAGAAGAGAATTTAATGTCCTCCATTAGAGTTAATCCTCATTAGAGGATGGTAACGAAGTTAAGTAACGAGAACACCGTTTTCTCAATCATCTCCGTCAATGCTAACAAGAAAAGATTACTGCACGATAGAGTTTTACAGGAACGCTGCTCACTGTCGCTATAACGTATAAAGCAGATGACTTCTTGTCAAGGTATCTCGTAATGTACCGAAAGCCATTTAATCTTGCATTATTAAGCTATAAATCACCCTTAAAGGATTCGAAAAAATTTATAAACCGATCAACTACATAAGATACAAATGACATAAATAATCGAAATCGAACTAAATAAGCACAATTTATAAAAAGAACTTTTTATAATAGAAAGTTTTTTACTGATTTATTATAGGTCATATTACTAGTGTCATCTCAACAATGCACAGCATCCCTGATATTGCAAAAATATTAAGTCATACAACGCTGTAATTGATCATAGAGAAGATTGTTTCCTTGTTAACAAAATCAATGGTGGTTGTATCTTTCTAAAACAGTTTATTTTATTACCAGTTAAAATAATAATTACTGTTTTCACATGTAAGAACAAAAAAAAAGAAAACAAAACTTCTCTCTCGCGAGATCGATCCTAATACGATAACCCAACAGAATTGTCACAATCAACCGCTTCAACTGCTTATCCAAATAGGCCACCGTAAGCTTATATGAAGTCTTTCAAAATCATAATATGTATAAATATTTAATTTAATAACAATTCAGTATAAATTTTGAAATTTATGTATATGCCTAAACACACTTGAAACATGCATTGTCATCCAGTTCTTAGTTATCCTGAAAATTTCAGAGCTCTAGGTAGTCGGGAAATAGGTTTAAATTCGATTACAAAATTCCACGGAATGACACAGAGACAAAGAACACCGCGAAAATATAAAAACTTTCTAAAATAAGAATAATAAAATGCTGCACGTTTGTTGATACAAATTTTAATTATGAGAATCTAGAAATAACATTAATTATTATTTACATACACATTTTTATTCTTTATTATAATATAATATTTTTTGAATGTATGACTAAACTTATTTGTTGAATGTCAGACATGTTTCTAGTATTAATGACACATGTATTAGTGCCGCCAAAAAAGACAAGGTATATAATAATTCTTGCGCATTTTGGTTTGCAAATGATCAACAGCTGCCGTTGGCTATTGTTCTACCTCATGAAACGTTTATTTCTGTCGCTTTCCCTGTTTTTCAACTCGTTTATATTAATCCGCATCGTTAATTATTTCATTAAGAGAATCATTTGAATACTTTGTACTTTTATGTAATGAATATAAAAAACAGTTACATTTGCATAAAATAGTTGTTTTTCATCTGGTTTTTCTATTTTGACAATGTTGCTCCAACATTTTCAGAAACACTATTGTTTAAGCTCTTTGTTATTTTATAATATACTTTTATATAAATTATAATCCGTTCACTTTTTATTCCAATCTCAGTAGGCTCTGTTAGTAACATGAATTTCGCCCTGTATAATACACGTCTGAGTTTACTGTTCTGTGGTCTTGTTAATTGTAAGAACGATGTTGTCACGTCTTCAATAAAAATATGAGTATTCAGTACAAATATCTTAACTAATTAAATTTGCAAACCAAATTTAAAACTTGCAGGAAATAAGTCAATATATTTAATATTAAATTGAATACTAAAGTAGATGCGTCAGTTTTCGCTGCAAGTAGTATTAATATCCAAGAATGGTCTATTTGAATTCACAGGAATTTTGACTGATACTCAAAATAACACATTCCTTTACACAGAACAGATCCCTGTTTATAGTAAATTATTATTTTATTGGTCTATAACAAAAAATATAGGTACTTTTATATTTACATTTTATTACAAATAAATAAGTACAATTCAAAATGTAGCACATATACATATATTAACGTTTAATACAACTTTTAAATTAATCAAGCAAAAGTAAAAAAAAATCATTTTTACAAATGTAGGTATACATAATAAAACTTTTAAATTATTCAATTAGTGGTAAAAAATTATTTAATCATTTTTGAGTTTGACTTAAGTACTCAAATTTTATACCCATCTTTTTTAAAGTCTACCATTTTACATCCAAATGGCATCGTAGATTATTGTAATAGTGGCTGTAGGGTAATAAAATTTTACATCCAATGGGTTAATTAAGGAAACTACTCCAGTACAAATTTGATTTTCCTGGTCCGCCTCAAGTGGAGTCGCAGTTGACTTATGTATGCAGATGTTTTAATAATGTTCTTTATAACAGAAATTCTTCAGAAATTTTTCAAACCGATACAATGAAAAATATTTTAATAAATTACATAAAAGCAAATAAATACAGATGCAGATTTAGATGTAACGTGTAAATGTTGTCGGTGTATTTGTATGATCAATCCTCTTCCATTATTTTAAAATCAAAATTCTGTTTAGCATCATAGCATCAGTCCAAAGTAAAATGTTCATTTTTAGAATGGTAGATCCAAATCTGTCGCTGTTAGTCTTTTTTAAAATAAACTTCTCAAATGTATCAGTTTTACTTCCTTTATCTGCGACTTTCTCATTATTTTTCAATCCTTAATAATTCTCCGTATTTTCCAAACACTAATCTAAAAAAATATAGCATTTAGAATGTTTGTCATATTAATTAGTTTCAAAAAATATACCTCAGTTACACAAAGGTAGATATAAGATTTAAAAATATTTAACAAAATTTTGAATTAAATTATAGTTATAAATGTTTAATTTAGAAATGTGAAATCTGACAACGTTGTTTATAACTTATTATGATATCTGTCAAAAACGGTTATGTATTATGTTAATAATAAAAATTTTATTTAAAAAGTGATACATATTTATAAAATAATTACAAAAACCTCTTTCAATTAATCTAATGCAAAATATATAACTTTATGTTAGCTGTCACAAACTAGGATTCATTTAAAAGAAATAGCAAAATGATAGGCACTTACCTTAAAGATCTTAGACACTTTCGCTGCTGTTGCTTTATTTCTTAAACATACCATAACATTTAATGATGTTCTTATGTAGTTCTATACTGATTTTTTTGGCATTACTTATTGAATATTTCTCTATTTAAAAATTTTAACCTTTGATAATATGAGCTGTCAATATTTCGACAGTAGGACAGGACGTGTTTAGTTTAGGTACCAACCCAACAAAATGAAGTGCCTATCCAAGAAATAAAATGCATAGTCTACTGAGATTGGAATAAGAAGTGAATGGATAATATGTTTAGTAGTTTAAAAGTTAGTCATTTCCTCAACAAGAAAAACAAAAATAAAAATTAATACAGCATTAGGTATAAGAAACTTGTAATTTATACTAATATTATAAGGAAGATTTGATTTTTTGTTTGTTTGTTTGTTTGTTTGAAATGAATAGGCTCCGAAACTACTGGACCGATTTCAAAAATTCTTTCACCGTTGGCAAACTTCACTATTCCCGAGTGACATAGGCTATGTTTCATTTAAAAAAAAAAATGGGGATCCTTACTAAAATGCCATTAATGTAACAAAAAATGACCTTAAAACCCTTACATCGCGTGCGCTGTGAATACTAGCCTCAAGGTAAAACCTTCCAATTAGTAGGGATCGGTTTTTCTCATGGCCAACCGCCTAAGGCGGGTCGAGCACCTGAAAATCAATTTATTTTGTTGCCAGAAAATAAAACAACATGTAATATTGTTTACAGGGAAGCGTTGACCCAATATATTTAGTGGCGAGGAAAGGTTTGTTTGTTTGTTTGTTTGAAATGAATAGGCTCCGAAACTACTGGACCGATTTCAAAAATTCTTTTACCGTTGGCAAGCTACACTATTCCCGAGTGACATAGGCTATGTTTTATTTTCAAAAAAATAGGGATCCTCACTAAAATGCCATTAATGTAACCAAAAATGACCTTAAAACCCTTACATCGCGTGCGCTAAGAATACTAGCCTCAAGGTCAAACCTTCCAATTAGTAGGGATCGGTTTTCTCATGGCCAACCGCCTAAGGCGGGTCGAGCACCTGAAAATAAATTTATTTTGTTGCCAGAAAATAAAACAACATGTAATATTGTTTACAGGGAAGCGTTGACCCAATAAATTTAATGGCTTTTGTTATTTTTCTTTAATCCCCGTGCAAAGCCGGGGCGGGGCTGCTAGTGTAGAATAAACAAGAAAACATCATTAAGAAAAAGGAAATCAACTAAATCGGACATAACGAGCAAACAATGACAACTTTATCGATTCCTTCATAGCTACAAGCAATTTTTGGAACAAAATCATGTAAGTTATACATCCAGTAAAAATCTCATTACATATTCTTGTTTCTATTCAGTCTATAATTTATAAGAATTAGAATAGTATATTCTGTAACAAGGTTAGAATGAAAATTCGATACGAGTGGAGAATTCCGAACGCGAGCGTAGCGAGCGAGAGGAACCACGAGTAAAGCGAATTTCTATATTTCTAAATTGTATTATTTGTCATGATTTTAATATATATTACGTTTTTGTAACATTTTAAGGCCAAAGTAATACATCAGGTATCTTATGCTGATAGTAGACAATGGCCGAAATTCTATAACAACACTATTTGTCAAATATTGAAGATTGCCAACCAGTTAACAATTTATGAAATAGTGTCGCAACTAGAAAAAGAAAATATGTAGAATATTTGTATAGAAAAAGTTTTCGAAATGTTAAAAAATTAGTACACTTAACTGAATTTAGAAAAAGGTCATTAATAAGACAATAAAGAAGTTAAAAGAATGGCGTTGATATAAGACAGAACAGTCTCAGGAAGACCGGGTAAGACTGAAACAATTTAAACGCTTTATTGGCCTTAGGAGGATATAATCCTAAATCTGGGGTTGTCCAGAAACCGTCCGTATGTCACTAAAAAGACAAGGCTTCATATCAACAAAAACAAAAAAAAATCCCAGTAATGACACTTTTACATAGGGAACGAAGAATAGAATTTTGTCAAAGTTTTGAAGTGGATAATTTTAATAATGTCTTTATATCAGATAAAAGTTGTTTCCAACTTGTTGCAAATCACTTAAAGATCCTATCAAAACAACCTGATACTGTTCAAATTTTCCACTAAAATAATAGTTCGTGGAGCCATATCTCAACGTGGTGCGACACCTCTCTGTATAGTTAATGGTACCAATAATAGGGAAAGTATTGTAACATTCCAAATGATTCTCTTCTTGAAAGGGCGCATGCTTTATATCCAGAGGGGTTTTCAGCAGGATAATGCAAAATACCATACTTCGGCCTATACTAGGATCCACGAACACTAAGTCACAACAATTCCAAAGCCAGCAGCTTCACCAGATCTTAGTCCCATTGAAAACGTATAGGGACTAATAAAGATTAAAGTTGTCCGAGCAGCTCCATGAAATAAAGATGAATTGATTCAGTTAGTTTTATAATCTTAGGCTACCACCAACGAAAATTATGGCGACCTAGTTTCGGGTGTACCTCGACCTTTAGCTAAGTGTTTGCAGTTAAATGGCGGTTGTACAAGTAAATAAAATTAATTATTTGTTATAATTTTCCAAACCAAGCATTCAAAAGATATACCAAATAATTACAATTGAGCTTTGTTTTTTCCGGATACTTTCTAGACTGTCTATATAATTTTCGTAATGATAGTTCCTTTGTTTTAATATGAAGGGTTTTGTCCATTTGGGTTGTTTTATCAGTGTTTCAGTTGTAATAAAAAATACGGCTTTTCAGATAGAAATCGAAAACCGCACGGCATGAAGCTTTTTGTTTTATGCGTTTTTTAACCTTAGCGCTGACACAGGATTTGATGCTGTGTCGATATTTCTTTTATCAGTTGTTAACGGTTTATTCGATTTTCTCTCAGCAAAATAAATATCAGAGAGTTTGAAAAGGAGTAATTCTGTTTTCAACAAAGGAATGGTGGAGTCAGAAATTTATATATGTTTATAATAAGCACAATTTATAAAAAGAACTTTTTATAATAGAAAGTTTTTTACTGATTTATAGGTCATATTTTAAGTGCCATCTCAAAAATGCACAGCATCCCTGATATTGCAAAAATATTAAGTCATACAACGCTGTGATTGATCATAGAGAAGATTGTTTCCTTGTTAACAAAATCAAGGGTAGTTGTATCTAAAAACTTTCTAAAACAGTTTATTTTATTACCAGTTAAAATAATAATTACTGTTTTCACATGTAAGAACAAAAAAAAAGAAAAAAAAAGTGAGAGGTGTCAAGGGACACCCGGATGGAACGAAGTTCCTTTCGATTAATTAGTAAAGGAATTGTAATTTGTAAACACAACAGAGTGTTTATACATACATAAGCATTTATTATTGTCTGTATAAAATCTCTACTTACCTAACTCCATCAGCAATTCTAAATACGGTATTCGTGGTCAACGATCTTGAAAAAGCCCCTGTTCTAAATTTGATGCAAATGGATTGAATTTCAAGATTTCTGTCTGCCATTTTAAATTTTTAAAATCTTACTTCGTTTTCGTGTTTGGGTACTCCGAAAACTTCTATATATATGAAATTTGATGTAAAATGGACAATTTTAAAAAGTTTAGCTACCAAGCAGGATTTACGACCGCTATATTGTATCTATCCATCATGTTTGATAAATAATTTATCCCAATGCACAATTTAAGTTAAAAAACGGTCGATCACTTGATTATTTTTTCTACAAGATTTTTTGTCAAATTTTTCTTCTAATTTTTGTCGCCATATTGGATTTTTCTAAAAGCACACAATACATACGGAAGTATATATCCTTAGCATTAAAATAAGCCTTTGGTTAACGAACAAATGTTGCAAAATGCAGAATATTAGTTATTCTATCGCTTTACTAGTTTTGAAAAATATTTTCAAAAACATTGACCAATTAACTAAGAAGAAACAACTACTTCCCTGGCTATGTGCCTCGACGGATATTGAATTATACTTCAAAGTCAATTGGGGTTAGCATATCTAACAGATATTTTAAACCAACCATTTTAGTTTGCAGTTAGAAGGGACAACATAACTTGCAGACCGGTTTCGACCTATTGGGTCTCGTCAGTACAAGGTATATGTTATCCGTCAGCAAGCTTAAGGCATAATAGCTGACTGAAGATTTGACTAAAATCACGAACGACATATTTTGAGAATCTAGAGTTTCCGTCACAGGTCTAATTGACTTGACATGGATTATAACATTAATATTTAGCTACGTACTATTCGGGAAATTAAATCTCGAACATACTTTAAAAAACAAGTAGATTAATTTTTAAATAATAATTAGTTTTTATTAAAGCACCAATAATCTAAAATAAAAAATATTTTTTTAACTCTATAGATACCTACCTATTCTTAACCACCCCGCCATAGTACTGCTGTTAATAATAAGAATTTGTCCCTACAACAACCCCGAATAAATATCGAATTTTCTTTATTGTCAAAGAACCAATCCAATTATTAAATTGTTGTTTGGTTTACAAAGACTATCCTTCCTTTCTATATCATTATTCACAGCAGAAAATTGTATAAGCAAACATACTTTAAATTTATTGTTCAACAAGCTGAAATATATAAGGATAGAGATGATTATTTTCGACGGCTTCTTGAGATTTGTGTTCCATAATTCTAGTTTTAAAATTAATAAGATAAGTGATTTTTGTTGATCTGAATATAACTAAAAAACCAGTATTTAATAGTAGGGGAGGCGAAGCGGGGATTTTTGAAGTGACTCGAGCGTGTCAGATTATTATATAGGGAGAATCCTTGTACCCTTTAATGTACCTCTACCGAATATGAACCCTTCATATGGCGGGGTATGCTGAGGGGAACCCGTCAGATTAGTAAAAAAAAATCGATCCTCTGAAAAACTCGAGCGCGTCAGATTAAGTAAAGGTAAGTTAATTACATGTAGAAAAGTGTATATCTAAATAATCTGACGATTTCAGCGTGGCGTTGAGAAATTAGCGAGCTCTAAAGTTGAAAAAAAAAAACGTAATCTTGAAATACTCGAGCGCGCTTCTGTTTTTTTTTAACTATGGGAAATATTTTCAGAAGCATGAGACACTACTAATCTGACGGTTTCCATGGGGCGATGTCGGTAAAATCGTGGTGGAAAGGTGAAGCGTACAGCGGTTGAGAGCTGTATCTTCCCCACTCCGCGTTACAGAACCACGAGATGACGAGGACGTCCAGGAAGTTGGAGAAGCAGAAACAAAGTACGAAGATGAATCATCCAGCGAAGATGAAGATTAACATTTATATTTCACACGTCAATTATACATACGGGTTTTTATTTGTTATGACTTATTTTCAATTTTATATATGATATATATTTTATATATATTTTATATATATTTTATATATTTTATATGTAAATGCGAATATGTTGTTGTTGTTCAATTTCGTTAAAAATGGTCAGAATAACGATATCCCTTAATATAATTGTCAGATTATTCTACAGAGGTACTATTGTATCAATATGAACCCCCTGCATAAAAATCTGACGCGCCGGAATATTTCAAGGTCACAATTTTTTTTACACATTCAAAAATCAATAATTTTTATATGTCACACCCAAAACGTCAGACATTTTAATACGACACTTTTGAGGGTTTAATATGCCTACACTTTGAATTTCTGACACGCTGGAGTAACTTTTTTTTTTCGTTTTTCAACCCCTTGTTATAGGCAACCCCCTCACATTAATTGTCAGATTAATATATAATGGTTATCAGGAATATAAAGCGCGTTTATACTACTAATGACTGACGCGCTCGAGTATTTCTATACAACTCTTTTTTTTTACATATTTAAAAATTTTTACACGCTCTCCCCATCGCTAAAATATAAAACTTGTAATAGACTTTTTTTCATTTTGAGACCTAAACTATCGAATCCAATAGGTCTCTACGACGCTCGAGTAACTGCAAATTTAGCATCCCGGCCTCCCCTACTATAAGGAAAAAATTCTTTTTCAGCCAAATTCAACAAGAATATTTTGTCGGAAAAATTTACGTACACTTTCAATAATTTGGAATTCTGTAATATACTACGTACCGTCGTCACTAGACTAGTACCGAAGCCTTAAAAATGACCAAAAGTAAAAAATGATAATACCCATTGGAAAAGGAAGAAAAAATAAAAAAATAAAAGAAAAAAAAATGGCCCTTGGTAAGCCAGGCGCATTAGTAGATTTAAAAGTATACGTTTCAGAAAAAATGTTTTAGATAAAAGTTGTAGGTCTCTTTAAGACAAACAAAAAAGTCTGCTAACATTTTTTTGTACAGGGTGAAGTAAAAAGTTACGAATTTTTTTCCATTTTGATTTGATGTCATGCCCAAACGGCCGGACCGATTTGGCCCATTTACGAACTCGACCGAAATTTTGGGACGATTGATTTTTGTACCAAATTTCATTTCGATCCGTTAAGAAACGCGACCGCTATCGTGTCCACAGATTTCGTTATATCGGATACATATATATATATATATATATATACAACGAACAGAGCGTTTGTGACAGTCTTATATAACAATATGTAAGAGATGATACAAAAGTATCTACTTTTGTATCGTCTCTTACATATATTATATATATATATATATATATATATATATATATATATATATATATATATATATATATATATATATATATATATATTAACGTTTAAATTTTATTGGGTTTGCAGCAATGAAAGGTAGGCTCTTATAAATTTATTCCAAGCTTTCGGATATGGTTTTATCCATCATCAGGGAGAAACTTAGTGAGATTAGCTCATCAAAGATGTTATAAAAGTTGATAAAATACATCACAATACATATTAAAATTTTGTCAAAAGTTTACAATTTGTTAAAAAGAAGTAAATAACACGAAAACTTTCCACTCAAAACACTGATAATATTGTTTTTTACTAGCACAACCAGTTAGTTTTTTGAATCATGACCTTCTAACGTTAGGTGACAACAACTGAAATAATTTTGAATAATGACATTGACACCTTGAACCCCACTACTCAAGCATCATAGGACGTGGAAGAAAGATACAACATGGTGACTGGCTAATGAGACCATAGAACAATCATGTTTACCTTCACACCTGTCAGCAAGAGAGGGAAATTCAAAATCCCAAGCGCAACACACAAAATTATTCTTAATCAACAATTAATTCTGAAAATTGATGAAATTGGATATTACAGCTATATTGCAATTTTTAACAAAATTATACTGTGATTAATGATAATTAATGTTAGAGTTTTTTTAAATTTTGAAAATATAATGAATTTTGAAAATTATAATAAATTTTGAAATATAATGAATTTTGAATTGATTTATTAAAGACTTGAATATTAAATTTATTTTGTTATTGTGAACCATTGTAATTAATTAACTATCTATTAAAGAATTGTTTATATTATTAATATCTTTGTCTAACATCAGTAAATAAGAGAACATTTCATTTAAGTGACCAATATCTGATCTATGATTCATTGCATTATTGTTTTGGGAGATGTAAGCCATTTCTAGAAAAAGCCTTTTAGCTGTTTTATTTTCACGGTCTAACACTTTGATGTTATTATAATCAATTGGGTGATCATTATTTAATACATGTAAGCCCAATGCACTCCTTTCCGGATATTTCCTATTATCAGACCTATGGGATGTGAGACGGTCCTTTAGACGTCTAGAGGTTTCACCAATATATACCTTTTCACAACTCCCACAAGGAATGACATAGACAACATCCGTCAAGGATAGCATTGGGATTTTTTCTTTGATTTTAGAGTAAACATTATTAACTGTGAGAGTAGATTTATATGCAATTTTGATGTTCTTACAACTACTGAAAATTCTGTTTAGTTTATGAGCGATGTCTTTAATGAATGGAAAAGATACATAGTTAACAATAGGTATATTAGGGGGATTATTACTAGGCACCACAGCACCTTGTTGTAACTGCACATCCTCCACTTCACTGACTTGATCATTTAGATAATGAGATGAATTAAATAATATTTTCTTTAGAAGAGTACTCGGATATGAATTTTCCATGAACAGGTTATACAGGATTTTAAGGTTTTTATTATTTTATTTTTATTATCCTAAGGACTCTGTTTTTCATTCCTTTTACTAAATTTAACTTCATTGAGTGCTTATGGTATGAATGGTAATTCAGGTATCTTCCAGAGCTGAGAGGTTTTCTGTACCAATCAACAACTAATAGTGAACCCTTACGTATCACTTTAGTGTCTAAGAAAGGAACAGAACCTTCAGCATCCTCACATTCCAACGTGAATTGGATGTAGGGGTTGTAACTATTGAAATACCACAATACATCATGAAGTTCAGTACCAGGAAGTGCAACCAATATGTCATCAACATATTTTTTTAAAAAATGTAATTTATAAGGTAGGACAGGGATGATTGTGTCAAGTTTATGATCCATGACATAGTTTGCTAGGATAGGTGAAATAGTACTGCCCATGGGGGTACCGAAGGTTTGTTTGTAAAATTTGTTGTTAAATGCAAAATAATTATTATCACATAAAAAAGTCAATAAAGTGAAAAATGTGTCAATTCTCAATTCGACCATATACATTTTATATTTGTTACTGAATATCTCCGATATTCATAATCATATTTGAAATTTTTTTTTGCATTGAAAAGCGTTGAGTGTCCGTGTGGTCCCATAGAATTTGGTTAAGGTCTGGCGATCAATGTGGAAGATAATCCAGGAAATACCACAAAAATCTACCGAATAAGCTCTTTTGAATAATGATGCATAACATAAAAACATAATAATTAGCCCGTTGCTAAGAGTATTAACCGACTTCAAAAATGGAGGGGATAGTCAAATCGACCATATTTATTTATGTATGTTACCGATTATCTCCGGTATTTATTATCCGATTTAAAAAATTATTTTTGCATTAAAAAGAGTAGAGTGTCCGTGTGGTCCCATAAAAATTTGGTTAATGTTGGTCATTAATATGGAAGATATTTCAGGCAATACAACAAAGATGTACAGAATAACAGTTAAGTTAATATGTTAATAATGATGTATAACATAAAAACATAATAATTTGCCCGTTGGTGAGTTCAAACAATTAAGTTCACGTGTCATCACGATATTTTTCCTCACCGCGCGTACATGGTGTTTCTAGATGTTAGACAATTAGTTATGTCTCCAAAAAGTCACAAGATGCCTAGTTGGTTCCAATTTTTTTAAGAAATAAAGATTTTATTTCTGGCTTTTATAAAAATTTCAAAGTAGACTTAAAAATGTTGTTATTAATAACTATTTATCATAACACAACAGGTAAGTGGGATGATTAGCGATTCGATTGTCTATAAAATATACATAAAGTGTATGCTCGGCAGTTCAAAGGTTATTTAATCTTTTATTCATTAATCCACCTTGTCTGTTAGTCATTTATTTATCAATTTGTACTAAAGATGTTGTTTGAAATTACCCGTCAAAGAAATCGTGTAACAATAATTGAAATCGCTATTACGATAACAGATTGTTTTATTAATGCAGATTTTAAAACTGTGTATGATAAAGTAACAATTGAATGCTAGCAATAAATAAGATACGAGACGATAAAATAAAAGACATTACAAAAACAAAGCAGAATACTATATTGAAATTTTAATTGATATATATTTATATATATATATATATATATATATATATATATATATATATATATATATATATATATATATATATATATATATATATATCTAACGTCAATCTTTTCTTTTTGACATAAATTCGATATAACATGTCGTGTAGGTACAATAAATTTTAGAAATTAGCAAGTCGGTCGAAAAATGGATCTTAGCCGAGAACATTTTTGAGCAATAATTTTTTACAATTTTCGGACTGGATTATCCCAATAGCAATGATTTGCTGGAATGGTTTCTGCGTTGTGAATGAGGCACATACTAAGGCACTATAGATATAGGTATTATCATCAGCCATTTTTTGTCAAATGTCACTCAGTTCACGTGCTAGACCATAGACAAATTAAACAGACGTGCAATCGTATTTTATAGCGGTGAAAATGGAAACTAAACGAGCTGGTAGCAGAAGAGCGAACAAGTACTTATAACGGTATAATGACAAAGTAAGTACTATAAGTGGTTTTAGTTTAAAATAAATTTCAGGTACTTAAAGCATAAAAAGGGTATAGAAGTTAAGTTTTAAAGTGCGCTGATGTCGGAACTTGTTGCCAACTTTATAATAGGCATCAACACATCTGTTCTATTATCTCTGGTTTTGTGGTTGACATTGGACAAAACATGGCTGATGATAATACCTATGTTTATAGTGCCTTACACATACTAATCAACTATTTCCCGCTGGTATTGCAAATTTCAACATGGTCGATCCAATCTCAGCGACGAATCCAGACTCGGTTCACCCAAAACAGCAGTCACGCAGCAAAAATTGATGCGGTTCGTCATTATATATGACCGCCGTGTAACATACCAGGGTATCGAGACATCTTTGGGAATTTTAAAAATCTTCATCCAAAAGATTCTACAGAAAGATCTGGGTGTTACGAAGTTGGATTCCCGTTTTATTCCTCATTTGATCACGGAAGAGCAAAAAGCGGTCGAAAAACATTGGAACGGTTTAACAACGGAAGCTCCAAAAATAATTTGTAGTATTGTTAGTGGCGATGAATCTTGTATTTACTTCTACGAACCGAAAAATAAACTCCAATCCGCTGTGTGGGTGTTCACGATGAGGAAAAACCAGTGAAAGTGATCTGTTCTCGAAGTGTGTCAATGGTATGAAAATCTGGTTATGTGGCAACAATTGCTTTAGAAGATCGCAGAACGATTACATCCAGTTGATATATAAACGTTTGTTTACCAGAAGTTATCGTAAAACTTCGACAAAGCAACACACAATGGATAATTATCCTACATCAGGACAATGCTAGTGCTCACATTGAATTGTAAGACCATCCACTGTATAGTCCCAACGACTTCTTCTGGTTCCCAAAGATCAAGAATTCAATGTGTAGGCAGCAATTCCAGTCACAAGAAGAAGCCATCTATGCCTTTAAAATATCGATTTTTTCAGGTGTCAACTGAAGACTTGAATAATTTTTTACCAATTCGGTTGAACATATGCTTAAGTGCATCGATCTAGGTGGAACATATTTTGAAAAGCAATAAAGTACTTTTCTGCTCTAACTAATTACTATCGCACAAAAAATCAGAGTAAAACAAAGACAAAAGAGGAAATGAGTTACTGACCTAGACCCTTATAATAATCTTAACTTAAATATTTAACTTTCGCCTTGGATGCAAACAAAAAAGCAAATAATTATAAATTGGCTTGAATCCTTAACAAAATCCAAATAAATCTATACCAAAGTTTGCATTTCGAATACTTAATATTTTGTTTTCGTTTGACGCTTATTTACTGATTCTGATATTGGCACGAAAAAGAAAAAAAATAATAAATTAATAAAAAACGTTTTTTTCAAATAACAGAATGATAAATTATTTAAGATGATTGAAAGGAATTTTCCGCCAAAACGTTAAGATTGATCGTCTGTAATCGTTTATCTGTTTGTTTTATACTTCGACACAATGTATTGAATGAATTCTGAAGAAAAATAAGATATTAATGACCGTTTTTGTGGTAATAAGTCAGTATGCCAATTTGTAACTGTCGAATCTATAGTTAGATTGAATTTGTATTACAGGAAAAATAGTTAACTTCCAGTTTATCGGTAAATAAATGAGCACAAATAATAAAAATCATAAACAAAGTAACTCAAGCTACACGAAAAATTTTAAGGGTACCATCAAAACCATGGCAACAGACAAACAGTTGAATTTTATAAACTAGTGTTATTAACGTTAATATTAAAGACCATATCATTGATAAAGAGTAAAGCTCCCAAGACAGACTCTTGCAGGTTACCAGAAGTTTTAGACGAACAACCAATGTACTAAAGGTATTGCACTCTGCTAAACAAAGATATCAGAGTGGAAATAAGTGACAGATCGAGACCAAAGTTTTGTAGCTTTAGCAATAGTACAGAATAGTTGATTTTGTCAAACGGCTTGGAAAAGTCTGTGTAAATCACATCGACATTACAGTAACACAAAATAAATTAGTGAAAGTTGAACGACCAACCATAAATCAAGCCACACCTCAAACAATAATAATGATTAAAAGGTTCCGAACAAGGTAGAACTAACAAACGACTGGTTCTCAATGTGGATTATTGAAAGAGAACATGGCACCAACGTCCAATGGATAACATCCGAAGAGGAAAAAGTAAAATCGAGTCAATTGTTTTCAACGATTTAATAGCAGAAAAGCTAGCAAAAACTATAAAAAGCACAGGCAACTGGAAAGTACATCCAGAACTTTCGGTACAAAAAGTTCAGTAGCTTGCACGAAACATTGGCAGCAAGGTATACTCGTATCCTCTAATATCAGCAGACATTCCTAAATATCTTACGCTTGGATCGACCCACATGCTTCCCATATATTCCCTAACCAACGATCCGACTTATACAGGTATATCACTTGCTTTTCGACCATATATAAAATATTAACAGCTTGCATTACCAATCGTATTTATAGGCATATGGATTAAATCGGCATTCTGGAAGAGGAACAGACGAGGACATCAAGGGTGTAAAGAACAACTAATTATCGATTCTGTTATTCTAAACCAGGCACACAAGTGACGTTGTAATTTATACACTGCTTTCGTAGTCTAGAAGAAAGCATTGTATTTCCTGTACCTGGCTCGTTGAAGTGTTAAAAATTTATAAAATACACACCACCCTAGTTTTTTTTCTTCAATTAATAATAAAGTAGTGGCGAACCAACCTCCACCTACATCTTAACGGTAAGCAACTTAGCACTTATGAAATTCCTAACCGTAGAGGAATCTACCAAAGCGACTCACTTAGCCCACTCTGGATTTGTTTGGCAATGAATCCAATCTCTAGCATGCTTAATAACTCAGGAAAATGATTTAACATCAAAGCTTATAGAAACACCATTTTCAATATCTCGTATTTTCTACATATGGATGAAATTAAAGTGTATACCTTAAATCGATAACTAAGATCTTAATTTTAAAATATTTGTGATATGGTTGGATATAAATTTAGCCACTGAGGGAGTTATATTGTTAAGGGATGGCAAAAGTTATCAATGTTTACGAAAAATCATGTGATGGTTTAATAGAAACGTATATGGAAATAAACTATGAATAATTGTTTCGGGGCAGTTTTAGTTACAAGCTGAACAAATTTCATTCGAGTCGATCATGTAAAAAATATCTTAAATTTAATTGCATGTGCATTACAAAAGCGAAGCTGGGAAATTAACCGAGAAATTTTTAGAGGTAAGTTGAGCTGTACATAGTCCTGAGCTTCAGGCTTTATAGTTAAACATCTATAAAATGTTATATATTCAGATTGACTTCGGAGCAAGCCTTCTTGGCGCAGCTTATCCTTAAATTTTTCTAATCGCACTTCCTTTTTCCGTTTTAGCACAATAGGGAACCGGACAACTTTTCAAATAGTGTTTAAAAATAATCTTTATTCATATATATAGCCATAAAAAATAATATTTTAATTAAATAAATCCTCTGGAGTACTTGAAAACGTCAAAAACATAATTTATTTCAAATTGCCGCGAAAACAGCACTTCATGTCAATTCAGATCGCGTGACGTCATATAGAGGTAAACGAACTACGAGCCATATTACAAGTGATCATTGCTTGGATAAATTAAGTATTTTGTGTTTCTTAATCATCATGGACCGAAAAAAATATCGTTGGTGTGTTGTACCTCGATGTGGAAATACATCAGTAACTACTCCAAATAAAATTTTTATTGATGTACCTCGAAAACCAGACATACAAAAGAAATGGTTAGACCTAGCAAGACGGAAGTGCGATGGAATGTCTGTTACTTCAGCAGTTTACTTTTGTGAAGATCACTTTAATGTAAGTACTGTACCTAGAGTGTTATTACACAGCCCATAATACAAATAATCATATTTAGTGTGTATGTAATGTAGGTGTTATATGTTATGTCTTACTTAGAATGTTTTACGTGTGCATAAACAATCTTGTATTTGTGTTTTAGCTGCCAAAGAAGCTATAGAGAATATTTAAACTTAATTATATCTTTTATATACATTTTATTTTACTTTATATTGAGAATGTTAATAAATAAAACCATTGACAAATTGTGTATAATTATTTTATTTAGTGCTTTCATATAAAATAGGGAATATATTTTTTTTCCAAAATTCACTTATACTAGAGATATAATGTATAACTAAAGTTCTGTTATGACTATAAGGTACTTACGCCTAATAAGGCCCAGTTCTTAAGATGGCCCACTTTCAACATTTTGTACTTCTAAAAGTTCAAATGAATTTAAATTTTGTGCCCATGTTCGGTTAGTGCCATAGACAAAATTGCAACTTCATAAATAAGGAAGACAGTCGTCATTTTTGCAGTGGTTGCCAGTTTTTTTAGTGTCGTTGCAAAGGGATGACGATTTATAACCTTCTAATTTAAACCTTTTTAGTATTTTCTTAAGAACACAAGAAGTTTTCGTGTTTTTTTTAAATACAGCGTTACTTGGGTTTATGGGCACTTGACTCAACGTAAGAGTTGTTTATATTATTTGTTAATTTTCATTTATAAAAAGTAGTTCTGGTGGCGGGGTAAATTACCCTATAAAGGCCCATCACATCCTATGATGGCTCGGGCCAGTCGAAGATATGAGAGAATTTAAATGTTTTTTGGAAAAAATATTTGATCTTTAAATAAACATGTTTTTTTCCAAAAGTGATTATTAGAATAACGCCACAACATTGTTATTTGTTGAGTCTATTTAGAGGTTTTTGTTTAGTAGGTAAATTAAATTTTGCTAAGTCTAAGATGGCCCACCGTCCAATTTGTGACCAAAAAAAAACTTTTGTATTAGACTGATTACCTAAGAATATCATATAATATTATGTCCAGTTTTACATAAGTACTTATTTTTTGTTTTGATAGGGTTATTGATTACATAATTAATATCGGGCTATGATAAGTGCCTATGTTCCTAAAAAAGCCCACTTTAGAGGTTTTAAAAAACAATTATTATCTTAACGAATTGTTTCCAAAAATGTTGATTTGTATGTTTACTTTATTCACAAATAAATTACCTATGTTGTGATAAAGGCAGTTTTCACAAATTTATATTTCTTTTCCAGCTATTAAAATTTAGCAAAAAGTGGGCCTTACAGGGCGCATGTACCTTAGTCCTTCAATTCGTAACTAATTACAATTAAATATTTTTAGAAAAATGCAAATAAATCTTAGAAAAACCTGAAATAACATACAAAGCAGTGTTGTTTACTTACGACTACCTTCATATGACGTTACGCACTGTGATTGGCGTTTGGGTTCTTACACGTCACAGATAATTTACGCAACTTTATTTATTGATTTAAAAATATGAATCATTGTTATTTCTTAAAAATCTTTATTCAGTGATATTGTTGTATAACAAACTTTATTTTAAAACACATCTAAGATTTTTTTTCGATTACTGTCCGGTACCCTATTGTACTAAATTCAGAAAAAGGGAAAGTAGGATCCGATATATTGCCTAAACTGGTTGACCCAATTCAATCTGTATCTCTCAGGATATCTATCTTAACTGTCGAATTTAACATATTTTCGAAGGGGAATATATAAATGCACTTTTTACAAATTATTCTGACTTTGTGCCTACAAACTATAAAATTGCAGATTTGCACTCCACCTTAGTTGTCTTCACTTTAAGCTTAATTGCTATAAAAAGATACAAACGCACTTTGATTTTGGTGTATTTTAACTTTTAACCTTACCAACTATAAAATGATACAATCGCACTTTGGAATAGATACATTTAATGTAAACCTACGACCTACACCACTAGAAAATAACAGAATCGCACTTTGGATTGGGTCTGAATTTGGAACACATTTATATATTGCCTATATTTTTATTAACAAAATAAACAAGTATTGTCATTGTTACATAGCTATGTATTATGCATGAACAAAAAAGTATGGCAAAACAAATAAAGCAGAAAATAAACAAGTAATATCATTGTTTCATAATTATGTATGAACATAACTATTACTATTGGATTATATTAGAGCCTTCTTTGCTATGGCTGGCCTTCCTCTTTTTCTTTTATTTTCGAGAGGTACACTTTTCGCTTCTTTCCAGAGTTGTACATCTTCTTGGATCAAGACTTCTATAGCATTTCTAGATTTTGTATAAAAAATTGTTTTTTCATCTTCTCTTTCTTCAAACATTTTCGGGTTTAAATTCACCCACTGATAAGCGTCTGTCCAAATTTTTGTTGTTGATTTTATAGTTTTAGCAAAAGGTTTGTTATTGGGATTTTGTGGATTGCGTTCATGTGACCAATTTTCAAGCAGAGAAACTCTCAAAACTTTAAGAAACTTCAAGAAACTGACAAGGAAGTCGTTCTCTTAGGGTCTGTTCTTTTTTTATGATTGAATTTGTTGGTGCTTGGAAATTGATCACACGCACCTTCGTACCAAAATTGATTTTCTCCTAGCCACGTATTTTCGAAATAATTTAAAAAGTCCTTTAAAATTTGATTAGAGTTACCATCACACGCACCATGTTTTTTTTTTTTTTAAATAGGCTTAAAACAGCTGTAAAAGTCTCATCGTCTATGCTAAGTCGTATTTTGCTCACGTTCGACTGTTTTACTCATTGCACATATATTTACGTTTCAAAGTGCTATGTATCGTATTATTAAGCAAAACGTATTTAAAGAGCGGGATAAAATATATTAAAGCAGATTAAGTTTCTTTAAAGTCGAAAATTAATATAATACCTAAGTATGGGTTATTGTTTTCTTGTTGTAGGAGATTTAGTATGGAGTTAATGTTATTATCTCAAAGTGCATTTTGTTTATCAAATGTGGCATAGGTTAGGATTGTGTATTTTACAAATATGAACAACCGTGAGACAGCGTTGTCAAATCACAGACAAGCTATTAACAGCTGATTTACAAGAGTCAAATTAACTTCTGTATTTAACTATTTTTTTTTTAATTTTCAAAATTTCAATTATCAATGCCTCATATACTATTTATTTTTTAATTTTAGGAATTTTTATGGATTTTTTATTTTAATTTATCGAGTATTGACTACAACACTTGTTTTGACTAATTTGTAGCGAAAGGACCTCCTTAATGAAAGTTTGAAATATTTTTTTAATGTTTATTCATTTCTTTTTAAAACGATTTTAGTATTTTTAATTACCACCCATTTTCGAAAGCCAGTGACAATCCATATACAAAATGTTAATAAACCAGTTTAGTGATAACTTACAGACGCACAAGGTGATCCTAACGCTTCGTGTTTCCAACACAAACGGCTGTATTTTTTGGAGTGAAAGAAATCTTTTAAACAAAGTGAGTTGAACTCACAAAACCTTTAAAAGTAAAATAAATTCTAATTGTATAGTCATGAAACGTCTTCCATATTATTACAACCTATAAATTTATTTGCAGAAATGGCAGAATTATGGCCCATAAACCTTTTTTTTATATAATTGAAATTCGCATTGTGTTTAAATCAAGCGGCTCTCGTTATCCAACTTCTGCGGTGTAATTCGATAAGGAAACACCGGCGGCTCTCCCATCTCGGCCCAACACAAGGTTTTCCCTATGGCTATAGTCATGACCGCCTACAAATCCACTCTTTCTCATACAAATTATTTATCCACACTGTGGGCCGAAATAAAGAAGTACATTTTTTAGTTAAAAATAACTTTTTTGTTTTTCAGGCGATTTAATTTCTTTTTGCAGAGCTAAAAGCCTAACATGTTCTCGACATGACTGCAAATTTGGAAGCAAAAGTAGTGTACAGGGTCGGACTTATAAAAAAAATTCGGCCCCAAGTTATATCTTTAGTCATGTCCGCATATAACATTTACTGCACCCTTCCGGAAAAAATTCGTTACCATTTAGGTACATGGACTGATTAGCAAGTTTCGGTTAGACAAAAATAATCGTATTCACACACTTATGCAAAACTGATACAAGACTCTACTTTTATATTGAGTCATGTGACATTTTCTAGCCGTATAATGTATAATGTGAGATAATTACTGGGTATCATAGAAAGTTTAAATAAACTATTCTAGGTGTTACATTAATAAATATTTTTTTGCCACTTCTAACACTATCATCACATGTTCTTTTAATAGCTGATAATACTGTTGGTTCTGCAGTGAAGTCCCATCATATTTAGTCCAAGATATGACGGTAAAATTAGTAGGAAACCTTGCAATTTTTTTTATATGCATCGATTAGAATGAAAATTTCTGGGTAAGCTCAATATACCCTCTACCCTCCACTTTAAAATCTACCCTATGCCAATATGTGCTTTTCCTCTGCGGGGGGTGAAAAATATTTCTCAAAAAAAACATGGTAATTACTAAAATAGTGAATTTTAAGACAAAAATGTTTTTTCGAAAAGTCAAAACTTTCGGAGTTATTGGTAACTGAAAGTTAACAAATTAAACGGCAAACGATTATGTTTTTAAACGATTTTTCGGGAATAACTGATATATTATAAATATTTATGTTTACGTTTGTTGTATTTGATAAGTACATATTTTTTTACGGTAGGACCTAGGGCAATTGATTTGCATCTACATGCCCAGGTAGAATCAATAACATTTATTTCCACAACGTACTTTTCAGGTGAATAGAAACATTTCGCACGAAAATCGGAAAGCATAAGTCCTCTGATTTACGACCGAACGATTTTATTTCGATGGTTTATTTACGACGCTAAAACTATGGACCTACTTCCTGCAAAAAGCCGGTTCATTAAAGAAAAAAATAACATAAATACTATTTGTTTTGAAAAGGAAGTAACTTATGTGTATTTCAATTCTGATTGAATCGAAAACAATCGACATTCATTTGTAGCACTTTTGGTTCTATTTTATGTACGTCTAAAACAGTGTTGTTGTTGTTTTATATTAACGATGCTTTTAGTGTACGAAGATGTTAATGACGTTGCTGGACGCGAAAATTAGCAACACAATTATGATTTATTGCAATTTATTTGTCAACGCTCAACATGCGGAAGTGCTGTGTAGATGTGCACCATGAATAAATCGTTGCGTATGGATGATGAAGTATACTTCTTGTGCGAAATTGTCAATTATTACGCTCAGAAGACTAATTATTAAAATAAACAAATCGAAATAAATAAATCGACCAAGCGATTTTTTTATAAATACAGATAAAAGACAAATCATAAAATATGTTTTATCCCTTTTGTTTGAAATTGGAACCGTGAAATAGAGTTCTGTTCGATATATCCTGCCATAAAATCTTTACTTACGACTGACGTTTAAATTGTGAATTTTCTATGTGATTCGAAATAAATCTTTTGTATTTAGTTTGCAGTTAAAGCAAGACAATAATATAAACTAAATTAATACTTACATAATGATACTGTGTAGTCCCAACTCTCCGAGTCATTTTTGTGAACATTTAGTTTTTCTGGCTGCAATAAAAAAGACTAAAATTAATAATCAAATTATTGTTTAATAAGACTTTGAATTGGATTTAAATGAGATGTTAATATTTAGTTATATGGAAATCATTACATATATCTTTTATAACAAATTGTCGATTCCCATTCATTAGTTCTTAAACTAAAAACATTTGTTGCAATTTCTTTTATTGGGTTACAAAAGGACAAAAACCAATTTTTCACAAAATTTTCTCATTTATCTTAAAAACTATTAATTTAAGAGAAAAAGAAAATTACAAAAATGTGGGCGTTTTAAAAAACAAGAAATCTTGCGCCTGATGCGAATTAAATAACTTGCAAAAAAGGGTATGATGACAAAAGTACAGGTCCAACAAAACAAATGCCTACAAGTAGTGTTGCCCAAATTCAGTCTTGGTCTTGCAGTCTTGGTCTTGTTCTTGCGTTTTTGCAAGTTCAAGACCAAGAACAAGACCGCGTATTTTTAGCAAGACCAAGACCAAGACTGACCGTGCAAGACTTGAGCAAGAACAAGACATAGCCTGCAAGACTCTTGCGTCTTGCAGCTAGGACTTAGCGCTATTTCACGGAGTAGTTAGGTGTAACAGTTCGGTGTATAGGGTACATGGTGTAAAATCAGCTCAGTTGTTTGAAGATCACCAGCTGTTTTCATGTTGCTGAAGGGACTCGAGTAACTTGTACCTACTTGTCTGATCGATACGAAATTTTTAAATATTAAATTATTATGAGAACCTTAACCAGATGATGATTAAATTATTATATGAGAAGCTTAGCTACCAAAAAGTAAGTAAATGGTGGATAGAGCTTGATCTGGAGTTTGAAGGTCACCAGCAGCTTGCATGCGTGCTACGGTCTCTCTAGTCAGACCGCAAATGACAATTAAAATAAAAAATAACAAAATAATTTTACAAACGCGCGGCGCGTGAATCCCCGCGCCGTAAATAAAAATAGAAAATAATTTTTTCGCCGACTTTTTTCGGCAACTTCAAAGGCGCGCGGTCGGGGCGCGTGGACCCGCGCTCCGCCAGTGAAGGCGCAAGAGGGGTCGGGAGCTCTGCGGGGAGCAGCGCGGCGCGGGATAGGACACGCCGTGTAGCCCCGCGGATACACGCGCCGGCGGCTTCTTTTAAAATCATATACAGGGCCACAGGGCGTAGGTATACTCATGCAAAATAATTTCGAATTTTAAGAGTACCTACAGGTGTTCCAAAGAATAAATAAGTTTCAGAGTGCTTAGAATGAAAATGAATACATTATAATGATCACGCAAGTAGTATTATGATTACGATAAAATGGTATGGATAGGTAGTAGATGTCATAATAATTTATTCTAGTAAGTATATACATATTATAATATTGATTATATGGTTTTAAACTAATTACTTAGGTAGGTACTATTATTGTACATTCAGTCATTATAATTCTTAAGTTTTTACAAGAAAAAATAGCAAAAAAGTGTTCAAATATCACCCGTTTGATAAATATTGTAGCCACTTTTAAATATACCTGAAACATGTAAAACAATTCTACAATACTAATAAAATAATATAAAAAGCGTAGATACTTACCTACTAATAAAACAAAAAGCCTAAGATATTATTATTAAGAAATAGTTACTTTCATGAAAAACTACATATAGGTCAGTTGATTTTTCAAATTTCTTATCAAATCTTCAGTAATTTATTAATCTGCTTGATCTTTACTATGGCTATGTTAATTCAAGCTCACAATGTTCCAACTCTAATACGTTTTTCTAAGATTTAAAATAAACTTTAATAAATAGTAATAGACTAATAGGTAATTGCAAGACTTGCAAGACTCTTGCTGCAAGACCAAGACCAAGACCAAGACTGGGAGCGCAAGACCAAGACCAAGACCAAGACCAGGTGTATTGGCGCAAGACCAAGACCAAGCCTGGCTAAGTCTCGTCTTGTTCTTGCATTTGGGCAACACTACCTACAAGCGGTAAACGCACCTTGGTACATAAGAAACAAAATGCTATATCAGCATTTAGAGGCAAGAAAAATTGGGTGCTTTAAAAGAGAAAGCCACGATGATCTACGATAGCACGAGAAACCATGTAAACTGTGATCAGAGTACGACCCAGACGACGGACCCTCGAAACATAAGATTCCAGAGATGCAGCTCCGGCAGCAATAAAGAATCAGAAGAGAACATAGCACCAAAGTGACAAAAAATTACCGACATGGAGAACGCTCCTGAAAACCACACAATACAGAAGAAAGAACAAAGAGAAAAGCACGCAACAATAGTCAAACAGAAATATAGAGCACTGTCTTGGCAGAAGCAGATGAGGACCGCAATTTCTTCTCAAAGGGGTCCGATATTGCAGCGACCCTCTCGGAAGTGAGGGGGAGCGGGGAAGAAGGAGGAGTGCATGTCGTTCAGACAACTAAGTCGTTGCAAAAATGATATGCTCACCTGCTTTCCATCTCTGGCACAGTAACTTGCGTGCGAGCGTGGTACTATAGTTATTATCCTAACAAGTGCGGAAAGTTATACTTTTCCGCACGCGAACTGCCGATGCAAGCAGTTTAAGTGCGGGAAAGTTAATTTCCGCAAGTGTTAGGATCAATACTTTATACAACTACTGCCCTGGAAGTAGAATTTGAGAGGAATATAATAAATAATTTTTTCTTTTGACACATCTGGCAATAAATTTGTTGTTGCATTTTTAGCTGATTCAACTAGTTCAGGTGGAGTTAAACATCTTGTTAAATCGACCATTATTTTAAATAGTAGGTACACTTTTTTTAATTACCTACACTTTCTTTTTGCGCTTAATACAGTTGCGTTGTGACAGTTGTGACATAAATTAAAAAGGGTTAGGACTGATCGAGTAGTCTCTCTAGTCAAATAAAAACCACAGATAGTTTAGGCGGAATCCGTGTAGTTATGTGGTCATAACCAAACATGTGCGTTTATGAAATACATATAGTCAAGTATGCGACTATTGTGTACTTCGTAGATGACATACTGCGCTCGAAAAGTCAACTTCCAGAGCAGGCGTTGTATAAAATGAATAAACGTGTACAAGGTATGTAGATATAAAATTTTAAAATTTAGTTTAAAGGAAAGGTTTTCTTTTAATAAATGTTTTGCATAGTTTGGGTCACTTTTACGTTTTTGAAAACTACGTTTATGTTTAGATTTACGTATTAATCCATATTTCGAAATTTTACTTGTTAAAAATAAAATCTATAAGTTAAATATATTAGGATTATTAAAAATCAATAAAAAAAAGGTGTGTGTGCGATTCACACACGATAGAAGTGAAACTTCAGTAAATCGACATAAGAATGAGATGAATATATATAACAAGGGTAGGATAATTACAAAGTTTATTTGTTTAAAAATAAAAGTATTTTGATTAATTTTTAAAGATATTTTTCATATGACATACATTGAAACAGCTTGTTTTGATCCCTGTTTTGTCAGTCGAAACAAGACAATTTCAGACCAATGCAACTGTCAGTCAGAAATTGACAGTTTTTTCTGCCCTAGGGGAGAAAAGACGTCATTTCTGCCCGGCACATTCATTTATTTATTATTTATGTATTTATTTCAAGTCTATCAGAATCGCATTTGTAATAAACAAAAGCGAATGAAATCATAATCGGCTGACAGTTGTCAAATCGTTGTCAAGATATTAGTGCACTATTTGACTGAAATAGTATTACATCGACTAGCTACGAATGCATGTGATATGAAATAGTATAAATTACAAATAAAATGAGTACCCCAAAACATCTTACCGAAAGAGCCCTAGCAGCTTCCCTTGATTTATTGCCAACACAATCTAAGGAAAAATATTTATCTTGTTACGATAAATTTGTGAAATGGAAAGAAGCAGAAGAGGCTACATCGTGGTCAGAGGATGTGTTGTTGAGTTATTTTGCGGAGGAATTATCAAAATAGGCACCTACAACCTTGTGGTCCATTTATTCAATGTTGAAAACAATGATAGGTTCGAAACACAATGTAGATATCAGTAAATATTGTCGTTTACAAGCTTTTTTAAAGAAGAAACAAGTTGGATTTGTAAGAAAAAAATCAAAAGTTTTTTCTCCCACCGAAATAAATAAATTTCTCCGAGAAGCCCCAGATCGAGAGTATCTTCTTATTAAGGTCAATATTTTTTATTTTTTTTACGTAAATTAACCTATATTTTATTTGAATACTATGATATATCTAAACTTAGAAATTTTACAATTAGGTCGTGGCAATTCTTGGAGTCCTTGGAGCATGTCGAGGAGCCGAATTGTGCGACATGGCCTTGGCTGATTTCGAAGATTTTGAAAAAAAGTTATTAAAAATAACAATTCCAAGAACAAAAACCCACATAAGCCGTACTTTTACAGTTGAAGGTGAATATTATGATATAATAAAAAAATACGCGAGTTTGAGGCCTAAAAATGCAGAGTCCAGCCGTTTTTTCCTAAACTACCAAAAGGGCAAATGCGAGGGCAAATGTATAAAACAGGTTATAGGAAAAAATAACTTGTCCTAAAGAAATCGCAAAATTTTTGAATCTTCCTAATTTTGAAAAATATACAGGCCAGAGCTTCCGGAGGATTTCGGCCACTTTACTCGCTGATTCTGGAGCAGATATAACCACTATAAAACGCCATGGTGGTTGGAAATCAACGACTGTAGCTGAAGGCTATATTCAAGATTCGACCAATAATAAAAGAAAAATATCAAATCAAATTACTAAATGCATTGATGAATCTGCACCTGGTCCATCGTTTGATCCCATGGTTTTTGAAAAAAAAATTAGAAGTGACAACTTTGTAAGCTTCTCTACAAAAACTGAAGAATCTAATTCATCAACGACAGAGACAGTAACATCAAAACAAACCGTATATAATTTTCATAATTGCAGTATCAATACAATTAATTTTTAAATTAAGTTTATAATTAAATTCACACAAACTGTTAAAATGGTAAATTAACTATATTAAAATGTTCTTATTTTTCTATGATTTAAATAGTATAAGATATTACTGCGATTTTTGTCTAAACTGATGTTAAACTGTTAAAATGGTAAATTAAATATATTAAAATGTTCTTATTTTTCTACGATTTAAATAGTTTAAGAAATTACTACGCTATTTGTCTGAAATAGTCTTACTTCGACTGGCTACAGAGCAGAGATCAAAACTCGCTGTTTCAATGTATGTGATATGAAAAATATAGTGTGTGGCACGGGATGAAACAACCCTTGCCACACAATATACTATTTCTTAACATATGTTACATAATTTATTGCTCAAGTTCCATATTTTCAGTTTCAACAAATGATACAAGACCCTTATGATAACTAAAATACGATACAAATGTTTTAGTTTCAATTTGGTTGATACATATAGGTATCTTTGGAATACTGCATCTATTACCGTTTTTGATCTCGTAGTGGATTAAGTGCGATTGGTACACATTTTTAAATTAAATGTTGTATCGAGAAACTCAATCAAGGGAAGCGGTGTATCTGTTGCAAAATTTACGCATACAGTGTAAAGTAGATTAGCTCACGTACTTTTCACATATACTAACACACGTTAAATGCTTAAATACAAGCAAGTATTAAACAGTGTGCAATATACATACACACCGACATTTGCTCTCTCGCTTTGGCTCACTAATTAAGGCGACTATTGGTATGTGTCACCGGACATGGTGCGCTGACTGGTGGTCACATTATAAACTAGCGCTAGGGTGACAGCTGGTAGTTAGCCATACATAAAAATAAGGCAAATTTGTATGCTGTTAAATTTTCTTTATTTATAATTCGTCTAATAATAATAAAAAAAGTGTACATCAGTGAAAATTAACATTTAACTATGGCCTCAGATTTATTAAATAATTGTGGAGCTAGATTTTCACAAAAAACAAAAGTAGAAAATACTGTTGTGTTTATGGATGTTCAAGTAATGCAGCCCAAAATTCAGACGTTCGTTTTCATCATTTTCCAAAACCTAATCGGTTTTTTGTTAAAAGAAAAACAATGAAAAAGGTAAACTATATTCAGTGTCATTAAAATTTACACTTACCGAGTACAATATAATAACACCGCAGTGATGTGTTTTTCCATCTTTCACTAAGTCCAGCTGTACAGCTACACTTTGATGAAACAATTTGACCATTTTTTTGTATAACTGTTTTTATTTCATGGGGTTTATCAAAAGCTGATGATTGTATACAATACGACAAAATATCGTATTGTTCATTGTTTTGATTTTCCAACCCATTATAGATTAAATGTCCTGCATTAATTATTTTCTCTCCTTCTACAAAATTTCGAGACTTAGGAGTAGCCTCAATAAAGTCAAGAACTTGATTTAATGATAAAAACATTTCAATTGTAAATAAAAACTACATAACTTTAGGTAATTAAATCACAGCGGTCATCCTAGCAGTAAGTTATATTTTTAACCACCAGAGCGCGTAGCGCCAAGTGACACTTACCAATGCTTAGAAGTCGGGAGTGAGGACGCTACGAAGTATGGAACAAAGAGGAGAGACCGATAATATAAAATAGTATGTATATTTCTGTCTCATTCTTTGCCAGCTTCATCCTACACATTTTTGTATTTGTGTCTCTTACCTGTCGTTTTTTCCGTTGCATCCGGTTTGAAATCACAACGATTCTAAAGAAGTTTCACTTCAAAAATTCCAATATTTTATTAAAACATCAGTTGAACGAAAATTATCCACTTTGTCTTAATCTTTGTAACACTTAATCCTGTGTAATGGTCCTCAATCAAAATCTATATCAGTTAATACCTGTCTTAATTAAATTTTATAGAATTTTATATCTACATACCTTGTTCACTATTTTATACATTATTAGTGTTTGAGAAAGCTATATTATAGCGAACGCGCCACATATTACAAAGTAATATATTGTGGATATCATAAAATCATTTGTGTTTTGTTTAACATTTAATATTCTGTTTCTTGCAAAAAATGTCATAACTATTGAGCAGATTAAATTTAAAAATATGATAGAGATAAAAAGAATTACACAAAACCGGATAAAAAAAATTAATATGAATGTGTTTCGGTTTTTGTATGAGCACTATTTAGGTACTTATGTACATACTTTCTAACAGTAAGTATTATCATGCGACATTTATTATGATTAATATAAGTGGTAACAAAAGGGCTTTGAAATAGACACAGAGAATTGTTTGTTTTGCTTCATTATTATTTAGATATGCAGTTGGAGGTTACTGTTTATAGTTTTCTAGTTATAATGTGTAATCTTTTGCCCTCCAGTAAAGATATTATCTATTTTATTTATGGGATGTTTGTAGGTATTTATAATTCATATTCAGGTATTTTGCTAAACTATCTCTGCAGCAAATTTGTTAGAAAATGATACCGGTATATATTATTTTATGCTTTGGCATTTTGTTCATTTGAGGTTTAGGGTAAATGAAATACTGTCCGCTTGGGAAGTTTAAACTTGTTTATATGGTAACTACATTCATTAAGTAATGGAATGGATAGCTTTTAAATTTCATACTCCGTGACCATACCAATGTACTTATACAGTTCATTTAATTAAATGTATGCAATTCCAGAAGCTTACTGAAATAGCATATAGACAATAATAACAAGAAAATATTTAATATCAGTTCAAACATTTTAGCAATGTACGTAGGCCAGCTTTTATACATTTTGATACACTAACAGTAACTATAATATATTTGCTATGAAGTTTCATATTACAAAAATTACTTAAGATTCAGTCAGGCGATTTTTTATTATTCGTGCTGCACAACTGCTCCCTCCAAACGAATCACACTACTTTGTCCAACCCAAACGAATGACAAGTCGCAGAAAGTTTGTAGTCATTTAAAAGTGTATTCTTGAGCGGAATCGAACATTTTAAAGTGCATTATTTGGGACATATAATGAGAAATAACAGGTACGATTTGCTCAGGCTTATAATGGAGGGAAAGATCGAAGGTGAACCCGGCATTGGAAGGAAGAAGCACTCCTGGCTTAAGAATATTCGGGACTGGACGGGTCTAGATGCCCATTCTTTGTTCCGAATAGCGCAGAATCGACAAGAGTTCCCCACAATTGTGTCCAACCTCCGATAACTGGAGATGGCACCATAAGAAGAAGAAGAAGGTGCATTTTATATACTCACGCCTTATTAAGCTTTGGTTTCCTAGGATAGCGGTGCCGCAATAAAGCGGCCGTAATTTGACGGCCGTTCAAGACGGCCGCTATCGGTGAGCACAGATGTAAAGTAAGAGCTCAACGTTATTGACCGCCTAAATCCATTTTTGTATTGGCTTTCGTTTTGTGTGTTTATATTTTGTTTTATATCTTGTGTTTAGTTTCATTATTTGACAATAATTAAGGTGTATCTGTATTAAAAGCAAAAAATGGATGATTTGGACTTGGAAATGACAATATTTTTCGAAGACGATTCTTCATCGGAAGAAAAAAAAATATTACAGAAATTTACCATTTCATTGAAAAATGTGCGGGTAAAAAGTAAATACTTAAATTTTGTAAAATTCCCAAGGTAATTAACTTTATTGCTACAGATGGTTTATTCAAACAAAATAATAACCCTTGACGAAGAATAAGATTTTTTACGAAAGATTGAAGTTGTAAATCCCATAATAAACGGAAATGTATTGAGCATGAAAAATATTTATAATTCCTAGTAACTTAAGGACTAAACTTTTATGATATGAATACAATAATATACGAAAAATACCTGAGGGGAACAACAGTAACAAAATCTTAAAAAATAAAATTTAAACTAGGATAAATAATTCTACGAAACATTTCCCAATTCCCAATTGAATAAAAATAAACAAACTCCACACCGTACCGGAGATAAAAAACGTTGAACGCACTGTCTTCCACCGTTATGACGGCCGTCACCAAAATGACGGTGCCGCTTTATTGTGTAGCGGTGTTGCCCACCGTTTTCTTGAAAACCACGCGTGGTAAAAATAATAACAACGTTTTATAGCGGCCGTTATATTACGGCACCGCTTTCCTAGGAAACCATAGCTTAACTGACAACATCACATGGAGAAGGGGATACGCCAAAAAAGGTCTCGAAAAGTTTTAAATCCAACTCCAGCAGATATTGAAAAATATATTTTTAGAATTTTGACCTTAAAATTTTAAACTCTTTATATTTTTGTTTGTGTCCATTAACAAATGTTGAAAACTTTTGACCAATTTTCAACTGTTCTTTGCTTTAGGAATCTTTTATTTGAATCGCAAATTTTTGATTTTGGGTGGCTCACGAAATTTGCTTGTCCTTGAAAGTCATTATTTAGTTAATAACTCCTTCAATAACGGTGACCAATTATAATCATATATGTTGACCAGTTTGTGACCAATTAAATTCAATTTGATTGAGCTCTGTACGATCAAATAGAGCCGCTAAAATTTTTTGGATGACCTTGATATTTTAAGCTTATTGCAAAAATTTCTGTATAAATGTCCAATTAGTGACCAATTTGGAGCACACTTTTAAACCACAAATTTCTTAATTTGGGCCGCTAGCTAGATGGGGCTAAATCAAACCACAATAACATTTTTTCCAGCATTGATAATTCAGACACTTAATCAAATTATCCGTAAATTGCAAATATATCTTCTGCTCAGTAATATTTTTGGGATCTTTGCATCAGATAAAACTGTACAATATAGAAACAGGTGAGGGTTATTATATTTCTGGACTAATATTTAAATCGGTTTATTTTCACTTTACAATTAATTACACACGTTCTACACTTAAATTGTTTATATGTTTGGGTGCAAAACTTTATTAATTTATCGTTAATTAGAACAATTTAAGCAGGTAGTACATAACATACCGGATTCAATTTGGCAGCTGCGCCAAGGAAAAGAGATTAGTCAGGGTCTAACGCCAACATCATAAACCAAATTATTAAATGGTGTGTAACAAATAAGTAGTTATGAATGATGACAAAAAACCTAAATTTATTACCAAGTTATGCCAACATTCAGTAAAATTACTTATAATATCGACAGTAAATAAGTGGACTTTGATACGCTTTGATGGTGGTGTATTTGATAGTTGCTCTAATAGAATTTTGAATAATTAGTTGACAGTAATTTCCTTACAATAAATAGTTTCTACATATTAAATTATAATTAACATCTAGTTTAGGATTACCTTATCGTGTGTGGAATAACAGACGTAAAAATAATAATTGGCGGTATGCTACATTAGGTTGCTAAAGCAACGTTTTTATTTTTTAGTCGTTTATTGTGTGCTCCTTAAAGATGCTAAATTTTGATATCCAGCTGTACTAAGTATTATTCTTTTAAATTAGGTAGGTACACATATATTTCTCTTGTAATTGTATGTAAAAAAATGAATTTCTCGTTAATTTAGTCAGATCGAAGTTCCATGGTGAGGAGTTACAACCAGAGCAAGAAATAGAGGGATTTGAACTTGTGACAAGAATACATAAGACAGAAAAATCGCAGATCTGGTCAAATGGGAATCAACTGTAACATTGACACCTGAGAAACTGTGCTACTTATTCTAAAATTAATAAAATTAAAGTGTGACTATACCCGAGACGCTCAAAAGATGGAATTCAAGGACGCGTGATCAGTGACTGGCTGACGTAATCCTACTATGCCACGCCTTCCAAACTGAAATAACGAAGAACAGTTTACACTGTACTCATACCAGAGATAATATAAACTGTAAGCATCGAGGGTGGGTACTTTTTTGTTGAGTGGTGTTAATCGGACTTGTGACGTTGGTTGGGGAGAGTAATATTCAAACAGTGCGTGCCATTCACGTGATCATTCCATCTTTTGGACGGCTGGAGTATAATTCTTTTCAACTCAATTAATCTCGAGATATCTATGCAAACGGTAGCTGCCGTAGCTTACTTATTTTTTACCAAAAAAGGAGACAGAGGCAAAGACGCAATATATATGCTGTTTATTTGTGACAGTGATGAAAATTGAAATTAATTTTCATGAAAAACTTATGGCTGATGACGGAATCCTATTCAGTTATTTTACACGTATGAAGAGACAGGAATTTGATAACATTCTAATTCTATTAGCTCCTCTAATTTCAAAATTTGACATAAACTTTCGATTTTGTGTAGCAGTTAAATTGTATTGCACTTTGAGATTTTTGGCTACTGGTGACACCTACCGCTCGCTAGGGCTTCACACGAGAGCGAGATTTTTCTCGTCTCGTACTCATCTCGCTTTTCCGAAACCAGACGAGACGTTTTGGAAAATACTATGGGCGATACCTACACCACATACAGGGCAACCCGAGAGTCTCGTTTTTAGTCTCGTTAAATTTTTTTTATGATGTTTTTATTCGAAAAATCATAAATGGCCTGTATAAAAAACAATATATTTTAGAAAATATAAAATCTAAAAAAATTTAAACAGAAATCACTAACCGAGTATGATTTTGTCACATTTTTACTTCAACTTGTTCACGCTTCTTATAGTAACTCATATCTTATCATGAATATTTATCCTCGCAGATTTTTATATTTCAAGTTTGAATGATTTTTTTTTAAAAGATCGATGGGTTACCTCTCTCTTGGTTGAGTATATGTGTCTATAATAAACTAGAGAGTAATCACGTGTATACTATCAAAAGGGTTTCTTAGGCACGAAATTTTCTACCTGGAAAATCCTCTTATTTACTAAATATAGCATTAAAAAATTATTTATTATTTCATTTCATATTTATAATCATTGTTTACAATTAAGCGAGACGAGACCGAGATTTGAACGAGACTCAATTTTTTGGGAATTGCCGAGACCGAGACGAGATTTTTGTTACTCTCGCCTACTCTCGTCTCGTGTGAAGCCCTACACCTCGCTAATGTTTACCTATACTTTTTTTGGCGCGTCCATTTCTAGAAGGAAAGTAAGCGAAGCCAAATATACCTACTGTTCGGTTCTACCGGATCCTGACTTTTTCTTTCGATATCGATGGAACGTCGTTCGCCAATTTTTTATTCTTTCCTTCCAATCTTTGACCGTTCATTCATACTATCAAAAACTTTACATTTCTTTGATTTCAAGCCATGACGCCGCAGGCAAACAAGTAACTGAACATATACGTGTGAGATAGCCTGCGACCAAGAGCAACTAGGAGAGAGAAACGCCGCAACCGCATACGACTGTGCACCTTCTCCAATAAATAAGACAACTTGTATGCGATTTTGCCGCATTATTGTTATTAGTTGCCTCAATGTAAAGTTTCTTTTAAATGAGTTAAATATGAGCAAATAATAAAACTGTTATTAACATTATTATTATTACAACTATTTTGTTTTAATTTTTGCAATAAGTTCTGTGGTTATCGATATTAAATTAGCATATCTCATTTTAAGTACTTTTTTCCTCTGTTTAGTCCAAATCTCTAAATACAGAAGTTACGAGCAAATTAATGATTTTGTCGCTTAATTGTTTATTTATAAACCTGTTCACTGAAAAATCTATAAATCCCTAGATGAGAGGGTTTGATATATTTATCTTACTGCCATTTTAACTTTCAAATCTGTCTATGCTATTCTTTCGAGAAAAAAACTAATTTGGTTGGCCTAAAATGATATAAACAGTGTTGGTTTATAATTGTTGAAAATAAATGAAGTTTGCTGTGTAAACCTTTTTTGAAATGCTGATAAGAAAGTGACACTGTCACACAAAAGATAATAGTTAAAGAAGACAGTTTAATATATGTACTTGCAATAAATTAATATATTTACCACAAACTTACACGTTGCGATATTTGGCTCAGATATAAGATTAAATTGCTAAACCTCGTAAATATCAAAAGAATGTTAGACACAATATTATTATTTGTTCGAGGTGCTAAATATTTTTGGAAACCAGAATTTCATTCTGAAACACGTTATTTTTTTATAGAAACAAAACAGGAATGAACAATTTGTTTTGGCAGATTTTATAGTGTTATTAACCCTGACCGGCAACGCAAATTTATTTTCGGAATTCTACGTAAGATATCAAACAAAAATAATAAAATATGCATCTTAACGTATTTGACGAAAAAAAAATTACATTTTTGTGTTAATTGCCGTAAAATCATTAATTTGATCAGTTGAAAATCCGAAAATTATTATATTGAGTTAATTTATTCATTGAAACAAGTTTACTTTACATTTAAAATCAATAATAGATTATAAATATCTTCTACAACTATTTTTCTTCGCCGAAGAGTGTAAACTTCATTGAGTATTAAGGATAAGTTTGCAAGGCGGTGGTGGATAAAATCTTTCCCCAAGTTCAAATCTTAAATACGACCAATTTATTTCGTATGTCGGTTGTAGGTATGGAGAAATAATAGAAACATTCGTATTTAAACATACTGCACATAAGCAATTCTAGCCTTGAATAGACTACGCATGAACTCAAAACCAATACTAGAATGTTACCAAACTCTAACTGAGACAATTTAGGGAATCACAATCACACTGAGATGCATTACAGGTCAAGACAACTCTAAAGGTAATCGTATTACGAACAATTTGGCTAGGAGAGCAATTTCTTCGTACTAAATCATACGCCCATAAATAATTCATTAAGTGCTAAAAAACAAATACATAATTGTCAGAGAGCTGTATATTATCTTGGACAGGACACAACAATAAAATTTAAAGTATCAACCATCAGACAGAATCGCGAATGAAGAGTGCCATCTCTTCAAATTAGCTGACACACCTAAGTGAGCAGGCGGAGAAAACACAAAAGCACATACTCTTTGACAAGGTACTTTCTTTTTTCAGTCACTGAAGTTAATGTTAAGCGAATACTGCCGTAATGGCATTATATTCCCTTCAGTAAAATCGTGATATCATTGCCAAGAACTTTAGAATTTGTAATCAATAAAGTATACCAAATACCAATATAACAATCCATTTTTTAATAATGTGGAAAACCGTATATTTTTAAATACATAAATGTAAATAAAAAATATTACCATCGGCTTCCTATTACACTTTTTTTTAATTACGAAAAATTATTAACCATATGCAATGTTAAACCTCAAATGCGTAAAGACTGGTACTAGACTGTTATCAAGCTTTGACTGATGCCGCCCAAAAAAAAACACAATAATTTTTACCTGCACAAAGGGCATGGCGACTATAAAGATAACCGTACTAGGGACAATTTGACTAGGAGTAATGCTCTTGCTACTCGTTCAACCACCTATGTTTTCGTATAACAGAACACTCCTATCAAAAAATGAATTACTGAAACAACTGACTGCAAACTGGCCAGAGAGCTACTATTTTATCATGGCAAAGACGGCCATAAAATATGAGGCACTGACCACGCAGAATCTTCGTATAACTGTGGGATTCACATAAAATTAAATGAGGTGTCAATGAAACATAGAAGGAAACACAAAAGAATAAAGCACACGCTCTATAACTATTTCGTTTGTTTTAAACACGGAAGACGATGTTGGGGGGTGTACAGTTTTACCAGCATGAGATTTATTTAAGTAAATCGTGATACCACAAACAAAAACTTAAAAAGGTTTAAGTAATAAATTATTTCGATGTAACAACAGCTTTTTAATAAGGCAAAAAATCTTTTAAATAATTCTTAATGAAGAAATTACCATCGCTTCCTAATACACTTATTTTAATCATTACATGAAATTATCAACAAACACCGTCGTATTATCGAATGACACACTGCGCCAAAAATAATTTACAATTACAATTTCTGGTCTAGTTAGATAGATCTCTATCTATAGCAAATAGCGACGGATTTACTTAGCAATTAGTCGTCGTTTTTTATCATCCCTAGATTAAATTAAATCGCCTAGAACTTCCATTAAATTCCTTCTATTATAAGTTTCAAAAATCCCATCAGAAATGTCTCAAATAATTAAGTAAAAATCGATGGATGCGGTTTTCTAACCGAATAAACAAAGCAAAAGTGACTTAAGAGTTTGATATTCAAAATATCAATTTACTAAATTATAGACGATTGAGTTGACTCAAAAACACGAACTGTTAGGTAGATCTGTGACCAAGCGGTTAAAGGCGATATCTTCTATGGATGAAGCTCGCAGATTTAATTCTTATCAGATGAAACATGTTTTAAAAATTTCTATTAAAATCTGAAATATCTCATAAGAGACGTTTTAAATAATTAAATTGGGTACTAATTATACTATACTGGTAATACTTTTACAAGTACAAAAAATTACTATTTTTATAAAAGCAAATAAATATTTCTGGAGAACAATATTCTGGTAGACAGGTGACAACATGCTAAACAGAGATAATACATTCCTGCCACACACTTGGAGCAACTCAACGTGATAAATTTCACAACGAGACAGTTAACACGTGTAACTTGATAAAATAAATATGATTTAATATATAAAAAAAAACTATAATATTTTTTAAACGTTATATCAATCAGTCTGGCTACACTCAGAAAAATATTTCAATGAATATATTCCGGAATTAATTTATTAAAATTTGTTTTAACTCATCCCTTAAGTACTTTATATCAATTCAGACGATACGGATTCGAATGTTTGATCCAATCGAAAAAAATGCTGACTTGCTTAGTGACACATAGTTTTAAATGTGCATGTTTACACGATTCGATCGTTTTTCAGTATTGGGACAAATTTACATTCGATTTTGTCGGTATGGTCGTTCACATGATACAAATTTTGTCGAACTAGCGAATACCAAAAAAGCAAATAGTACAGAGAATGGTCAGTTGTTTAAACTGTCGAAAAGTAGTAGGCTTGAAATGGATAACGTGGACGTTGAACTTTTGATAAGTTTAGTAGAAAAGATCTGAATGGGATAAAACCATTGATGACTACAAATATAAACATACAATAGGTTGGTCCCAATATCTTCAACTTGCGCTATGGATATCAATATTTGATTCAATTAACAATTCCTTTCGACTAAATTATATCGTATAAATGACTGTCACAATTCGATAAAAATATCGTTTCGACTTTATAATCGTGTCGGGTATGTCGTCTGAACGAGCTGTTAGGCCGCGTCCGCACGTTTGGCACTTGCCGCAAAGTCCAAACTTCTACAAACGTTTGGCTTGATTTAGGGAATCAAACATCGCCATCCACACGCTTGCGAGTAAGTTTGTGTGTTCTGAAGAGGCAAGCATAACGGACGTGATGGATATTGACATTGAGGATATATCGGCCATAACATTTGGCTTAAGATATTTGGATTATAAAAAAAAAGAAAATAAACGAAAAATTCCCTTCTTTGTTTTTAATTCCTTTACCGGCTTATACAATAATCTAATAAGGCGACTCCATGCGTCAGCTATTTTTTTTTATTCTTGTGATCAGTATTTCTCAGGTCCCAAATGCATGGTTCTGCCTAGTAAAGTTTCAAAAAATTTATAACGTCTTCACTTGACCAGTCGCTCATGTTTTTACAAAATACAAGCGTACATCTGCTCACTACCAGTACACAAACGAGACTGAAAACACGCAAACGCGTGGACGCGAGACGCGTGGCAAGCGCTGGCGCAAACTCCCTTTGATTTGTGACAAAAAACCGACACTCTATCGGATCGACTACAAGCGCTTGTTGCAAATCAATACAAACCAAGGCAAACACTCTATCCACACGTTTGAGTTTGCTACAGCTTGTTAAGGTTTGGCAAGCGTGCGGACGCGGCATTACATTTATAATTTGGTCGTAAAGAAGTTCATGAATTTATTCAAGTCACTGTTTCATACAAAAGAAAAACAGAAAAGTTTATTGACCATTTTTGTTCCACGTTTGTCTTGATTTTTTTCTTATTCATATTTTATTGGTACTTGGTAAGTCGACCGTGTGTGAGTTCTCGCCTTCTCGCTAACGGTTTTCTTTATGTTTTATGGAATACAGAGTGAAAGATGGCAAACACAAAAGGAAAAAAAAAATCATAAATCTGTTGGCCAAACTTATTTACGATATAATTGTAGATGTAATACCTTTATAAGAAATTTAAAATATAGTAACTTGCTTGTGGGATGTAACCTCATTCTTACAATAAAATTTAATACTTAGCTAAAAACCGATCAAAATCTATGAAAAGAAATAACCTCCCAATCTTATTGTATTGCAATTTTTTCCTAAAAAGTTTATACCAACGCCGCAGTGTTTTTCTTCAATAACAATATGGATTAAATATGAGAAAAGATAGGCTTTACTTAACAAAAGAGAAGAGACATATCATAAAGGATTTGTCAGTTTGTATCGTAATTATGACTGAAATTTTGGACATAATATACACGTTGGTTGAAAAGTTTTAAAAGCAAAAATGAGAGAATATGTACTTTTTAATGTTTTTTTTTTATTCTATATAATCTCCCTCAGCTTTTGAGCACACTGATTTCAATGATCATCCAGTAATTTTATATCATCTCTGTAATGATAAATATTATTCCATGGCTGCAATAGCTTCTTCATTCGACGAAATACGTTTTCAACGAAGAAATTGTTTCAAGTTTCTGAAAAGGTAATTGTCGGAGGGAACCAAATCTGGTGAATACGGTTGAATTTAGCCATCGTCAACAAATATGTGACTTGATGAAAAATAATTGTTTCCTTCTGTAAACCGGGTCATTTTTCACGATTTTAGTAGATTTATATCTACTATTCAGCTGGTTCGCAAGTCACGACTTCGGGAAAATTTCACTACAGTTTTTCGTTTTGGGCCCCCCTGACTTCAAAAACACCTTCCGTTCAAAAGTTTATATATATATATATATATATATATATATATATATATATATATATATATATATATATATATATATATATATATATATATGTATAGTTCCGATATAACGAAATCTTTTACGTACTTTAAAGAGAATGATGATAAAAGACGTCTGACTTACGTTACGAAAGAAATTGTTAATTTTTTTAGCTAGTGTACATAATGCAGTTCATCAAATTTTACCTGTATTTGGCCACCTAAAATGTCTGATTCAAAAAATAATCATGTGTTTGTGTGAATTCATTAACTTTGATTGGTTTACTTGCCAAGAACATAAGTCAGACGTTTTTTTGAAACTTTTAAAAATCAGTGTTTCTTTAATAATTAGAAAATATTATAATGATCTTTTTAGATCGAGGGACAATATACAGGGTGTTTCAGGATTATATGGTCAAATTAAAAATTTGAGTTCAGGACCCAAAAATAAGAAAAAAGTTTCCTATGGAATAATATCCGGAAACGCTTCGTTAAATAGTTATGCCCCTCCAAATAAGGGGCTTGAAATTAGGTTTTTAATTTTTTACTCAAAGATAGGAAAAGCCAAAAATATGAACTTTGGTAAATATTTTGTACTGGTAGAAACACTTTAAAAGAATTTTTTTTAATCATCCCCTATTATCAAAAAGGGTAAGATTAGCAACCCTTAATTCGTTTTTTACTACAATTTTATACTTGTTAAAATTTTATCATAAAAAAATATAAACTAATATATTTAGAACATTTTTTTACTCTTAAAGTTTTTTAATAAAACTAATCGTTTTGAATTAAAAAAATAAAATATTCAAAACCGCACTATTACTGATTTAAAAATTTATTATCGTAACAAGACGAAAAATATCTAGTAGGCTGCTGTTAAATAATATTAGTAGAAGTGTTTCTACCAGTACAAAATATTTACCAAAGTTCAAATTTTTAGCTTTTTCTATCTTTGAGTAAAAAATTAAAAACCTAATTTCAACCCCCCTATTTAGAGGGGCATAACTATTTAACGAAGCGTTTCCGGATATTATTCCATAGGAAACTTTTTTCTTATTTTTGGGTCCTGAACTCAAATTTTTAATTTGACCATATAATCCTGAAACACCCTGTATAAAATTTTATATAAAATAGATAAAGTACTGCGGTAATGTTTTTAAGTTTTAGGTTCTTGCATGTAAACAAAGGATTGGTGTCCTATTTCCAATACCTCATGACACAACACTACGTATTGAAGAACAATGCCAATGTATGGAAACTTCTTAAATATTAGGTATTAAACTATCTGTATGCATTTTGTAAGATGATCCATAATTTTAAGTTATCGAGTGCGTTGTGCAATCTCTTTTATTGATGGGTTCTACTTTTAATATTCTAAATTTTCGACCATATTATATATATTTATTTATTTGAAATAACAATTGTACTTCTCTGTGATATTAGCGTAATTATTCTGATGTTTAAAACATATATGTTTATCTATTTATTATTATTAATATTATTTTCGTAAATCCTACCTGGTTTTGTGATACTAGATAATAAGGTGTACAAATAATATTCATATACTTTTTGTAATAATAATATTATTTCATATTTTTGTAACAGTGTTTTGGTGTTTCAAGTGTATATTGGTGTTAAAAGTTGTTTTTATTAAAAATTTGTTTATTATTTAGTTTTTATATTTATTTACCTAAATATTATAAGATAATATGCACTTTTAAGCCTATATTTTAATTTTTACACAACAGTAAAAATATTAAAAATCAAAATATGAGTTTTAAAAGTGTATTTCTATATGAAACAGAATTTATACCCTGTCCCGCCAATTTTTTGAATCGATGAGCTTCTTCCCCCAATTGTTGGCGCGCCACCGTCGCTCAAAACATGTGACCAATTTCATATAAGGTATCAGTACATCTCTTTATTATATATTATCTCTGGCACTAACACAGACCAAAAAACGATGTAATAAAAGTTTCACTTTAAAATACTAAAAGATTTATTTTAGTGTAGGAGTGATTCCAGATTAAAACTTTTTTCACAGAAACCATAATTCAAAACGTTTAAAATATTTAAAAACTTTTCATGACAATGTTTCAGAAAAAAAAATGTTGAACCATTTTTCATTGTTTTTGTATAACGAACACCTAACAAAAAAAAAGGTGTGTTAAATCATGTTTAAACATTAACATGACTAATTGCATGACAACGGACAATTTTATTGGGCAGCAAATTAGATTAAGGAAAATCTCATTGGACGAGCAAAATTCATTCACATGTCCCTTTTCACACATAGATAATAGACAACGGATGGGTTACTAATTGCATTTTACGTTAAAATACGAGAATAATTTATGGAGTCAGAGAATAAAATTTATTTTAGCCAGCATTACCAAATAAATGGTAAAACTATACCTACATTATAGTTGATACATATAAATAATAACGATTTATAGGCAGTTACTAAATTATAAAGCGAGACAATCATCATAGATTTTTAGTAGAACGTGAGCTCTTTACCTTTTCATGGTAGGCAGTTAGCTTTTGGAACGTTTTATAGACCGCCGAAGGGAGATAAAAAATCTTTTTTTAGTATATTCGAAGATATTGTCTCGGATATTTATGCAAAGTATGAGCACTTTATAATCGTAGGTGACTTTAACATTGACCTTCTAGATATTCAACTATCGGAATGTGATCATTTTGCCGCGATTCTTGAAGTATTTGATTGCAATCAGCTTATTACGGAGCCAACTTGTTTTTCGTTTTATAAAAGCTCCTTACTTGATCCGTTTATCACCAACTTTTCCACATCTAAATGTCAAACTAAAATTATCTCGACGCACTTTACTAATCACTCTCTCGTTTCATGCAAAATAGCTATTAAAAGTAATACTGAACTAACTCACACTAAACTATCTTTTAGAAATCTTAAATCAATTAATAAAATTCAATTTGATAATGACATACAGCTACTAGATTGGAATACAATTTATTCAATAAATAATATTGATAAAAAGGTTGAATTGCTGCATAAGCATATACTCACACTTATCAATTTCCATGCGCCAATCAAGATTAAGCGAATTAGTGGAAAACCATATGCCCCTTGGATTACAGACAATATAAAACTACTGCAAGCGCTTAGGGATAATGCCCTACAGAAATTTAAAAAAAATAACACCACGGCCAAATGGGAGTATTACAAACAACTAAGAAATTTTACCACTGTGGCAATTAAAAATGAGAAAAAGGCTTATCTAAGACATAAACTGTATAATTCAGATTCGAAGCAAACTTGGAATGAGCTAAAAAAATTAAATATTATAAAGAATAAAAGGAATGAAATTCCTAAGCAATTAACTAATGTGGAAATACTAAATAAACATTTTACAAGTATTGTAAATGGTGAACCCAACGAAAAAATTATTGATTACTATCAGTCTAATTTACAAAATAACTTTACAGAGCTTTTTAGTTTTCACGAAGTCACTGAAGAAAATTTATCAAAGGTCATCATGAACATTAAAACTAAGTCATATGGTGTGGACAATATTAATATTGACATAATTCTACTATTCTGTCCTTTCATCATACCATATATTACTCATATTGTAAATCAATGTATTAAGGAGTGTTATTTTCCTTTACACTGGAAGGATGCTCTTGTCTTGCCGCTTCCGAAAGTAAGCCAACCCACAGAACTCTATCAACTTAGATCCATTAATATTTTGCCAGTACTTTCAAAAACTTTAGAAAGGATTATGGAAAATCAAATCAGAGAACACTTAAATAAAAATAAACTGCTACCTTGTAAACAGTCGGGATTTCGGCAGGGTTATAGTTGCGCTACAGCTCTTGCTGATATTGTAGATGACCTACTTCAAGCCGAAGATGCTAACAATATAAGTGTACTTATACTACTGGATTACTCTAAAGCCTTTGACATGTTAAATCACCGAATTTTGTTATCAATCACTCATTATTTGGGATTTACAGATAACGCCACAACATTGATTAAATCATTTCTCAGTGACCGATACCAAAGAGTTCAAATTGGAGATGTAAAGTCACAAAGAATTAAAGTAACTCTTGGAGTACCTCAGGGTAGCATCTTAGGACCATTGCTTTTCACTATCTATACTAGCAGCTTTCAGAACTCACTTCAATTTTGCAATTATCATTTTTATGCCGATGATACACAGATATATAAATCTTTTCCACCCGAGAATCTTAATGAAGCCTCTGAACTCATTAATCATGACCTTACGAAATTAGCTGAAATAACATCCGATCACCTTCTGAAAGTAAATCCTACGAAATCCTCTGCTGTGCTCTTTTGTAAGGAGCAAATGCGACAGGAAATTTTGTCACAAGTAAATTTAAAAATTGGTGCGGACACATTACCGTTCAAAAATTCGGGAAAAAGTCTAGGGCTTATCATTGATACTAAACTTCGTTTTAAGGAACACATCATGTAAAAACTTAAAGTAGCTTACAGCTGTATAAAAATTATTTACGCTCACAGATGCTATCTTGATATTAGGTTAAAAAAAGAATTATGCAACTCCTTAGTACTCTCTTTATTTGATTTTTGTGATACAGTCTATGGTCCTTGTTTAGATGTTGTGGATAAGAACCGTATACAGAAAATCCAAAATTCCTGTATACGTCTAATATTTGGAATACGGCGCAGACTCAGAGTATCACATAAACTAAAAGAGCTTAATTGGCTAAATATGTACTATCGACGAAAACTACATCTTGCATGTTTTTTTTTCAAAATATTAAAATACAAGGTACCTTCCTACCTACACAATAAACTTAAATTTCGAACAGACGTCCATAACTTAAATATACGACGCAAACAGTACTTAACCATTCCGAGGCATCGAAAAGAAATCTTTAAACGCTCCTTCTCATACAACATGGCTAAATCTACCAATGAATTACTCTCATATAACCTACTGGATGTTTCAATTGCCCCAAACACGTTCAAACATAAATATAAAAGCTTCTTGTTTATGCAACAACTATTTGGTTTTTAATTCAATACTACATTATATTATTTTGTAATTTTTTTTGTAATTTGTTAATTTAAAACTTATATTTGGGATTATATATCATTTTGTTAATTTAAAACTTATATTTAGGATTATATATCATTTTGTCTTATTAGTGGGTTTTAGTGGAAGAACAGACTTCTAAGTCCTTGTGGCTTTGGAGAACTGAACTAATTACCCATTACTCAGTAACTATTTGTAAACACAAAAATTTAAGTATCTGTATAGATTTCTTTTTCTGAGTAATAAACGTATTTATTATTATTATTATTATTATAATAAAAAGCAAGAAAACTGCGTACTTTAAATATGCACTCAGATTTAGCTGTTTCCCCATCTGATTATTAAGGGGAAAATAGACAAGAGAAGAATTTGCAACGGATATCTCCATTCTTCGATGGAAAAAGCAAGCAAGAAAAATAAGCAAGAAATTGGAATAAAAAAATTAAATTTAAATAACTTTCATTTTTCACTGTATTATTTGGTATTGTAATTATCAAGCGAGTTTAAATAGTTTAATCTCAGGTAGATTATGAATTGCCTATAAAAGAGCGGCGTTGAGGTCGCACTCAAAGAGTCCGAAGTCTGAGGTCGTCTGTAAGAGTCACTCATTGTGGCGTCTCTAAAACAGACCGTTGGGTCTGGGCTGTTGTGACTATTTTCGCGAGTAAATGTGACATGCCATCATATAGTGTAATGGGTAGATTAGTTTATGTTAGTGAATTTAATCGATATTTGTTCTTATTGTTTTTACTCGTTATTTGTTAATATACTTGTTGTTTGTTTCCTGTTTCCTACCAGGTGTTTAGATAACCACGACCTGGAGAAGACGTGCCTTTAGTACAGCTACCCCTCATCTCCAACCACGAGGGCACATTCTGAATCTCCCCAAGCGTGACAATATGGCTACCGGTTAGTCAGCGCAATAATTATCGCTTGGTTGGATTTAACTGATCTAAAACACCTATTTAAATTCTTTCATTACAAATATGATGTAAGTCAAAGAGAGAGTGAGAGTATTGTCAAAAATTGAAACATCAAATTTTTTTATGCCCAACCTTATATTCTATTGGGTAAAAACCAAAGATTTTTATTATTTTAATTATTTAGAACTTCTTTCTTGAAACTTTTGAAAGGACCCCGCACATAATATATGGAAAATGGTATTTTGGTAAATGTTGCTAAAATTTTGCAGAGAGCTTTCAGCATGCTGATTAAAAGTCTCAATGACAGCTAAGTCAAAAACCTCATTCAAGGTCAAATAGAGTACAGACCATCAAAAAAATTCATGCAAGCTTTCAGGCAATCAGCCACAAAAATATATTTCTAGACACGTATCGGCCTTTGCCAATCAACTCTACAATCCTGTACTTTAAATCCAGAAAGTTGTTGATATTGCAGATGGAACTTATTCGTTTATAGATAAAAGCACACACTACCGAAATTTGAGACAATCATTTTATCGTTATAAAGGACGTTGAAGACCCTTACTTTTCTGATAGTTGAAACACTAATGCACAAATATTAATTAATGAGTTTGATAATGATAATGATAACAACAGGGCATGGTTGCAAGAAGGCGATATATTACTGGTTGATCGTCGATACAGAGATGCTGGGACTTACCTTAATGCATTGGAAGTTGATTATAAAATGCCACCCTTTTTGATTAAAATGACTTACGTGACTGCTCTCCACAGCTTTTTTATTATAGTTGCTGCTTTGATAAATACCATCCCTCGATTAACATGATTGATGCCACTGGAGATCTGGCCAGAAGAATATTGTAAAGATCTCAAGAACTGAAGCGACAGTCGAAGTTGATAATTTTGACGATGTGTTTTGTATTTATCTTCAAATAACTTTAAATAACCTCTAAGTGAAAATGTACTCAAGAATTTTTTGGACGGTCAGTTCTCTATTTGACCTTGGAATGACCTTAAATGAAGTTTTTTAACCTAGTTGCCATTGAGACTTTTAATCAGCATGCTGAAACCTAACTCTCCGCAAAATTTCAGAAACATGTATCGAAAGAACTTTTTCCATATACTATGTGTGGGGACTTCTCTATATCAGTCACAAATCGAACCTGTGATGTCTGTCCATAGGCGCCAGCTTCTAAAACGTGGCACAGAAATTTTGTATCATGTAACAAGTGTTCGTTAATGGTAAATAAATGAATAATATACTAGAACACTAAATTAAGTGGTTCATAACTATTATACAGTAATTAATTAAATAATTTATTAGTTTATTGTATAGGTTAGAAAGTAGATGAGATAATATACATCATAAATTTTCATTTTATTTATCAAATATTTTATTTTTGATAGCGCTGTGTGTTTTATATTATAATCAGTTATTATTCGGAAAAGTTTTACAACTGATGTTCTTTGATGTCGCACTTATCACAAAATTACATAGCCGAGACTTTAATGAGAAAATTCGTTGATTCAAATCGCTTTAATTAGAACACCTCTCAATACTTTGAATAATTTCCTAACAAATGTTGTTTGTGTGTTATGTTGTGATTACTGGACCAAAGCCAAATTTGCGATCAGGTTTCACCTAGTCCAATGAGCACAGCAACGAATAGATATGTAATTACAGTTTTTGTATTAAATCTATATAACGTTTTTTAAACAAACTGAATTATTTGAATAAATTAACACAAATATAAACAAACAAATACGGTAATACTGAACTCTTTTCAATAAACCAAGCATTTCTTTTATAAATGTTTACTTTTTATGGATTTTATTTAATAGATTCGTTCGTTAAAAAAAGATGTTATAACGCATTTTAAAAAAGATCCCTTAAGGCGGCTACTCACTACGCGGGTCTTGCCAAGTTACCTGACTTGGCAAGTACTTCTCAAGTACTTGTCAAAGTGCAAGTAAATTGTATACACTACGTGTGTACTTGCAAGTGTCCATTTATTTCGGGAAATACAAGTAAATAGGCAAGTACTAGTTAAAAAATGGACGATAGTGATATACACATACACCTTTAGCTGCATTTGTAACGATAAGTTGCGGTTTTCTTTTACCAAAAAATTGAAAAAAGAAGAGCAAACCAGCACCACTTTTTTTCACTGTTTTTTATTTTCCTTTTGCAGTTACGAAATGTGGCCATAAGAGAGTCTTTTTTCTTTTTTAATTCGTCAATGCTGCATTCCAATTTACATTGTGCTGAAAACTCAATTTGAATTCGTTTCCAAACATCATATACGTCGTTTCTCACTTTATGTTGTTTATGTGATGGGTCCCAAATTATTGATTCGTTCTGATAAATATCCAGAAACTTAAAATAAAGTTTGTTATACAACAATATCACTCAATAAAGATTTTTAAGAAATAACAATGATTTATATTTTTAAATCAATAAATAAACTTGCGTAAATTATCTGTGACGTGTAAGAACCCAAACGCTAATCACAGTGCGTAACGTCATATGGAAGTAGCCGTAAGTAAACAACACTGCTTTGTATGTTATTTCGCGTTTTTCTACGATTTATTTGCATTTTTCTAAAAATATTTAATTGTAATTAGTTACGAATTGAAGGACTATAGTCATAACAGAACTTTAGTTATACATTATATCTCTAGTATAAGTGAATTTTGGAAAAAAATATATTCCCTATTTTAATAGATGGAAAAAGAATAATATAATTTCATTCTGAACGCTTTACAAGTTTTTGAAAAAACATATTTTCAAAGACAATGACCGTCAGTATAAGGTATATACTGACGAGGTGCAAAAACACCGAAACCGGTCTATAAGTTATGTTGTCCCTTCTAACTGCAAACTGGAATGGTTGGTTTAAGTTATCTTGTAGATATCCCAACCCCGTTTGACTTTGAAGTATAATCCAATATCCGTTGGGGCATATAGCCCAGGAAGTAGTTGTTTCTTCTTAGTTGAACGGTCATTGTCTTTGAAAATATGTTTTTTCAAAAACTTGTAAAGCGTTCAGAATGAAATTATATTATTCTTTTTCCATCTATTGACAAACACGCTTTATTAAATATGACAATGATACAGTTTTCTGTAATTATTCGTTCCCTATTTTATATGAAAGCACTAAATAAAATAATTATACACAATTTGTCAATGGTTTTATTTATTAACATTCTCAATATAAAGTAAAATAAAATGTATATAAAAGATATAATTAAGTTTAAATATTCTCTATAGCTTCTTTGGCAGCTAAAACACAAATACAAGATTGTTTATGCACACGTAAAACATTCTAAGTAAGACATAACCTATAACACCTACATTACATACACACTAAATATGATTATTTGTATTATGGGCTGTGTAATAACGCTCTAGGTACAGTACTTACATCAAAGTGATCTTCACAAAAGTAAACTGCTGAAGTAACAGACATTCCATCGCACTTTCGTCTTGGTAGGTCTAACCATTTCTTTCGTATGTCTGGTTTTCGAGGTACATTAATAAAAAAATTATTTGGAGTAGTTACTGATGTATTTCCACATCGAGGTACAACACACCAACGATATCTTTTTCGGTCCATGATGATTAAGAAACACAAAATACTGATCACTTGTAATATGGCTCGTAGTTTGTTTACCTTCCATATGACGTCACGCGATCTGAATTGACATGAAGTGCTGTTTTCGCGGCAATTTGAAATAAATTATGTTTTTGACGTTTTCAAGTACTCTAGAGGATTTATTTAATTAAAATATTATTTTTTATGGCTATATATATGAATAAAGATTATTTTTAAACACTGTTTGAAAAGTTGTCCGGTTCCCTATTTCATTGCTCCACGCCATTTCAACTTTTAACCTAAAAACGCACACGCAACAACTAAAGTTCCCCGTCAAGCAAAGCACACGTAGTGAAGCGCAGATAAAACCAACTCGGAAGTAATCGACTCGGCTCCTTTGACGTGGACCCGGTTTCCGACAACCGATGGGAAGTACAAGTAATTCTCAAAGTCGGTGCGAGTCGCCATACACACTTTACTTTGCAAGTACTTGGCAAGTTCCGAGTAGTGAGTAGCCAATAACATGTAAAATTTAAAAATAAAATGTCTTGGTTCCATGTATTCTCTACCTTTAGTCTCACATACATTCTTTGCATCATTTAATTGTTTTTTATTTTAATACTTAATTTTTATACTAGTAAATAAACTAACAAACTTAATTAATTAATAATACAGGTGAATTCATTGGTTATAAATAGAAATCAAAACTGCTTACTCAGTAGCCATCCGCTAATTTGTTGTTAGAAAATGTAAAATAAAACAACAGTAACATAAAAATTTATATATTTTTTGTCAAGTACTGATTATTCATAAAAATATACTTTTATGTCTAGAGGACAGCTCAATGTAAAATTCTAAATATATTAGATACTTATAAAAAACCAATTAATATTGCAACTGTAAAAATACATTATATATGTAGACGATAGAAACGCGATTAATTAATTTTTTCTTCAAGCGTATAATAATAACTATATTACTTTTTGCAACACAGACCGTAGAAATATCCCATTATTTTACTAGTACAAAAATGAATTTTCATTATTGTACTAATAAAATAATGGGGCGTTGTAATCAAGTAGGTAGGAACTGTCATTTTTAAACTTATTTAATTTGACGTTTGTCTGTTTTGAAAATTTTGTGAAAAATGTCTCAAGAATTGCAATGTACGCCTCCGGAATTAGTTGAAATAGCTAATTCCAGTATTGAAACTCTAATTCCAACGAAGTCGCGTAAACTGTATGATTTTGCATACGAAAAATTTCTAAAATGGTGCAATGAATATAATGTACAGCAATACACGGAAAACGTTATGCTTGCATACTTCACGAATTTGTCCAGAAAGTTTAAAAGTTCTACTCTATGGGCACAGTATTCAATGATTAAAAGTCAATTAAACATTAAACATAATGTTAAAATAGAAAAATATAGCAAATTAATTGCATTTATAAAGCGCCAAGGGGAAAATTATACACCGAAAAAATCAAAAGTATTAACACAAGATCAATTTGATAAATTTCTCAAGGATGCACCAAATAATGTTTATTTAGCAACAAAGGTAGGTACTTTCTTATTTCTTTTTAATCATTATTACGTTTATTAAACCGTTGACAGTGATATCTACTAGCAGATCAATATTTAACTTGACAGCAAATATTACCTCATTTCCTACTTATAACATTTAATGACGGTAGCTCAGTGGCAGAGCTTTTGTCTTCGGTCGCAAAGGTCAGCGGTTCTAATCCCGGTGCTACCAGCTTTTTTTTTTATTTATTTCAACGTTTGTTTTAGGTTATATTAATATTTGGAGTCACAGGAGCCCTTAGATGCGATGAACTTGTTAATTTAAAGTCTAGCGAAATCCAAGATTTGGGAAATTTAATTTTGGTTAAAATCATAAACACAAAAAACAAAAAACAACGGTCGTTTACTATAATTGGCGATTTTTATTTGAATTTGGTAAGACAGTATACGGCTCTTCGTCCGGATGATATTGGCCTGCAGCGATTTTTTATTAAATACCAGAATGGTAAATGTCACCGTGTGGTAATGGGTATCCACAAAATATCAAACGTACCAAAAGACGTTGCTACGTTTTTGAAATTAACAAATCCTCATGAATATACAGGACATTGCCTTCGGAGGACTTCCGCAACTATTTGAGTTGACAACGGAGGTGATATTACCGCTTTAAAGCGGCATGGTGGATGGAAATCCACCAGTGTTGCTGAAGGGTACTTAGAGGATTCCATTTCCAGTAAAACACAAACTGCACAAAAAATACTTAATTGGCAAGAACAACCAAGTAATAGTTCTGGAATCGCTGACATAATAATCGACAATCAACTTACTAATAATATGATGTATACCAATGACAAAATTGTAAATGTCGAAGCTGAAAGCGGTGGCAGTGGCTTAAATTTAAACAACTGCAGTATACAAAACTGCACATTTAATATTACTGTTAATAAATAGGTAACACTTTATGTAATTTTTCGTTTGTATTAATTAAATAGTTGAGATATAAACAAAGCCTTCTATATTTTTTATAAAATGCATATTATTATTACGCTTGAAGAACAAATAGTATATGTTACTCGGAGCAGAAGGCCCATTATATGTTTCGCCCAGTTTGCACAGCCTCGGCTAGCGCCTCGGCAGTGCAAGAATCTGGGCTCAACAATAATGTTGGCCTTCTACTCCTAGTAACATAATATACTATTTTTTGTATTCCTAAAATCGGTAGAATATCTCAAATATTAGGTATATTGACTCAGTCATCAGACATTCAAATCGATGAAAACGGTGTAAAGAACATATTTATAAGAAGTGTAGCTTTCTTATGGTGAGGTACATGGCTGAATCGCTAAGACCTCCACGATACGTCACGACATCCGTATATTCAGCCAAATAATACTTTTAAGCGTGATTAAAAGTGATCAGAAGTGACCACAACTCACCACAATTGATTTCATGTGATTCAAATAATACTTTAGAGTTTAGAGCACCATGCTATCCTTCTTGGATCCTTCTTGGCCATTCCCGGAGAGCTAAATCTTTTTTACGGCAAGCTTATAAAAATATTTTTACAATATTACAAATAATTCACATTAATTAAGTTCACGGACATCTTTCATTCTTCCTGAAAACGCCTTCGATTAGGACAACACAATTGTACTGTAGGGGTAAAGTAAAAAGCAATATTCTTTCTAACCAAAGTGTAACATGAAAATTATTCTTCATGCATTTGTAATTTTTCTCTGTTTACTAATATTTGATGTTCTGATGTATTCAATTTGAATTTTGATAATACTGTTTCCTTCATAGAGCACAGGTGTTTGAACATGCGATATTATTACACTGTCAATCTTACTGCTTGTCAACATGCAATATATTTGCTTATCGTGGCACAATTTGTAGAGATTGCGGTTTTATGTGTAGTCAAGATACCAGCAACGAATGTTTATTTTTTTTACTTTGTGACATTTAATGAATTTACACTATGAATTTTGTGGCGATATATTGATACGAATTAACTTCGACCCAAGATTAACATTATTATTTTTTTTATTTATGGGGACACACAGGAAATAGAAGACTTTATTTACTACATATTTTCCTAAATTTTTTACACCTTGTTCTAATGGATAAGTTATATTTTATTCTTTATTTACAAAATGGGAAAACCCAAAGCCCCAAACATCTTTTACTTCGACATTATCGTCAAGCTGTCGGACATTGTCTTGTAGAAGGACATTTTTTATGAAAAATCAAGTCTTTTACGACGACATTTTCTCGCCTCCAGATGTAAGTAGAGTATGTGTCTTTTATAGTGCGGCGGTTGTGGAGAAAATCAACACCTAAGGAAAATATAGTTGTCAAAATGTCCCAGAAGTCATATGGGCCATCTGGCAGGCGGCAGACGTTGCATTCATTAGCGCTCATCGTACCTGTACAGGTAAAAAAATATTTTTTCAAATAATTTTAAAAAGTTTTTTTTATTTTTTTTTATTGACCTTTTTACAACCTGAATCTATTATTGCCCGACATTACTGTACTATTCCAATATGCCCAATCACTTTTCACTTTTAGATCAGTCTGGTTGAAGGTTTAACAACAGAATTATTGCTTGGCAAATTAATTTTGGGTTTTCAGATACTTAAATAACATCCTATATAAATTTCATCCGTACTAAAATATTTTGAATTTTTTTAATCCAAAATTAACGTATGGTATAGTATAAAGCACAATAAAAATGTCTGACAATGATAGATTCATATTGTAAATAAGTCAATAAAAATAATAATAAAAAAACTTTTTAAAATTAATTGAAAAATTTATTTTTTACCTTTACAAGTCCGATAGGCGCTAATGGAGGCAACGTCTGCTGCCTGATGGCCTAAGGGAGTGAGAAAGACAGCATATCTAAAAACTGGCCTACCTGAAATTCTTGTTTTTCCGACGTTGCTAGCTAACGTACTACAGTATGCGCCAAAACAAACGACACTGAAAAACTAAAGCTTTATTAAACATGAAAAATTAAATAACATTTCAAATAATGCGAATTTTAACTTTTGCTTCTTTACAAAATGTGTTCAAAGTGCTTGCCATTGCGTTCCAAGCAGTACTCATAACGCTTAACAAGATAGCTTAGCATGTTATTCAAAATAGACTGCTGCATTCTTCTGAAAAATTTCAAAATTTTTTCACGGAGTTCATCAATAGTTGCCGGTGGGTTTTCTGTAAAAATGGCTTGTTTCAGCATACCCCATACGTAAGCATCAGGAGTTGTTAGATTAGGTGAATGAGAAGGGTAATGACATTTTGTGTTAGGTACGGGAAATTACGCGGTCTTCAAAATTTTCTTGAATCAGATCTAAGGATGCTGTCGTGGTTTGACAAGTAGCCCAATCCTGTTGGAACCATTGGGTATTCACCTGTATGTTTCTGGCACGACAGAATTGTCTGAGATCAATAAAAAATGGTGTCAAAATTTGTTCTCTATATCGCACTTGATTTAGTGTAACCGGTCTTTTATGCTCGTCTTCCAAGAAGTAAGGACCCAATAATCCATTACCTGACAGTGAGCACCAAATCGTTACACGGTCACTATGAAGAGGTTTCTCTACGATGATGTCTGGTCGTTCAAAACCACGAAAACGATTTGTCCGTCGATTGATAAATCCATTCAGATGGATGTGACATTCGTCTATAAACCACACATTAGAAAAAAATAGGGGTTGTTTATAAACCATTGCCAAGACTGAAGCACAATAAACAACTCTTGATTTCTTATCTTGTCTTGTCAAGTGTAGCCCAATCTCTATATTATAGGGCAAACCACCAATCTTCTTAAACATTCTTCGAGTAGACGTTTCACTCAAATTCATTTTTAGAGATGTTCTGCGGAGACTTCTTTTTCGTGATTCTAATACCTGTTGAAATATCTTTCCTTGATTCGCATTTGTTGTCACGGTAACTGGACGACCAGTACAGCTTTTGCGTTGACTTAGAACGCTTCGTGTTCGTCGAAGTTTTACAACGACTCTTAACAAGCCCTTATTAGTCGATGCAGGCTTCTGAAACTCTTTCCGAAATTGATTGGCAACCATTAACAAACTAGGTCCATTTCATCGTCCATTCCCGTATGAGCGGAAATAATACTCAATAATAAATATTTTTTCCTGTGTTGTAAGCACCATTTCGAATCTTTTTGACAGTTTGTTAGAATAAACAATGTTTAAAAATACCATGACAACTATTGTCACTTGTTACATATGACGCGATTATATTTCACAGGCTTCCTGATTTCAGTGTCATTTGTTTTGGCGCATACCGTATTATATATTCTTCATCATTAGACTGTACTATTTTATCATTTATTAAATGTGGCATTTGGTAAGTTTTTTATACACAATTTATCTGTAAACAAATATTAAAATAGATTTTAACCATAATAATAATTTATAGGTCTTATGTTATAAATAACAAATGATCCCAGTGCTTAATAACTCAAATAGTCCAATTTAAACTGCAGATGTAAAATTAATTTTCAAAGGTCCGTGAATAATTCTATGTTGACGTAAACCGCCCTTTAGGCAATGTACTCGAAGGGAATCTAATATAGATCCCAGAAAGAGGTTTAACCATTGGAGAGACATATGCCCAGCAACAGTTAATTAAATGCCTTATACACCGGTTACCTAAATACCTTCCAAACATTATACGTTCAATATACCACTGTTGTAGATACTTAAGTAGGGGTTAATCGCAGTATTATTTTAGACTTGAGGTAAATTGACAAGGTTAAAATCCAATTCTGATATAACCACTCGATACATTTTGCATAATTACATAAAAAAGGATAATTAAAATACTGAAACTCTACCAAAGTACTATAAATGCTCGTAATAAGTTTAATACGTAGTAAGTCCCTTTTAAATATATATTAAATTGTAATTGCAAAATTTAAATAATTATTATCCTCCATATAATGGACAATTTATGTTCGGATCTAGTTTACGTATTCTTTTTGGTTGACCTGTTTGTTGTAGGTATATTCACCGAAATAGAAACATAAAATTTTAACTGAGCAAATAAAAATGTTTTAACGGCAAAAGTGATTCATTGTATTATCAAAAACCCTAAACTAAACATTTAAAATAAATGAACTTTATATATAAGATAGACATCAACTAGTAAAATTTATTTCAACCAAGAAAACCTCTTTTAAATCCTTTATTTAATAATGATTTGTTTTTTATTGGATAAAAAAGAAAATCACTTCGCAGCTGACCAACTTTTCTTATATAAAACATTAACTTTTAAAACTACAGTGATCTGTGAAATTTTTGAAATTTAGAAATTATACAAACAAGAAATTATTAAAATGACATTAAGGAGAAATTGAAAAAATGTCGCATCCAGTGGGATTCGAACCCACTAATACTGCCTTATACGCAGGCATGCTTTAACCATTTAAGCTATTGGATGCTTAAGTGATTAGGAAGCGAAACGTTATTGGTATGTGTCACCGGACATGGTGCGCTGACTGGTGGTCACATTATAAACTAGCGCTAGGGTGAAAGCTGGTAGTTAGCCATACATATAAATAAGGCAAAGGACCCCGCACTAACTAAATGGATTTTGGGTCCCGGTCGAATTGGCTGAAAATTCAGTATGTTGTAGTTCTCGACCTTCTGATTAAAAGTTATCATGGGCCCAACATGATCCTATGTATAGTTTTCAAGATATAGAGGACGTAATATGTGATATTAGCTGTACGCCTGAGAAAGGCTTAGTAAGGTTTTTGTTAATTGATATAAAAAAATTAAGGTCTTTAATGATCTCCAATCAGTAGACTGCTATGGTTTTTGACACTTCCAATTGAGCTTGATGATATTTCCAATCTAAAGATCCCCTAGAGGTAATTTGAAGGCCCGAATTAATCCATTAAGTCCTAAAAGAACACGTTTAGAACATTTTCTTCAACTGACATTAGAACTGTCATGTCAGGGGGTTTTTGGGGTCGCTGATTAAGAATTTGAGGTTAGTTTTTAAAAATTTTAGATGGCGGATCCAAGATGGCAGACGAAATAATTAAAAAACATTCTATATGGCTAGAATTTACATATCAGGGGGTTTTCGGGTTCGCTGTTTACGAATCTCAGGTTAGTTATGTCTGTGTCTGTTGACAACTCCCGAAAACTGCCTGATCCTAAAAAACCACAATATACTAGCTATATGAGAACAGGTTTTGTAAAACACTTCAACTTTCAATTTAATCGCTAGGTGGATTTATGTTCAAAGCCTATCACTAGAAAAGGGTCTTCAGAAAATTATTTATATAAGACATAATTAATATTATTTCGTATTATGCCTAAGTTTGAAAATTAAAACAAGTTTATCGAATCTATTTTTTAATATTGGATTACAAATAATTATTATTTAAAAAAGTATATATTTTAGAATACCAATTGGTTTTCCGTATAGTTTAACGCTGTCAAAAGGCATTGTTGTTTTATGTATTTTTTACCACGTGGATACCACAAGGTTATCCATATAAAAATTCTATTCTAGTTAGCTGTGATGTGAATTCATCGCTGATAGAATTATCGTTTATAGAGTTATTGGCATCTTTCAAATCACATGCTTCTTTCTAATTGAGATTTTCTTGAGGTAATCTATGTGCAGCATCTTCGACGGTCTCAATTAATTGTGTTGAAGGATAACGAATGTTTGCCTGGTGACGAGCATACCCAAAAAACCATAATATGCTGGCTATATGAGCACAAGTACCAAGTGTACGAGCCCCAGATTTACATGTACAGTAGTAACCATTAATAGGTGTATTATCATCATTTGCCATATCTTCCTCATCTTCATTCGTTGGTCGATAGGATATCCATAATTGATATTTTGTTGCTTGCCTAAATCGTGAATACATTCTAATTCCCATTAAACCATTAAACTTAAAAAAACGCCGGCCTACTTGATAAGATCATATGAAATACCATACGACACACAAGATGAATTTTCACATGGATAACCTTGTGGTATCCATGTAGTAAAAAATACATAAAACAACAATGCCTTGTAACAGCGTTAAACTATACGGAAAACCACGTGGTATTCTAAAATATATACTTTTTTAAATAATAATTATTTGTAATCCAATATTAAAAAATAGATTCGATAAACTTGTTTTAATTTTCAAACTTAGGCATAATACGAAATAATATTAATTATGTCTTATATAAGTAATTTTCTGAAGACCCTTTTCTAGTGATAGGCTTTGTTGAACATAAATCCACCTAGCGGTTAAATTGAAAGTTGAAGTGTTTTACAAAACCTGTTCTCATATAGCTAGCATATTGTGGTTTTTTAGGATCAGGCAGTTTTCGGGAGTTGTCAACAGACACAGACATAACTAACCTGAGATTCGTAATCAGCGAACCCGAAAACCCCCTGATATGTAAATTCTAGCCATATAGGATGTTTTTTAATTTTTTCGTCTGCCATCTTGGATCCGCCATCTAAAATTTTTAAAAACTAACCTCAAATTCTTAATCAGCGTCCCCAAAAACCCCCTGACATGACGGTTTTTATGTCAGTTGAAGAAAATGTTCTAAACGTGTTCTTTTAGGACTTAATGGATTAATTTGGGCCTTCACATTACCTCTAGGGGATCTTTAGATTGGAAATATCATCAAGCTCATTTTGAAGTGTCAAAAACCATAGCAGTCTACTGATTGGAGATCATTAGAGACCTCAATTCTTTAAATCAATTAACAAAAACCTTACTAAGCCTTTCTCAGGCCTACAGCTAATATTACACATATTACAAGAAAACTATACATTGGGCCCATGATAACTTTTAATCAGAAAGTCGAGAACTACAACATACTGAATTTTCAGCCAATTCGACCGGGACCCAAAATCCATTTAGTTAGTGCGGGGTCCTTTGTATGCTATTAAATTTTGTTTATTTATATTTCGTCTATTAATAATAAAAAAAGTGTACATCAGTGAAAATTAACATTTAACTATGGCCTCAGATTTATTAAATAATTGTGGAGCTAGATTTTCTTCAAAAAAAAAAACCAAAAGTAGAAAATAGTGTTGTGTTTATGGATGTTCAAGTAATGCAGCCCAAAATTCAGACATTCGTTTTCATCATTTTCCAAAACCTAATCGGTTTTTTGTTAAAAGAGAAACAATGAAAAAGGTAAACTATATTCAGTGTCTTTAAAATTTACACTTACCGAGTACAATATAATAACACCGCTGTGATGTGTTTACATCTTTCACTAAGTCCAACTGTACAGCTACACTTAGATGAAACAATTTGACAATTTTTTTGTATAACTGTTTTTATTTCATGGGGTTTATCACGAAAATCTGATGATTGTATACAATACGACAAAATATCGTATTGATCATTGTTTTGATTTTCCAACCCATTATACATTAAATGTCCTGCATTAATTATTTTCTCTCCTTCTACAAAATTTCGAGACTTAGGAGTAGCCTCAATAAAGTCAAGAACTTGATTTAATGATAAAAACATTTCAATTGTAAATAAAAACTGCATAACTTTAATTAATTAAATCACATCTATCATCCTAGCAGTAGTAATATTTTTAACCACCAGAGCGCGTAGCGCCAAGTGACACTTACCAATAATGAACTCAAACCCGTCAGATATGACATTCACTCACTACCTCCTTAAGCTTATAAGGCAGTAGTAGTGGGTTCGAATCCCACTGGATGCGACATTTTTTCAATTTCTCCTTAATGTCATTTTAATAATTTCTTGTTTGTATAATTTCTAAATTTCAAAAATTTCAAAAATCCGTTGAGAGTTATCTCAAAAATATTAGTTTACTACAGTGATCTGTATTATACTTGACAATTGACTATCTGTTAGAGCAGTCGGTATCGGTCGCAATGCAGACCACAATGAGCATTTTTCATAGAAAGTTATTTTTTTGTTGGATCCCCTTCCGGATGTGCTCAATATCGATAATCACAATATACGCCAACTTGTGCTAAATTTTTTATTTAACAAAATCTGAAAAAAATTGAAAGTTTCTCATATTTTCGTGTATAATTCGGAAAATATTAAGGTTAGGTGGTAACATAAAATTAGCAGAGGTATTAAATGTAATTGCAAAATTTCTTTAAAAACAAATATCCGACTCATAGGGCAAAATGTCTGGCCTAACACAGCGACGAGTCTAGCTTATATGCCTACTTTAATCATGTTCTTCTTCTATTACATTTTAGTATTGACTTAATTATTCGTAGATTGAAATCAAGAATTAAGAGTTACTGCAGCTTCTTGGATATTTTCTTTTTAACCATCGTTTTCCTCGTTCACAACCAAACCAATGTCCTCATAAACCCACGTACACGTGAATTATTTTTACATAACGATCTCACATTTTTATTACACTGAGGTGGGATGTGAGCATATAGGATAACAAATTGTAGTGCTTTCTTAACTATCCGAGCATATTTGAATTTGTTCATTTGCATAGCTTCGTTTAAAACTAGTTTATGAGAGTTTTAACATCGTGGCATGATTTTCCAGTAAAAATCGAATGTTTAGTGTAACGCAGACTTTACACTACTCCTCAAATAGTTGTGTTGGATCCAGTTTAATCTAAACGAATTTATTTGTACAACTTATCATTTCGTGAAAGTAAGTCATAGCCGCCGTTATGTTCCAGCAACGAAAAAGCATAACTTTACGTTACAGTGTTGTTACTGTATCGTTTATTTCAGCAGAACAGAAAAAAATCCTAGACTTTAGCATAACGGTTACTATTCTGTCACTGAAAAAATCACGTTTTTATTAAGGACCCGTCTGGTAGAGTTTTAACAGACGCGTTTGATATGTTTATTAAGCTGGCGTATCCAATTTAGAGTGCTGTTAGGATCTAGTGAATCATTTGTTGCTAATTTCTTACACTATATATTCTCGAATTTGTTGCTACAGCCAGTTCCGAGAAACATTGAATACGCTAGCTTGATATCCAACTAGCGTATCCAATCCCTGTATTTTGAGATCCGTGATAGTTAAATACACGGGGTTTGTGGCATCATTTGTTGCTTTCCTAATTTGTTGCTCCAGCAAGTTCTGAAAAACGTTGGATAAGCTAGCTTGATATCATGCTAGCGTATTCAACCCCTGTATATCGGCATCCCTGATAGTTACAGACACGGTGGTTTATCGCATAATTTGTTGCTCTAAAATTTATTGCCACAGCAAGGGAAACATTGGATAGGTATGCTGGCATGATTGGAGGTATTAAATGATTTATTATAAAGCTGAATAGAGTTTTGAACACCAAATATAAAACGTTATTCTCGTTTGCATTTTTATCACTTCTTTAAATTTTATTTTTACTTCCCTTGTTATTTAAAATTAGTAGATATTAATCTTTACTAATGTCCGCGATATACAATTTGAAAAGGGCTGGGTTAATGTCTGTTGGATCAACAAAAAAATCAAACAACATGAGTTTCGCCCTAAACTTTTCGTAATTATAATAAAATGTGAGAGGTGTCAAGGGACACCCGGATGGAACGAAGTTCCTTTCGATTAATTAGTGAAGGAATTGTAATTTGTAAACACAACAGAGTGTTTATACATACATAAGCATAATGTCTGTATAAAATGATTACTTACCTAATTCTATCAGCAATATCCGGAACTTGTGTAGAAACACTGCCAGGATACATTATTGTTATTATTTTCTATTATTTTATTATTTACAAAAAACTGTATAAACTTAACAAAGTCGCGACACTACACTGTTCAGAGCAAAATAGAAAATAGTAAATCCATTATCACCTGAATATTTTCAACAGTTCGTTTCTTTTAACAAAAGTGTCCATTTATACAATATCAGAGGTTTAGATGCCATACATCTACCTAGAATTACTTTTTATTTCAATTTAATATAAAACAGGAATTAACAATTTAATACAAAATTTTTAAATTAAAATATTTGACAGTAACTGACAGTTAAGGTAATTTGACGTATCTAACTAGTCAAGTTACGAACTATTTTTAAAATGTTTATGAATTTATTAATTTATAAAAACAGGATGAAAAAAATATAATACTATTATAGGTACTTATATCTATCTATGAGAGAGAGACAGACAGAGAGAGAGACAGACACACAGAGAAACATGCGTGTGTCGTATCGTGTCGTGACATATTTTGGTCCGAATTTTTTCCGGCTAGCCTCTAGCCTCAGTCGTAACTGGTCGTAACGCCCAAAAGGGAACTTCGTTCCAATAAAACTATTTATGCGAGAGGAGACTGAGGAGAGTAACAAATTATGCCACAAACCTCGTGTCTGCATGAAACTAGTACGAATCCCGAGATACAGGGGTTTTTCGGAACCGGCTGGAGCAACAAATTCGTAAATTGCGTAACAAATTATCCACTAGATTCCAAAGCGGCACTCTAAATTGAATACGTCAGCTAGGTAGACATGCGTTTAATGAGTTTAATCAATATCTAAATAATTCGATTATTTGATAAATAATCCCTTAACATTTATCAAATTGGGGAATAAAGCTCTAGTAACAGTAACTATACTGTCACTGTGACTGTAACATTTTTATTATGGATTTGTGTAATAGAGTAGTAGCAATTGTATTTACAGCAATACAATGCTGACTAAAGCTTTCATAACGTCTTTTATGGATTTTATAAAGTTTTGATAAACCGGTAGAATCCTTAAAATTAAAATTTTATCCAAACAGTTTGTAGTTTAATTTAATGCTTAACTTATTTACAAGAAAGCTTCATTTGGAGTTTCATCAAATCATCAATCTCAAATGATTCTAAATATATCATTCTACATTTTATAATAAGCACCGCTGTCTCAACAAAATAATTTTAATACAATTACTAGTTTTGCAAACTAACGTCCTAATTCAAATAAATTTCTTACTTGATTCCCAAATTCATAAACGTCCTCCGATTAAATACCAAGTTCAATTTATTATAACGTCACTTCTCAACAGTTTTCGTAGCTATCGGTCCGTCGTCTTCGGCATTAATGTTCTAACTTTAACAACTGGATTACAAAGTTTTAATTGATACAAAGTAAACTATTAGAGGAGAATGTTAAGCATGCTATATTATCTTGCCGTTAACAAACAAAACCGACTGGACCCCGGTCGCTACAGAAGCTTACTTTATTGGCTAATCAGTTTCTAATTGAAATTTCTGTATAATTTTACAAACACATATAAAGCGGCGTTAATTAACACTGATGTTTGCATATAATAAATGTCATTTTATTTAAAAGGGACCGAGCGCAAAACATAGAGGTAGCACTATTGTCGAAGTAAGCGTTCCCTAGCGTTCTATTTCCGAAAATAGTGGAATCAAAACTTAAAGTAAAAATTCAAAAAACAGCTTTTATGCTTAGAATCAAGGAATACGGTAATATTCTTTATTTTTCGAAAAAAAAAACATTTTTTCATTGTTAACAACATATTTCTTAATAACAACTTTCCCAAGCATTTCTCGGGAATCCAACCTTGATGTTTGTAATAAGGGGGTCAAAATACACAGAAAAAACTTTGGTGGAGCCTTGTCTCTTTATCGGCTACGAAAACCCTCTGGGCTCTCGGACTAACATATTTATGGTTTGAGTCTTTATTTAAGGAAAGCAAGCCCTTATTATTATTGGAGCAACTTTCAGATCTTCAGTATTTTGAACAGTTGTCATTCGTGACCTTAACCTTCTTCCATATTCCAGACATATTAATTGGGGTTTAAATTTAGGTTGCTTTTTATGTTTTTCAGGAAATTGTAGTCACTTTAATTAATAAAGTTTCTAAAGATTTGAAGTGCGTAAACTTATTTAACTTCACTTTTTCTTAAACAGCTGTTTTGTAAATTTTTTAACAATATAAATCTACCGTGAGCAGCTTTGGGTGAGCGTTTTCTCTAATTTATAATATTTGAATGTATAACCGTTTTTAAATTAAAAAAAATGTAAGCAACATGGTAAGATGGACTATATCCAGTGCTAGTAATATCAGCGGGTGCTCAATCAACCACTGTTTAAGATAAAAATGACAATTATAACAAACTCAATCAAACACGTTTTGCTAAGATAAAACTACAAACGTTACAGGAATTAAAATTGAAAGTTTTAATTGTAATACAACACGTTACTGATATTTATGCCTTAACTTTATTAACACGTACAAATCTAAAAACAATTTCAGAAGGAACTTTACTAAAGCAGAGCATTCAGCATAGAGTTAGAATCCAGCCCCATGTGACGCATATATCTATTGCAAGGTAATAAGAAATTGTGAGAGAAAATCATCTTAATTAAAAAAACAAACATTCAAAAGGTTCTTCTGTTGATTATTGGAAAATTATTTTGGGGTTAATTTTTACTCGTCCCTTCACTTGGCCAAACTGTTCTATAACATTTACATTACTAACTGGGAAAATGATCTAATGATTTCTTTCAACAAATTACCTTTTTTCTTACGATATCAGTACATGTGATTAGTTTTCAGTTTTAACTCATAATCAACCCTGACATTTAAATATCGGTTAGAAAACAATTTTTAAATACTAAAAATTAGTTTAGGAAATAGCCTTTTGGACAGGAGATTTTACACACCGGAGGCAACCACATACTACTTTCTGTTTCATAATGGTTTCTGGTTTATTTTTAAATAATTTTACCCACCATTTTTTGAATTAAACAACAAAATGATTCTTTTATAATAAGTCTAAATAATAATAGAGTTAGAGAGAGTACTAAATAAATAAAATAAATAAGCACAATTTATAAAAAGAACTTTTTATAATAGAAAGTTTTTTAGATTTATAGGTCATATTTTAAGTGTCATCTCAACAATGCACAGCATCGCTGATATTGCAAAAATATTAAGTCATACAACGCTGTGATTGATCATAGAGAAGATTGTTTCCTTGTTAACAAAATCAAGGGTAGTTGTATCTAAAAACTTTCTAAAACAGTTTATTTTATTACCAGTTAAAATAATAATTACTGTTTTCACATGTAAGAACAAAAAAAAAAAAAGAAAAAAAAACTTCTCTCTCGCAAGATCGATCCTATTACGATAACCCAACAGAATTGTCACAATCAACCACTTCAACCGCTTATCCAAATAGGCCACCGCAAGCTTATATGAATTCTTTCAAAATGATCATATGTATACATATTTAATTTAATAACAATTCAGTATAAATTTCGAAATTCATGTATATGCCTAAACACACTTGAAACATGCATTGTCATCCAGTTCTTAGCTATCCCGAAAATTTCAGAGCTCTAGGTAGTCGGGAAATAGGTTTAAATTCGATTACAAAATTCCACGGAATGACACAGAGACAAAGAACACAGAGACAAAGAACACGTCGAAAATATAAAAACTTTTAAAAATAAAATTGATTTTTGGTATGTTATTATTTATTAACTAGAAATTATATTCTATTACTTAAATTTTTTTCGCTTTACAAATATAAATGCTTATATGAGTCACATAAAATGTAAAAAAACTAATATTAAAATAAAGTACACATAAGCCAATTTTCAATATACAGTGAGGTCCAAAAGTAACGGATACATTCATTTTCTCCGTTAATAAGCGTGTAAAAGAAAAATCCTGAAACACGTCAATTTTTAAATTTAAAATGACACTTTATGACGCTAAAAAACCACCCCCCACTTCAAACCCCTTCCCAAGGGGTGAGAGCACCCCATTTTTTTAAATGGCATGAGGGGTCATGTGATACCTCGTTTGAAAGAGCATTTAATTGCCTATTCAGCAATGTAAAAATTTTAAGATTTCATTTTTTTATTTTCAATTAAGGGGGAAACCGGTTTAGGAGGCAGAAATTTGAGTGTTTTTCGAGAATTTTGTGAACAACGAAGAAATAATTAATAATTGTTTAAGTTTGAAGGATATTTTATTTATATAGTTAAGTACAAATTTAAATTTTTTATGCTATTTCCGCTGGAAATAGTGCCGTTAGAGCGTGCTGTCCATGGACAATCGTCATCCGAGTGTCTTGCTGGTGGGAATTCCTGAAGTTGCAATTTTTCTCTAAAATCTATTTTTTTTTTATTATTATTACCAATGTATTTTCTAAGAATTTGAACCTAATTGTGATAAAAAAACATTGAAAATTGCATGCCTTTGTGGCGCTTGAACACAATGTAATTTTTTATACCTTATTTTTTCATCTATTTTGCTTTAAAAACAATATTATTAATAATTATATAATTCCAGAATTAGGTTCATATAAATAAGAATTCAATAAAGAAAAAATCCCAAAAAATTTTAGAACGATTAGTCGATAACTTTTTAAGCTAGAATGCCCACAAGTCGAAAAAAACTCGTTTTAAGAAAAACGCGTTTGAAATATAATGTAGCTTAATCAGCTATTCCAGCACTAATGATTCTGCCGAAATTCCGCTATCTCTGGTTCGAAGGATGGTACTCGAAAAAGGGTCCCTAAGCGACCGCACCGTTCTCACTACCGCGCGTTACGGGTGGTAAACTTTCGGGCGGTCACTTATATGCTCATAGCATCGGGAATAATGCGAATTTAGCTTCAAAGTTTTTACCACATATTCTTAAGTACTTATACTAACGATTTATGCAATAAAAAAAACAACGATTTTTTGATCGATCTAAACCGGTTTCCCCCCTTATGTATTGAAACGTGTCGTATTGATATACCAAGCATGCCTACTAGATTATTTTATTATTAGGAAATTTAACTGTAACTACCTATTACAGTAATAAATACTGAATTTTCTTGAAAATAAACAAATTAAATTCAATTAAAAATTTTGGAATGTGTTACTTAAAATGTAGGTACTTAAAACATGTCGTATTGATATACCAAGCATGCTTACTAGATTATTTTATTATTAGGAAATTAAACATTAACTACCGACTGCAGTATTAAATATTGAATTTTCTTGAAAACAAAAAAAATAAATCTAAAAATTTTTACATTGCTGAATAGGCAATTAAATGCTCTTTCAAACGAGGTATCACATGACCCCCCATGCAATTTAAAAAAATGGGGTGCTCTCACCCCTTGGGAAGGGGTTTGAAGTAGGGAGTGTTTTTTTAGCGTCATAAAGTGTCATTTTAAATTTAAAAATTGACGTGTTTCAGGATTTTTCTTTTACACGCTTATTAACGGAGAAAATAAATGTATCCGTTACTTTTGGACCTCACTGTATATTAAAATTTTGCATATTTAAGGTAGGTACAAATTTTCCAAAATTTTAGTAAGTAAAATGAAACAGAATTAAAATTTCCATACAAAAATATTTTTATAATTTTCCAGTGCTCGATGAATTACGTGAGGTAACCATGCTGAAATAATAATGGATTCTTTCAGATGCTTAAACCATATTTTCTTTATTTCCGTTTGGTTTCATTTTTTAAATCTACGCTAAAATATATATTCAAAGTAATACGGCGAAAGATGTTTTGACTAAAAAAATTCACTTCATTGCACATAATTTCAATTTAACGGTTTTAAATGTCTTTGTTGTACCTACTTTTATATTCTTCCTATACCCCGAACAAAAGAAACTCACAAAGTTTTAGAATATTATGTACTAGTTGTACTCGCAACGTCGTTCGCGTGATTGTTGTATAAAAATTTTTTACCCTACCCCATTTAAGGAATGGGAGAGAAATTTTTATACACCAGATGTTAAGTTGAAAGAAGACAAATACATCTGTGAAAACCGCATTCGAATCGGATCAGTAGTTTTCATGTGATGCGCGCACAAACATACAGACAGACAGACAAAAAAATCTAACCCCTTTTTTAGGTTCTATTTCGATGTACCCGCGACGTCGTTCGCGTGGCGTGTTGATTTTTGTATAAAACTTTCTTTCCTCACCCCGTTAGAGGGAAGGGGGAGAAAGTTTTATACACCAGATGTTAAGTTGAAATAAGACAAATACGTTTTTGAAAACCGCATTCGAATAGGATCAGTAGTTTTCATGTGATGCGCGCACAAACATATACATTTCTACAGTTTTATTATATGTATAGATAAGTAAGTAATTTCTTTTTGGAAGATAAACAGCCTGAATGAAAATCGTTGTTTTCGCATTTGAACATTTAAGAAAGCAATAAATGAAACTTATATACGAATATTAATTTTGAGCATTTTCTTTTATTTACAAGATGTGTGTCATATATATTCTGATGACCACGATATTAGCTGCAGAACACCTACAAATGTTACTATAGTCCATTTCATCGTTTTTGGCCGATTTGATATTAGAAACCACCGAAATAAGATTAAACTGTCATCCAAGTTACCAATGGCGGACAGTTTTTTTTTCTAAAATTAGGTCGTAAGTTTCTAAAACTATTAGTGTGGTTTGACATCTACAAAAATAGGACATTAATAATAATTAAATTCAACCCTTCAACAACGAGCCGTACATGACGGTTACTAGGAATGTGAATTAAGTCAAGATAAGACAAGTGAATACTTTTTATCTACCGATGAAACAAGATGCAGTTACGTAAGTAGTGATGAGCAAATGCAAGACCAAGACCAAGACCGGGTTAGTCTTGGTATTGGTCTTGGTCTTGCATACAAGGTCTTGGTCTTGGTCTTGCAGTCAAATAAGCGGTCTTGGTCTTGGTATTGCAGGGTCCAGTCTTGGTCTTGGTCTTGCACCAAGACTCTTGCAAGTCTTGAATTTTTTTTGAAGATTTACTGGGGTCCATTTTTACAAAAAAAAAAATAGGAAAAAATAGTTTTTAAAATCATCACAAGTAAAGAAAGATTAAATGAAAGGGATAGTATTTTGCATTATAAAAATTTTGTTTTTTTTATATTAAATTATAGCGATAAATCAAGTATGAAAGTACAAATCCCATGCGCAGTTCCTTTATCATTACTCGGAATAATATTAAAAAAATCACTAAATTTGCTCTTCATATTCGGCGTAGGCGTTGGCATTTGTGTATCCCGTGTATCCAATATTTTTGTTTTTTTTTGATCTTTTATGAGGCAAATATCTTTTTAATTTTTGAGAGGTCGACGGTGTAACATCTTCATCACTTTCTGAATCACTTGAAGTGTCACTAACACACAACGACGATTCCAGGTCACTGATTGTTTTCTTCTTTTTTTTTTTAATTTACCGATCCCATTCCTATGAAGGGCGGATTAAGACTATTTTAGGCGCCTTAATACTAAACTGATTCCAAAATAATAATTTAACAAAAAATGTTGGTATGTTTATTTACAACCTCAATATTCAACACTCTTTGCAAAGTCTAATAAAATACCAATAATATAAATTATTCCTTTTGCCTAACCGGCCGCCGGCCGCTTTTCTATTGTTTGGTGATTTATGGCTCTGCTTAAGGGTATCGTAATTATTGATATTATTATTTGTTCTAAAAACCTTGTGCCATTTGAAAGGTTTGTAGAAATTTAAAGTGCCCAAAATCGTCGCAGATAAACTCTTTTAAAATATATATACAAGGTTTATTCTAAATTAAAATAAAGCGATATGATTTTATTAGTATTGGACGAAAAAAAAAAGATTTTTGAATGTTATTATGGCCATAGGTATGCCCTTTAGATATTGTAATAAGATGCATAATCTGATAATATAAAGCGTCGTCCTTCTTTATAATATACACAGTGATTTATAAGTATTGAGGTTGGATTCCTTAGGTTAAAATATACATATATGAACAAAAAAATACTTCGTTAAAACAGGTTGTGGTTAGTAAATGAGTTGAGGTTAAAAATATCCGAGGCAGTTTTATTTGTTTTTAGATCGTTAGCACAAGTTGTGCTTAGTTAAAAGGTTAGAGTTTAAAATAATCCGTGGCTTCGGTTTATATGTTTAAAAAACGCAAGACCGCAAGACTCTTGCAGGCTTGGTCTTGGTCTTGCGTAAGTCTTGCAATGCTTAGTCTTGGTCTTGCATAAGTCTTGCACTGCTCGGTCTTGGTCTTGATCTTGCAGCCTGAAGTTGGTCTTGTTCTTGGTCTTGGTCTTGCATTTTCTGCAAGACCAAGACCAAGACCGCAAGACCAAGACCAGTCTCGCTCATCACTATACGTAAGTAGTGTATAAAAAAACAAACGTCCTCATTTAAATTTCTAACTTGCCTGTATCTAAGAGAGATGTAACTCTAAATTTACTTCAAATATGATTTCTGTCATCGGCCAAAATCGGTGAAATGGACTATAAACAGGTTAATTAAAGAAGGCGACGAACTTGGCCTAAAAATAAACACTAAGGTCATAACCCGAAACTCAAATGTACAAACAAACATAACCATTTACAGAAAACCAATTGAACAAGTATCAAGATTCAAATACAATAATAGAGATGGCAAGAGCAACTTTCCACAAGATGAGGAACTTGCTTAACGATCGTAGCCTCTGAATAGCAACAAGACTCAGATTTGTCAACTACTATGTGTATCAAGTTGTGCTGTATGGAATTGAGGCTTGGACAATGAAAATAGGTACAATCAATGGCCTTGAGGCTTTGGAAATGTGGATATTTCGACGTATATTTAGAATATCCTGGGTAAATCACGTCACGAATGAAGAAATGGGAAAAGGCAGAGATTTGCCAAGATGAGAATGACCACATATGTAGAACACACATCTCGTTCCAGAGATACGAGCTCCCAAAACTGATTATGTAAGGAAAAATAGAGGGTCACAGATGTACAGTATAGTGCTGACAAACACTAATAAAATAATTTGATAGCTGCCAGTGTAAACTTAGTAAAAATAAAACGTTAAATGATAGAACAACATAACTTTATTGTGGAATCTTACCTCAAAACTATTAAATAAAATATCCATACAAAATATGATAAGAATGGTATTTTCACTTCATATACTGTAAACAAATTCATTGTAAATTTCAGGGATACCAAACGGCTTGAGACGCTAACCAAACTGTTCATCAAAAAACAAATGTCGATATCGAAGCAGCGCATGACAGTGTTGTTGAAATCTTGAAATATCAATTTGTTGTCGACAAGAATTGCACCAGAAGCTCCCTACATCATCTGTTCACTAGAGATTCGGGTCTATATACTTACAGAATTCAACAAACAACAATTAAATCCTACTGGTCACGCACATTGAACATCAACTGATTTTCAAGAAAAAAATTATCCCAAACGATGAAGTACATTTTCGTTATGATGGTTTTGTTAATCGACCAAATTATAGTATTTGTAGTTTGAAAACCCCACAGGTGATAATTAAAAAAAAATGCATCCCCGACGTCTTATCTTTCGGTTTGGAGTAGATTTTGGGCTGAAGGTACCATACTACCGTGTATAGACAAGAATCGTAGGATCACTCTGTCCGCCGCCCTACATATTCTCCGTCCCACATTTCGCTCCGGTTTGCCAAAGTTTTTTGTGGAGTTTTGTGAGAATTGGTGAACAGCGATGCCAACTCCATCAATTTTGCGTTAGATCTATTGATTTAGGAAGTAATCTACCGATATACGGTTATAATTTTCTTTCACATCTATTTAACTTTTTTGTAACTAAATTTAAACTTATTTTTTTAGTAAATAAACATTTTTTCATGTTGTCGCCATTTTTTTAAATCTAACGATTTGTATTAATTTTTTTATTTATCAATCTACCGATTTTAGAAATTTTAGGTTAGCAACGATGCTGGTGAACGACATCGATGCAGACCGCAATGTGGACCGAAAGCTTTGGCGGCATCGAACAAGTCTTTACCATAGTGATCGTACTATGCTTGGCTAAATACGGTGACCATACTTTCTTGAAAATGATGCTAATCAAGCAGTAAATGTTACTGCGGCTCGTTATGATAAGATAACACATGATGTATGAACGAAATTAAACTACATTTATCCAAAATATTTAAAGATTTTCGACAAAAGAGTCCGTAGGAGTCAGTAAGTTCGTGGAAGCTACTTGCCCGATACATTATTCCATAAATTACCGTGACAATCAACATCCTAAAAACTGTCAAAACTCAAGTAAGGCGTAAATTTAAGGAAACCCTTTATTATAAAGTAGTGCTTCAAATGATTTGAGTTAAAGTTATAAAATTCATGTACATAAGTAATCATTTGTTGCAGCAACATTATTTGACAGAAGTTACAAATAATTGATTTATAAAATTAAATTTTAGTATTATGGTTAACTATATCTATGCTATTTTTAGTGCGTTGAATTGTGTTATGTTACCGATTTCACAAAAAGGCTTTGCAGTCTTTTAAAAGATGCGAAACTTTTAAGTGTATAAATGGAAGGTCCAAACCGGTCCTCAAAATTATGAGTTTAATAAAAAAAAAACTATTTAAAATAGACCTGTATTTAATATGCGAGTACATGCATAATGCAGTTAAATACAATGAAACACGGTTCCTATTGTTCCAAATTTAACTATGTGATTATTTGCGTAAACAGATTATTTGTTTTAACATTGTCACCTATATACATGCACCAGCGCTTAATGCTATAATACTCGTATATTTAGTAGCCCCCTTGGTAAAGCATTCATTCTCATATCCTGACAATGCTTGCCATTTAAGTTTTAATAGGTTTAGTTAATTGCTGAGCCAAACGATATTCATCTGTATGCATAGCAGATTTTAGAGCTTGCAATGTGAACCAGTTTCCTTAATTAGGTTGTTATAGGGATAAAAACAAGTAACTGCAATTTTAGAAAGATTTAATTTGTGTAAGGTAAGGACCCAAAAACGACATTTTTAGCACTTTTTTAGCGTTTACACTAAACTATATTATTTTGCCTACATGAATGAATGTTTGTACATTTTTATTACTGATTAGGTTCAGTGTGATAATTAATAACCACTGTTATCCAATTTAATATTTACCCTTACTATTTTGACTAAAAAGGTTTACAGGTGATATTAAGCTTGAGGAAAAAGCAACAGTTCTTAACTTGCCGTTGAAAACTTTACATATATGTAACATGATATATTTATAAGGATAATAAAGTCTTATCAAATATACATCATTGTATGTTTGTCTTTTTACTGCTACATAAATTAGAAATTATTACAATCCAACCTTTTAAAAGATAGTCGATGCGGGTATTATTGAGGTTTTTAAGGGCAAAAAATAACTCTCAAAATTTTTAACTGTTTTTCAGCTAATCTCCTGATTAAAAACTTTTAGTAAGTACTATAGAGTTAAAGGTTATATTTTATGAGTCCTAACAAACAAGGTTACTGCCTGTTGTCTGTTTGAACAATTATCTAACACTAATTCTTTGGTTAAGGCAGTAAACACAGGAGTACCTTAAGGATCCAATTTAGGGCCTTTCTTATTTATTATCTTTATACGTTTTCCTTTTATGATTGTATTTATTGATGATAATGCTTTGACAATAGGATTAACTAAAGAAAGGTATGAGCTATTGAACATTTTCCAATGGATTAGTTTCATGTTTTTTCTTACTGTAAGTTAAAATCGAAACATTTTGTTTACTATTAAAGTATTATTACAGAAAACTGTATCATTGCCGTATTTAATAAAGCGTGTTATCAATAGATATTAAAGATCAAAGAATAATATTAATCTAATGCTTTACAAGTTTTTCAAAAAACATTTTCAAAGACAATGACCGTTCAACTAAGAAGAAACAACTACTTCCTGGGCTATATGCCTCAACGGATATTGAATTACAGTTCAAAGTCAAACGGGGTTGGCATATCTAATAGATAATTTAAACCAACCATTCTGGTTTGCAATTAGAAGGGACACCATAACTTGTAGACCGGTTTCGGTGTATTTGCACCTCGTCAGTACAAGGTATACGTTGCAAAGCTTAAACATCATGGTATATTTTTATGTAATCGCCACTTCAATTTAAGAATTTTAGACGACAGATCTATAACTTTTTTTCTATTTATTTAATCTAAATGTATACCAAATGGGGTTGCAATTAAAAACTTCACATATTAAAAACTAATTTATTGTTTAGTTTACGAATACCTAATATACGGCGGTTTAAGTTAATTGATATAACTTTCTAACAACGTTTAACATCTAGGTTGGGTGGATGATGTTTTTTTATTTCTAGATTATTAATTTAGAAGCGGGAAAGAATCTAAAAATCGGAAAACAATCTTTTTTAAACAAAGGAAGCAATAAAAAATCATTTATTGTTATATGGTCAATGCAAAGTGTGTGTTTATTATTTAGTTTTATAAATTTTTATTAGATGGCGATGTAATTCACTTAGTTGAAAAAAAAATCTATACCAACGTTTAACATCTAGGTTGCGGAAAAACAAGGTAAATGGTATTGTATTTCGATTTCTAAATAAATAAAAATTCAAGAAGCTAAAGTAAAATGGAAAATAGACGAAAAGAAAATTGCGAAGAAAAAACTAAGAAACTACTTACTAAATTAAGTAGTTACTATGAGGCCACAGTAAGGTGGCGCAGTTGATATCTAATATATTTAATCGATAAACTACAAAATTAAACTAAAAAAATAAAATTTGAAAACTACTGGAAAATAAAATGAAAACAAAAAGAAAAGCATTAAGAACAATAAAAAAAAATCGTAAAAATTTGAAAAAATGGAAAATGAGAAAAATACATTAATACAAAGTTTACTGTCATATACTTACAGGATGCGAAGATGGCCCATGATTTATAGTATCTTACCTGAAAACAAAAAGGAAAATTTTACAAACTATATAGAGTTCTATACATATTTATATATTTAACCATATTCTAGAGATGTTTGTTAATCAAAGCAAAGAGATCTGCGTTATTATTCTATTGTAGTTTAGTATCTATGTATCAATAAACAATGAGGTGAGTAAAAAAAGCACTAATCTTTATAAATTTTAGTAAGCGAAAAGAAATTATTATTGCTGAATTATTGTGAAAGCAAATGTGCAGTGTTCAATGAAAACAGTTATCGTTCTGTAAGGCAATTAGTTCTTTTCAGTGTGTTGGTTCCAGAAGCAGATAAGCAGCTGGGACTATTCGACGCGACCAGTTTAGAACCATGGCAGTTCGATGCAAGCACAGTTCGGTGCGCGGAAAGTTCGGAGCGAAAACACTTCGACTTGAGGGTAGTTTGGCGTAGGAAGTTTATATAGTTACTTTAAAGTTTTAGTTCCATCCTCAAAATGCCACAGCAATTATTTTATTTTGAATTGGTAGTATTAGCCAAAATACATCCCGCCGTATTTAATACTTTTTTGTGGAAACTAATGCCCACACCAGACGACCTGTAACTGATCCCCTATAAAGAACTAACGCTCGTTATGATCCTTTTACTATTGTACAATATCTGATTATGCGTTATGTTTAAATCTGAAAACGATTTCATCGCATCTGGTAAATCAACGATAGACGAAGGTTCACAGGCAACAGGCCTCCTAACGTTTCTTAAGAGTTATTTAAATTAGACATAAATCATGAGCACTGTTAAGAAAATGAATAAGGACGCGGTTTGTGAACCGATGAATCCATATTTAGACTGTAATCTCCAAGTAAAAATCACAAGAGCGTTTTGCAAAGGAAACCTAGTGTTCAGTTGTGGTGTGAGACGTTTTTTTTCTGGAGGTGTATACAAAATTTTACATCCCGCTAAGTGAGGCTAGGTTTATTGATCTAAGATTTTATTCTCCCTTCTGTGATTTTATTAGGCAAGGCTTTCAACTGATGCATACTAATGACAGACAGCCATAGAGATATTATACATAGAGGGGGCAAGCCAACCAAGTTCGCGTCCGCTCATTAAAAAAAGAAAGAGAACGTCGGTGGTCTTGCATTCCTGTCTCTCCTCGTCACTGATTGGCTGCTTGAAAAGCAGTGTATTAGACATAGAGATAATTATTTTTTATAAAAATGAAACAATACATCAACAATCAAAAAATATAGAGTCGAGATTCAGATTTAACACTTCAAAATACAGATGATCTACTAAAGGATGTAGTACAGAAGATCATCCATCGTTCGCTTTATCGAACGCTGAAAATGATGGGAGAGACCAATCAGCAGAGAGCTAGACAAAGATACAAGACCACCGTGGTTTTCTTTCTCTCTCTAACGGCCGGACGCTCCCACTTACAGGCAGCCGTACAGCTTGCCTCCTCTATGTATAATATCTCTATATTCTCTATGCAGACAGCACACCTCGAGAATTACTAAACCGGACTGAAAGGATGTTATGAAGTGGCATGCATTATGTCCGATTACGCCAAATGAACAGGTTTAAGCGAAACTCTTCAAGGTTTTGTTGCCTCTTATGCTGACTTTATTAGACAAGGTTTTCATTTAATGCATAATAATACCAGTCTGCACAAGAATTACCAAACAGGATGTTTTCGAGTGTCCTGCAAAATTCCATTACGGAGCCAAATAAACATGTTTAGGTGAAGGATGTGAAATCGTGTTCCAGCTTCTTAAACTATCAGTTGCAACACGCTCATGTAGAGGAATGGAAACGTATTGATTAAGATGGCATTATGAATAAAAATCAATAGAAATTTTTTTTAAATAATTATTATAATGTAGGATTTTTAGATTTCAAAGAAGCCATCTGCTCTCAGCAGAAAAAAATGTACAAAAATGTAACATTTTTCGTCTAGGACACAATATCCCACGTATTAGCTACTACATTAATGGTGTAAATATTAACAGTTCTTCCCAACAGAAAGGTTTTGTAATTTTTATTCTCCAGACTTTCTCAAGCAATTCGTACTACTACTCCAAGAAAAGAGACTTCATGTGGATCTGATCAAAACATACAAAATTCTACACGGTCATTATTCGCTTGACCATAGTTTGTTTATGTTCAGTCACGATAAACGGAATCGTGATCATCGATATTATACAAACTAGTGCGCGAAAAGTTTAAAAAGCTGTGTCGACAACACTTTTTTAAAAACAGAATCTTCAGAGATGTAAATGCTTTTAAAATTTCTTTAGACAGCCTTGAATAAGGTCTAGCTTATATTTTGTATGTGTGAATGATTAAATAATGTAAATAGTCAATTCAAGACCAAGTGATCAATACGAATAAATATAAGAAATTTATTTTAAGTGAGCCAAACACCCAGACAGACAAAAACAGAAAATTGTCAAAACAATTCAATCCATAATATCGGGTTTTTGCTTGTTGGCAAATACCGATTATCTCCATCGACATAATCAGGTCGGCAATATTATCCATCAAAGGTTAGCCAACCAATTTGGACTTATTAACACATACACTCCATACTATAAGTATCAACCTCAAAAGCTACTTGAAAATGACCATCTTAAACTCTACTACGACAGGCCCATTATAACCGACAGACGTGTGACGAATAAAAGACCTGATGTATGTATGAGCAAGTTAGGGGTAACAGATACACCTGCGACCTATAAGATCTATTGTGTCCCCCTCTGGATCTGTAAATTTGGGGAGGGGCGAGCTAGTGCTTAGCCAGCACTGAGGCCACATATGACCCATTGTGCTTCGTCCCGTATGTAGGGATATCCTCACTTCAGGCTGTCACCAGGCCTAGTGATTTAAAATAGGTGATTAGGCTCCCGAGGGGGATCTCCCTGACATCGGCTGGTGTAAGCCAATACTCGCCCAACACGGATCTTCTGATTTCAGAAAAAGCAGAGCAGTCATACATAATGTGTTCTACTGTTTCCTCTTCTTGTTCGCAGCCTCTGCATAGCGGCGATTCTGTTAATTTCATCCTAAAGAGATGTTGTCGCAATTGGCTGTGACCTGTCAAGATTCCCACAGCTGTTCGGAGATTTTGTCTGGTCAATGCCTTAAATTTTTTTGCTGTTTCCTCGCCAGGGTAAGGTAATAACTCTCTGGCAAGTCTACAGTTCGTAGTTTCATCCCAGCACTGTATAAATTTTTGGTGAGAGTGCTGTTTAATAAGGTTCACGACTGCGGATAATGTTAGCTTCGTAGATGGGCGATGGCTAATATATTTGTAGCCCGCAGCCCTCCTTGCTAAATTGTTCGCAATGCGGTTGCCTTTAGAGTTCCCATGTCCTTTGATCCAGCTGAGAGTGACCACGTTATTCTGGGTGGCCTCAGTTAGAGATTGGTGTCATTCTAGTACTAAACTTGGAGTGAAACGTGGTCTATTTAAGGTCAGTAGTGCTTGTCGGCAGTCTGTGCATATATTTATATTCCTGCCTGTGATGTTCCTATTGATTAATTCTTTTGCAGCTATGATTATGCCTGTGAGTTCTGACTGAACCACACTTGACAAGCCATCCATAGCCCATTTTATTTTTAGGTTTAAGGATCTAGCGTAAATTCCACATCCCACAACTTGCTTTATTTTTGATACATCCGCATATACGCTCAGAGCGTTCACTACGTTGGGGTCTGCTGTCTTGTTTGTTAATATTTTGTAGGGTTTGTCAGAGACAAATCTTGGTGCGACGGCATCCGTGTCTGCCTGTAAGAGTGGTATCACTTTTATCGATTCCCTCCACAGACTGTCCCTATGGGTGCCAATCACTACAGTGGGTTCGATACCAACCGTGCGAAAGCGTACCACGGTCATCAATGCGACCTCCTTAACAAATATATCAAGGGGGGTGAGACCGAGTATGACTTCCATTGCGCTGGTCGGTGTGCTTCGCATGGCTCCTGTTACGAGAAGGCATGCTGATCTTTGGATTTGGTTTAATTTTTTGATAGCTGTCGTTTGTTTCAATTTAGGCCACCACACGACAGCACCATATGTTAGCATAGGTCTTATGATTGCCGATTGTGTCCCCCTTTTCTTACTATATTTCTGATGATTTCTCAGACTTATAGCAGCTCTTCTAGTCCTATCTTCCTTAGAAAGTTTAATTTGCCTAGGCATTCTTAGACCATCTTTGAACTGCTTGTATCTGAGTTCAGAGCTTTGATGGCTGCTTGGCTATCTGACATGACCTGATATAGTGGTGATGCATAGAGGAGTCAACTCAGTTATTTTAGTAGGTAGACATCGCGATACCAAATAACAGCAACATATTAAGTAAGTATCACGAGAAGGTAAGTAAATATGCAGATCTAGCGTTCGAGATCCGACAAATGTGGGATGCAAGTAAAGTCGAAGTAGTCCTAGTAATATTTTCATCAGCAGGACTTGTACCAAAGTCACTGGGAACTAGCCTCTTAAAACTGGGACTGCACAGAATCACCTACATCGACCTCCAAAAAGTGGTTATTCTAAAAACTTGCCGCACCGTAAAACAATTTTTACACATTATGATATAGAAGCACAACCCCTTTTATACTTGTATCCGGGGTAGGTAAATGTTATCCAGTCATTTGACTGAGATAGTGTGCATTTAAAATTCCATAATAATAATAATAATTTAATATTATTCAAAGAAAAAATAATTTTGAGAAAAATATTGGCATGATAGAAAATGAATAAACGCGGTTTTTAGAGAGAAAAAAAGTTGAATGATCAATAATTTGATCATAGTTTTTTAGAATAAGAGTAATGAAACATTGAGCTAGTTTAAATCACTATTTACGAAATCTAGGTAAATAAACAACTTTTGCAGGGTATAATTACGATTAATTGCGTCTTTTGTTACTGGTTGAGCTATTTTTTTCTGTCCTTATGGGTAGAAACAATAAATTCACTTTAAAACAATTAATAATAAATTATTTAACGATCAACAGGTTCGAAATTTCTATTAATAAAATTTACTGTAATTTATTTAATTGACGCAACTGAAAACCAATTCAAATAGTGTAGCACAGGTAGTTATAAACTTTGACAGAAAACAGTTAAATAGTCTTAGTTTGGTTATCAAAAAATTCAAAACATAATCGAAATCTAGTACAATTAATAATCCAATATTTAGGTCTTAAATAAGACTTAAAGTTCGGACATACACATATATAAATTACTGCAAATTTTGATAGGATTTACGATAAACTTCCGTAATGCATAAACTTTCAACTATTTGTCGTAAACTTCGGAAGATACTTACCGATTTCAAATGTAATTATTTTTAAAACGATTGCGATCGTAAAATGATTGGATTTATGCCAATATAATAGCTAAAGATACAAAATAACTTGTAAATCTACGTAAGTAATATAACTGTCACAACTTGTCTTAAATCAAACAATTAAATTCTAATAGTGATAAAAGTTATTATTATATTTAAAATTTAGAAATTACACAAGGAAGAAAATGACATTAAAGGAAAATGGAATAAACACTTTTTAACAAAAAAATTGAACCACCAAAAATCTGAAAAAAGTTAAGTAATAAACCTTTTTTGGTTAAACAACGTCTGTAAAGCTAGAAAGGTCAAGTCGGCATAATCACTCGTATTATATCTCAAAATTTAGTACTCATTTAGTGCTAATTTAGTGCTGATAAATGGTGACGTCTTTTAATTCCATTAGTTTCCTTTTTAGAGCCTTCTTCTAGCTCTCAAGACTGCTGGCGTCGTTATATTAGCAGTAGTTGATTTAAAAAAAAAATAAAAAAAATATTTTTCAAAAATCATTTGCTGTACTGGCAGCACTAATTGAGCACTAAATGGTGACGTCTTTTAATTCCATTAGTTTCCGTTTTAGAGTCTTCTTCTAGTTCTCAAGACTGCTGGCGTCGTTATATTAGCAGTAGTTGATTTGAAAAAAAAAAATTAAAAATCTTTTGCTCTACTGGCAGCACTAATTGAGCACTAAAAAGTGACGTCTTTTAATTCCATTAGTTTCCGTTTTAGCGCGGTCACGAATGGTACACTGCTAGCTTAATGAAAAAATAGCAGTGTTCTCACTTTTAGTCCCCCTATCACAGCACCAAATATCTGTTATCAGCACTAAATTAGCACTAAATAAGCACTAAATTTTGAGATATAATACGAGTGATTCTGCCGACTTGACCTTTCTAGCTTTACAGACGTGGTTAAATATAAATAAGTAAATTCTTAAAATAATATATACCAAAGTAATTTTGAGTCGGCACCCATAAGATTGTTACTTTTTCCTGAAATTAAAGAAGATTCTGTTAATTTGATTTAGTTATTATTTAAATTTAAGCTAATTTAGTAACTTTGTTCATTGATTGTTTGGCACCTACTCAAAATTACTTAAGTATAGGTACATAGATTATTTAAAGAACTTACCAAGTTTAAACAAAAATGGTTTATTATTTTAATACTAAGTTTTTTTGGCGGTTTAATTCTTTTGTTAAAGAGATTTTATTTTATGGATTACTTTACTTAATTACTACCTTACTTTAACAATTGACATTTGTAAAATTCTACTCTAACTATATTGATTGTTGTATTATAAATACTTTAAAAACAGTCTTTTGGTATACCCAACAGGCGTAGGCCTTCTGAAAATGCTGCTCGAATGAGAAAAAATATGTAGAATGTTTAGATGAGAGAAAAAAATGGGTAGAAGCAGAAATAGTACCAACAATAAGAAAAAAAATTATAGTTTTGCTAATAACAGATAGAAGAGCTACGGGTCTGTAGTTAGAAGGCAGGGTTTTACAGCCTTTCTTGGGGACTGAATGTACTCGAGCAGTTTTCCATGATTCTGGAAAAATACCAGTATCATATGATAGTTGAAGTAGCTTAGGAGCACAAGCTTTTAAGAGTAAAGCAGGTATTTCATCAAGACCGCTTGCTTTGTTGGTATTTAGAGTAGCAAGAACTCTCTGCACACGCTTAACCCTAAATAAAATATTTTTCATTGTGTGGGGAGCCCGTGAAATAGAAGGTAGTTCCATGTTGTCCGGTGGGTTAAGTGTCGAGTTGGAAGAGAATATTTTGGCAAAGAGTTCTGCCTTTTCTGTGGAGGACGTAACTATTGAGCCGTCATCTGCTGTGAGTGGAGGAAACGAACTATTTGTAAATTTGTTAATAATATGTTTGGCGAGAGTCCAAAAGGACCGGCTTCCATTAGGGTTTGACATTACCTTCTCCCTCATTCGAGCGTCAAAGAGATTTTTGGAATTAGAAATAGTGGTGTTGTATCTGTTTCTAACGTTTATATCATCTTGTTTTGTTTCTTCTGATGGATTTTGAAGAAATAATTTGTGGGACTTGATCTTAGCTTTCCGAGCTACATCGCAATCTTTATTAAACCATTGCTTCTGCTTGGCTTTTAAGCGTTTGGTAAAGTGAGGAATGTAAGCTTCCATGGCACACTGAATAATTTCAGTTATACTGTTGCAAACTGCCGATGGATCTTTGTTAATAAAGCAGACTGGGTTCCAGGCAAAAGTTGCAAAGTAGTCTCGGAGGCCTTCCCAATCTGCTTTTTTAAAGTTCCAAAAAGTTCTCTTGGGTGGTGCATAGAATGGGTGAAGTTCGATTGAACATTTGACTTCTACTACAACATGATCAAAATTACCTAGGGTGACAGAACATTTACATTATATTGCTCAGGGTGAGTGGTCAGAAAAAGATCCAGAGTATTAGAACTGTGGTTGGCAGCTCTGGGAAAGAAATTGGGCTTGTCGATTAGTTGGGACAGTCCATGGCTGATTGCAAACTCTTCAGTTAGCCTGCCTTCTGTGTCCGTTTTGTGGGACTTAAGCCACTTTTCGTGGTGAACATTAAAGTCCCCAAGCACAATTATTTCAGCAGAAGGGTACTCACTATTAAGGTAGTCGATCTTTTGTAATAAATAGTTAGTAGTTCGTCTCAATTACAGTCTGATGGCCGATAAATACAATATACAAATTTGCTAGAGGCTTTTAGTGTTAATTTTAGCCACATGATGTTGTCTCTGTTGTTTTCTAGTGCAGGTAATCTAGAGCAAGAAAGTATTCCTCTTACGTAAACACATACTCCATGGTGCCGTTTGAAGTTGTGGTAAAGTTCGTAACCTGGAAATTAAGGATGCTTAAGGCTATTTTTCCCAAAAACCTGTGTTTCGTTAATGTTGGCATTTAACTCGCAGATGTTAGTAAAAGTTAATATGCAGTCTGTTTTGCGTTTTGGTTTCTGGGTAAAATTGGCTGAACTAGAGGTTGGTCTACTAGTATACTGATCAATGACTATGTTATTTCCATCATGTTTTCTCCGAGATTGTCCCCCAGAAGATACGAATGGAGAACTATTTTACTTGCGAAACATTTAACCTCTGGAGAACACATCATGGTATTTTCTAGAAAAGAAAAGGGTTTAACAGAAAGGAGGGGATTGGAGGTAAACGGAAAGTTGAGAAGGGAAGGGAAAGAACCGACTTACAACTCAAATGGGGAAACATGTTTAGATCATTTCACCCCATCTTAACGGGTTGCAGGGTGTTACCTCCTCGGTGGTACCTCCTCGGCGATGAAACAAAATTGATAACAATAAGGTTAGTACGTTAGTTAGAAACAATTGAATATGATAGAACTGCATACTTCAAAAGCGCAGTTGTTTAAAGATTATAGTATAGTAGCCCAAAAGCGGTTCTAGACTAGAGGATGCTAATTAGAAGCACACCGATCATTCAATTTGACGGTTATTCAGGTCGTTACTGTGTAATGACTGTATTGTTAAATGTTACGGATCTTAACAGGTAAATAGATAAACGTTTCTTCTTCTTTTGGACACTGTTAGAACGCTCTATAATATAGTTGATAAATTTAGCAACAGTTTAGTTCATGTTTCCGGATCTAATAACGCTGACCTTTTCACCAAAAATGTTGTTGGAAATCCCGAGTAGGGATAGCGTCAATATAAATATCACAGGTTGAACTCCTGTTGACTGTAAAATAGATTGAATTTTTATATAATTGTGTTTTTGATAAATTTCTAACTTCTAATAACGTAATAGATATATCTTAAATACTTTAATCACATAGGTACATAATTATTCATTACCCTAGTAAGTGAACAGGACAGTCTTTTGTTTAGAATTAATTGACGTTGTTCTCCATATTTTAAGGAGTTACTTTTATCTTTTTAATTTAATTTGATGTTGTCACACTACCGCTTCTTTAAATTTATGCAGTTTCTTATAGTATATCAAGTTATTTAACTTATTTACAAAATAGCAAGAACTATTACATTACATGTATGCAATTATTTTCAAACCTTTTATAGAGGTAGAATGCGTGGCGCGTTGATAATTTCCATCAAACAAATAATTGAAGAATAAGTATAATTTTAAAACTGTATAACGTTAAAATTGTTATTAGATATTTTCAACTCGAAATCAGGCTTCTAATATACTGGTAGTTATATTACGTTTCATTACTCCGTGCGGAAAGCACTACTTTCGACCATGCAGGACCGTGCGAAAGCAATGAATGACCGAAACAGAGTTGATAAGTGTTTCCCAATCAAAAATAAATGAGATAGAAAGTGAATTAAGAGAAATTGAGGATGAATTTTCTAATAGTTTTGCATCTGATAACGCGGTAGTAAATGCAAGACGATAAAATCAATCAAACGTTTCATTACTAAATAAAGATTTTGTTGATTCTCAATTATTACCTAATATACTTAAGTTGAATAAAAAACGTATTTAACAAAGATTCATAACTATACATAATTTTGTAATAAAAAAGTGTTTTTTTAATAAAAATGTTATTTCTTAACTCTAAAAAATTTTGTTTTAAATGGGAAGATCCGCTTTCCCCAACCTTCCTTCATCGCCTTCGCGGTGCAGGCGGATCAGACCTAATACTACTTTTATTATCTTCTTTCCTTTTATTTTGGACAAATTCAAGAGCTTTCCTCACGGAGTGATGAAAAATAGAATACGCAACTCATGCGGTGCGCAGGTAATCCCATCAAGAGTGCGTTTGTCGCATGAGCCGAAGGCGAACGCGATGAAAAGCACCTGCCTTCCGCACTCGTTACGTAATGTACTATTTTAAATAAACACCAATTACGACACCCAGCAACATAACACAGTATTCTAAGATCAAAAAAATCCTTTTTTTTTTTCAATTAGTAACCTTTTAATTTACTTGACTTTAACCAACATTTTTATATAAATTTTAACCTTATCAGTTTTTTTATGTAGTTGGAAAGATATTACGTTTTTTAAATTTTAAGATAATCATGTTATAAAAGCCACTTATCATTTTATTTATTTAGATTATAATCCGTGTAGTGATTTTTTGTTATCGATAATAATTCATGTTTACAGATTTATTCTAAGAAACTAGAAAATAGCTTTTATATGAAATCCGATAAACTGGATTTTGAAAAGCAAATATACCTAGCTTGTGAGTTAAACCAACGTACTATTAAGGCGGGTTTACACGAGACGTGAGCCACGATCGTATTTCACGATCTTGAGAGTTGTGACTCACGAGCATGGTTTCAAAAAGCATCATACGAATCGTGATGGTGTTTACACGTGAACGCGATTTTCATTATTTCATTCAGTAAGATGGAATCGTTAGTAGCTTAGTGCATAGTATTTGAAAACGAAATAATAAATGGAAAATAACAAACCTTCAATATTCATGGCTGATACTATTTTTTTCACAGCTTCGCCTCTAACATCTCTATTCTATATGCTGTAACTTTGTGTTCAATAAAACTTCTTTCTTTTCGTAATAATCTATGAAATTCATAGTTTGTTCATCGTTCATTTTCATAACATTCTTTACACTCATATCGTTTGCAACTTTTTGTACTTTTACAATTTAAAATGTTGTAGGTATAATAATTTAATTTATAATATATAAATCTATAATTATTAACCTATATATAATATATTATAATAAAAAAATAATATTTTACAAACAAACAAATATGTTTTAAGGAGCGTTTACATGAGACGTGAGCCACGATCGTATTTCACGATCTTGAGAGTTGTGACTCACGAGCGTGGTTTCATAAAGCATCTTACGAATCGTGATAGTGTTTACACGAGTAATATCATCCCTTTACAATGTATCCTTTTAAGAAGCAACGCTTACTTTGCTTTGCTGAGTTTGCTTTATTTTTATATATATACTTATATTCATTGTTAATTAGTAAGTCAGTCTGAAACCTTATAAGTTGTAACAAGTAGTTTGTAGAAAGTAACATAAAAGTTTGTACTTATAAATAAATAATTGTTTTTAAAAAGCAATTTTCGAGTTCAGAATTGTTATTTGGCGCAGTCAGTAGGATATTCGAGATTGATTCGTATCGTACGGTCAATTTTCGTTTCAACGATTAATCGAATATCGACCATCGCAAATCGGTGCGAACTTTGCAAATCGGTGCAAAATAGTGACATTCTGCAACATTTTGGGATTTGGATCAACTTCATCCACTTCTGCGAGAGAGATTGGTTCTGCGAGAAACAGGCGATCTTCTCATAACTAGGGATGCTAATAGTCATCTTTATATTTGTGTAAGTACACTTTATGTCTTTAGAAAGTATAATTGAAAGCATAGAAGAATCTTTAAATAATTTAACACTTTCACCTTCAGCTGACTCAAACTTAAATAATTTAAATATGCCAAATACAAGAGTTGAATTTAAACCAGAATATTTAAAATGTATACCCGAATTTGACGGGAACCCAAATGATTTAGATAGGTATATTTCCGTTAGTGAATCGTTACTAACTCAATTTTATGATGCAACTAATCATAATAATTTCTTAAATGTTTATTTGTTGAACTCAATTATTTCAAAATTACAAGGAAATGCTAAAACTGTTATTAATATTCAAAAAACATCCAGTTGGGATGAATTAAAACGAATACTTATCAATAATTTCTCAGATCAAAGAGATGAAGTAAGTTTAATCAGAGATCTCGTAATGTTACGACAAAATATGAACGAGTCACCTCAAAACTTTTACGACCGTTGTTTACATATGCTTAATTTATTATGTAGTTTTATAAATATTCACGAAGCTACAGAACAAGCAAAAGTGATTAAACGTGAATTATATTCAAATTTAGCTACTAAAACTTTCCTTTCTGGCTTAAGAGAACCACTAGGTACAACAATACGTTGCATGAAGCCTACATCATTGGCTCAAGCTATGCAGCTTGTTATTCAAGAAGAAAATGCACATTATCTTAAAAATACTAATTATAACAAAGTTACTACAAAACCAGTACCTTTACCTAGACAAAGTATTCATCAAAACAAACCTAATTTCAGACCTAATTCCAATCAAAATGTATCTTTTAATTCTAATACTCCAAATAATTTCTTCTCACGTCAAAATAATTATGCAAATCCTAATTTTAGTACACCAAATAGATCTGTACCACAACATTCTCCTACATTTTCACAACCATTTAGACCACAGACATCTCAAACTAAAAATGTTTTCAAACCAAACCCTAACATAAAATTACCCAATCCAACACCTATGTCCACTTCGACAAGAAATACATTTGGACAGAATAGACAAAATAATAATAATTTTAGACAAAATAATCGTCCAAACTTTACTTCTGAAGAACTTTTTAATACCGAAATAAATTTACATCAAGACTATTTAAATTCTGAAAATTACGTTGACGAAGTATCCGACCAAATAGAAGATCAAACAGGTGATCAATACGATCAGTTTGAAACGCCTAACGAAAATGATTATAACGAAAATATCGGAACTAATAATGAAAACACTAATAGAGAACCTCTAAATTTTTGAATACAGCCTCGGAACTCAATACCACTACAAATTCTAATTTCTTTTCCTTCAATGGTATAAATTCTAGTGAATTGCCATACATCATTTTTCCGGAACATAATTTAAAATTTTTAATTGATACAGGTGCTTCCAAATCATTTATAAATCCTGAAATTGCTTACAAATTATATCCGAACTCTATAAAAAATGATCCTTTTATTGTTTCTACAGTTTATCAAAAATCTTCTCATAAACATAGTGTACAAATTTTAGCTTCAAAAATTTTTAATTTACCAACTCCTACTAATTTAAAGTTTTACCTCTTCAAATTTCATAATATCTTTGACGGTCTTATCGGACTTGATAATTTAAAATTATTACAAGCCTCAATTAATCTAGACAAAGGATATCTTATAACACCTCTTACGCAATTAAAACTCCGATATCATAATATAGACAACAATGAGCTCTATAATGTATCCATATCTCCAAGGACAGAACAGGTCATCAAAATTAAAACTAATATTCCGCACGGAGATATCATAATCCCTTATCAAAAAATTCACAACTGTGAAATTCCAGAATCCCTGACCACTGCAAAAAATGGTTTCGCCTTAACAACGATTCTTAATAATACTCCAAAACACGTTACTCTAGACTTTTCAAAGCCATTTTCTGTTGAAAAATTTGAAATGAATAACGATAAATGTTTTGAAATAAATAACATTGAAAATTTTGTGAGACAACCTCTAGACTTATCCAAAATTAGAACTAACCACATGAACGAAGAAGAACGACTTAAAATATTAGACTTAATTACTGAATACAATGACATTTTTTACCGAGAAGGAGAACCCCTAACATTTACAAGTAAAATTAAACATACAATACGAACAACCGACGAAATTCCAATTTATACAAAAACATACCGCTATCCTTTCGTACATAGAGAAGAAGTTGCGAACCAAGTTAAAAAAATGTTAGACTCAAATATAATACGACCAAGCAATTCCCCATGGTCATCACCAATTTGGGTTGTTGGTAAAAAACCAGACGCTTCTGGAAAACAAAAGTGGAGAGTCGTTATTGACTATCGCAAACTTAATGAAAAAACCATCGACGACAAATATCCTTTACCAAACATCACTGACATACTTGACAAACTTGGCAAATGTCAATATTTCTCGACAATAGATTTAGCTAGCGGATTCCATCAAATTCAAATGGATGAAAAAGACATAGAAAAAACAGCCTTTAATACTGAACAGGGACATTTCGAATTTCTTCGTTTACCATTCGGGCTAAAAAACGCACCCGCAGTTTTTCAGAGAGTTGCTGATAACATCTTAAGAGGAATTCAAAATGAAAAATGTCTAGTTTACTTAGATGACATAATTGTCTTCTCTACTTCCTTGCAAGAACATTTGGAACGTCTCAAATCAGTCTTTCAAAGACTGAGAGAATCAAACTTCAAAGTACAACTTGACAAGTCAGAATTTCTACGAAAAGAAGTCGCTTACCTGGGTCATATAGTGACACCAGACGGGGTAAAACCAAATCCAGATAAGATAATAGCTATTAAAAATTTCCCTATTCCAAAGACAACTAAACAAATTAAAGGATTCCTGGGTCTCCTAGGATATTACCGACGTTTCATCAAAGATTTCGCCAAAATTACAAAACCATTTACAAAATGTCTTAAAAAGGGAGCCAAAATTGAAATGACCGACGAATACCTAACTTGTTTTGACACTTGTAAAGAATTATTGACAAACGAACCCATTTTACAGTATCCAGACTTCACAAAACCTTTCACACTTACGACAGACGCATCAAATGTTGCTTTAGGTGCGGTACTATCGCAAGGTCCAAATGATTTACCAATTGCATACGCCTCACGTACCCTTAATAATTCCGAACAAAATTATTCAACAATAGAAAAGGAATTACTTGCTATTGTATGGGCAACAAAATACTTCCGTCCTTATTTATGGGGTAAGAAATTCAATATAGTAACTGATCACAAACCACTTACTTGGCTTTTCTCATTAAAAGAACCAAATTCAAAATTATTAAGATGGAAAATAAAATTACAAGAATATGATTATAAAGTAATTTATAAAAAGGGAACTTTAAATAAAAATGCTGATTGTCTATCACGCGTTGAAATTCACACCAAAGAAACAAATTCATTTTGGAATGAATTAGACGAAATTCTAAACGAAGCAGATACATATCAAAATAAAGACATTACTTTTCCAAATTCTAACAACGAAAACAAAACCCTTAATACTCCATCTCCGACAACTTCAAGACAACCACAACCTAACTTACAATCAAATACACCCCCAAACTTTGATGAAGTATCTATGATCGTAAATGTTAACGACACGATTTCAACAATACAAGATGAACAAATTGACAAAAATTGTGATGATGATTTGACTATACATTCAAATGCAGACGAACATCCAGTTATAGGAATTCCAATCGCAGACTACGCAGTAAATTATGGTAAAAATCAAATTATTATAAACTCAGTATTACATTCTCCAACAAAACCAAAAATATCTATACTTTTTGGAAACAAACAAAGATTTAATATACAACTATCAAAAAATAACTTTGAACAAGACGTTATTAATTTTATAAAAGAATATATAGTTCCAAACGTTTCATATTTCCTATATTTTGAAGATCAAAATTTATATGAACCATTTTCAACTTGCTTACAACGAAATTTTAGATCATCTGCACTAAAATTCAGAAAATGTACAAAGAAATTACTTGACGTAACTATAGCATCAGACATAGAACAAATAATTCAAAATTACCACGAAGGCAAATCTAACCACAGAGGCATAGAAGAAACCTTGACACGTATAAAAGAAAAATATTTTTGGCCTAATCAGAAAAAATCTATACAAACTTATATAAATGGATGCGAAATATGTCAACAATGTAAATATGACAGACATCCGACAAAAATCAAAATGAACTTAACACCAACCGCAACAAAACCTTTCGAAATAATTCACTTAGACACATTTACATTTGAAAATACTAAATTTTTGACAATTGTAGACAGTTTTTCAAAATATGCACAAGCATATTTTCTCGAATCCTTATCCGGCATCGCAGTTGCAAATAATTTAATTAAATATTTCTCACATCATGGAATACCTGACCAAATTATTGTTGATAATGGAACCGAATTTAAAAATAGCGTTATAACCGAACTTTTAGGGCTTCACAAAATAAAAATTCATTTCTGTTCTCCTGAACATCCACAGTCGAACGGTATCGTAGAGAGATTTCATTCCACATTAATAGAACATCTTCGATTATTGAATGCCAAAAATCTTTCCAATACTTCGATCAAAAATAAAATGACATATGCTATCCTAGCCTACAACAACTCGATCCATTCAACCACCAAATTTAAACCCGTAGATATAATTCAGGGACATATTACACAAAATGACCCATTTAATATTGAAATTGACAGACTTTTAATAAACGACTATGTTAATCAACACAGAGAACGGGCAAAATTACTTTATTCAAAATTAAACTCAGACCTCATTAATACTAAAGAAAAAATAATTCAAAACGTAAATAAAAATCGTAAGGATCCTGATATCTTTACTCCAAATCAAAAAGTTTACATTAAAAATAAAATCAGGCAAAAAGGCGCAAACAAATTTAAAACCCCAACAATAATAAAATCAGTTAATAAATCTCGCAAAGTCGTAGAAACTGATAAACACAAGAAAATACATATGAGTAACCTTAAACGCCCACTACGTAGACTATATTCATTTGATAACACGTAGATATTATTTTCAGGTTGCCGAGAGCACTCGGTTTCCAAGAAAGCATTACTTTACAAGATCTTCAGAGTAATCCTGGTCTGTTACCAGTCAAATTGGGCACTGCAAAAGTAACAAAACATTATCATTCTATTTTATACTATTATGATTTAAATCCTATTATAAACGAGTACAATAGATTAGTTATAAGGACTGACCATACTCTAGACGCTATACACGGAAACTCAGACTTCTTAGAAGAAACTTCAAACTATTTTGGATTACTTAATTATGAAAAAGATAAAGTTGAAAATAAACTCAAAGAAATACTCCCTCATCCAAACAGAATTAAAAGAGGACTTATTAATGGCTTAGGTTCAATATTTAAAGCAATATCTGGTAATTTAGATGCATCAGATGGTGAACGTTACGAAATACTGATTAAAGACCTTCAACAAAATCAAAATAAATTATCTAATACTATTAAAAACCAAAATTCAGTAGCCCTGTCACTAATTAATAAATTTAATGATACAGTTCAACAAATTAATCATAATGAAAGATTGTTAGAAAATCAGTTAAAACATGTAGTTGCTATTGTTGAAAGCCAAGTCACTAAAGGGAATAATACCATTATCAAAGACGTATTAATTCAATTGACAAGTCTCTTCCAAATTCTAAATGATATATTGCAAGATATCGAAAATTCCATTTCATTTGCAAAAATTAATGTAATGCACCCCAGTATTATTAAAATTGAAGATTTGTATAAAATTCTCTTATCAGTCAAGAAAAAGGTAAAAGCTAATCAAATGCCAGTTGATATAACTTTAAACAATGTTTTACTGTTAGAAAAAATTATAAGAATTTCATGTTTCATTCTAAACAATAAAATTACTTATATTTTACAAATACCGATCACTTACCCTTTTTCATTAGATTTATATCAATTATATTCTGTTCCAATTTTAAGAGAGAGTCGGTTTAAGGCAATTATTCCAAAGAATAAATTCATTCTAAAGCATAATTTGTATCACGCTTATATAAACGACTTATGCCCTGAAATAGACGCCTATCATTTTATCTGTAAACCAATTGATCTACTTGAGACCAAATCAGACGATCCATGTGAAATCCAACTATTGGGCAACAACCCTTCGCCTACATGCCACCCAGTACCACTGGAAATCTCCCAATCTGTATTTAAAAGACTTCGAAACACAAACCAATGGATTATCGTACTTCCCACAGAAGTCACTATCAAATTAAAATGCCATCAACAAGAAGAAGCGTACAAGAAAACTGGTACCTATTTAGCCAAAATTCCAAAAGACTGTAAAATAATTACGAATACAGAAACGTTATCCAACGACGAGGACATCAGTTTCCAAAGTCAACCAATACTGTTCCCGGAGATAGACTTTCCAAAAAATGATTTCAATAATTTTAAAAGTCTAAATTTCAGTTTACAAGATATTAACTTAGACGAATTATCAACACTTCGAGAAAGAATTCTAAGATCAGATAGCACCTTTGAACCAACTCTACTGGCTTACACCCCTAGTGCATGGACTGTGATTATCTACATCCTAGCAGCAATTATTTTGGGTTACCTATTATACCGACGCCGCCGCCGCCGACAAAATCTAATCTTCCAGCAAAACCATGATGCCTTAGAACTTCAAGATGTTCAACTTCCTCGCTAGCCCTCCGAAGTTGAATCTATGGGGGAAGGAGTAATATCATCCCTTTACAATGTATCCTTTTAAGAAGCAACGCTTACTTTGCTTTGCTGAGTTTGCTTTATTTTTATATATATACTTATATTCATTGTTAATTAGTAAGTCAGTCTGAAACCTTATAAGTTGTAACAAGTAGTTTGTAGAAAGTAACATAAAAGTTTGTACTTATAAATAAATAATTGTTTTTAAAAAGCAATTTTCGAGTTCAGAATTGTTATTTCACGTGAACGCGATTTTCATTCAGTAAGATGGAATCGTTAGTAGCGGAAGCATGTGCTGTTTTGTCCGGTGTATTGGCTAAACAACTTAAACAACGGTTAAATGATAAATTGAAGTTAAAAAGAAGAAGGAAAAGGAGATGGTGGGTGAGGCTGTGGATTCAAAAACGGAACGATAATGGTGGCTCTGCATTTATTTCCCGTCAATTACGAAATGAAAATCCAGAAGATTTCAAAAATATTTTAAGAATGTCCGATACACATTTTGATTTTTTATTAAATAAAATTCAATTTAAGATACAAAAATTGAATACAACAGTGAGGGAAGCTATACCAGCAGATACTAAACTCAAAATAACACTTTGCTACTTAGCAAGCTTGGAATATTTTTTCATGGCTGATACTATTCTTTTCACAGCTTCGCCTCTAGCATCTCTATTTCTATATGCCTGTAACTTTGTGTTCCATAAAACTTCTTCCTTTTCATAACAATCTATGAAATTCATAGTTTGTTCATCATTCATTTTCATAACATTCTTATTTACACTTATATTTACAAACAAACAATTTTTTTTTACTTGACAAAACGATATACCTCTGCTTAAACAGTGTACATCACGACTACGACTGAGCTTTCACGACTAAAATATCCAACATGGTTTGATATTGTAAGAACCAGTCGTGACAGATTCGTGAATGATAATTTCACTATCGTGAAATACGAATTGATTGTTTACACAAACCGTAAGCCACGCTTTCGTGAGCCGCGATCGTGGCTCACGTCTCATGTAAACGCTCCTTTATAGTATACAGTGTACATCACGACTAAGCTTTCACGACTGAAATATCCAACATGGTTTGATATTGTACGAACCAGTCGTGATAGGTTCGTGAACGATAATTCCACTATCGTGAAATACGAATTGATTGTTTACACAAACCGTAAGCCACGCTTTCGTGAGCCACAATCGTGGATCACGTCTCATGTAAACCCACCTTTAACTTCGCAGACCAAAAAAATTGCGTGGAATAAAAAAATATGAACAAAATAAAAGTTGTTAAATAAATAGAAGATATTGATGGCATGAATATAGAATTACAAATAACAGATCGAGGGAGAACATTAATTTTTTCCAAAAACCTTTTTACCAAGCGTTTACGTTGTTAATAAATCAAAATACTATTTTCATGCGTGTACCAATATCAATTTTACAATCTGTAAACTCACGTGACTATATAGGATCTGATGAATCCATTAAAGCTGAAATATGCGAAAGTCATTAAAAAACTATATTGCACCATTTTAAACGGGACATAAAATTGCAGAAATAAGAGGAATAATATTTTAACAGGAAATTCAAAAAATGCTAGCAAAATTTCTGTTTTCTTAAATTCGCTGTAAACTCATTGTGTATGTTATACTTGATTAATGGAAATCATAAAACTTTAATGGTTTACGTTTTGATTTAATTTAAAGTGATTTAATAAATACTAATAATGTACTAGTTTATTATGCAAACAGTTAATTAAAGTACCTATACAACTGATTTACGATTTAATTAAGTTGAATTTGATGCAGAAACGATGATTATACAAAGTCATTATGATTGCTTAACTAGGAAAGCTTTCTATTGTAGTAACTTTATACAGACCGACATAACTACCACCTGTCATACTTAAGTTATCACATAAATTAATTAAGCTAAATCCTTATACCAATCTATCAATATGGGTTGAGAAAAAAGCATTCTTCCATCAATATATTACATAGAATTACAAATATTATTGAAACAGCATTAGACGAAAAGAAGTCAGCTCTCTCATCTTCATCGATAAGGCTCAATCCTTCAATAAAGTTTAGTTTAAAAGTTAACTATATAAATTGAAACAAGTATGGGTCAAGAGTGCTTACAAAAGTTGCAGATTTATATATCAATAAAATATTTTACTTATTTAGGCTCAAGACAAACTAAAGAAGGAGTTTCGCATAACCTAAACTCTTAATTTTTAGAAACGTTATTCACTTTCTACCTTTTTCGCACCTACCATTCCTCCTCATAAAGTGTTGGGTTCTTCTCCGTTTCTTGGCTGGTGGTGTAAGATACTTGATAGGATAGGCATTTCCTTCTAAACCCCTCTATTTATTGCTTTGTGTTTACCTTCTCTTTATGTTAGTCCGATCTGTTCGTGTTCTCTAGTTATTGTTTTTTTTTGCAACTACTTGATACTTAATATTTTTCTCGTTTCTTTCTTCAAGTGATTATCTCGTTATGTAATTTTGACCTCTTTTTAAAATGTGACCAATCTATTTACATTTTCTTTCCCTGATGTTAGCGGATTTATTCTTTACGATAGTTCTGCATGATTTTATTGGGCCAGTAGGTATATCATTAGGATCTTTTTAGATATCTGTTCCAGAATGTTTGTACGGTCGAATAAGATAAGATTATAAACATGGTAAGATCATTAAATCTATTCAAATATACAACATATTATACAAACTAGGAAGTAGAAACGTGTATTTAATTGTTACGCAGTCATCAAACAGGATGTCGCTCATTTACAAGTAAGTTTACAGTATTTATAATATTTGTAAAATCCCACGCATTTTGCACTGTAGGTGTAAGCTAGATTTGGCAAAAAAGTACTAATTGCTACTAATTTTGTGTTCTGAGCGATTATTTTTGGTAATTAAGAAGAAAATTTCTTAAAATTTACGTTAAATGAATAAATTCTCTTGATTGTTTGAAATATTTTAAGAAAATCAGTACTCCGGTTTTGTTCCTGAAATATTAGTGTACGGGGTAAATTCGGAGCTTGTGACGGAATAAGACCGCAGTTGTTGGCCCTCTGCATAAATCTCTAAGATCCTTTAACTTTTACTGAGTTCTTGCAGAACAATTTGATAATATACCTATATTAAATAAATCAAAGACTTCTCGAGATGATAATTTCTATGTGCGGAATGTATATTAAAGGATCTAAGTATGAATGTGAAAAATGTGTTGATGGTGACCAAATTCGAAAAACAAAAAAACTTACTTTTATTTAAAAAGTATTTTCTCATTCTTTTGTTTGTTTTATTAAAATTTATAGGCATTTAGTTATTAAGCTAATCCAAGGGTTTTTTGTTTGCATAAACTTTTTTTCTTACCTACGTTCTTGATTTTCAACTAAACTAAGCAAACTATTTTGTATAAATCTACAACTTTGAAACTAAGCAACTAATTTTTATCTGGCAAAAAGCACTTGATAAATGATAAATCAAAAATTTCAATTGTGTCCCATAATGTATGACATTGTATGAGCATAGATTTCAATGAATTTTAATTGCTCTTCTACACAATCGGTGATTAGAGACAATTAACAGCCACCACGGTTAGATAGAAGGCCAATCATCTTTAGTTGTTGATCATATTGACCAGTTATAGGTTTTTCAAGACACATCAAATAGAATTTCGGCTTGCTGTGTTCGACGGATGATTTTTAGTAAAATGTGCTGAGAACAGGGAAATAAGAGTTAAGAGTTCAGTAAAACAAATTAGTTCAGTATTAATTTTTGGTATATTTACCAATATACAGTTCTGTGTGGTTCTAATGAAACTTTTAAGTTCATTGAGCTTTATGAAAGTAATCTTGAAGTTTGGAATACAAAACATAAATCTCATAAAGACAAAAAAAAATGATCGTCATTTATTAATTACTAAGTGGTTCCATTACTTACTTAACAACTATTTTTTTGGTTTGCGTTAATAATTTGCAGATAAAATACATATTATTTAATTATATGTAGCTATGTACTTGGATCCCTACACTAAGCAACTAATTACACATCAAGTGTGTGGATACTCGTAAGATGTTGGTGCCAATTATGGACCATCACACAATTAACCAACATCGACATATTTTAAATGTAATTTTAAAACAAATGGGAATATTGAATTTAATGAAAACCGGTTAGAACTTACCCCACTTCACTTTGATTTATTTATTGTAATTCTATTTCCAAGCTTCTGTTTTAAAGAGTAATATACTTAGGACGCAGCTAATAAAACTTTTAATTTTTGTTATTTCTAATATTTTTTTGATATTGTCGTCTTTATAGCCTTTGTGCATCCCACATGCGTTTCCGTAATTACTCCCAAATATACTTTGTCTGCCTCTTCGATTTCTTTCCTTTTATGTTTATTTTAATGTTTATTGGTTTTAAAATATTTTGATTTTGCCTGCGTTCATTAGGAAATAAACCAAGGCTCATAAATCAATCAAAGCAAAAAGTCTTCTAATTGGTTTAACAGATTCCACCTAATACCTAATACCATTATTGGTAACATTCTTCATTATCTAGCCTACCAACATTAGAAAAAGTGTTAAAGATAAGACACATTGTTTTACGATCAAAAGCTTATTGGAAATCAATAAAACTCACATTTGTGCCTTTCTACCACTCGTTAGAACATTTTAGAACATTTTAAAGGCTTATTAGACCTTACTAAATGCAGTCACTAAATTCAGACAAGTGAAATCACATTTAGGAAGGTAAGTTTCTAAATTTTGGAAAAGTACGGCTACTGACACACTAATTCATATAGAATCCTAATTTAGAAATGGATTTAGGAAGGTGTGATCGCACTTAGTCGCTTCAGACGCCGCGCAACACTTTGCGCATGTTGATGTGCCATTTGTTGTCAGAAATGTAGGTGCAAATTTTCAAAAATCGCTTCATATCAATCTTTCACTCCTTTACAACGTGTTCGCAGAGTGAATTTTGTGCTCCTTTTCAAACATCATTTTCAATCAAACCAATCCCCGTATTCTTCACCATCCACACAGTACCATACCCAATCACCAAATACTCCACTTTATAACTTACCAGCCACACAATACCACAACCAATCTTCAACTTCCTTATCACCTCAGCAAGAAATGCAGTCCTCACATCCTTTAGCATCCTCACAGCCAATCTTCATATATAATTCAAGTGCCACATCCTTCAGGATTCTTCTTCATCTGTACAGTTTCATACCCTATTTCCTCCTCCTTATTTAACTACGTTGGAGAATCCAACTGATGGAGCTCTACTGATTGAAGAAAATGGGGATGTAATTAAAGAGTTTTTAAATTTTGATGAAAAAACAAATAAATCTAAGAAAAATGTAGGTACACAATAAATACCTTTTATGACAAAAAGTACTTTTATGTACTTACCTTTATGTATTGTTCCAAACATGTATAAAGAGCCGAAAACGTTTTTCCTTATTTAACTACGTTGGAGAATCCAACTGATGGAGCTCTACTGATTGAAGAAAATGGGGATGTAATTAAAGAGTTTTTAAATTTTGATGAAAAAACAAATAAATCTAAGAAAAGTGTAGGTACACAATAAATACCTTTTATGACAAAAAGTACTTTTATGTACTTACCTTTATGTATTGTTCCAAACATGTATAAAGAGCCGAAAACGTTTTTGGGGTAATTATTAAGAGCATGAGTTGGGATATTAGAGAACTATATTTGAAATCTTGGTATAAATACCCTGTTAAAAGAAATCGTAATGTCACTACCAATCTTTGTTTTGCCGTAATCCGTAATACTGCCTCTTAAGGTAGTATCTTGTTTTTGTATATGGGGTTACAAGATTTTCTAAAAAAATCATTATATTTATGTTCCTTAACCCATGTCTTTCTTTTTCTTTTCTTTATATTAATGGACCCAAGCGATAGAGCTACGGTCAGGCTAATTTTTTGATGCCTGGACAGTACTGGAACCATTTTATGTACCGTACTTAACATGTCCGCCTATATCGCGCTTCAGCAGGCAACTGATTTAGTAAACTAATTAGAACAGTGTGATTAGGAGGTTCTAATTTTGTTCCTTTTCTGAATCCTAACTTAGACGACTAAATTTAGTAAGGTCTAATAAGCCTTTTAAGGCTATAAACTAGGACGACTGGTACGAAAGTGTTGTAGTTTTAATTATCAGTACTTTCTTGCACTTATTTAAAAAAATGCTACTTTAAAATAAATATTATTAATTTAGATTACGCATAAAATTACCAAATGTGCACAGATAATAAATATTGTATTTCTAAGAGCAACATAAAAAATAGTTTCGAAGCCGATAAGTGCACAGCCATATTAGCGGACAGTTGAGTAATAAATATTGTTTGTTGGACCAAATTAAAATACAAAAAAAAACGGTGTTATTATCAATATTTAATTAAAAAGCTCACCATATAACGGAATCCACGCAATTTTATTGCATAAAACCAACCAGCACAATAATCTGAGCATTTGAGCATTCGGTAAATGTAATTGGAATAGGTAGAGCCTTTATTGTACGAAATTTATTGTTTACGAGAGTAATAATTTTAAGTAAATCCATTTCGTTTTATTTAAAACAAGTAAAAACTGGAAAATCTACCTCGATTTTAAATGATATTGATAATGGATAAAAACTTTAATTTAAAATCGACATTGCGGATTAAAATGATTTAATAAAAAAAGTTATTTGATACAATTATTTAACCAGTAAATCTTTAATATTATTATTATTTTTTTTCCAAAATTATTTTATCCCTCTTTTTATTTTTAATTTTTCAATCAAAAAAATTTTACAATTGAATGTGACAATCGACATCTAATTTACATCAATCAAAAATTTTTTGACTATAATTATACAAAAAAAATCTTTTAAAAAATTTTTCATTATTCTTCGTGTTTTTAAGGTTTTATTCTTACAATTCTCAACTATTAGTAAGTTAAAATTTTATATTTTGTTCAATGTTGTGTAATATTTTGTTCACATTTTAGTTGTCTTGAGAAAGAAACCAAACGGTTTCGAAAGCTTGACTTTTAATAAAAGAGTACACCTTTAATAGTGTTTTAATCACTATAGGCCTTTGGACCGCAACCCCAAGAAAAATCATTTTTTCTCTTATATATATATATATATATATATATATATATATATATATATATATATATATTAAATCTAAATTGGATATTGGGTATGCAGCAAATAAATATGATAAGAGTACTCTTTTAAGATTCTTTATTCCAAGCTTTCGGCTAGTATTACAGCCATCATCAGGGAGCTACAATAATGTTATTTAATAGAGATATAATATAATATTACTGGTATTTTACTTACAACTTGTTGAGGTTATTAATTTAATGATGTTGTTGAATAAAAATTATTAAATGAAAACATTAAATTCACAGTTTTAAATTAATATAAAATATTAAAATTAGCACATTATTAATATTATAAATTATGTTGAATAAAAATTATTTGATGTTGATATTGAAGACAAATTTGACATTATTTTTTGAATGTTATTTAGAAATTTTTTTTTTTTTTTTTTTTTTTTTAAAATTGGAATCATAGCAACAGTTAATCAAGTAATGAAGTATCAACTAAGTTTTTGTTATCAAGTTGTAATAAATATGAAAACATTTCATTTAGATGACCTATATCTGATCTTCGGTTCATTGAAAAGGGGTGTTTATTGATATAAACCATTTCTAAAAAAAGCCTTTTGGCTAAGTTTGATTCATGACACAATACTTTAACATTATTATAATTAATTAAATGATCGTTATTAATAACATGTTCACCTAAAGCACATCTTTCAGGGTAAAGTCTGCAATCAGATTTATGAGATGTAAGTCGATCTTTTAAACGTCTGGAAGTTTGTCCAATATAGACTTTATTGCATACGGAACAAGGTATGCTATAGACAACGTCTGTTAATGATAACAAAGGTGTTTTATCTTTTAATTTAGTAAAGATTCCATTGACTGTGAGGGCAGTTCTAAAGGCAATTTTGATGTTAGGAATTGGTTTTAGGATACGAGCTAATTTAGGAGAAAGGTCTTTGATATATGGTAAACATTTATAACAAATTGAGTTAAGATTATTGACGGGTACTTGTGGATTATTGACAACATTATTAATGTTGGGAAGTGGAATTGACATTGTATTAAATAGTAGTCTTTTTAATAGAACCTCAGGATAACTATTTTCAGTGAATAATTGGAAAAGAATTTTAAGATTTTTATTATGAAAGGATTTATCACTGATTTTAAGGACACGGTTCTTCATGGTTTTGACTAAGTTGATTTTCATGGAGAATTTATGGTATGAATTATAGTTTAGATATCTACCAAAACTTAAAGGCTTTCTATACCAATCAACTAAAAGTTTGTTATTTTTACGTAAGATTCTTGTGTCCAAGAAAGGAACAGAACAATTAGAATCTTCTTTTTCAAGAGTAAATTGGATATAATCATTAAAGCCATTGAAGTAATACAAAATGTTATCAAGCTCATTACTAGGAAGGCAGATTAAAATGTCATCTACATATTTTTTAATGAAAAAAACTTGAAAAGGTAATGCTTGGATGACAAAATCTAAAATATAATCCATAACATAGTCAGCCAGAATAGGTGATATCATATTACCCATAGGGGTACTAAAAATTTGTTTATAGAACTTACTATCAAATACAAAGTAATTATTATTAAATACAAAAATAAGAAGATTAAAAAATGATTGTTTAGAAAACCCACAATTGTTAGATATAAGGTACCATTTCCTTTCTATAGCTTTAATAACTATATTTAAATAAACATTGCTAAATAATGAAACAACGTCAAGGCTGGCAATGACATAACCATTAGGAATTATAAGATTGTTAAAATTGGAGTTAATTTGGAAAGAATCAGTAATATGATAGTTATTATCAAATTCATATGATTTGGTTAAAATTTCAGTAAGGAATTTAGCAATAGGTTCAGTAGGGGTGCTTAGTGATGCTAGAATTGGTCTAACGGTCAAAGGGTCTTTATGAATTTTAGGAAGTGTATAAAATTTTCCAGGTACACCATTATATTTGGATAACAATTTTCTTTGATTTTCAGTTATTTCATTATTGGTAAACAAGGTTCTAATAAGTTTGTTATAATTTTGTTCAATACTACTTGTAGGATCTTTATTTATGATGGTGTAAGAAGTATCATTGTCAATAATATTTTTACTAAGTTGTAAATAAGCTTGTTTTTCCATAATGACAGTAACACCACCTTTGTCAGATCTTGTTACGATTAAGTTTGGATTAGATTTCAAAAATTTTTTTGTTTTATAATACATATTACGATAAAAAGAATTATTAAATTTTGAGTTATGAACAGAATTAGTAACAATATTAGTAGATTTAGCTATAATAATGTTCTTTGTATCAATGTCATTAATGGTGGAAAAAATGTAATCTAAATCAGCCAAAATACATTAGGTTAAGAATTAAAATTTTAAATTTGGAAATAAGTGGTAATCATAAAATAATCTTAAAATTGGAATCCCTACTCAGTTCCCTTGGTAATGATATTATAACTATTACTAACATTGATTTATTCAACAACTTTAAAAGTTTTCAAATGAAATCTTATAACAAAACATTTCATAACACCAAAAGAAAAAATTTAATTAAAATTGATAAATTAATTAACAATCAATTAAATAATAAATTAAACACAAATCCTAGATGGATTAAAAACTTATCTAATACTATCATACCAGATGATATTTTAAAATTTCTTTCTCTTGGTCCTTAATTTAGTATTGAACCTATAATTGGTAAAGACATTCCTATTAGAAGTATTTTGGCTGATTTAGATTACATTTTTTCCACCATTAATGACATTGATACAAAGAACATTATTATAGCTAAATCTACTAATATTGTTACTAATTCTGTTCATAACTCAAAATTTAATAATTCTTTTTATCGTAATATGTATTATAAAACAAAAAAATTTTTGAAATCTAATCCAAACTTAATCGTAACAAGATCTGACAAAGGTGGTGTTACTGTCATTATGGAAAAACAAGCTTATTTACAACTTAGTAAAAATATTATTGACAATGATACTTCTTACACCATCATAAATAAAGATCCTACAAGTAGTATTGAACAAAATTATAACAAACTTATTAGAACCTTGTTTACCAATAATGAAATAACTGAAAATCAAAGAAAATTGTTATCCAAATATAATGGTGTACCTGGAAAATTTTATACACTTCCTAAAATTCATAAAGACCCTTTGACCGTTAGACCAATTCTAGCATCACTAAGCACCCCTACTGAACCTATTTCTAAATTCCTTACTGAAATTTTAACCAAATCATATGAATTTGATAATAACTATCATATTACTGATTCTTTCCAAATTAACTCCAATTTTAACAATCTTATAATTCCTAATGGTTATGTCATTGCCAGCCTTGACGTTGTTTCATTATTTAGCAATGTTTATTTAAATATAGTTATTAAAGCTATAGAAAGGAAATGGTACCTTATATCTAACAATTGTGGGTTTTCTAAACAATCATTTTTTAATCTTCTTATTTTTGTATTTAATAATAATTACTTTGTATTTGATAGTAAGTTCTATAAACAAATTTTTGGTACCCCTATGGGTAATATGATATCACCTATTCTGGCTGACTATGTTATGGATTATATTTTAGATTTTGTCATCCAAGCATTACCTTTTCAAGTTTTTTTCATTAAAAAATATGTAGATGACATTTTAATCTGCCTTCCTAGTAATGAGCTTGATAACATTTTGTATTACTTCAATGGCTTTAATGATTATATCCAATTTACTCTTGAAAAAGAAGATTCTAATTGTTCTGTTCCTTTCTTGGACACAAGAATCTTACGTAAAAATAACAAACTTTTAGTTGATTGGTATAGAAAGCCTTTAAGCTGTGGTAGATATCTAAACTATAATTCATACCATAAATTCTCCATGAAAATCAACTTAGTCAAAACCATGAAGAACCGTGTCCTTAAAATCAGTGATAAATCCTTTCATAATAAAAATCTTAAAATTCTTTTCCAATTATTCACTGAAAATAGTTATCCTGAGGTTCTATTAAAAAGACTACTATTTAATACAATGTCAATTCCACTTCCCAACATTAATAATGTTGTCAATAATCCACAAGTACCCGTCAATAATCTCAACTCAATTTGTTATAAATCTTTACCATATATCAAAGACCTTTCTCCTAAATTAGCTCGTATCCTAAAACCAATTCCTAACATCAAAATTGCCTTTAGAACTGCCCTCACAGTCAATGGAATCTTTACTAAATTAAAAGATAAAACACCTTTGTTATCATTAACAGACGTTGTCTATAGCATACCTTGTTCCGTATGCAATAAAGTCTATATTAGACAAACTTCCAGACGTTTAAAAGATCGACTTACATCTCATAAATCTGATTGCAGACTTCACCCTGAAAGATGTGCTTTAGGTGAACATGTTATTAATAACGATCATTTAATTAATTATAATAATGTTAAAGTATTGTGTCATGAATCAAACTTAGCCAAAAGGCTTTTTTTAGAAATGGTTTATATCAATAAACACCCCTTTTCAATGAACCGAAGATCAGATATAGGTCATCTAAATGAAATGTTTTCATATTTATTACAACTTGATAACAAAAACTTAGTTGATACTTCATTACTTGATTAACTGTTGATATGATTCCAATTTTAAAAACAAAAAAAAAAAAAAAAAAAAAAAATTTTCTAAATAACATTCAAAAAATAATGTCAAATTTGTCTTCAATATCAACATCAAATAATTTTTATTCAACATAATTTATAATATTAATAATGTGCTAATTTTAATATTTTATATTAATTTAAAACTGTGAATTTAATGTTTTCATTTAATAATTTTTATTCAACAACATCATTAAATTAATAACCTCAACAAGTTGTAAGTAAAATACCAGTAATATTATATTATATCTCTATTAAATAACATTATTGTAGCTCCCTGATGATGGCTGTAATACTAGCCGAAAGCTTGGAATAAAGAATCTTAAAACAGTACTCTTATCATATTTATTTGCTGCATACCCAATATCCAATTTAGATTTAATTCTTAATTAGTCAGCAAAGACTACTTTCTATTCTATATATATATATATATATATATATATATATATATATATATATATATATATATATAAAAGAGAGTTTCTAAATATATAGTCACTCATCAGGATATCTCTGGAAATATAAGGCCGATCAACTTAAAACTTGGTAGGAATATTCCTTAGGAAAGGTAGAGGTCAGCTAAGAACGAATTTTAGGAAATTCCACCCACAAGGGGGGTTGCGGGGTATATATATATAAAATGTATATATTATAGTCACTCATCACGATATCTCTGGAACTATAAGGCTAATCGACTTGAATCTTGGTAGTAATATTCCTTAGGAAAGGTAGAGGTCAGCTAAGAACAGATTTTAGGAAATTCCACCCACAATGGTGTTGCGGGGATATATATAAAATGTATATAGTCACTCATCACGATATCTCTGCGGAACTATAAAGCCAATCGACTTGAAACTTGGTAGGAATATTCCTTAGGGAAGGTAGAGTTCAGCTAAGAACGCATTTTAGGAAGTTTCACCCACAAGGGGGTTGCGGGAGCGTGAAAAATAAAAAAAATTAAAACTTAAAATCTATACGTCCTACAGGCTTGAAACTTTGCAAAATAGTTAGTTTTACAATTTTGAGGTCAATTGTAAACGGATTTTAAGAAATTCCACCCACAAGGGGGTTGCGAGGGCGTGAAACATAAAAAATATTTAAAATGCTGAAATATTAAAAATCTTTATAACTCAAGAATTTTCTTGCTTCTTAAAGAATTTTAATTAAACACAAAAACATTTTTTTCTTTGATACTTTCATTAGTTTTCAAATTATCGATACCTCAATTTTTCTTAATATACGATTTTTAAGAAATGATTAAATAGTAAAAATCTTCATATCTCACTAATTTATAAAAAATTTAAAAATATAAAATTAATTTGTAGGCAACAACTTAATAGTACTGCATATCTTTATAACCACGCGGACGTAGTCGCGTGCAACACCTGGTAAAAATATAAGACAGATGTCGATTTGAAAAATAATCTCCCAATCATTAATGTCATGCAAATTGTTAAGTAGGAATTGATAGGTGTTCTAAACGACTTGAGCTAAATCAAATAATAATAGAAACGCCATTAATGTGATTTTTTGTTTGTGTTATTTTCAAATTTCAAAAAGCCTTTGAACTAGTTCTCGAATTCACCTGCGTTTAAACTATTCATAAATGTGTATTCCTCTGTATCAAGTTTACAGACTTACTTTTATATCGCAGCATCCAAGGTGTCTTTTAAAGTGTTAGAAATTTTTAACCGACACCATTTTAGTTCAAAACTGAAATTATTACTTTTGACAGTATGGCACTAGATACGTTATATATCATCTTTGACATTTTGTTATATTAGACTGTCACAAAACGCTCTGTTCGTTATATATATATATATATATATATATATATATATATATATATATATATAAGTCTTTGGTCGCTGTCCTCTCTTTGACCTTCCTGACTGTTACTATCAGTTCGTCGTTACAGAGAAGATGAAATGCTACTCTAAATTCATGAATCAAGCCATCCATGTAATACACATGAATCAACATTTACCGGCGTCCTGGAAACATATCTTCAATATTTCACAATTTTCGTTCCCGAACCAGGATAAACTAAACCGGAAGATTAAAGCAACATCCTCACATGAACAGAAGCGTAAGGGTAATACTATGAAATTTAGTTTATTAATAATCTATAATACTTCAACAAACCTACCTACCTATATAATATTAGATTTAACGTAGATATTATATTATATTTATAGCTACTTATACAGGTTTATAGAAAATATTTCGTGATTAAAATAGATTAACAATTTTTGAAATTTAGAAATTAAACAAACAAGAAATTATTAAACTGACATTAAGGAGAAATTGAAAAAATGTCACATCCAGTGGGACTCGAACCCACCATCACTGCCTTATACGCAGGCACGCTTTAACCACTTAAGCTATTGGATGATCAAGTGGTTAGGAAGCGAAACGTTTTAATGAATTCAAATCCCATCAGATATGACATTCACTCACTTCCTCCTTAAGCACATGTTACATGACGTTAATGAGAGAGAAGTTTTGTCAAATCGACAATTGATACATCAAACTCTAGTCACTTTATTTGTGCCCTGTCTTATATTTTTATTCGGTTAGGAGACCGGAACCATTGATTTTTAGTAAACTATTATTTTTGAGATAACTCTCAACGTATTTGTGAAATTTAGAAATTAAACAAACAAGAAATTATTAAACTGACATTAAGGAGAAATTGAAAAAATGTCACATCCAGTGGGACTCGAACCCACCATAAGACAGGGCACAAATAAAGTGACTAGAGTTTGATGTATCAATTGTCGATTTGACAAAACTTCTCTCTCATTAACGTCATGTAACATGTGGTTAAGGAGGAAGTGAGTGAATGTCATATCTGATGGGATTTGAATTCATTATAACGTTTCGCTTCCTAACCACTTGATCATCCAATAGCTTAAGTGGTTAAAGCGTGCCTGCGTATAAGGCAGTGATGGTGGGTTCGAGTCCCACTGGATGTGACATTTTTTCAATTTCTCCTTAATGTCAGTTTAATAATTTCTTGTTTGTTTAATTTCTAAATTTCAAAAATAAGTTGAGAGTTATCTCAAAAATAATAGTTTACTAGATTAACAATTTATCGTATAAGTTACTGATTAACACTAAAATTTAAGTCTATGCAAATATACATTTTAGTGGTAATCAATAAGTTTGATATAAATTAAAAAGTAACGCAAAATTTCATGCTTTTTAAATTGCGACTGGTCGATTTATGGAATGACTCCTTGAACATTTTCTTGAACGTGTAGATCTACCTTGTTTTGGTGCAGCCCTCACATCTGCTGATTCTCTAAATTATCGCTCTGTTCTGTATACAGGAAGGAAAATGTGAAATGGATGGGGGGTGGATTTCGTGGTATAATCTGTAGACATTTTTATATATGAAATATTTGTTCTTTCTTTTTTAATTATAAATAATTTTCTTGTAGTTACTTCGCTGACTGTTGTAATATGAATTTTAATTTCCCTTCCATCCTTTTCTTCAAAGAGCCTGGAAGTTTAACCTTTTATATGTTTGATGTTGTTTTATCGACCACTCCATGGTAGTTCCTGTGAGATGGTTATTTTTGGTTGACTGTACAGTCCTATTTTCATTTTCTCCCCTGGGGTATTGATTTACCTTGACGTAAGTTATATATTTTTAATTTTAGTAAAAATTTGTTTTTCAATATGTCAATTAGTTTTAGCTCTGAAGATGGCCGGTTTGTAGGCCGAAAGCGCTCAGCTAACAAATTTAAAAAAATTTTTAATACACGCTTCGTTTTGAAAAATACTTTGTTTTCCTGTTCCTCTTATTTTTATATATATTTTTTTTATTATAGATTTAAAAGTATAAAATAAAAAAAAGAGAAAACGATATTTCAAAAAAACTAGTCGATGAGCAATGATCACTAACAAAAATATGTAGATGTAAACAAACGTAAAGGTTATTTCATTAGTATATTTGTATATAGTATATAATATTTGTAATTACGCTTATTTGTAACATTTATTATCTGTAAATAACTTGTATTTTGGTATTGTTTTTTTACCTTATTATAATTTTTTATTTAAAAAAAAGCAGTTAATTAAAAATCCTAGATTAAATTGGTATTATTTATTTAACTAATAATTATTTTCTACACTAAATTATAGGCGCTATATATTACTATGAACACAAAAGTACCTAAACCACTTAACTTCGATTATTGTAGAATTTATCTAATATATTTAAATAAGCAATTCTTATATATATATATATATATATATATATATATATATATATATATATATATATATATATATAATATATTGTTATGATATGCTATAAAAATCTATATATTGGTGGACTCTTCAGGGTGGGTTCATAGATTAGCATTTACTAAAAATTCATTTTCTATTTTATACAACATTTAATACAATAGTACAATACAATACAACAACAAAACAAATTAAGGTTAACCAATGAAGTACAATCAATATTAATTTATTATAATTTTGCCCTTTTTTTCCAAAAACAAACCCTTTAATAATTATTTCAATTATAAACAATAATACCAGCTGATACCACTATTATAAAAGAAATACTTATCTTAAAATTAATTTTCTTCTTGATAACCAAATTTCAGTATAAATCTATGGTTTTTCAATCTCCAATTTCCATACTCTCTATTTGTGATTCTTCAATATACAAATGTTCATCTAATATATTTTATTCAATTATATCATTTCAATATTTTGACAACCAATCTCAAAAAAAAATTTTCATGACTGAACAACAATCAATAATCAACAAACGTCTCCCAGGTATCCTGTTTTATACCCCTTTTTTTTCAATTATTTTATATTCATCACTTGTAAAAGTTCCATAGATTCATACCGTCATTTTTTTATCTAGCTAGTCTTAATCATATTTGCATACTACACAAAGACCAACTAGTTCAGACCATAACAATATATATATATATATATATATAAGAAATAAAATATATATACATATATATTTTGGTTTACAGGGATTCAGCCAAATTCAGGTTTATTAGTAAGACTCTACTATTACTATTACCGAGCTTTCGAATTTATTAGTCTGAATCCCTGTAAACCAAAATATATATGTATATATATATTTTATTTCTTGTTTAAAAAGTCAGCCGTTAACAAAGAATTACTGCTTTATATATATATATATATATATATATATATATATATATATATACATAAATATTGTTATGGTTTGAACTAGTTGGTCTTTATGAAGGATGCAAATATGATTAAGACTAGCTAGATAAAAAAAAATGACATTATGAATCTATGGAACTTTTATCAAGGGATGGATAAAAAATAATTGAAAAAAGGGTATAAAAGAGGATACGTGGGAGACGTTTGTTGATTATTGATTTTTGTTCAGTCATTAAAATATTTTTTTGAGATTGGTTGTCAAAATATTGAAACGATAGAATTGAATATTAAAATAAACTATATCAGATGAACATTTGTATATTGAAGAATCCCAGATGGAGAGTATGGAAATTGGGGCTTAAAAAACCATAGATTGATATTGAAATTTGGTTATCAAGAAGAAAATTAATTTTAAGATAAGTATTTCTTTTATAATAGTGGTATCAGCTGGTATTATTGGTTATAATTGAAATAATTATTAAAGGTTTTTTTTTGAAAAAAGGGTCAAAATTATAATAAGTTAAGATTGTTATTGTACTTCATTGATTGAACGTTTTGTTTTATTTTTGTTGTTGTATTGTATTGTACTGTTGTATTAAATGTTGTATTAAATAGAAAATGAATTTTTAGTAAATGCTAATCTATGAACCCACCCTGAAGAGTCCACCAATATATAGATTGTTATAGCATATCATAACAATATATATATATTTGGAATCTCGGAATCGGCTCCAACGATTTTCATGAAATTTAGTATATAGGTGGTTTCGGGGGCGATAAATCGATCTAGCTAGGATTCATTTTTAGAAAATGTCATTTTATTCGTGTTTTATCGATAATCAACTTAAACTGAAAAATATGACCCTTCCTGGCATCTATTGGCGAATAATAAAACTATTTTTTTTAAATTGTGAGCATCTAATTGCTTTAACGACACAACAACAGCTAAAGCTATTCCAGCAGATGGCGTTGTTAAGTAACACGAAGTCAATGAGTGTTTGCTTTGAGGTTAGACTAAGAAAATCAATTGTTTATTTATAATATTTCTGTCTTCTTAATGCACGTGTTCACTTAAAAATGCCTAAACGATCTTGGAAAAAAACGCTTATAAACAATCTAACTTCACGCTGCTAAAGTAAGATGCTTGCAAAATTTGACTGACATTACACGAGCAAAGCTCGGTCATCCAGGTACTGATTTCTTAATAGAACAATAGGAAGTAAATCGTAACAACAATTGCTAATCTTGTAAGTTCAGTTGGTACAAAATTCAAGTGTTGGCAAATAAATATTTTGAATTTTCCCATACTAGTTTTCCTAAAAAAAAAATATTTAAATATACAATTCTCATCGACAAACTATCTAAATAGTGTTTACTTATTTACGAATATCTAGAATTGGCTTCTTCAGTCGACATCACAGTTGTAAATCTGATTATGCGGATTTAGATAGACGTAGATCTAAAAGCCCCGAGAGGCTGGTTGGTGAGAATGTGGAAGTAAAGTGAATGTAGTTTCAACCACCGCATATATACATATACATCTTAAATTTTGTAGAAATACTGGGAATACAAATTCAGTTTGAGAACATTTAAACAAAAAAATAGCGCCGGGTGTATTGACACAGTCGTAAAGGAATTATCTACCGAAGTGTGTAGTATATTACAGTATATAATTTACGAATGTTTATTTTATTTTCAAGACAAAGTATAAAAGGCTAAAACTTATTTAGTGGTCTACAAATTAATATTAGAAAATACCTGAAAATAGAAAAAAAAAACTTTTACTATGTTCAGAATTTCCCAGTAATTTATTTGTACTTTGATTTGTTTTCGTTATTGGGCACTTGTCTAGGTAACACTTTGTTTTAAAAAAAAGTAATCTCATTAAGAATAAACGTCGAAATATTACTTTAAAAAATATCTGTTCCCTTATTCAAAAATTTATATTCAATTCAATCCAAATTATAAAGCCAGAAATAATATACAGTCTATTATTTACTGTGCTATCGATCGTATTCAACTTGATTTGTATCGTATTCAATACTAAAACAATTCTTATTGGATGATGCTTGTCACTTTTCATTTACTTACAGTTACAAAAATCAAAGTAAACACAGTAATAAGTCTTAATTAAAGTAATTATTTATGGCACTTACTTGATAAGAACAAACAAGTAGGTTTATCGTGCGTCGCATGGCATTCATGAACGAACCACACTCTCAACTGTCCATTCATTGGCTGTGCTAATGTTTGTTCTGTAAAGCTATCCATTCGCGGGCGATTATACTCATGCAAGTTTGTAACTAAATGAATTAAAAGAATATTACCCACAGTAGCAGTTATCCCACAGTCTTGTTCTGGCCTTTGTTTAAAATGCTTGTTTACAAGTCTAACAAAGAATCTACCAAAAGTGGTAATGACGTAATTGACAACGAATTAATTATTAAAAACAGAAACTGTCAGTTCCATAATCTTTAATTTGTTATTGGATCTAGCCCGATAACAATGCTTCGCCTCTTTCCTAGTCTCAATAGTATTCATTGAAAAATAACATGTGATGCGCGCACAAACATACAGATAGACAGACAAAAAAAAAATCTAACCACATTTTTGGGTTCCATTTCGCTGTACCCGCAACGTCGTTCGCGTGGCGTGTTGAATTTTGTATAAAAATTTTTTTCCTCACCCCGTTAAAGGGAGGGGGGAGAAAGTATTATACACCAGATGTTAAGTTGAAAGAAGACAAATACTTCTTTGAAAACCGCATTCGAATAGGATCAGTAGTTTTCATGTGATGCGCGCACAAACATATACATTCCTACAGTTTTATTATATGTATAGATATTAAAATAAATGAGCTTTAAATAAATTTTTAAACTGAAAACTTTTATAATAAAGAGATATTAAAATTTGTATAAAGCTTCATGAAATTAAAAAGATTTTTTTCTAATTTATAATCAAAAATGGTTATAATTGGTTTGAATTAAAGTTTGACGATGAATAGATATCTTTAATCGAAAATTCATAATAGACCATTTTTGTAAAGCAGTTGATTTGCTACAAGACTATGAGTTGCCCATTTTATAATACTCTTTGTTAACAAGCTATACAATTTATAATGAAAAAAGAAATTTGTATAAAAGTTATTAAACTTCAACCTTTAATATCTTGAAACGGTGAGTTTTATAAAAAAAAAATAGACATTTGATGTAGAGCGTTTGATTTCCTACAACAATACGATAAGAATAGTATATTGTAATACAAGTGTTACAATGACAGAGGTTTCGTAGTACGAGTTCAGTTTGTGAAACGAACCGCGAAGCGGTGAGTTTCGCAAAGAACGAGTACTACAAACCGTCATTGTAACTCGAGTGTTACATACTATTTTTTATAATGAACTTTTAAAAGTATAAAAAAAAGTAAAATAAGTGTTTTTCGAAATATTTATTTATGTTGCCAATCTTGACAGTTTTGACACTTGTCAGTTTTAATGATTTTAAATTAGAATGTTTGTCAAATTTGTATAAAATATTCCGAATTTAGCAATAACGCTGATAATGTAGTTAATAATTTACTACAACATACTTCTTGATTTACTACCTGAACTCTTTCGTTGAAAATCAGTGCAGTGCAACCAATTGTGTAAAACAAAAAGTTACCAAAAACAGTGTTACAATGAATCTATTTCGATACTGTTTTTAGTATCGAAATAGAAACTTTGTGAACGTGAAGTATAAAAATATTTTTTACATCCAGTAAATCTGCCGATATTTGTTTTCGATGTGTTCTTCATAAACCACAAATATATTCCAATACAGTTTGCTGCTCTACCCACAGTTTCTGTCTGAGACAGAATTATGTCAATTATGTCACATCATATGGGTTACAGTCATCCTACTATAACCAATCGTTAACTAGTTGCTTAATAGAGAATGGAATAGCTATATCACCACAACAAATTTAAAAAAATAATAATGTGACAACGAAATTAAACTTGTTTTCTACAAACCAAGATATGCCATGAAAATTAATCTGTTAATTAAGGTAAAAGTAACAATACCTCAATTTCGTAAAACTAATTGCTTTAAATTCTAAAAAATGCTTCAAATTTGAAGAAAATCTCAACTTTAAAATTTTAATAAATCACGCTTATTAACAGCAACGATGGTCTTGGAGCGCACAAGTACATGTGCATTGGAGCTTAAATGTATATAATCAAACAAGAATATATTAAATGACATTAAGGAAAACTGAGCAGCAGGACTCGAACCCGCAACATTTGTCTTTACTTGTAAGCCACTAGCTATGAATGCTTAATAATTATTTTGCTTTTTGGTCATGTCACATGCAGTTACTCACTTTCTCCTTAAGCACATATAGCATGACTTTAATAAATCGACAATTGACACATCAAACTCTAAGATATTTTTTTATTCGGTTAGGAGACCGGAAGCATGGATTTTTAGTAAACGATTATTTTGGAAAATAATAGGAAAACATTTTTATATACCAGTAAATTTTCTACAGGACTATGCTCATTGCGTAATAACTTTTTGTTAACGATAACATAATCAAACAATAATATCTTTTGGATGGCCAGTTTTATATAAAACCCATGAAGAGATATCTCAAAATAATCGTTTTCTTACAAGAATATAGTTCTGTGTTATTCACAGATGAAACTGAAAGCGTAAGAGTTTGGAGAGAATTTTATCATTTTACCTTGGCCTGAACCATCGCCAGATCTTAATTCCATTGACATGTATGGAATATGCTTAAAAAATGGAATGCTCCTCATCTACACAATGTTCATACTTTCGGAAGTTTTTAACATTTTTTGAAGTAAAACTTCTTTAGGCGCGACTAGGGGTAACTCAGTAATTCTAACGGACGTGACGTCATTCTAATGTAACGGAAACAAAACCTGATACAAAATACCTAACACGATTCCGCCTACTATATTAAATAAAAGTTAAATCTGTAATTGTATGAATTGACAGCTTGTCAACCAAAATACATTGGTGGTGAATAGTTTAAATTTGTGTATAAAGTGTTTGTTTTAAATATGAATAAACAAAGTGGATTTATTAATGAAGAAAGTGATGAAAAAATATTGAATGAAAATGAGTGAGTACTCTATATGCATACATTTTATTTTTGGTGCGTAATAACACTATTTATACCTCATTATTAATAACCTAGCTACTTTCGTTTTATAGACTTAAAGAGCTAAAAAGAAAAAGAAATTGTGAACGTCAAAGGGCATATGAAAATGAAAATGAGTGAGTACTCTATATACAGAGAAATTAATGAATTTTAGATAAATTACGAAACAAAATAGTTGTCACTTGAATAAAATGGCGGATTCTTAAGAACATTTTACTCTTTTATCAGTAAATAATAATAAAAGAAAAAATCAAAAACCTGATAATGATTTGACCTGTAAAAAACGTAAGTATTGTTAATTTTTATTATTGTTAAACTAGTTTTCTTTCATCATTTTTAAGTAAAATATATCAAATCTCTTTTGTTAAATAATATTATAAAAGAATTTTTTTTTGTAAAGTATATAGACAATAAATATCATTGAATTGTAATTTAATATTTATTTTGCGATACATAGATACGTTAATTAAGTTTTACTTCAATCGCGCGTAAAGGTTACACACACACACTTTTTTTTACATAGTATTGCTTCAAAAAGAAATTAAATGTTTTATATTGACTTTTGTATTAAATATTTTAATTAGTGCACCTCTTTGCTATTGTTTGATTATTTCTTCAAAGCAAAATCATATTACACTAAAATTACTTTTTTCTACTCCCCTATTTTAAAATGTCAATTAAAATTTCAACAACTGTATCTAAATGGATCTCATTAAAGTACAGATTTTCATTTAGATACAAGTTTTTAACCAATAAAAAAGCATCAGGTGGTGACGTCATATTAAAATTACATAGCTATTGGTTATATCACATCTGTCATGAACAGCAGAAATAGATCATTTGACAGTTCAAGTTTAAGCAAAGTGTCAAAGAATCTTGAATTTTAACTTGAAAAACTTTAAAAATGATTGAAGTTGAGAGTGATGAAGAGAATTTAACACCACCAGAAATAACAGAACGTGCCAACTGCACAGCAAACAACTTGTTGCCACAAAAATCGAGAGAAGCATACGAGAAAGTGTATGTACAGTTTATGAAATGGCGAAATACGAATAAGGTTACCAGTTTTTCTGAAAACGTTTTAATTGTTTATTTTGATGAATTGGCCAAAAAGTTTAAATCTCCAACTTTATGGACCCAGGATTCTATTTTGAAATCTACGTTGACAATTAAAAACAAATTGGATATAAGCAAATATACCAAATTACATGCTTTATTAAAAAGAAAATCTGAAGGATATACATCCAAAAAGGCCAAAACATTTTCTTCAAATGAAATAAAAAAATTTATCACAGAAGCCCCAGATAAACAGTATTTATTGTTGAAGGTTGTATGCATTTTTGGAATTATGGGAGCATGCCGACGACATGAGTTATATAAGTTGGAACTTAATGACGTTCACGATTTTGACTCCACTCTTTTAATAACAATAAAAGATACAAAAACTAAAACAACACGCAAATTTACCATCACAGGGAAGTATTATCAAATTTGCAATAAGTATATGAATCTACGCCCAAAAAATTGTATTGCACCAAACTTTTTCACAAATTACCAAAATGGAAAATGCACTGTCCAAAATGTCGGAATCAATAAATTTGGCAATATGGGAAAACAAATAGCCACTTTTTTAAATCTTCAGAATCCGAATTTATACACTGGACATTGTTTTCGTCGCAGTTCTGCGACAATATTAGTTGATTCGGGTGGAGACATAACCTCACTAAAAAGACACGGTGGGTGGAAGTCCACAGCAGTTGCCGAAAATTATATTGACGAGTCAATACAAAATAAAATTAATGTAAGTAACCAAATATTGAACTCTATTGAGTGCAATAATATTACCAACGAAGTACATATTGCTCCTTCAACATCAACTGATGCTGTAGCAACGTCAGCATCGTCTCACTTTAATTTTAATAATTGTACAATACAAAATATAATTACGTACAACAAATAATTAATTTTAGATCATAATATGATTTGTATTCGTTTCTTAATTTAATAAATTTTAGTTCATATAAGTTGTATGTTATTATTGTGAAAGGTCGTAGAAAAAATAGTGTATGCTACTCGCATTTAATGGCCATTAAGATGCTCGTATTCTTTACGACACTCGCCTGCGGCTCGTGTCGTAACTCTCATACTCGCATCTTAATGGCCATCATTAAACGCTCGTTGCATAATATACTATTTTAAACCAAATTACAATTGATATATTTATCTTAGACATTTTTGAAGTAGTAACAAGTAAATATTTGTCAACGGTGATATAAAATTTAAATGGGATAACAAAATAAATATATTAGTATTCTGTTACACGGGACACGGGTCAGCTACAATTCCTAACGTAAATAAATGTTCATAAAGTTTAGACGTCCTTCTTGGGTATCTGACCCATGTACACAATTTATTGTCTTTCGTTTGATGAGAATATTAGCTAATTAAATTGTCCAATTATACGAGGAATGTCTTTTTAGTTTTGGATCTTTATCCAAACGGCTTTCTGTTTAGAAGGCGCCACCAATAGATCCTTCAGACACAAATCTAACATCAAATCTTTTGTTGACCTACATCCAGAATTTCATTGTGATACAACAAGTCGTGTAGATACAGTGATTTTTTGAAATTAGCAAGACGGTCGAAAAATAAATCAGCCTAGAACATTTTCGAGAAATAATTTTTTACCATTTTCGGAGGGGATTACTCCAACAGCAATGGTTTCTGTATTTTGGAATAAAGCACGACACCAGTCAACTATTTCTTGCTGGTGTTGCGAATTTCAACGTAGTCGCTCCGGTCTCAACGACGAATCGACGCTAAGTCCACCTACAACAGCAGTCACACAGCAAAACATTGATACGGTTCGTCAACTAATTAAGGATGACCGCCGTGTAACATACCCGCAAAAAGAGGCAACTTGTTTGTATACTTTCTAAAAATTTTCAAAATTTCAAAATTTTCAAAAAATTCTATGCGAGAAATCTCAAATAATCGTTTACTAAAGAATCCATGGTTCCGGTCTCCTAACCGAATAAAAATATAAGACAGAGCACTAAAAAAATGACTTAGAGTTTGATATTTCAATTGTCGATTTGACAAAGTCTCTCTCTCTCATTAACGTGCTTAAGGAGAAAGTGAGTAAGTGACACATGTGGCATGAGTTATATTTAACGACTGTTCGGCGATTTGATGGCTAAGCACCTATAGCTGTTAGAGCGTCAGCGCGTAGAGCTGAAGGTTGCCAGTTCGAGTCTCGCTGGGTGCGACATTTTTTCAATTTCTATATAATTGGTATATAAACGTTTGTTTACCAGAATTTATCACAAAATTAAAACAAAGCAACAAACAACGGCGAATCATACTGCATCATGACAATACAAGTGACCACACTGCCCAGAAGACATTCAAGTTTTTGGAGTTTCAAAACATCAAATTGTTAGACAATCCACCGTATAGTCCCGACCTAAATCCCAACGACCTCTTCACGTTCCCAAATATGAAGAATTCAATGCGTGAGCAGCTATTCCAGTCGCCAGAAGAAGCAATCGATGCCATTTCAGACATTTTGCAGGTGTCAACTGAAGACTGGAATAATTGTTTTACCAATTGGTTTAAACGTACCTACTTAAAAGTGTATCGATATCAGTGGGACATATTTTTTGTTTTTATGGCTATTTGCAAAACTAAAAAATAACCCTCGTACCTTTACGAGGCTGATGAAAGCTCTTGAAAATATTAATTCTGAAAAACATTAATTATTTTCATGTTAAATCCATTTTATTTATGTTATGACAACGAGCGCATTAATCTCTGTGAGAGGCATGCTACTTCATAATATTTTGTACACAAATTTTAATTCGGAAAACGGGCTCAAAGCTTTCGTAATGAAATATTTAATCTTCAGGTGATAAATTGTTTTTTCTATATAACTATACAAATTTTGGCAATATGACATGATTTCAGCGTATAAAATTATCACACAAAATGTTTAAAATTATACAAAATACTCCTTGTCACATAAAAAACTAATTACACAATTTTTTTAACACTAATATCAATTGGCACTGTAATATTTAAAGTTTTTTTTAATTTAAATACACTGGCCAGCAAAATTAACGCACCACTAAATTATTTCTAATTATTTGTGGAAATACTTGTAAAAATAAAAATATTTACCCACGACTTATATGTAAATTGCGTATTTTTTAACCTATATCTCTGTCAGGAAGTGTCAAATTATTGAGGAGTTGTGTTATGAACATTCATTTCCCGTAAGATCGAACGTTATAGGGAGACAGGTAAGCACTTAAGAAGACATGGTATAGCATAACTAGACCCACTTGGATAGGAATTATTTTTACGATTTTACCAGGGGAAACTCAAAAGAACGTCATTATATGAACGAACCTAGTAAAATATCTATTTAATGTTGCTTTTAATTTCCCGACTCACACCTGTACGCCCATGAAGAGAATTCTTGAAAATTCGAAAAGAGCGTTGACCACGCCTATTCAAGTGGTTTTGGATAAACTATACAGGCAGACATCGCATAGCTACGCTACTACGCAAGTTCAAGACCGTTTTCTAAGAGTCTCCGCTTTAAGACAACGGTTTGTGACAGGAAGATTGTTGCAGACACAGCTACAGGAAGCAGATGGTCTCAGAATTTCAACTGATATTATTCGTCGACGCCTAGCTGAATTTGATCTTTGACCAAGAATCACAGCGCGAGGACCAGCTTTGACCCCAGAGCATCGTACAGCCAGGTTAAATTTTGATAGAGAACACATTGATTGGGCTGATGAAGATTGGGAAATAGTTCTTTGGTCAGATGAATGCAGATTTTGTCTTTACAACTCAGATAGACGAATAAGAGTTATACGAGATATGCCCAATGTAACTTCCGAAACACCAGATTATTTGGTGGAGGGTCAATTATGTTTTGGGGAGGAATCTCTTTAACTGCTCGTACTGACTTGGTGGTTATTTATAATGGCAGTTTAACAGCAGATAGGTACATAAGGGAGATCCTGCAAGAACATGTGATACCATTTGCCCCTTACATTGGTGAGAATTTCTTGTTTCAGCAGGATAATGCTAGACCGTATGTTGCTCAGATTGTGCAAAATTATTTTAATGAGGTTGGAATTGAAACTATGAATTGGCCAGCAAACAGTCCCGATCTTAACCCAATTGAGATTGTTTGGGACATGATCTACCGCCGTTTTCAAAAACTTCCTAACCCTCCTAACACTTTGAATGGGCTTACTGGAGATATTGTCTAAATATGGAATAATTTGGACGAAAACGAGATAAGGTCCGTAATTTTAAGTATGAATAATCATTGCCGAGCTGTTATTCAAAATAGAGGAGGAAATACCCGTTATTAAGTATTTTTAGCTGAAGATAATAATTTTGTTATTTTTTTAATTTTCTTGTTTTATTTCTTACCTTCTTTTGGAATTTTATCTTTTGTTAATACCCGTATTAAGTTAGAATAAGAATATACTTAATTGAAACATAAAAATATTTGATCAATATTATGAAATAAGAAATATTTTTCAAAATATAGTAGTCGGGCGTTAATTTTGCTGGCCAGTGTATTTAACGAAGATATTTGGTAAGCCAAACGTAAAACTTTTGAAGAATTTTGTTAAGATCCAAATTAAATATATTGTATTGAAATGGATCCTCCTTCCGGATCACCCTTCTTCAATGAAATTATCAGTCGTGGATTCCAAGATTTTTAAATTGATTGTCCTATAAATAAATTACAAAAAAAATTTAAATATAAAAACTTCCTCTTCTTTCTACTCCACTTTCTTTTTCTGTTCTTCAACCATTTCTCTATACCTGCAAATTTCTAATTTCTTCCTATTCGCTGCTTCTTTCTGCTCCTATACTTTCTGTTTCTTGCCTCTTATATCCTCTTACCACTTTTCATCCCTGACCTCACTGCTTTTCTGTACCTGCTATCTTCACTGGTTTAAGTCCAATAATTTTATTTCTTTTACTTATTTGTAAACTCTTCTTTTTATATTTTTTCTTTCAATTCTTTTTATTTTAAATTAAATCTCGATATTTCTTACTATTTTAATCAAATTCTATGTATTTTTTCAATTTTATTTTTCTAATGACTTTTTTCAAATTACAGCTCTTGACAATTCAATTCATAATCTCTTAACAACATAACAATCCAAATACAAACATACTTAATTTAGACAACCAATTTAAAAATAATGGATTACGTTCCAACATTCCATTGAAGGAACATGCACCATGAAGAAAAATCCATATCAGTATATTTATTTTCTATTTTACTATTTTTTTATCTTTATTAAAAATATTATCTATTAAGAAATCCGGAATAATTACCCACTTAACTCCAGCCCATTTTAAAGAAGTTTAATTAATAAAATTGATGCGTTATGTCGAATTAGATCATAAAATTATAACGGCAGTTATTTCGTGAGTGCTGATTGAGATTTTATCTGTTTACATTTTTTCATTTATCGAGAATCATAAAAGTGTCAGTATTGATCGCACGTTTTTCATTATTTACGGTGTTTGTTTAGAAATAAAAATGTAAAGAAAATCAATGAATGCCTACGCATTTTTCCGTTACTGATTGGATAGACAATAAAGAAGTTATTTACAACTGTTTTTATTTAAAAATCAATCATTAATTTAAATGAAAACTATAAAGTTCAAATCGAATATTACTTTTATTAGAAATATTAAATATTAATAGAAATAGATGCAATTCGTAAAAATGAAATTTGAAGTGTTTTTAAATAGAACAAATCAAACATTAAAATTTAACATTTCGAAACGAGATTTTTAAATGCTCCTTTTAACACATAATTGAAACAGTAACGTGCTGACATTTTTTGCCCAACTCACTAAATCGTATTAACCTTATTTATGTGAAAATTTTTATGGGCCCGTGAGATTTTTAGCCAGGGAAAACTCTTGTCAGTTCGCCGCAAACATATTAATGTTTAAAGTATTCTATAACTAAAAATAATTATACTTTTAACAGTGCGAGTATTAAAAATACAAAAAAAAAAGAAAAATAGTAAAAATATGGAAACCGTTATAAAAATTTGGAAAATCTTAAAAAAACTAAAAATAGTAAAAAAATTCTTGAAAAAAAATTAAAAATAGCTAGAATATTATAAGAAATTGGAAAAATCTTTAAAAATCGAAGAAATTTTAAAATTTACGAAAAACTAGAGATGTTTAAAGTAATGAAAAATTGAAAAGTCAAAAAAAAATAATATCTCCAAAATTAAAAACAAAATCATAAATAATTAAAAAAAAAATTCACGAAAAATTAAAAACGATGAAATTAGTTAAATATAAGCGCGTTAAACGATTTTTTGTAGGAAAAAAACGTAGAGGTTCGTCTTGGCAATATGCTTATATATAAGGTCTACCTATAGCCACGAAGTATAGATACCAAGAGTCTAACTAAACGTAATGTTGAACGAATGGTTTCAATTTAAGGGACAGAACTATTGCCGGTAGAGTGCGCCATTGTTCAAGAAGTTGTGGGGTTCGGAGGGTCGTTCATCTAACTCTAATCAAATGACACACGTTGAAGAACCATAACACTCTTTATTTCCACTAATAATTTAAACAAAAGTATGTGATCAAAAATGTGCGTTACATTCACGGCTTCTTGACATCATTGACCTTGACTGTCTTTACTGATCTTATGCTGAGAATCAGTGCCTTCGGCCAGGTTTACAATGGATTAACTGTCCCGATGTCTGCTACGTTCGCCGGGATGGTGAACATTAAAATATGAAGCACTCAATTTGTGAAAAACACACCAATATCACGTCGGGGTCACCAATGTGGTGCTATTGACAGCTCTGGAATGTATCTTTTATTACAACTAATTTTAAATAAACAAATTAATATTATATATTTAATTTAATTTAACATTCGCGACATTTAAATGTCATAATAATATTAACATCGGTACATCCTGAATCCTTGCGCAGCTAGTGGTAAACATTAGAACTATGATAAGTTGATAATTGTGTACCAGAAATATTATGGAAAAGCCTATACCGTGTAGACTCCTGGTATCTATACTTCGTGCTACAGCTATGAAATTTCGAAATACAGTTTTAAGTTTTCACTTCTGTTGACAGTACCGTGACTGTCACTGATTTATTTTGTACAGGCATATGTGCCGTCTTCAATCTATCTTATTAATAGTTGGTTGAAAAGTTTCGACAGCGACACCTATTAACCAGTAGAGGAATCAAAATTTTTATACTATTTTAAATTTGATCTTCCAATACACAAATTATTCTATTTTGATTTGTCAATTCATTCTTCGTTTATAAGCCATTTAAAGCGAACATGTCAGAATATTTTGTTATTATGGAAAATACCGAATATCTTGTACTGATAAAAAAATCTTTGCTTTGAAAGGTTTATGAGCAACAAAAATTCATACAAAAATGGTAAAAGTGTTAAAGAAATCTGCTCCTTCATTTTATATTGTGGATCGATGGGTTTTAGAGTTCAAACGTGGTCGTACAAGCATCGAAGATAAACCACGTAGTGGACGTGTTTTAAGATCCAAGTTTGACTAAGCGTAAAATTACTCATACCATACGTATCTTAAATAACAACTCAACAAAAAATGAACTGAAAACACATTTCTCAGCGTATTTTGGAGCGGTTTAAGCAGAATAAAACCGATTTTGTCTGTCGTTTCATAACTATGGATGAGATCATCTACCATTATCTAAACTGAAACAAGAACGTCTACAGTGGGCTGAATCTGGTTCTTCAGTTCCAAAACATGGCGTCAGTTTTTTTGGGATGGAATTGTTAATTGATTATCTTGAAAAAGGTAAAACAATTAACTCTGAATAATATTGCAACCTTTTTGGACCAGTTGGTTAAAAAAAACGAGAAAAAAAGTCCTGATTTAAAGAAGAAAAATTCATTTTTCTTAAGGACAATGCACGTGTTCACACAACTTTGTTGACGATGGGTAAATTGAACAAAATAAAGTACGAATTGCTTGAACACCCACTGTATTCACTAAATTTTTGCTCCTCCCGACTATTACCTCTTTAGAAACTTTATACAATTCCTTCGTGAAAAGCGTTTTTCGTTGAATCAAGAAGCTATAGCAGACGTGGGACAACGTTTTGCAGAGCTTCCGGAAGTCATTACAGAGATGGTATAAAATTACTGGAGGATCATTGGAGTTACATATTGTGTTCAAGCTGGGAAAGATTATATTGAATAAAAAAATATATTTAAAATACACAATTATTCATTTTTGCTTCAAACAACATGTGTCTTATTAATGTTCAAATATTTATCCTGGTCAAATGCTTGTTTTAAACAGGATTGGATCGAAAACATTCAAAACTACATTTACCAAAAAAATAAATAATATTGACTTTCTAATAATATTTTGTTTTATATTTTTTCTTGTTTACACGACAATACACTTGGTAACAATTTAGTCTACCCTTTTATTTCGTTTATACTTTAAATATATCGCTGTTTGCATATGTATCTCATGTAGGCAGCTAAAAAATCTGACATTAAAAACGTCCTATCGGTGATTATAGGTAATCCAATTTTGTTAGATATTCATTAAAGCATTTCCAGTCCTTTTTAGTTTGATATAAAAACGTTTTTGTTTTTGTAAAATTACAGAAATGAATGTGATTAATTTAGATTACAAGTGAAAGTTTTCTCATAAAACTTTTATATCCGGTTGGCCTTTCTTTCAAATCTCCACCACGTGTCTCACAAGATGCTGCACCGATTTTGAAACCCTACTATCTAAAAGTTCTTAAAAATTCTTATTAATATCCACGTCAACTTTTTTTCTGAAGTCTAAATGGATACTTTATTTGCTACCTAATAGTAGTAATAGTGTATTAGGTATAGTGAATAATAAATAAGTTTAGTGACCAAACTTTTTCATGCTCCACCTTTCAAACTTCTAATGTGATTTAGATGAAAATACGCCTGAAAACATTTTTCATCGAAAGTTTGTGCTACTATATAAGTATATGAAAGCATATTAGTTGTAAGCTACCATATTGCCCACATCCTCAAGTCGAATAAATTTGAACTTTTTTTGAGTAAAGCTTACATTTCCATCATTGCTTAAAAACCTATAAAACTGAAAAGCGTAGTGAGGAGATAGGAAATGCAAATACTTCATGCATAAACCACATTCGTTGAAGTCGTTTATCATGCGTGTACTACATCTCTATACTAACAATCCTAAATCAATATGTCGTGGTAAAACTTTAGCTCTCAGCTGCGACGCTACTTGTTTGAGGTTTTTGAAGTAACAAGAATTTATAACCTTACTTCGGTTACTACGCAATGGTTTGTAAAATAATTCGTTCGACAACTGAAAATCAATAAGCTACAAATTTCCCACGCAAAGAAATGTATTTTATGAAACAAAATTTCAATCAACAATAATTACGTGTTAAATCAGATTCAAAAATACGTGACAGTCTTTTAGTACGTCGGATAATAGGAAATTTGAAGCTTCAATAAATCACTGAGTTTCATGCCAGGTTTTATCACCATTTTAACACCATATATGACAATTTTTTGAGTATTTAAAAATTTATACGTTTTAGTCAAGCTAATGCAGTAAAATAAAATTAGCACTTAAAAGCCAGTTAATAACCAAAATTATTTGAGATACAAATAAACTCAAGTTAGGATAAGAATACTTACGAGCAAACAATTTCGTAGACCAGAACATGGATTTTATAAGAGTTAAAAATTCGATAAATGTTCCCAGGCTAGCTTAAAAGTCGTGATTCGATTCGAATTTTAATTTATTTGGCAGCAATTTGCATTCTTTGCTTCAAGGAATAACTACAAAAGCTATATTAACTCAATTTGTTCTTGTTCTGGAACGTCAAAGGGTTGTTTGAGATCACTTCAAAACAAAACTCTTGACGAGCACCACTTCGAACAGACCTAAACTGTAAGTTATAACTCTCTTGCAGTTTGAAGGGCTCCTGTGTGGAGAGTGATCACATGCTGAAAAATTTCTTTAAGGTCTAACAAATCTAAGTTTATATAAGATGATTTACAGGTGGTTCTGGGTGGTCCAAGGTGATCTAAGGGTCTTTCCAATTAGATCTGAACTTTTCCTTTGTACCAAGAGTTTTTTTACAAAACTCACATATACCTCCTTTCTTATTTAAAAAGGGCAAAATCACGATTGACAGATAAAATAGTTACTTTTATGAAGAAACATACATATTCTTAAATAAGTTATTAGATAATATAGACAAATAGAAGGCTCCAGTATATCTGACATTAATTATATGTTAAAATAGATTATGAATGTTAAATTAATTATATGTTAAAATAGATCATGAATGTTTAATTAATAGACAAAAAACAAAACAGTTAATAATGAATATAGGTGATCGAAACACCCGTTGTAAAACATAATAATGACATGAATCAGAGTTTAAATATACGAGAAAACAATCATTTATACAACGAATTCGGTGTTATTTATAAAAGCATTTATTTAATTAATCGAATAAAATCTGTTATTATTTCATACAATTGCATTATTTGTTATTTTATAAGGGCTCATAGGTCCAGTATTGAGGCGGGTGAAATTCAGGATAGCAACATAAATCTTATACAGTTCGCACTGACTATATAATGACCATTAAACGTCATTAGCATCACTTCCATTTTCCTTTCAACTATTACCATTCGAAGTCCCTGCTTTAATCTGCAAAAGTAAAAAGAAATAGCTTGTTCGACAGCCGCCAGGCGAATTTGAAGAATAAAAAAAGATTGTCTTGAGTACACTACAAGCCTTGTTAGCGGTGCTAGCTTTATCAAGCATTTGAGTAGCCAGAAGCTAGAATACAAGAAACATGATCACTTCTAACACCCCACTTAAATATCACAACTTGACGTTGTTTGGATTTGATTTAATTCCGCAACAGGTTAATATTCTAAGCCACTTGCTACTGAAACCATGAAAATTTAAAGACCTACATTCTATTAGTTTAACGAATTCTTTTTCACGTAGCTAATTGATACTGTTTACTGGTGATCTAACCAAACAACAAGCTTATAATCTATCTTTTATTACCATCAACGACAACCATTTCAGTTTAATTAATGTTTTATAGTTATAACTTATAAATCTAATAGGATCAATATATGAATATACACTGTCGAATAAGTGTTAACACTCTAAACCTGAAGTTCACCTCACTAGTGAAAAAATTCGGAAAGTAATTAGATGTTTAGTAAAATACAATAATGTAATAGTATATTACTTTACGAGTGGAGTAAATTGCATATTACAGCGAATGGGCTAAAGAAACGAGCTAAATATGCAATTTGTTCCTCGAGTGAAGTACTACGCTTTAACCACGACTTACCAAATGGTTTTGTATAAAACTAAAAATGACAAACATAAAATCTATATTTTGGCACAAGTTGTCAAAAATATTCGATTTCGCAGTTGTCTAATCTGTCTGAGAAATGTCAAATGTTAGTTTAATTTAATGTAGGCAACCAACATTACTGGTTCAGTTATCTAACCAATGTCAAATGTTAATTCAGTGCTTAATACAGGTTTATATTTACTTACTCTACTAACTCAACTAGTGGAGTAAAAAAATATAACACCACTCCTTCATAATTTGACAATTACTGACTGAGATATAAGTTAAAAAATACGCAATTTACTTATGAGTCATGGGTACAATTAGTAAAAGTGTCAGGTCACAGAAGACTATGTGATAATGAAAAAATTATAAAAAAAGAATATCAAGTAATAGTATATTACTTTACGAGTGGAGTCAATTGGATATTACAGTGAGTGTGTTTGGCCCATGAGCGAGCTTGCGAGTGAATGGGCTAAAGAAACGAGCTAAATATGAAATTTGTTCCTCGAGTGAAGTACTACGCTTTACCAACGACTTACTAAATGGTTTTGTATAAAACTAAAAATAACAAACATAAAATTTAAATTTTGGCATAAGTTGTCAAAAATATTCAATTTCGCAGACAGTTCTGTCTGAGTAATGTCAAATGTTAGTTTAATTTAATGTATACAGTAGGCAACCAACATAATAATCCAGGTTTCTATCTACTTACTACACTAGTGGAGTAAATAAAACTATAACACAACTCCTCAATAAATTGACATTAACTGACAGAGATATAGGTTAAAAAATAGGCAATTTACTTATGAGTCGTGGGTAAACGTATTTACTTGTTTTAATGTCAGTTTTAAGAGTGATTCATAATAATCTGAGTGCCTGTATAAGTGTTTTTAATAGTAGCAATAAACTTTAATGTGTTTGTTTAGTTTTAACTAAAACTTTTATGTGTTGTATTAATTTTAAAGAGACTGTAACAAATTTCACCACAAGTAAGTCACACTATTATCACACACAAAAAAACAAAATAGGTACCTACAACAAAAGGTTTCACAGATAAAAAACTCGAAAATTTGACAGTAAAGATAAAGATTATTTCTTTGTTTACATTTGTGGCCATGGAGACTAGACAAGGAGTACGCACTCGACCGGGGGAATTGCCAAAATCTGTCCACGGTATCGTACATATTAGGTTTACGTTTTTCACCACTAGCGTCGCTAGTTTTCCTTTTGTACCGGTATGAATACCTATAGACAATTAAATAATTGTGAATTATTAAATTGGTTTTTATTATTTATATCTGAAAGATCAAACTATTTTTTTCATTGTGTAAATAAATTAATAATGAAATAATTAAAAATTATTTATATTATTTCAAACTACGTCCTCATTGGTCGCCATTTTGGTACAAATGGAACACCAGCGCCCTCTTATTTTGGTAGCCCTACTTGCATACATGTAGTTCGTACTCCTTGTCTAGTCTCCATGTTTGTGGCGATCATATTCATTAGTGCTATACGATTAGCTCGGTAACATATGTACATATATGTTAGCTGTGTAAATCTAGAAGCCACATGGACCCATTGATTATTTTCGTCCATGCTGCTAGATTTGTTACTTTTTGTTTCCCAATTGGTAATAATCAAAGTTCGTTTAATATGTTTGCTTTATCGTAATGTTCGCATTCCTTTTCTACGCATTCTCTCAATTAAAATATTTGTGATTACTGTTTGTAGAATTATTTTTGCCATTCTCTGTATGTGCTCTTAGGTACTCTCTGAACCAGACATTCTATAAACAAATAACACAGGTATTTTTTTGTTTAATCTTATCAACTAAATAGCATTACCAACATATATCAAATTTTTTGAGTTAGTGCCTGTATTTATATAGGCCAATAAATTATTTTCTTTGGTCCTCGTGAGATATTATTGTTTTTTAGCAATCTCCTCAGATCTTAACACATTTGTTACTGGCCATAAATCTCTTCTGGATAACTTATATAAGTGTTGGTTTTTAAATTAATGTTGTTCCTAAGTATTTCAATTTACGTACTTTATTAAAATAATAGGTATGTTTTGCTGTGTAGTTGAGATTGATAAAATTGTTGTAGTTTTATAAAACCATTACTTTTCCACTTCATATAACTATTTCGTTTTTGATTAATATAGAGTACTCTCTGGATCTAGATCTGGAAATTTGGGGAGGGGCGAGCTAGTGCTCAGCCAGCACTGAGGCCACATATTAATATGACCCATTGTGGATCCCACCATGTGTAGGGATATCCTCACCTCAGGCTGTCACCAGGCCTAGTGATTTAAAATAGGTGATGAGGCTCCCGAGGGGGATCTCCCTGACATCGGCTGGTGTAAGCCAGTACTCGCCCAACACGGGATCTTCTGATTTCAGAAAAAGCAGAGCAGTCATACATTATGTGTTCTACTGTTTCTTCTTCTTGTTCGCAGCCTCTACATAGCGGCGATTCTGTTAATTTCATCCTAAAGAGATGTTGTTGCAATCGGCAGTGACCTGTCAAGATTCCCACAGCTGTTCGGAGATTTTGTCTGGTCAATAAAATTTTTTGCTGTTTCCTCGCCAGGATGAGGTAATAACTCTCTGGCCAGTCTACAGTTCGTAGTTTCATCCCAGCACTGTATAAATTTTTGGTGAGAGTGCTGTTTAATAAGGTCCACGACTGCGGATAATGTTAGCTTAGTAGATGGGCGGGGGCTAATATATTTGTAGCCCGCAGCCCTCCTTGCTAAATTGTTCGCAATGCGGTTGCCTTTAGAGTTCCCATGTCCTTTGATCCAGCTGAGAGTGACCACGTTATTCTGGCTGGCCTCAGTTAGAGATTAGTGACATTCTAGTACAAAACTTGAAGTGAAACGTGGTCTATTCAAGGTCAGTAGTGCTTGTCGGCAGTCTGTGTATATATTTATATTCCTGCCTGTGATGTTCCTATTGATTAATTCTTTTGCAGCTATGGTTATGCCTGTGAGTTCTGACTGAACCACACTTGACAAGCCATCCACAGCCCATTTTATTTTTAGGTTTAAGGATCTAGAGTAAATTCCACATCCCACACCTTGCTTTGTTTTTCATCCATCCGTATATACGCTCAAAGCGTTCAATATGTTGGGGTCTACTGTCTTGTTTGTTAATATTTTGTAGGGTTTGTCAGACAAATGTTGGTGCGACGGCATCCGTGTCTGCCTGTAAGAGTGGTATCACTTTTATCGATTCCCTCCACAGACTGTCCCTATGGAACCAGTCCCTACAGTGGATTCGATACCAACCGTGCGAAAGCGTACCATGGTCATCAATGCGACCTCCTTAACAAATATATCAAGCGGGGTGAGACCGAGTATGACTTCCATTGCGCTGGTCGGTGTGCTTCGCATGACTCCTGTTACGAGAAGGCATGCTGATCTTTGTATTTGGTTTAATTTTTTGATAGCTGTCGTTTGTTCCACTTTAGGCCACCACACGACAGCACCATATGTTAGCATAGGTCTTATGATTGCCGTGTAGATCCACATGGTGACCTTGGGGGATAAACCCCAGGTCTGTCCTATGGTTCGGCGGCATTGCTCATAAGATATAAATGCTTTTTTAACTCTGCTTTCTATGTGTGAGTTCCACGTCAGCTTGCTGTCAAGGATAACACCTAAGTATTAGAGTACTCATAATATGATTTAATTGGTCTATTTTAACATTTTTAACCATTTTACACAAATTTCTTTCAGAACTTAGAGTAGTTCTTCATTATATCTGCTCGTTTTCTTATGTAAAAGTATCTTAGGTCTTTTTCTCTAATCATTGTATTTCGTTTTTATTTCTGTATTTGTATTAGTTAATATCGCACTGGAAATTAAAAAACAAGAGATTTTTACTAATTTATTGTGCTTGTTTGTGTATTTGGTTTGTATAGTCAAACTAAGGTAACTTTTAATGACAGATTCAATCTTTTTATTCTTATCCCTTTTATTTAAATTAATTCGTTGTTTCAATTGGGGTATTTTTAATCAACAAGTAGCACAAACAAATCAATGGTTGCTATAACTATTAAAATTTACCATGGGATAACTAATATAACAGGTGCTAGATAACAAATGTTATTACACGAATGTTGGTGCATACACTATTAGAGTATTAAAAGGTTTTGGTTATGAAAAGGTTAAGGAATATCTGCATACAAAAGGAGTATTCACTGACAACTTTAGCTGAAAACAAAACTGTAGAAAACATAAAACCTCATGTGTAACTGTAACGAATAGAATGACAACAGACCAGTAAATTTTGCAGACTTTATAGTAACTCCATAATACCCATAAACGAATCGACGAAACACACTTTTATAGTTTGTCATGTCGCCGCGCCAGCAGCTATTAAGTTTAATAGGTTAAAATAAGCTTGAAATTGAATTGAATTAACAACACGAATTAAACATTCTGTTCGTCACAGTAATTGTTTCATCCTAGTGTAATTTGTGTAATTTGGTTTTTTAAAAGTAAATCACTATTCAAAACAATGACTTCAGAAGTGTGGGAGCCAAATAAGTAATATGTTAAGTTTTAGGTTACATTATTCAACAGTCACAGATTTTGGTGGAATGAACAAAAAAAATATATTTCATTCCAAAAAGTATAAAACCAGGATATTTTATATCAAGAATATCCTAATTTCTGGAAAATATCGTCTTATATAAATACAATTGGTTTTAAAGTTTAAGTAGGTAACAAGTTTAAATGTAACGCTCTGATTAGATTTATTCAAGTTTTTGTCAAGCAGAGAAAGTAAAGATAGTTCTTTAAATATTAAAAAATGATTTAATTTTTATTTAACATTCTTACTTTAATTAGCCTCTCTTGCGTGTTTTGATGACACACCTAAGTAAAACAAACAAAAATACCCGTCTATGCATTTCATTTAGAATTCAGGTGGGTCATCACGCTATGAAACTTCTCTTGGGAAGAATTTTAATATGACCTAATTTATTTGTTATACAATTTTTCGCGGATTTTTCTAATTAGATTTGGATGAATGTTGAAAAAGAATTTTATGCTTAAGTGTTTCATTAAAATTCATGTATAGTGGGTATAAAATTACGGAGAAAAAGCTTTCGTATATATTTCACCTGTCAAAAAACTTTAAAAGGACTTAATTTAGTTAGGAAAACAGCAGTGCTTTTAAAATATTTTTATTTTACAAAGAGAACCGTTAAAAGAAAGTTTAAATAAGCATACTGTATTGGTCATTTAAAGCATTCCATTGTGTTAGTTTTTTTCATGATCGATATTTTGTCCATACATTTTTTATGACTTCTTTGTTCTTGTAGAATGTTTCATACTTTCTTATTTTTATATTTGATGCTTAGGGGAGACTGGTGTCAGTTGTAACAATTTTCAAAGTGAATTTTTCATCTAGTTCAAATGCTTGCGTTAGAGTCTCATTTCATACGCACTTCGAAGCAACACCACTAAAAGACATTTCTTTGAGTGTCTGTCAATATAAATATTTTCATACTACCTTTTCCTCCTTTTCTGTCGTTGGAAACATCAGTCTTAGAAAAAGGTTAAAAATTCTCAAGAGTAATTAAGTTGCTAGCACTTACAAAGGCTGTTGGTAATGGAGTAATGTTCCGAAACATAATTGGAATTTAAAATTCACTTTGAGAATTAGAAATAGGAATTAATGCAGATCCAAGCATGCTTTCAGAAATAAGTTTACTGTTCTTAGAGATAGAAGACTCCCGCTTATTCTGAAAATGGTAATTCAGGCCTATCTGTAACATTTGAAGGAACAAAATCAAAATTATCATAATTTTAACAATTGGAGGACCAGATGCCCGTGCAAGAAAAAAGAAAAACCTGCTTGGATGTTCTTAGTGATCACTGCCAATGAAAGCGAATTTTTTACAATCGCAGGTAAATAGTCGTAAATAGTCGTAAATAGTCATCCGTTTTCCGAACTATGTATAGAGCCTGGAGTCTATGCGAGGTATGTGGAGGAATCGAAACCAAGTTATGTATTGGGCTCTGCAGTGAAAATATGCGACGAATGATTATCGAGTAGAAAGAGAACACTGCTGCTTTTGCTGGATTAGACACATTTTGCGAAATGATGCATAAACTCAAGAAACTCCTTTTCTTGCATCCATGCAGACATATTTTTGCTTCCGATACATCCTCGAGGTCCATGTCTGATGAAATGATCTTTCAAGTGTAGCGTTCGAAATAAAAACATAGGTGGAACTGCATAACCTATAGCGTATTCTGATTCCGTGATTTCAGGAAAGTTTAGACAGTTTACAGATTTTTTGTGGTAATATCAAAGTATAGATCGACACTATTTTCACAATATTTAAATAGTTGTTACTGTGGATTGTATCCAACATTTGGTTGTGAGTTGCTACGTATAGATCACCCAACGAAAGTTTGGGACAGCCACGTGGCCTCTCGTTCAATGCGCAGTGTTTTTTTTACGAGCATTACGATAACAACGACCGTTCTGAAAGCTTGTCAGTGTGGTAGCTAGAATGGTTTTGTAAACTGTATTTAGCTACGAATATGCTGAGAGAGTTTCTGAGTTGTTTTTTAAATGTATGTATTTTTTTAGTTTAAAGTGGGCAGTAACAAATTTATATAAAATAAATTCTTCTTAATTATGTTGGCATCATACATTAAAAATTAATTTAAGATGTATAATAAATTTTTATTTCCGTCCGCCACTGATAGAAAGACTCCGCCTACCTGCGCCGACTAACACGTGGCTGTCACAAACTTTCGTTGGGAGACCTATACGGAGTTGACATACTGATACAACTTAACATGACTAATTCCATAATCGCGAGTGGCTCTTATCAAATGTTTCGCATTGTCTATTACTTTTCTTGCCGCTTCATCAAAAATACATTTGGGTATCATTCTCCTGTCCGTCTTTAAAGCAAAATATTGTAGCATTGGATTTTTACTTCATGAGCTTCTGGCTGCCATTAGTCTCGGACTCAACTGATTCTTACATAGAACCGGTTTATGTTAAAAACATATTATATGAACAGATCACATCAGTAATTTATATTCTATTAAGGTTCTAATTATTTTAAAGCGATAGTGCTGTTATTAGCTTCGTTCCAATTGATACCTGTTTCAGTCAACTCGTCTCCCCTACTAATCGGCATGACAGATAGTTATAATATCCTATTACAATTCCAAGGAAGTTGCATGAGTATTTAAAAGTTTACTGGTAGGTAATAATAGTATTAAAATTAAACACGAATTTTCATAATAAATACAAATTAATTTGGTTGGGATTTTAAATAAATCAACATACGTGTTCATAGTGATTAATTTATCATTATATTTTTTAAATGTGATATCGTACAGGTTTCTAACTATTCAATTATATTACTCCTAAAAAATCTTTGTAGAAACTATACAGATTCCAGCTAGAATCTACCCGGGGAAATAATATTCCAAAAACATCAGATTAATCATGATCTGTAATGTCCGATTCGTATGGTGAGCGTCCATCACTAACTTCTTGCCAATACAAACGCTGGGAGATAAGGGAACTGACATCCTCCTATTTGCGAATATGCTTAGTATGCTTAGTATTCTGTCCCAATAGATGTTTCGGTACATTTGTATTTAGGGCTATACCTACGAGGACATCCTAAATTTAAAAAAAAATTGCACCGAAGAACAATCATATCAATCCCATTAAATTACAAATTCAAGCGAAACTGCCATATAAATCAATAAATCATATAAATCAATTGACAGTGCTATGAATCAAGATGAGGCAATGAATTATCCAATTGAATTTTTAAATTCATTGGAATCGGCTGGTATGCCACCGCATTGCTTGAATCTAAAAGTTGGTTCTTTGATTATATTATTGCGAAATATTAATCCACCAAAACTGTGTAATGGCATCAGATGGGCATTGATAAAGTTATTGCCATGGTGTTGCTATGAGACCATTAGTTTTGTTAGTATCTTGTAAATGAATTGAAAATAAATTGCTTTCTTGTAATTATTTTTTATTTGATTATCGTAGATAAAATATTGTATGAAACTGTGCTTGAAGTGCTATTTGCGCACTTACGCGATATATAGCACTCGCTTCGCTCGTGCTCTAAACATCGCGTGCGTGCGCAAAAAGCATAATTCACGAACTGTTTCATAAATAACTATTATGTATCCTATGCCCGTGTTTGGTATATACATTATTTCTTGGTTTACAGAAACAATACTTTAAAGGAGAAGTTTAATGGTAAAATTGGGATATCATTTAGGTTTGTAAAGTTCAAACACAACAATGTTCGCATAAAATAAAATCCAAACTGTCAGGTATTTTTTTTTTCTTTTATTCGTGGAATCTTACTTTGGCACAAAGATTGATGTGCATAAAATAAACAAATAAAGCAAATAAAATATATAGCAGATATTTGTAATTATTTGATATTTCAATATACTTGGCACGTGTTAGGGAAATAGGGATGTTGACTAATTTCTGGATCTGCTTTTATTTTATAGATAAACTCTTAATAACCGCGAAAAAAATATTTTAACAATAAAAATGGTTTTATTTTAAAGAAAAAATTGATAAATTAGAATAGATTTAAAATTTCCCGCTAAAACGCCCAAACCTGCCATGTGACTTTGATTACGTCACGAACCGATAAACAATGCTCGCGATCTGTCAAACTCTAAGGAACTTGAAAGTTTTCTTGAGAAATAATTATTTTTAGGCTTTAATACTAGCTAATAATAAATACAAAGTGTGTGTGTATGTAGATGTACATGTAAAAAATGAAGATTTTAATATTTAAACAGCCCACAGTATTTCTTACCACAATGAAGTTATAAATATACCTGTTTTTAAAATTTTTAAAGTTAACGAACGAATAAGTTCTATTTATTTAATTTTAGTCAAAAATATGACGGATTAATTGGTGTTGATTTATTAAAACAATTAAAAGCAACTGAAATACTAATAATATACGAATTAGCAGAATTAACACAAGGAAAAAAGAAACTTAGCGTAAAAAATTATTTTTTTAATATTCCCGCTAGGACATCCCAAATTGTAAAATTACCCGTTGACATAGAAAGCGGAACAGGACTTGTAAATTATATTAATTTTGGCAATCAAATAGAATCACCCTGTGCAGTTGTAAACGTAAATAAATTTTTTGCAACAACCACTAATTCAAGAGAAGAACCAATAAAAATCAATATTAATAAATCTTTTAAAATTGAAAAATTAGATGTCGCAGATATAAACTTTATTGAAAAAATGGAAACCGATTCTGAATTAAACGAATACACCGATAATATTTTAAAATCTAATCTAAAAATATACGAGTTGAACATTGTAATTACGAAGAAAAACTAAGGCCATAAAAAATTTATGTTAAGTTCCGCTACACAAACATCTTTGTTTGTAGCAAAGAAATTCGCCACCATCAACCAATCGATTCTCGATTCTCGGCAAGTTAGAACTGTTTCCTTTGATGAATCCAGTCTCCATAATGTAAACACAATTTGGTTTATGATAACAAGTGAGTTACAAATAACGTTACAAATACGAGTAATTAGCAAGAGAAATCAAAGAAATAACTCGTTCACACAGTGACACCAAGCGACGCTAAGTTGTTTATCGGTTCATGACGTCATGCGCTGTGATTGGCGTTCACAGTCACGTGATAATGTGTATTAAATAAAGTTTTTTGAATTAATTTTAATTAATAAAATATTATTAATAACGTTTAATAAATATGATTTTAGGTATTTAAATATTACCATTAATCATTTAAATTTAACTTTACATGGATTTACAACTACTGTCAACATGCCTATTATAGAAATTTAAATAAACTGCCATAATTAAGGTAGCATTTATAAAAATAATATCTACTTTAAAAAGAAAGAACTACCCCCAACCTTTTCAAATCTTACAATTCAAACTTGAAAACAAATCTATATGATACGAAATCTCTCTCTCTCTTTCTCTCTCTCTCTGTCTGTCTGTTGCGGTTTGAATATTTAAGCGAAGTAAAATTAAGTGGAAAAAAAGGGAAATTAAGTACATTTTGGAAAATGTGAATTTGTTTGGTAAGGGATATTGAGGTATAAATGCCATAATGAAAGGGAAATAAATTGGAAATTGCCTCCAGCAGTGAATTAATTACTTTCGAAGATCTTCAATCGCTAAAATCAATGCCTACCGTTGGAGAATTGGGACAATTAGTAGATACCCACAGTATTCTGAATTTAAAAGAAAATTTACTCTTGATTTAACAACCAGAATTGTCAAGAAGCTATTAAAGTTATATTCCATAACTTATACGAGGTCTGTTCGAAAAGGACCGACCTGCTTTTATATCCTTTTAGAACAAACAGTTTATGCGCAGTGTGTATTTATTTGCTGTTTTTTTTTTTGTATTAGTCGGATTTGTGAAACTATTTAAATGATGAAGAAGGGCTTTAGGGTTTAGTGCATCGGTGAGAGACAAATATAAAAGTAGTATAATTGATTTAAAAGTGTCCACATTTATAAATTCTAAAATGACTGCGGGATGAAGAAAATGGCATTAATTGTACCTGGCTTCTCGACTCATGGAACCTTGTGCGCAGTTTTAACGAAACAAACTATCCCACTGCTACACTACATAGCCCCCATTGACTTTTTACTGTTTCAGAATTTAAATAAACCGCTAAAAATACCGATTAGACGACAAGCCGGTTAAAGAAAATGCGACGTGAACACTCGGTTATTTCAAAGAATGCTACTACCCCGATAACGAAACATAAGACAAGCTAGCTAGAAAGGGTCCCGATAGAGAACGACCTTCACCGAGCTGGTTAATGGACCAAACATATTTTTTATGTAATTTAATATGTCAAAAAATATATTTCATATGAGTTGTCTATCGAATTTCAGTCCAGGATATTTTTAATCAATCATATGAAATATATTTTTTGATATATTAAATTACATAAAAAATATGTTTGGTCCATTAACCAGCTCGGTGAAGGTCGTTCTCTATCGGGATCTTAGACTAAGCGTGGAGATATAAAAGTAGGTCGGATAGTTTTGGGATAGATCTTGTACATTTTTCAACGTATTATTGAAATTAACAATTAATTCGAGGATGAAAAACAGTTCTAGCAAACTATTAAACGTTTACTTAGAATAAATTGTATTAAGTATAAATATTACATTAAGAAAAATGTTATACTTTCTTATGTAACATAAACAATCAATAGAGAACACTTAATTTTACACATTAAGCAAAATGAGTGATGAATTTCTTAATCATATTCAAAAGGAAAACAGCGATAGCGGATTAGATTTAACAACAGAAAACATTAAACAAAATGATTTACTAAATAAAAAAAATAGAGATCCAGATTCAATAACGAATACTTAAAAAATCTGTTACATCACACAAATATTAAACCAACATTACAAGTACTTCAAAAAAAGGAGACGTCGTTGTGATCGGATTTAAGCATATGATAATAAATTGGCCGTTAAAAAAATAACAGAAATTAAAAAAAAAGTAGTAAAAGTAAAGACGGCAAATGATTTTTTTTTCTTTAGATGTTAGGGAATCAAGGAGTTTACTTATCAGATACAGAAGAACTCTCAAACAAAGAAAAAGTAGCTACAGCAGACCTTCTTAAAGAAAAAAAAAAAAAAAAAAAAAAGAAAGGATAAACCTAACAAATGGTTTGGGAAAGCAAAAAGTTTTAATAATCGTTTTGGTCTCTTGATTTTAATGACGTGTTTACATAATGCCAGTAACTGGCGCCAGTCTAACTGGCATGCCAGTGCATGATTAGGACAGCACTGGACTGGTACGTTTACGCGTATCCAGTAGCTAGCGACAGTCTCACTGGCACCCTAGTTCCTACTTGGTAAAGTTTACCCTTCACATGTACGCCAGTCACTGAAACGCTGTGTTTATGGCGTGTTTACATGATGCCAGTAAAACTGGCGCCAGTCTTACTGGCATGCCAGTGCTTGATTAGGACAGCGCTGGACTGGTACGTTTACACGTATCCAGTAGCTAGCGACAGTCTCACTGGCACCCTAGTTCCTACTTGGTAAAGTTTACCCTTCACATGTACGCCAGTCTCTGGAACGCTGTGTTTACACGTGTCTACAACCACTGGCGCGGGGTTGGAGGGGACGCGGACGAGGGCCACTGGCATGAAAAATAGACCAACTTTCTATTCGAGACAGCGCTGGCAGACAGCGCTGGACTGGCACAAGAAAGTGTTTACATGATGCCAGTACCATGCCAGCGCTGGCATGCCACTAAGACTGGCGCCAGTCACTGGAATCATGAAAACACGCCTTTATACGTGTCTACAACCACTGGCGCGGGGTTGGAGGGGACGCGGACGAGCGCCACTGGCATGAAAAATAGACCAACTTTCTATTCGAGACAGCGCTGGCAGACAGCGCTGGACTGGCACAAGAAACTGTTACATGATGCCAATAGCTTTGACATGCCAGTCACTGGCATCATGTAAACACGCCTTAAGTATTGTACTTTAATATTGATCAAGTTTTTAGTTTTTTAATGTACTGTAGATTATTTTGTGTTATTACAATTTTAGTATCCTAAAGTTTTGCCTAAAATTTTTAATACTTTTTTATCACTTTTTTTATATACTAAGCCTATATTTCCTGGAAGAGAGCATCCGGTCATTTTAAACGTACTTTTTTCCGCCACTTCCAATATAACATTTCATCCCTATACATAGCATATCCGCCTATATTTCATTTTTTGCGATAAGAGACACAGTTTTTTTTTAAATGCTGTAGCATTTTTTATAGATATTTGTATTTTCTGCTTAGTGCGTTTATTCAACCAAAAAAATGAAACCATATATTTCTACGGCGAATTTGTGGAAGAATACAGCGCCATTTTTTATCAGTATTGTTCGGTATTCTTGAAAAAAAAAGAAAAAGGAATTTAACGTTGAAGAAAGAATGATGTAAAACATAATTCAAGGGTAGCTAAATATTAGCAATATATATAAAATGGGATTTTTATTTTATCTTTATGAATTACATCCTATGAAGATTTTATTCAAAATACACAATAAAAAGTTGGACCACTCTTATAGTTTTTAAGTGGATTAACTATTTTTTAATTTAGGATGTATATATTAAGGATTTTTTTATGTAAGTACTAAGATACCGGGTGAGGAAAAAGTATGGAAACCCCGTGGTAACTCAAAAACCATGGGTCACAGAAAAAACTTGCAAAATACAAAATTTATGTTTTTTTCCTTGCTATCAGATGGTTAATATGGATTTGACCATGACCATGACCATCATGGTCAGGCGATGGTCAGGTCAATTTTTTTAAATGGAAACATGTACTTTTGACAACGGAAATCGGAAGAGCGTAAAATTTTACGTCCAAATATGACCTTGACCATTTTTAATAATTTTACCACGATGATCATGGTCAAGGTCAAACTAAAAATTTATAGACCATCGCAATAACTTGAATGGTATTAGTCGCAGAGAAAAACTTCCAAGGTTTAAAGTTTATGGTTTTCCCTGGCTATCAAATGGTGAAGATGGATTTGACCATGACCATGACCATCATGGTCAGGCGATGGTCAGGTCAATTTTTTTAAATGGAAACATGTATTTTTGACAACGGGAATCGAAAGAGCGTTTAATTCGAGGTAAAATTTTACGTCCAAATATGACCTTAACCATTTTTAATAATTTTACCAAGATGGTTATGGTCAAGGTCAAACTAAAAATTTAAAGACCATCGCAATAACTCAAATGGTATTAGTCGCAGAGAAAAACTTCCAAGAGTTAAAGTTTATGGTTTTCCCTGGCTATCAGATGGTTTAGATGGATTTGACCATGACCATCATGGTCAGGCGATGGTCAAGTCAGTTTTTTTAAATAGAAACATGTATTTTTAACAAAAGGAATCGAAAGAGCGTGACATTTTACGTCCAAATATGACTTTGACCATTTTTAAAAATTTTACCATGATGGTCAGTTTTTTTAACAGTGTAGTCATTCGTACTAGTCAGATCATTTTCGTATCTCATTAAGTTACAAGGTGCTGGACCATCGCAATAAGTCGAATTGTATTAGTCGCAGAGAAAAACTTCCAAGAGTTGAAGTTAATGGTTTTCCCTGGCTATCAGATTGTTAAGATGGATTTAACCATGACCATCATGGTCAGTCGATGGTCAAGTCAGTTTTTTTAAATATAAACATGTATTTTTAACAAAAGGAATCGAAAGAGCGTGACATTTTACGTCCAAATATGACTTTGACAATTTTTAAAATTTTTACCATGATGGTCAGTTTTTTTAACAGTGTAGTCATTGGTACTAGTCAGATCATTTTCGTATTTCATTAAGTTACAAGGTGCTAAAAATCGTAACCACAGGAATGAAGTTGTTGATATATAATTTAAGGTTGGTTTATTTTACAGCATCTCGTAGAGGGGTACAAATACAAAATAAATATTATTTCTGTTTAAAAAATAAATAAATATTATCAATAAAGCACTCCAAATGAAAGGCAAGGGGAACTCACTATTAAAACGCACCCCAAAGGGAACAGAATCCTTTTTTTACGTCCACGTCGTTGTTCCTGAGTAGTGCTAAAAGAAGGATTCTGGTTTGACAAAATCTACTCTAGACCTTCATTTAAGCTCTTGTCTTGTCTTAATTTAAAAAAAAAACGACCTTGAAGAGACTTACACGGAAAGGTCTCTGTTTTAAGTCCAAAATCGCCGTTATTTTCTTCATTAAAAATTAGGTAAGACCTATCATAAACTTTTATTATGAACGTAGATTCTGCAACATTTTACTGAAAGTACAATTTGCCCTTTATACGACCTCTACAGGTCACGTTGACCTTGGAACTTAATGCATATCTGGTGATGATGAATGATGTCACGGTAATGGTCAAATCCAGAATTACTATCTGATAGCCAGTGAAAAACCATAAATTTTATATCTTGCAAGTTTTTTCTGTGACTGATACAATTCGGTTATTTCGATGGTCTAGGATTTTTTAGTTTGACCTTGACCATGATGATTTAAAAAATTGTAAAGGTCATATTTGCACGTAAAATTTCACGCGCTTTCGATTCCCCTTGTCAAAACTACATGTTTTTATTTAAAAAAACTGACCTGACCATCGCCTGACCATGATGGTCATGGTCATGGTCAGATCCATCTTAACCATCTGATAGCCAGGGAAAGACCATAAACTTTAAGTATTGAAAGTTTTTCTTTGCGACTAATACAATTCGAGTTATTGCAATGGTCTAAGAATTTTTAGTTTGACCTTGACCATGACCATCATGGTAAAATTTTTAAAAATTTTCAATGTCATATTTGGACGTAAAATTTTACGCTCTTTCGATTCCCGTTGTCAAAAATACATGTTTCCATTTAAAAAAATTTACCTAACCATCGCCTGATCATGATGGTCATGGTCAAATCAATCTTAACCATCTGATAGCCTGAGAAAAACCATAAATTTTATATTTTGCAAGTTTTTTTCTGTGACCTATGGTTTCTGAGTTACCATGGGGTTTTCATACTTTTTCCTTACCCTGTATAAAGTTAAAAGTGAGTTTAAACTAAATCAATGGACATGATTTCGTGCAAGTTTTAAACGCGTTCTGCAATGAGCTACGGAACGGCTGGCTCTCTCGTAGTTATACATGATTTACCAAATTAGTATCCTTGAGGCGTTGCGAACAGTTTCACAGCTGATTCAAACATTATGAACATTTAGTAAACGATTATTTAAGATTTCTCTCATGGGATTATTGAAAATTATAGAAAGTATACAAACAAGAATATATTAATGACATTATAAATAAATAAATGTCGCATCCAGCGGGACTCGAACCTTAATTTTCGAGGATTGAATGTACGTAGTCCGTGTGTAGCGGATTGATATAATAATAATTAAAAGGGCTTTTAATGATTATGCAGGAAAGGAAAGTTAGTTGTTACCTCGATTTGTAGGCGCTGGTTCACTTCAATTGAGCTCTTCCAGGTTCTTCTTAAGCTGCGTTCACCAAGTCTTGCGTAACGCGTGCGGGAGTACGATTAACTAACAGCTAACCGGCCTGTTTTAACCCTCAGTGATGTTTGAATGGTAATATTTTTGTAAATTATACTGGAACTAATATTATAATCGCCTTCGGTATGTCCGGTAGAATTTTTTGTATCTATTCTAAATGTTAGAAACAAAAGCCACCGCTTCGTCCGAGAATCTACAATCTACGCAAAACTGGTCTCCTTCTTCTTATCAGAACAACTTAGGAAAAGGGACAGAAGAAGGAGTTGGATAAATAAAATATAATTTAGGGGAGAGAGGAGCAGATTGTAATTAATATTATACGTATAATTATTAGTTATAATTTTAAAACTATAAAATAAATGAGCCAAGACGGAACACCGTGAAATTTTAAATTCTCGTTTCTTTCTGAACAAACCTCGTATAACTAGCAGAAAGTAGATATTATTGTACAATTTTACACAAAAAATATCTATAAATTAAACAAATAACAAAATAAAATAAATAATTCTAGTTTAGCACGTACCTAAATACCAAGTTTAGAGATCAGCTGCAATTTACTAAGCGAAATCACAATCCTATGGTTCACTCGGGTATTATTGATCCTATTCCTAATCAGATTAAAACACACTAAATATTTAACTATATATATGACGAGTATCGAATATAACAAACCGACCCAGGTCAATTATACAAGCTTTTAGCATTAAACACGATACGTATATTAATTACAGTGTTATACAAAATCTACATTTATCATTTACTTATGTTCCTACAATATTTGGAATGTTGATATTTACAACTAAACATGATACAATAAATTCAATAAACTTATGATTTATTATATCTTTATATTTTTATTGAGTCGATTAGGAAATGATTCACTTAAAACTGACATTTTCTTTGGTATTGTGTACGGCAAACGGTAATAGTTCAATAGCGTGTCACATTAAAATTCGATCTCTTTGTAAATGGAATCATGTATTCAACAGAATTTTTTTAAAGTAAACTAAAATCAAAGAATTTTTCAATGAAATGTTTTTTTTTTATTATAGTTAATGTGCCTCAGCATCTACGGCCATTGGCACAGGTACAATTAGTACCTACTAAATACAAAGAATACAAATTACATTAATAATAAACATAGTTTGAACAAGATTTTAAATTTTGGATAAAGTACTAATTTCTTTTAAATATTTAATCACTTTCTTGATTTGATCTGCTGAGTTGAGGATTTCAGCCATATTATTTGAGAGTCCAATTTGTCTTCTATTCTAGGAGAATTTCTGACATTCAGTGAGAAGGTGCTTGACAGACATGGAGCTGTTTCAATGCTGGCATATAGGAGGAGGTCCTGAGATCATTAAGTGGCTGTGAGCGAAATTTGTATGACCAATTCTTAGCCTTCTGATGGCTATTTTATCTCCTTTTGATAATAATGGAAGGTAAAACGGTCTGACAGTTTTTCTGACCTCAAACAACTTGAAAGGAATTCTGGTCCAGTGAGCTTGCCATGACGAATAGATCTTGTTTTTGAAATAGTTTTTTAGGTCTCTACTTAACTGAATTTTTTCTACTGGACGATTTGACGTTGCTGCTTCTTTTGCTACACGGTCTGCCAGTTCGTTCCCAACAATTCCAACATGTGAGGAAACCCAGAGTAGAGTTATTGTCACTTCTACCGATGAAAGCCGTTGGCAACGTTCATGGATACACTGCACTAAGGGGTGAGAACTGTAGATGCTTTGGATGGATTTGATTGAAGCAAACGGATCGGTGCATATTGCAACAATTTTTAAATCTTGGTTTATGGAATTACAAGCTTGGAGTATAGCAAATAATTCCCCAGTGTGAACACTACAGAAAGGTGATAAGACATTTGATATAATGGTCATATGGGAGCGAGTAACTGAACAGCCTACAGCATTATTGTTTTTAGAAGCATTAGTGTATAGGACTTCTTTGAATTTTGAGTTGAAAATATGATATCTTCAACATTTAATAAGCAACGTCAGATGAGATTTGTTTTGAATTGATAATTTTATTTGTAGAAGTTGTCAGAAAATAATCCATTTTCTATAAACACTCAGATTAACTGGAATTTTCATTAACATTTTTTATAAAAGAACTATACTATAGGTGTAAATCCATGGCATTAAATTAACATTATCGTTTGTTAATTGCAAGTTTTTCAATTATAGCGTTTTAATTGTTATCGGAGACTGAGGAGTAATTTTCAAAGGCATGTTTTATTAGAATTTAAGATAAGGGCTCAATATTGATCACATAAGGATTTACCCTCAGGTATTTAAGCCAAAAATTGATATTTTGACTTTTTACAACAAGAAATGTAATACCTAAACTAAACGTTTCGATTAGTAGTCCAGTTAGCGAAGGTTTTACCAACAAATTCTTTTGTGTTGGTTAAGAAGAACTCAAGGACCAAAAAGTATATAGTGCAGATATGAGCTTTCACCCTGAGGGTAGGTGCCACCTTTTCTTGAGGATGGTAATTTTGAATAATAAAAATAAATCTGAAATTCGATACAGGGACAAATTGAAGACAAAAAATGTGACATTAATTTTGTTCGCAAGATCAATACTTTTTTTGAGTTGTTCACTGTTGAATGTTGTAGAAACCATATAAACTAAGTTATGGCTGTTCAAAGAAAATATGTTTTTTGTTTTGTTCCTCAGCTAGAGTATTTAACGCCAAATAACAGGAAATAGAATATATTTAAAGAGCTTTAGAAGACCTTTATAATGGGCGTCGGTAAAACAATTCACTTTAGTGTTAATTTAGTGATAATAAGATCCAAAAGAATAACTACTTTAGAAGCCCAGATTTTGAAAAAATATGTTCTCGTGTAAATATTCCAAAAAATATATTCTTTTTATAATAACTTAAAAACTATAAAAGAAACGTAAAAGATAATAACAACAATTTTTTTGCAGCTTCAATAATAAAGGAGATATAGTTGATTGACGTATTCTATATAGCGCATAAATCACCGGTCTCTGACCCTTTGACCCTTCACCCTTTTTATATGATGTACTTACTTAGAATCTTTTTATATTCTTAATCTTAGATCGCATTAAATAACCTGTAAAATGGTGTTTTGATAGATGTGGTAGCATAAAATTAAGCGAGTTATTGTTAAAATAAATTGTTTAGAATAAATTTTGCACCATGAACTAGAAATGTTTCGAATCGTCAAAAATATTATTTAATTCAATTTAAAAAAAAAGTGAGTGTTTATAATGGTTGAAATGTTGATATTACCACATACGATAATAGGGTAGTTTTACTATTTAATATATTTATACACTATTTTTTATTTTATATTTTAATCATCAAGGTTTAAGTCAGTACGTTAGTTTCAATGCAAGCTGAAATAGTTTAATTCTTATTCTCACGTAGAATACGAATTGGCTACAAAAGATCGTTGTTGAGGTCGCACTAAAAGAGTCCAGAGTCTGAGGTTGTCTATAAGGGTCACCCTTTTGTGTGTCTTTAAAACAGAAGCATGAGTCTGGGCCGTTGTGACTCTTGACATATTTTCGTGGGTAAGTGTGACATGCCACCATATAAGGCGAGATATAAGGTAATTGGTAAGATTAGTTAAAACTATTGTATTTAGTTATTCCTTTTTTCTTTGTTAATATATTTGTTGTTTGTTTCCTGTTGTTTATCTCATCTTCCAATTTGTTAGATTTCTGTTTTCAGTAGCATACCTAACCAGAGGTTCAGATAACCACGACCTGGGTGGTAAGTGCCTCCAATAAAGCTAACCCTTATCCAACCACCAGCGTACATCCTCCATCCCCCCACGCGTAACAATAAAAAGATATTTTATAAGCAAGAAATTAATTTTTGTTTAGTGCACTTAAGAAATGTTTCAAACCGATAAAAATATTGGTCTTTAACGTCACCCCTTACCTGAGCCCAGTGGGAGGACAATAAAAGATCAATAAAAGAGACCCTCTCTTGGACCCTAGCAGCATGTGGTTGTATGCTCTCACGATTTTAGAATCTCTTGTTTAAAAACAAATATATGTATTTAATTTTGAATGACATTCAAATACTTTAAGTGCCAAGAGTACACTTTATAACACGTCTTTAGTGCAGATAGAGATGATCGTTAGCTTTGTGTTTCAACATGACCATTAAGGTCAATATACTCGTTTTTATTACAATTTGATGGCAATAAACCTCAATTGGAAGTCTGGCTAGTAAGTCAACTAATATAACAAATAAATAAGACTCTATATCGTTCTTCAGTCATACTGCAGTCCCAAAAATGACGAAAAGTTGTTTCCACGGAAGGAACTAGATTTGGAGTAAAAAAATTGTTTATATCTGAAAAACATTCCGTTATATTTATCTGAGACAGAAAAACGCAACTAAAATAAATGCCACTAATTATATTATTGGTCACTAAAAATATATTTAACCAGCATCGGTACTTCGTCTGTGTAGCAAGGGAATCAATTTAACTTTTTTTAATTTCTGAAAAATTATTGACGCACTTATATAGATTTTATTTGCATCTTCTCAAAACATTCAAAAGCCATCCGAATCGCATACTAACAGCGAGTAATGGCAGAGATCAAATCGAACCATCATATTATGTCTAATAAGGAACTGTTTAATCATGAAGAGTTTAGGCTATCAAAATCTTTAAATGGTGTACACAACAAGGCTTAGGAGTTGAATAACGTAACAAAAATAAATAGTAAATGTTGGTTAGTATATTTCCGTGTCATAGAATCCACACAATAAAGGAATAATGGAAAAATAAAAACCGTAGACTAAACAACCGAAGGAGAAAAACGGTAGTAACAAGCTCGTGTCATGTAATTTGCATATTCAACAATTCTACATTTAGATTAGCCATCCCGGAATGAATACCCTTCCTCCCACTCCACGCTCTACTTTCAACCGATGTTCATCTCATGTTAGAAGCTTTGGCTTATGAATTTTGAATAAAGTGCACGTGCACAGTTTGCTTCATCTAGGCATAAATGGTTTTAATTAAACTTTTCTGGTAACGAAACGCAGAGAATTGTACAAAATTGCGTTTCCAGTAAAAACGAATTATCTACTGCAGTTATTCCTATAGACAACAGCAGCCTACATATAATCAATAATTTATAGTAATATACTGCAAAAACTGACGAGTTAAAATTTTATATTTATGTCACATAATCTTTATAAATAAAACTCTCTTGTCACTATGTTTGTTTGCGTTAATCTCCGAAACCACTGAGCCGATTTCAATGAATTTTTGTAGATATGCGTTATTTGTTCTAATTGAAAATATAGGATATCTCGATTAATAAACATGATTTTTTTTTTCATTGTGAATGTCAGTTTTTATACTATAGTCCATTTCACCGATTTTGGCCGATGACAGAAATCATACTCGAAGTAAATTTAGAGTTAAATCTCTCTCAGATACAGGCAAGTTAGAAATTTAAATGAGGACGTTTGTTTTTTAATACAACACTTACGTAACTGCATCTTGTTTCACCGGTAGATAAAAAGTATGGAAGTCTTGACTTAATTCACATTCCTAGTAACCGTCATGTACGGCTCGTTGTTGAAGGAATGAATTTAATAATTATTAATGTCATATTTTTGTAGATGTCAAACCACACTGATAGTTTTAGAAACTTATGACCTAATTTAGAAAAAAAACTCTCCGCCATTGGTAACTTGGATGACAGTTTAATCTTATTTCAGTGGTTTCTAATATCAAATCGGCCAAAAACGATGAAATGGACTATAAAAGGGTTAAATTCACGTCTAAGTTCTATGAGTTTTCAATAAATGGCGGTGCGATTTATACAATTTTTCTTAAAGAATCGAATTTTTAGGTTGTGTAAGTATGCAATAAATGACGCTGTGTTTAAATTTTATCTTTTTAGGTACAAATTTCGTCCATGTGACACATAAATGCAACATCATCAACGTGCGTGATCAGTCTTTTGCAAAATAATATTTTACTTCCATTGTGCATTGTATTATTTTGCATTTTATTATACAAATTAATTATAATAAGTGAAATTCAGTGTATAATTATTATTAAATTTTATCCATTTTTCACACTGACTTCATTCTATTTTCCTTGCTGATTTCAGCATTTATATGCAGACAATTAAATTCAATAAAATATTATATTTTTTATGATATCGGTAAGCTTTTCATAGTATATGTATTTATTGTTTAGAATATTTTAAAAATTGTTCAACAATGACTTTTCTTGATAACATGTTGCGAAGACAATCTAACCTCAACAATCAATGTAGCAGAGCCGCGCCACGACCGTAAGATAGCGCTGTTAATATCTTATATATTTAAACGAGCCATACTCACGTCAGTACTATGACGCCACCGTAAGGTGGCGCAGATAATATATCAATCAAAAGAAAATAACGACTATCCAAGATCCCCAAAAATATCATTTTTTCTTGAAAGGCGTCAAACATCTCTATTCCCCCACTCTCCATCTTGCAAACCTCTCTTTTCCATGGCGATGTAAACTTGTCCCTCCATGATTTTCTAGGCCTACCTTTTCTTCTCCTACCCATGCATTGTACTCCAATATGGCACTCTTTTAATCCAGGCGATCATTGCCAGCACGCCTTACGTGGCCATACAATAACAGTCTCTTCTCGTCTCTATGTTAGGGCTCTTTTCCATTTATTATCCTTCTCCGAATACCCACATTGCCTATTCTGTCTAGTCTAGTTAATCTGCAGAAGCGCCTTCAATAGCCAATTTCCACTGCAGTTATTTTACTTTGTATTTTCTTGCTTATCACCCAACATTCTGCCCCGTCCGTCATGATCGATCGTAAAACTGTGTCGTATATTCTTGTTTTGGTGTTCCTAGTTATAGTTCTGCTTCATAATATGAGTTTAAGCTGTTTGATCGCAGTTGTTGTCAGATCAAGTCTGTTTGCAATTTCATACTCTGTATTCTCCAGTTTTAGATATTTGGAAGCCAAGATAGTTAAAATTTCCGCTACCTTTTACGACAAGGTTCTCATCTATTTCCAAATTTTCCATAGCTTCTTCCGACGTGTTTTGCTAAAGTTTATTTAAAACCCGGCTTTATCACACTCTTCTTTCAGTTTTCGGACCATATAACTATCTTCAAGCTCTTGTGCAATAACCACCTGTTCATTCACAAAACTTTTCTTCTTCTCCATTGTTTCAAAGTGAATTCTTAAACACTGTAAACAAAGTTGGAAACGTGGGGCATCCTTTTAGAAGTTCTTCTTATAGTATATTACTTTACGAGTGGAGTAAATTGCATATTACAGCGAGTGTGTTTGGCCCATGAGCGAGCTTGCGAGCGTATGGGCTAAAGAAACGAGCTAAATATGCAATTTGTTCCTCGAGTAAAGTACTATGCTTTACCCATGACTTACCAAATGGTTTTGTATAAAACTAAAAATAACAAACATAAAATTTAAATTTTGCCATAAGTTGTCAAAAATATTCGATTTCGCAGGAAAGGTCTGTCTGAGAAATGTCAAATGTTAGTTTAATTTAATGTATACTGTAGGCAACCAACATAATAATACAGGTTTCTATTTACTTACTCCACTAGTGAAGTAAATAAAACTATAACACAATTCCTCAATAATTTGACACTTACTGAAAGCGATATAGGTTAAAAAATAGACAATTTACTTATGAGTCGTGGGTAAAATACATTACGTTATGACGTTCATGAGAAGACTATTTTGTCAAATTGACATCAAACTCTAAGTCATTTCTTTTGGGTCCTGTCTTTTATTTTTATTAGGTGCGAAAACCATAGATTTTTGGTAATTTAATTATTTGAGACATCTCTCAGAGATTTTTAAAATTTAGAAATTAGACAATTGTGTTAAGGAGAAATTGAAAACATTTAAAATGACTGGTATTACCTACGAAGTAATGAAAGTGGTATTTAAAAATTTACCTTATTAGTTAAGTTCATTTTTAAAATGATTTTTTTCTTTTATTTTTTATTTTAGGTGCAATGAGGTTCAAATTTAGTTCAGTAACTTTGAAATTGTAACATTTTTCCGGTAGGTTCGACGGATATTGAGCTTAAAAAGTAATTTTAATAGGGAAGATGCAAATATGTTATTTATGAAAATTTTATGATTAAAATGTTAAAAAAATATAAAAGAAGGACTACTTCAACGTTTTTATTTAATATTATGTTGATTTTTAACAATAATTACGAATTAAAATTACGTAAAACAAAACGTATTTCAAAACACCAATCAGCGTTTAGTGACGTTACTCCTGCTATGTCAACTTTTTAGTGGTTAACTTGGCGTGTAAAATTGATTATTAGCGGTGAATATTATTTACGTTTTTAATAAAAATGGAAGTTGGGTTTATCAAAGCAGACTCCAGGAAGATACCAAGAGTTAGTGTCGACATGGTAGTAACTTTTTAGTCGAGAGTCCAGAGTTTTCAAGTGTAGAAATGAAAGGGACTAAATTACTAATGTATGCATGAATCATAGTTTTTAAACTTTAAACATTTATATCATTATGTATAAAAATGTGTTTAAATGTTAGGTGTAAGAATAAAATAATCTGAAAGAATATATCATTATTATAGCTGCAGTATTTTCAATGCTCTCAAGAATTTCACGTTTTTTCCTTTTCAATATTACTGATCTAGATTTCAGTAGTATCATGCTATTTTGGCATTCAAAAATATGAGGTACTACATCTTTTTTCAGACAAAGTTTCCCCCTAAACATTTTAAACTTCATCCAATTTTCGACGTCGTTCTCCAACTGTAAAATTACAAATATGTTATTGAGAAGTTTTGTAAATACTTAGGTATAGTACGCAATAATAACAAGTATTCGCCAACTTAAGCCAAAGTGGTCTTCACAGCATCGAGAATAATAGTCATTCCTCTTTGCAGCTTGAAACCAATTTCTTTTCAGTTTTGGGTCAGAAGGTTCAGTCAAAAACAATTTATTTGGAAACTTTGTTAAAGTAGATGGACAAATTGGCATAAAACATGAGTCAACAAGACTTTTTTTATTGTGATCACCTGCTGTTGATGGATAGTCCATTTTAAATTATTACAAAAAAATAAGTAAAAAGTCGAGAAATTTGCAATTTAATAGAGCCAACGACGGCAAGTACGACCAGTGACAGACAGGATTGACGTCATCGGAACTGCAGGTCCGTTTTGGCGCGTAAATTTAAACGGTCTGTTTAAAACCGCATTTTTTGCGTTAAATTAGATTGTTTTAATTTTTTAATATGTTTATGACCTATTTTACAGGGAATTCTTTAAAATGAAAACAAAACTAAAAATATTGCATGTTCCCTATTCAGAAATGAACCGACTGTTGCTTGACTCTGTTTATTTCCCGCTCCGCATTGTTTACACTCGTGCAAAGACCGAAATATTATTTCTTTTTAAAGCCATTTTAACCCGTTATATTTCCGCCTATTAACAAATTCTAAAAGATCCAATAATTGAACCTTTTAGTATGAGAAACGAATGTTTTTTTGTATCTGAATGAGCTACATACGCTCTTCGATCGAGCAATCAGTTCGCGAATAATAAAGATAATATTACAGGTAGATACATAAACGTGTTCTGAGATAATCACTATTGATTGGTAAATTCTGGTACAGAATGTTTTTCAAACTCGTAGTGTGGGTATTTGTAGTAAAAGTTCTTTGATTTAATTTTTTTTTCTGTAAACGCAGTAATTGTTATGTTTCAGTTTGTTAGGTAGATTCTTTTACTATCCTCCTGATTCATCTGTATAGCTTATGTGTTACAAAATAAACTAATTTTTAATGTGTTTTTTAGCAACTTTTTTTATATCCATTTGCATAAGCTAGATTTGTCTCGAGTTTCTATACTTTTCAAGTTCAGTTAATAGAGATGTAAAAATCGAAACTTGCTTCGTGGCAAATTTAATAATTCGTAGAATTAAAAGGTCAGTTTCAGTAAATTCTCCCACTTAAACTCAACTTTAACCTCATTAGCTGGAAATTTGGATACACAATCCGACCTTCTCCTACACACTGAATCCGGAATGCCACCCACCCACTTTTCTTTGCTGTAAATCAGGTTTTACCTGAAAGTATCTAAATTCATCTTTAAAAATAAAGTGTAATGTTGAATAGCTCTTGAACAATTACTTCTGTAAAGCGTAGCGTTATTGCATATTAAGGTGGTTTGAAAATTTTGTACAGCGTTCTCATAAAAAGGTCAGAATTATGAAAAAACTGTCAAACGCAAAACTTTATGTGTTCTTCTCCTTCCGTTCTACGTATTTTTATTTACATTTTATTTACAAAAAAATTCTTTAAATATTTTTTATCCTGCAGAAAATTGAAATCATTTATTATGTCACTTTACAGCTTAAAGCTTACGGATACTTGAAATTAAATAAACTAATGATTTGTAAAATTTCAAGAAAAAAATAGGTGAGATATATCAAACTTTCATATATTTTTTAACTATATAATTAAAAAAGATTCTTGCCCCACAAATATAAAATACTCATAAATAATAAATATGTTTTTCTTTGTACTATGCCGAAAGTACATCGTTCCGGCTTCAATATTACGACAGAAAGCCTAACTTTTATGACGCGATAATGTCGCGCAGATAGCGTGCCGAAAGAAATTATTCACTGTCACTGCAAATGTCGGGGCAGGCATCATTTTTTTTTTAACACAGAAGGCAATTTCCTTCGTACTTTCGGCATAGTACAAAGAAAAATAGTATACACTACATGGGCAGAAAGTTTGAGAGCCCTGCAGGAATCTCAAACTTTCTGCCCTTGTAGTGTAATATACTATATATCTACTGAAGATCAGGTTTTTTAAATTTTTTGTTTTTTGTTCATTTTGTTGATTAGATTGTCATCAATTAATTAGAAAAATGTCAGATGGATAAAATCTGGAATTATAAATATATAAATTGAATTAAAATGTTAAAAAATTTCGTGTTTTAAATTAAAATAAAAATGAAAATAGCTAATAAGAAAAATTCATCAAAAGAAATAAATAAAACACAAAGCAGGAGCAAATAGAAGAAGAAGCCAGCAAGTAGAGGAGAAGAAAGAAAACCAGCGACAGGAAAAAAAGGAAATTGTATTTGTGTTTGTATATTTTTGTTGTATAGCAACAGTGCAGAATTCACAACATTTTCATTTTCTTAAAACTAGATCTTAAAAGTTAGATAGAGAGAAATGATACTGCTAACCGATAATAAAAATGCGTACCTTACAAGGTATATTTTTAAGATATAGTTTCAAGAAAACTTATAAATTAACGTGTTATCTTATTGTTATGTGTATATTCCATGTTTCTTCAACACAATCTTATGGCTAATTTGTTGAAACAGAATTAAAATAAATTCTAAAGATTGACAAGTAAAAGAGTATTTCTAAAGCATTCAAAATTTGATAGTCACCCCACGATTTACCGTCTTTTTAAATGATTAAACAAGAAGTTATGGCAGTTCCCGGTTATCCATATAAATCGACCAGTACCTTAAATACAGTTTTGCACTCGTAAGGATTTATACACCGAACCTTAAAAGAAAATCGATTATGGAATCGAAAAGAATCATTATGGCTCGTAATGTGTACTTAGATGCAATCAATAAAGCAGGCCAGGAAGGAAAGTTCATTGTCTATCTTAATGAAACTTGGTACGACACTCACGACATTTTGAAGAAGGGATGGAGCGACCAATCTTTTAAATGCTGTGTAGAAGCTTCACCAAACACAGGAAAACGCTTGATCATTTTATTTGCCGGAAATAAGAATGGTTTTGTACCAAATTGTTTGCTGCTTTCGGCCAAAAATATTGCAAGTTATTAAGCATATTATGGGTTGTAGAGCAACTGTTTACAAATTTACATCAAAATTCAGTCTAAGTGACGGACAATGCTTACCATTCACGACAGACTGCAGAAATTCCGAGAGACAAATCTCGAAAAAAACTTATTTCTTCGTAGCGTAGGGGTACCTTATTCTTCAGTATCTTTAAAAAAGGGTTTGCTTTTTATATTAAAATCTTTAAATGTTATGTTGTCAATGGCATGTCTAAGCAATATGAACATAATGTAATTCGTTTACCACCTTATTATTGCTAATCAAGTTGATTTGCAGCAACATTAAAAGAGAAGTTAGAAAGAAAAATGTGACCCCAACTTTACCAGGAAGTGTGATTGGCACTAAAACGGAAGTTGTTGCAGATATTTTGTATGAATTATGGTATATATTTGCATTGGCCATGTTCATAAAGTGGAAAATAATTATAGATAACTTCCAGTTCATGTATATAGTAAGGATGATACTTCTGACGAGGATTAGTTTTTTTATATGATTTAGAATCTAAATCTGTATCATTTGGTACCTACTCATTTTCGTTGTAGGTTTTTTTTCCTTCCCGAGAGATGTAACCTTGACGTGGTGAGAAGGCTGGCCTGCTTTAATCATTATAATTTAAAGCCAGACTAATACATCCCAGATTATAACTTATCTTTAAAAATATTTCAAATATTTGTAAAATCGTAAATATCGAGTATCTAAATAATAAAAGTGAATTCCGATCCTGCAAAACTCTTTGTCGTCGGCGAAAAGCCAATTTATCATTGAACGAAAATATACTCATAAACTAACTCGAAAGCTCGTTCACACATCTAAAGAAGGATTTAAATCTAGATGAAGTAAATAAGAACATAAATCACTTACACGTTTAATATCTGATTTTTTATTCATGGTATTATCATTTCGATAAATAAAAGCCATTTCAAGAAAGGTTCTTTTGTTAATTTTTTTTTCAAAAATTAAAATTTTTGTTTCATTAAAATGACTTGTTTCAATAACATGACTAGCTAAATCACAACGTTCTGGATGTTATCTACAACCACTTTTGTGAGCAGTAGGTAATACGATTTTTAAGTAATCTTTTAGTTTGTTCAATGTCATTTTAATTACAATAGGGAATATGCAGGCAATTTTTTTATTTTTTTTATTCAATATTCATTTCACATTAATATAGAAAAAAAATAAACATAGCTGTAAGAGTAGTAATTATTTTTTCATAAAATCTTAAAAATATTGGTTTAATTTGACAAGTTCAAACACGCCTATTTCGCGCGCGCTTGAGGCGTGACGTCATAGGGCACGTCATGTCAGTTTATTGTTTGCATTGAGAGTTAGTTTAATAGTTAACAAGGTGTTTTAGTTTAAATGTCGCCTAATAATCATGGAAGAAGAAAAAAAGCACTTTTATAGATATTGCATGGTACCAATGTGTCCGAACACTATAAAAAGTGCTTTCACAAAACCGTTGTCCGTCATTGCTGTTGATGACGGTAAGTACTTCTTGACATAAAAATATCAGAAAACTAAGCTAGAATAGCAATACAACCAATCTTTTTTTCCAACACAACCTGAATGTCTGAAAATAAATCACAGGTGACTGACAGGACATGCCCTATGACGTCACGTTTTAAATCGACCAGTGGTGTGGCATTTTATAAACTTGAATTTTGCTCGTAAATTTTTTACTTTTTGATTTATGTTTTAAATAATTAAATACATATTGTAACGGGATAACCGTAAAGGAAGGGACCTTAATTTGAAAGATTGTTGTTGACAGTTGATTTTTAGAAGTTTGTAAAAAAATCAACTGACCATTTTAAATAATGTTTCTAGAAAATTCTAGAAACTTCTAAACACACTAACTAGATTAAATAATGTTGTATATAAGGGGATGCACGGACAGTTAACGTCAGTTCGAGTCAAGTGTTCACAAGAGTTCATTGTATTGTCAAGTAATTAGACGTTATCCAGCAGAGTTCAGTGTATCTTAACAATTTTGTAAATAAATTGTGTAAAAAGCCCCCATACGTGTTTCAAATTGGTGTCAGGTGTGGGGTGAAGATACAAGAATGCCTGGAAAAAAGATAAATGAACTATTGGTGGCTGAGCTCAGAAGAGAGCTTGAAGAATTAGAGTTGGAAACTACTGGAAGCAAATCCGTATTGTTGAGAAGGCTCCGTGAGTACTACGTAAATAATAATTTGGACCCTGACGCTGTGGAGTTCGAAGACCCAGTTCAAAAAGCAAATTCTGAACGAACTCAACAATTTTCCCAACTATCACAAAGAATGACGAGCCAGCAAGAGGAACAGACGCAACAACTGTCCCAGTTGTCCAGTCAGATAAGCAGCCAGCGCGAAGATATGTCCCAGCTGTCGCAACGAATGACGAGCCAACAAGAGGAGCTTTCCAGTCAGATGAAGAACCAGCAAGCGGAGCTTTCCAGTCAGATGAAGAGCCAGCGCGAAGATATGTCCCAGCTGAAAGAGGAGCTATCAGGACGAATGACGAGCCAACAAGAGGAGCTATCCAGTCAGATGAAGAGCCAACAAGAGGAATTATCACAGCGAATGACGAACCAACAAGAGGAGCTATCCAGTCAGATAAGAAGCCAGCGCGAAGAGGTGTCCCAGCTATCACAACGGATGTCTACCCTACCAGAAGAGTTATCCAGTTCCTTCTCCCAGCAAATATCACACCTTCGTGACGAGCAAAATCAGCAAGTTGCCAACTTGAATCAGCAGGTAGACAACTTGAATCAGCAAGTGGACAACATGAATCAGCAAGTGACCAACATGCGAGACGAGCAAAATCAGCAGGTGGCCAACTTCAGAGACGAGATCAACCAGCAAGTGCAGTCCGAGATAGAAAAGCTTAAACATGAACTGGAAGCTTGTCTACAAAACCAAACCATCCACCACGGCGACGGAGATGCAGGAAGGATGGAAACCTGCCACGCAGACGTCGAACGACGAAGAAACGAGGAGACGACCCAGGTGCGAACGACAATGAAACCCCCGACCTTCGACGGGAAGACTTCCTGGCCAAATTACCTGAAACAATTCGACGCAGCGGCCAGAGCTAATGGATGGTCATCCCAGGAGAAAGCATTGTCCCTAACCGTAGCTCTGCGAGGCGAAGCTTTAGACGTCTTGCAATCATTGACACCGGATGAAGCTGACAACTTCGAGTTATTGGTGAATCGTCTAGAGATGCGTTATGGTCAAACTCATCTACAACCGGTGTACCGAATGCAGTTAAAGAGCCGAAAACAGAAAAATGGAGAAACTATCCAGGAATTTGAAGCGGATGTAGCAAGAATGGTACGACTTGCGTATTCAAATGCAGCGGAGGATTTCCTGGAGTGCCTAGCAGTCCAAACCTTCACCGATGGTCTTCGAGACGTCGAGTTGCAGCGCGCTGTACGGTTAGCGCGGCCGAAGACTCTTGTGGACGCCTTGACCATTGCCCTGGAGTTTGAGGCGGCGACGGAGGCCTCACGTAGAGTTGCTCGACTAAGGGAAATCACCGGTAACTACGACCATGCCGTTCATTCCGTTAGCGACGTTGAAGCGGTAGTAGAGAGATTAATGAAGTTATCTCCAAGAAGAAGGCGCCAAGTGAGATGCTGGAACTGCGGAGAACTAGGCCATATAAGAAATACTTGCCCCCAAAAAGAAAAATCTTCTGCTAAAGTACCCCAGCAGCAGGAAAACTAGAACGGGTCGACTCCTGGAGGGCGAAATCGACCCCAAACATTCCCGAAGCCCCTCACACCATTAAATTGGCAACTCTGCGACATCACGTGGACAGCTTATATGTAGATGGCCTCCTTGATGGGAAGAATATTAGCATGCTGGTAGACACTGGAGCTACAAAAACTATCGTCCGACCAACCATCATTATGCGAAATAAGATGTACCGCTACAGGAGATTCTGCTAGAGTCTACGGTGAGATACAGGTGACGCTACAGTTTGGTTCAACCTCTCTTGTTCACTCAGTGCTGGTGGCTGACGTTGATGAAGATGTTGTTCTGGGCATGGATGTTATGCTCCACTGTGGTTTTCATTTGGATCTTCGCCAACGTATCCTTCGTACTGGTAATGAAGAAATATTCCTGCACCGAAAACAAGTTGAAAATGCCTCGATTAAGCTAATCGATGATATCGAACTTCCGGCAAGCTGCGAATGTGTCGTCACAGCGCGGTTGGATGGACTGGAGCCAGATGGTGCCCCAGCCATGATAGAGCCGAAGAACCATGACCATGAATTGGGAAAAGGACTCCTTGTGGGTAAGACTCTTGTTAGATCCGCCAAAGAGGTACCCATCCGAGTTATCAACTTGAACGATCATCCAGTTCTTCTCCGAAAGGACACGGAAATGGGAAGTTTAGAACCAGTAATGGCCATAATTCACAAGATAAATGTTACGGAAACAGATGAGACCAACGAAATTGAACAATTAATGACAAAATTAGACCCCTCTTTGTCAAAATTAGAAAAGAAACAGGTAAGAGATCTACTTTACCGTTATAAACCTGTATTTGGTTCTAAAAGTAAACTGGGAAGAACTGATGTTGTACAACATAGAATTGACACTGGTGATGCACGTCCGATTCGACAGGTACCCCGAAGGATGTCTCAAGTTAAAAAGGAAGAAGCAGACAGAGCCCTTAAAGAAATGATTCAAAATGGCATAGTCGAACCATCCAGGCTTCTCCTGTGGTATTAGTGAGAAAGAAAGACGGATCAATGCGGTTTTGTGTCGACTATCGAAAGCTAAATGATGTCACTAAGAAGGACAGTTATCCTCTGCCAAGGATTGATGATGCCCTCGACGCTTTGGCGGGTTCTACTCTGTTTTCTACCTTGGACCTTAAAAGCGGATACTGGCAAGTTAAAATGAATCCTGCAGACAAAGAAAAGACTGCCTTTACCAGTGGATCAGGGTTATGGCAATTCACGGTCCTTCCATTTGGCCTCTGTAATGCTCCTGCGACGTTTGAACGACTAATGGAGAACATCCTGCGGGGTTTGTCATGGGAAACTTGTCTAGTTTATCTAGACGACATCATCATAATGGGTAAGACCTTTAAGGAACATTTATCTAACCTGGAAGAAGTTTTTAAAAGATTACAGAACGCTAATCTAACATTGAATGTTAAGAAATGCCACTTGTTCCAGAGACAGGTCAACTATTTAGGACATAACGTAAGCAAGGATGGCGTTGCTGTTGACCCCGCTAAGATACAAGCCGTTCAGGAATGGCCAATCCCTATCGACAAACATCAGCTCCGGAGTTTCTTGGGTCTTTGTTCCTATTACCGACGATATGTCAAGAATTTTGGAGACATCGCCAAACCCTTGACACGTTTGACAGAACAAGATAAGTCCTTCTGTTGGGATCAGGAATGTCAAAAAGCGTTTGAAATATTGAAGAAACAGCTTACGTCAGCACCTGTTCTTGCTTATCCACTTCCTGATGGTAAGCTTATTCTGGACACCGACGCCAGCAATGTGGGAATTGGAGCCGTCTTGTCACAGCTACAAGATGGTAAGGAAAGAGTGGTTGGTTACTTCAGCAAAACTTTATCGAAAGCTGAAAAGAACTACTGTGTAACTCGAAGGGAACTGTTAGCAGTTGTAAAATCCGTCGAACACTTTTATAAATATCTGTATGGCAGAAAATTCCTGATCAGAACAGACCATGCTAGTTTAAAGTGGTTACTAAGCTTTAGGAACCCAGATAGCAAGATGGCTCGAAAAACTGCAGGAATATGATGTTGAAATCGAGCACAGACCTGGAACAAGACATCGTAATGCTGATGCACTTTCCAGAAGACCATGTCGACCTGATTGCCACCATTGTACCCGTATGGAGCAGAACGAGGAAAAACTTGCCTTAGTTAAGGTTGTGCCAGAAGACGAGAGCTCTATGCTGGAGGAGCAACAAGAAAACGATCCCGTTCTGAGAAAGATTAGGGAGTGGAAGAGAATGGACCGTCGTCCGTTGTGGAGAGAGATATCCTCATCCTCTCCTGCTTTAAAAGCATACTGGTCCCAATGGAACTCTTTAATTTTGGACGGAGGGCTCGTTAAAAGACTTGTAGAAAATTCCGAGGGCACAGAAACAAGGAAACAAATAGTGGCCCCAAGAAATGCTGTACCAGAAATTTTAAAACAGATGCATAATGATAGTTCTGGAGGACATCTGCGTATCACAAAAACGCTGCAAAAGATCCGAGATAGATTTTACTGGGTAAATTGCACTAATGATGTTAAAGATTGGTGTCGTAAATGCACTACATGTGCTGCCAGTAACGGTCCGCACCGAAAACCGAAGGCGGAAATGCAGCAATACCTGGTTGGAAGTCCTTTTGAAAGAATCGCAGTAGATGTATTGGGGCCACTTCCACAGACCGATGTAGAAAACAAGTACATCTTTGTTGTAATGGACTACTTCACTAAATGGGTTGAAGCATATGCAGTTCCCAATCATGAAGCCACCACTTTAGCAGATATATTGGTTGAAGAATTCGTAAGCCGATTTGGGGTACCATTAGAATTACATTCAGACCAAGGAAGAAATTTTGAGAGCAAGCTGTTTCAAGAAGTTTGCCAAAGATTAGGCATCCACAAAACGAGAACCACAGCGATGCACCCTCAGTCTGATGGAATGGTGGAACGAATGAACCGGACTATAACCAACTATCTGTCAAAAGTGGTGTCAGATTGTCAGAGGGATTGGGATCGACATATTCCACTATTTCTAATGGCAATTCGATCGGCCATCAACGAATCAACTGGCCAAACGCCTGCGAAGGTCCTGTTCGGTAGAGAAATGAGGCTACCATGTGACTTGGTGTTTGGTTGTAAACCTGGTGAAGAAATGGCACGTGAACAATATGTCGCCGACCTTCAGAATCGAATGGAGAATATACACAACCTGGTGCGTGGAAAACTACAATTATCTAGTGATCGGATGAAGAGGTACTATGACACACGGACAATGGAAAAGAGTTACCAAGTTGGAGATTTAGTCTGGCTCTATAACCCCCGACGGCGTCGAGGTATTTGTCCCAAATTACAAAAGAACTGGGAGGGTCCGTACACCATCAAGAAGAAGATTAACGATGTCATTTATCGGATCGTGAAAATTCCCAGAGGGAAACCCGTCGTGGTCCATCATGATCGTTTGGCGCCTTACCAGGGAAATCACAGTGGAGATGCGCAGCAACTCCAAGAAGATGGTTTGGCTGGCTCAGGGAGTGTGCGGGATTCCGATGTAGGAAATAACATTCCAGGAGGAATGAATCTAAGGAGGGGGCAGTGTAACGGGATAACCGTAAAGGAAGGGACCTTAATTTGAAAGATTGTTGTTGACAGTTGATTTTTAGAAGTTTGTAAAAAAATCAACTGACCATTTTAAATAATGTTTCTAGAAAATTCTAGAAACTTCTAAACACACTAACTAGATTAAATAATGTTGTATATAAGGGGACGCACGGACAGTTAACGTCAGTTCGAGTCAAGTGTTCACAAGAGTTCATTGTATTGTCAAGTAATTAGACGTTATCCAGCAGAGTTCAATGTATCTTAACAATTTTGTAAATAAATTGTGTAAAAAGCCCCCATACTTGTTTCAATATTAAATTAGAAAATAACGAATTGAGTGTAATACTAGGACCTCAAAAGCTCAAGAAAAAAAATCAGGCCATTTTATTTTTTATGCATATTCCCTATTACTGCAAGGAATCATGTAGACTACATTTTCCAATAAAGAAGTTTTGTCCTAAATTTTTGTATCTAAAATTGTTTATAGTTAAAACAGATTTATTGCTAATTATTAATTACTTTTTTAAAGTTTTGCCAATAGATTTTATACGAGTGTTTTCATTTATATTTAAAGGAATATGAGTTGGTATTTCATTAGTATCAATTTGTGATAATAACAGACGTGTTGTAGAGAATTTTTAAATTACGTTTATAAAAAGATTGGTAAGGTAAAGGTACAACTCTTTTTTATTTGTTTAACTAAATCGATTTTAATTGATTGTTTATGATAAGAATTATAATTTAGTATATATCCCAATGTGTTCTAAATCGCTTGATTACATAGAAAAATAGATTTAAGAGAGTTCTTAGTTCATATAATCACTTTATAAGTTGCTTCAGTAATATTTATTATTTAGAATTTGGACTATGTTCTATTACTAAATCATTTGTTTTAATGTATAATTTTGTTAAAGTATGGTAGCTACTCGATTTATGTGCTAAAAGTACTTTATCTACTTCAACTCCAATGAATTGAAAAAGTTTAAACAGAGAGTGCTTAAAACTGATTTTTATGGAAATAGTTGCAGTACGGTTGTTAAATACTTAATGAGAAAATTCTTGTAACAGAGATTTTAAGTGAATATAATAAGTTTTGTCTAATACTTAAATACGGCTATATCGTAAAAGAAATGAATCTTCAAAATATTATCCTATTTTCAAATCAATTACATTTTTAATTTTAAACTATGTATTACTTTCCGTTATAATTTCTATTCGACTGTGTTAGTAGATTTTACGTCAATCTACCACGGTTATTGAAGTGAGTAATTGAGACATTGATATGTTGTAACTAAATGCGGAAAATTGGTTTACATTGCCACGGCTGCGTGTTAAAACTGTCAGTCAATAGGAGTGGTTTAACCTTTCAATCGAATGTCAAATGGAATTAAAAGTTTCTAAAACAGAATTGGAAGTTTTGAACTCGGTCAAAATGTTTTCAACCTTATATTGAACATGGTACGTCTGACCTAAGCTCCTTAACCCGACCAACATAATATAATACCGAAAACTTTTTAATACTCCGGCATTCAATAGAAGGCTTTTATTTACATTTGAACAAGAAATATTACACTTATTTTTACAGTCACTGAGTTTCATCACACGCTTATACACAAAATTAACATAATTGATGAGAATTGAGAATGTAACTCACAAAAAATATTTTTTGGTCCTCCGTCCAGAAACAACACTATTAATTACTTCAAAATCGTCCGGAAAATGACATTTTTATAATTCACGTTCACAAAGTTTCTATTTCGACACTAAAAACAGTATCGAAATAGATTCATTGTAACACTGTTTTTGGTAACTTTTTGTTTTACACAATTGGTTGCACTGCACTGATTTTCAACGAAAGAGTTCAGGTAGTAAATCAAGAAGTATGTTGTAGTAAATTATTAACTACATTATCAGCGTTATTGCTAAATTCGGAATATTTTATACAAATTTGACAAACATTCTAATTTAAAATCATTAAAACTGACAAGTGTCAAAACTGTCAAGATTGCCAACATAAATAAATATTTCGAAAAACACTCATTTTACTTTTTTTTTCATACTTTTAAAAGTTCATTATAAAAAATAGTATGTAACACTCGAGTTACAATGACGGTTTGTAGTACTCGTTCTTTGCGAAACTCACCGCTTCGCGGTTCGTTTCACAAACTGAACTCGTACTACGAAACCTCTGTCATTGTAACACTTGTATTACAATATACTATTTCCGGCCTAGGCCGGCAAAGTAGCTTTTGGATTATCTAAAAAGAGGACGCTATGAGTCATCAAAAATACATAATGAATACTACAAATTTTAATTAAATTTATTTAAAAATAGCGTATAATATAATAAACTAATAACTTTTTCTAAAGGTAAGCAAGATTCAAATTTACATTTAATTTCTCTCACAACTTTTATTTTAAATTTGACATTTATGTCAATTTACAACTACTTATCATTCGATTATGAAAATACATATCTCGATTTTATTATTGCTCATTGAACTATAATAGTTCATTGTCTCTGCTATTTTTATATAAAATTATTAGATATTAATATTAATATTATCAATATAACAATTTTTACTGTGCTGCTTATTAGCACAGTATTCGTATGTATAAAAATTAAGGATCGTGAAATCGATTATCAGAAAATCATTCCTTATTACTAATTCTTTTAATTGTGCAATAGATGTCAAGTATGTCAATATACACCTAATCTTGTATGTCACAAAGTAAAGTTTTTGAACTTTTGAAAATATTAAAAATTGGTCGGACCAAAAAATAGTGTGTGTTACACGTCCGCAAAATGTTTTGCAAGTGCTCGTATTGTTTCGCCTCGGTGCTACGCCCCTCGGCTACACAACTTTACTCGCTCTTGCAAAATGGCATTTTCCGTCCTTGTGTCATAAATAACTATTTTGGTCCTCCGTCCAGAAACAATACTATTAATTACTTCAAAATCGTCCGGAAAATGACATTTTTCGGCCTAGGCTGGCAAAGTAGCTTTTAGATTATCTAAAGAGATGGCGCTATGGGTTTAAATTTTAAGTCATCAAAACTACATAATGAATAATACAAATTTTAATTAAATTTATTTAAAAACAGCGTCTAATATACTAAACTAATCACTTTTTCTAAAGGTAAGCAGGTAGTTCATTGTCTCTGCTATTTTTTTATATAATTATTAGATATTAATGTTAATATTTTCAATATAACAATTTTTACTGTGCTGCTTATTAGCACAGTATTTGTATGTATAAAAATTACGGATCTTGAAATCGATTATCAGAAAATCATTCCTTATTACTCATTCTTTTAATCGTGCAATAGATGTCAATAAACATCTAATCTTGTATGTCACAAAGTAAAAAGTTTTTGAACTTGTTGTCTTTGCAACATATGTTAATTAAAACACTAATAACTGCTGAACACGTATATTAAGTATCAAACAAGTTATTATACAACTATAATATTAACATCCAATGTGGCGCTTATATCTACCCGAAGATCACGTCATACCAGCTGACAGTCTGTCGGCTGTCTTCTAGTCACTCGTCTTACTTTAGGTAGCACAAGCGGTCAACTCTTGAACATAACAGAACTTTTGAAAATATTAAAAATTAGTCGAACCAAAAAATAGTGTGTGTTACACGTCCGGAAAATGTTTTGCAAGTGCTCGTATTGTTTCGCCTCGGTGCTACGCACCTCGGCTACACAACTTTACTCGCTCTTGCAAAATGTCATTTTCCGTCCTTGTGTCACAAATAACTATTCATTTATTAATGTGTCAGTTTAAGTACTAGTTGGAAGAACATCAATTTTTATTGCGGGTTACGCGCAGGGCGGCTACATTGCTGAAAGGTATGACCTTCTAAAAACTAGAACAAGCCACAAAAGTTACAGAAAGAGCACATACATCCTACGCTCAGTTGAAATTGTTTATTAATATTCGTTTTATCAATATATTTTTATATTTTATTTAAAATAAATATAGGATAGATGGCCGTAAGGGAGAGATGGCCAATTGAAGTAAATACAAGAAGCGCTGGCTGGGTGGTGCTAGTGATCCCTTAGCTTCGAATCGTGCGTACGATGTATGACGTGCACGCGTGCAAAAATTTGCGAATAAAATAGAAAAGGCAAAAGTGAAACCCTTCTTTTTCTTTCGCCTAATGTAAAAATTTAATAAGGTGTTTCTTTTGACATATATTTTAATTTAATATCACGTGGTTGTGCCCATCTCCCCCAGAAAGTTAGGAGGAATGACCATGTTTTGTCAGGGTGAAATGGCATTGTGGCCATCACGCCCTAAGTTAAATTTGCAGCAACAGTATTAGTGTTTACTAGTGATATTTAAAAAAAAAATTGTTTTAATTTTAAATGTCAAATATACAAGGTGTCTCATTATATTCTGACTGTTTTTAAGAGCTTATATCTTCGTAACGGTTCTAGATAATACGATGCGGTTTTTACAGTTAGGTTTAAAATTACCGTAAGTTTTGTTGTGACACATTTATATAAATGGCCTACTTCCGGTTTACCCGCTAGAAAAGTGGCGTATTTTCAGAAAACAGAAGATGTAATTTTTTAAATGGGAGACCCTGTATATTTAGCAATTTCCTAAAAGACGCATATTTTTACTTTATAACAATACCTTAAAGTTTAAAATCGGTGCACAGAAAGGGAAGTTAAAATTAAAAAATTACATCTACTGTATTCTGAAAATACGCCATTTTTCTATCAGGTAAACCGGAATTAGGCCATTTTATATAAACGTGTCACAACAAAACTTAAGATAATTATAAACCTAACTGTGAAAACCGCATCTTATTATCTACAACAGTTTCGAAGATATAAGCTTTTAAAAACAGTCAGAATATAATAAGACACCCTGTATAACAAAGAAAAGCATTGGTAACAGAGAGAATTGGAGCAAAGAGTCATTAAAGTCCGCAATAAACACTTTGAAAAAACGTGAAATGTCTAAACTATATCAAATTCCGAGAAAAAGGCGATTCAAAAATAATAATGACAAAAATGAGCCGATGAGGCCAACTTTCTTTTTTGGAAAGGAAAATGAAAAGAAACTTACAGATCACATCAAATACCTACATGCAACCGAAAGTTTTCCTGTCGATGATGTCGCGTATAAGTTGGCTGAAGAATTAAATTTAAAAAACAGATTTAATAAAGATACTAAAAAAACCGGATACGACCCTGAACGTCAAAAGGCATTCCTTAGCGCGCTCCACTGTTATGAACCAGATGGAGGTAGATGCTTATTTAGAGGTTTTTTGGAAATTGCCTAGAGGGCTGCAATTGAATAACCGTCCTGAACATGTATTAGCCAAGAAAGGGTCCAAAGCCGTATCCCCAGTAAAATCGAACCAAAAAGAAGACATAATAACTGTTATAGGCGCTGCCATCTGCTGGCATTATTAAAAGTGAAAATAAAAAAGCTGAATTGGAGGGCCGAATGCAAGAAAACTTCCTTCGGTTCTTCTTTTACTGGATGCTCATTTTTCTTATTGCACTTCTGTACAAATATGCTGAACACAATTCTACTTACAATGCCAAGCCACACGTCTCATTTTTTGCAACCGTTGGACCGCTCGGTGTTCAAGCCGCTGAAAACTTATGAACTCATGAACAGTCGATTATGGCTAAAACAAAATTCTGGTCGTCGTATTACAAGGCTGTCATTTGGAACACTGCTAAACAGAGCTTCTTTAGAGAATACTATTGCAGAATTTAAAGTATTTAATACGTCTGCGATTCCGGATTATGCTTGTATCCAAGAATCAAATGGACCCGCACTAACCTCTCATAATTATGCCCTAGCTACAATTACAGTTCAACAACAGACAACCGCTATAGTACTATCGGTTTAATTACAGTCAATTTGAAACAAGTTTTAAAAACTGCAGAAGAGATTGAAGCTAAAACTGTTAGAGTCACTGATTTAAACTTTTGTGCTGGGGTGCAACGAATTTCAAATGAAAGTCTTGAAATGGTACCAAAGAAAAAACCTACTCATATCAACACACACAGAGTATCTAAAACAAACATAAATATTCGACTTGCATCAGAGTTGCCGCCAACCTCAAGAATACAGCAAAAAATCAATTATGAACAGGATTTGACACCCATATGAATTTTAATGAAAATATCTCCTGTTTACCAAAAAGTTATGGAGGTACGTAAGCACTGTAAGCAGGCTAAGCAAGTCGGGCCACTCTTAACATCAGAAGAACATATTGAAATGAGAAGGCGTTAAGAAAATGAGAAGAATGCCAAACGTTGAGAAATTCAAACTAGATGGAACATAAAAAAACTGACTAAAAAGAATATAAGACTAATAACAAAAGAAAATGGATTGAGATAGACAAAAAGACACCACCAAAAAAGAAAATCTTTGAGAAGAATATCAAGTAGTAGCAATGATGAAGAACTGCCAGTACTGTATGATGAATCAGATGATGATGAAGATGGTAATGGAAATGAGGGCTTGTATCTGTGGAGGCTGTAAAGATAAGTACACAGAAACACATCTGATTGCGATATTTGGGTATACGAAAATTTAAAATGCGGGCAAATAAAAAACACTAAATAGAAACTGAAAAATTTATGGGTTAAGAAGGAGAAACATTTGTTTTTGACATTCTTATAAAAATGGAATGCAGAAAACTTTGTTGGAAGTTATTCATAATTTGTTATACTTAATCCTTCTTAAATTGTCGTAAACAATGTTTGTATTTCCAAATATTACGTATACCTGGATTTGCATTCAAATGGCATTGACGTCATTTTGACGTATATGCAAGTAGAACCAATACAGAGTTCGAATGAAGCGTAGTTGCCAGGTGTAACTTAGAAAGACTTACTATCTTTGTCTTCTTAAAGAGATACTTGTAAGACAAATGGCAACCTGCACTAGCGCACTTAATAATGTTCACCAGTGTTGCCATTTTTCTTAAAAGTATCCCTTTCTATTGCGCGTTAATAAGACAAAGATAGTAAGTCTTTCTAAGTTAAACCTGGCAACTACGCTTCATTCTAACTCTGTATTGGTTCTACTTGCATATACGTCAAAATGACGTCAATGCCATGTGAATGCAAACCCAGGTATAATTAATAATTAGCTGGTGTAAATATCCTAACTTTCACTTTTAATCTTTTTCTTGTGAATTAAATGCAGGAATCTTAGAAAGTATGTACATATGTGGAAAACAGATTTAAGAGCCACATGTAACACTTTTATGTTTGTATAAAAACTTTTTGGTAATAACATTGGTATTTATAAATCTTATTTTATAATTTGAAAATTTTCGGCTTTTGTTTTTGCTTGTTCCCTCTTTGTTAGTCTTTTTGATATTACCCATTTCATGTCTTTTTTGATATTCACCTATTCTTGTTTTCGGAATTATTGCTTCCCATATTTTCTTTACAGGTCTCTTTTTATCCATTCGCCATAAATGTACCCACCAACTTAATTGTCGTTAATCAATAAAAAATAAATAAGATTTTAAGATTTATCTTAATAACTATATACGTTGAATTTATATAAAAAAATTTCAAAAATACTTATTTTTAACTATGAAAGTGCGAGATACAAAATTCTTTTAAAGGCCAATTCTCACATAGCAGCGCCGCAGCAGCGCGTCGCGTAGCCGCAAATGCGGCTCCATAAAGTATTCATTATTTTAAATGGAACGGTTCCCACATAAGCAGAGCAGTGCGGCAGCAGCACAGCGCGTCGACATCTAACGCCTTCGAGAGCGTTGTATGCTGCTCTGTGCCGCGCCGCGCTGCCAAGTGGGTATTAGAAAGCAGCAAACACTGCTGAGGTTGATGTTATTTGGTTAATAAACTACAGAAAGCTAAATAAATAAAAAATAATTTTTATGAATGATCCTTAAGAAAACAACTAGATGGATTTGGAACAAATAACAACTCCTTTTATAGATTTCTGTAGAATAGAGAAAGATTCTATATTTGTTTATTGTTAATATTCTTAAGTAGATGTCGTTAATTTATTAGAATATTCGTTTGGTATTTCACATAGTCAGCATTTATTAGATATTTCCTTTTTTATGCAAGGGTGCTGTTTTATTTTTTATTGTTGGATATTGAGTAGTGTATTTTTAGTTTTTATTGAAAAATAAACCTAGTACATATATACGTATAAAGGGTACATACAGGTACGTGATCTAACAACATCAAATCGAATGTTGATATTTTGATTTTGTCCTTTGTTTAGTTAGATATTTTTGGTAAAAACATAAGATGGAAGGCAAAATCGAGTTGTGCACCCAACAGCTTCTTTTTTTTCTTTTTCTGATAAAAATACAGCAAATACATAATCATCTCTAGACGAGGAGCTCGACATTTTAAAAATCGTTTGTTGTTTTAAATAGTCTAAACACTACTGGGACAAATGTTTCGCAACCGCTTCGCTCGTGATTCTGCTGCTGCTGCACTGCTTAAGTGGGAATGCCATCATGGTTTTTGCATCGCGGCGAAGTTGTGAAGCGCTGCTGCCGCGCTGCTGCGGCGCTGCTATGTGAGAATCGGCCTTAAAACGCTAAGATCTTACGGGTTTAATTACCAAGTTGCACCAGATTTTTCAATTATACACACTTTAAATCTTTGTGAGGAATACGTATACAGGGTGTTTCAAAAAAAGGTACCACCGTCTCTTGTATAGGTAAAAACTGAAAAATAATTGGGGTTTGCTTAATAAAAATTTTCTCTAACGCTATCCGTTTTCAAGATAAAGGGCATTGAAAAAAACAAAAAATTACACATTTCTTACGATTTTGCCGAAACTACTGGTAACATTGTAATGAAATTTTATACGAATATGTTTTAGAAGCTGATATATCCTATGAATTTGTTTTTATATCTAACTCTCATAGAGGGCGCTAGTTACACGATTCATACAACGTATTATTCAACATAACTTTTTTATGGGTAGAATTACTAGTCAAAACTCCAAATGAACATAAACATCGTTCAATTTTACACCAAAAAGGTACTCTTGGTAAAACTCGATATTATGTACCGTTTTCGAAATATTTCGATTTGAAAATTATGAAGTAATAATCGCTCCTGGTATAAACTAATGACAAAGTTCGCTTTTCTCTAAGTTTGCCATGTAAAATTGTTATGACAATAAGTCAACAATAAATAAAGTTTTAAAACCTTGTTATTTGTAAAATTAGATATTGTTAAACAAAATGTAGGTACTCAAATGTTGAATACATCTTTTGTTTTCTTCAATGCCCTTTATCTTGAAAACGGATGGCGTTAGAAAAAAATTTTACTAAGCAAACCCCAATTCTTTTTCAGTTTTTTACCAATCCTAGAGACGGTGTTACCTTTTTTTGAAACACCCTGTATAAGTGCTGTTGAGTTTTATGATGAAAGGTATGAGACTTTATTTTTACGTAATAAATTTTCTACGAATAAAACTAAGCTTAAATTTTATTTAGTAGACGCGTTTCTTCTACTAATGTAAAATACAGTAGCTTCTAATTTAAAAATATTACTTCGTTAAACATATTGCAAAAATAAATAAATAAAACATACAAATACTTACTTACAATATAAACAACTCGAAGTGTTAGTTGAAATATCTTACCTGAAAACAAATAAAATTAATTAGAAAATTATTTAACTAGATAAACTTTATCGGTATATTTATATGCAGAGACTGCAGAGTGTCAAAAACATCATAGTAGAAATTTTAGTCACAAATTTTTTTTTTAATCTGCACTATTTGGAAAGTTTTAAAAAGTAGATTTTAGCAATAGGTCAAAACCTTTAAAGATAGACAGGGTTAGTTTCAATCAGAAAATAACAGAATTTGAAATTTGTTAGATCTGTTAATGGTACAAATAAGGGTCGAAACGCCATCTTAAAATAAAAATATAGGAGAAAACAATAATATTTTTCTCTATGTCTAACACGATTTTTCAAATTTTAGGACAATGCAGATCTAAAATGCACAAATATCGATGTCATATACAAAAATGGTTATAGACTATAAAGTTTATTCAACTTTGTAACAATAAATTTGCTTTTGCACGTTTTTTTATATAGGGCAAGAAATTTTCATATAACTTTTTACAGTCCCGACAACGGGTTTTTAGAGGTGATTATTGCTGTTGCCAATTGAAAATTCAACAATAGTAGTTTCTTTCGACAAGATTTTATATAAAGTAATTGACAATTGTGAACTTTGGGTGAAATTTTATCTACTCAATCGAATTATAAAATAGAAATTAAGCACATAAAAAATGTGCAACAGTAAGTTTGTTTCTTATTCTCGAACTAGCTGACCCGACGAACTTCGTCTTGCCCAACAATGTTTTGGTTGATTTCTATGTTTTTTTTCTGTTTTTGTCGATTTTATTAGAGATTTTTGTTTGTTTAAAGGTTTTTACTTTTTTGTTTCGTTGTCGTTTATGATTTTTCCGATTTTATAACTTTTTTTGTGCTTTTTTGACTTCCCGCTAAAAAAATTAATTTTTTTTAAATCGGAAAGTTATTGTTTTTACTCCGTTTTTCGAAAATCGAGTTTTTATCGGATCTCAACGTTTTGAGGTCTTTGTAACCTCCACTGACTATTTTTACAAGGGTGTCTGTATGTCTGTATGTATGTGTGGATGTATGTAAACCTCTTAAACTTTTGAACGGCTTGAACGATCGAAATGAACTAAAGAGCGTTCTAAAGAGTTCCATCTAACTTAGATTCCTGGTAAGTTTGAGCCGATTCGGACAGGTAAATTTTGAGAAATAAAAAAAAAACGAATTATTTTTTGAAAAATGATTTTTTTTTGCGCATTTTTTTTTGGAATATTACATCGATCAATTTCATAACCTATTCAGCTCTCAAGCTTAAAGATTTTTCGACTAATCGATTTTGCTCTCTGAATAACATTTTTAGGTCTCAAAAAACTGCGTCGAATGCCGTCTTGAACATCAAAATCAAATAACGCGTTAAAAAGTTTTGGTTTTTTAAACATTTCCAAAAAAAGTCAAAAACGTCAAAAAAATTAGCGAGAAGTTGCAAGGATGGTCTTTAAGGTCAACCTCTTTTCGAATTTGTTATATTTTCTTGGTTTTCTTTTTTTTTCAATTTTCGACAATTTACAATAACTTTTCATCCTTTTTAACATTTTTTTTCAGACGTTTAACAATATCATACGATTTTCAAACAATTTTTTCACGAACATAAACAATTTTTTACCATTTTTTCACCATTATTTTTATGAATTTTGACTTTTTTTTAAGATTGTTAAGAAATTCTTAAAATTTTTATATCTTTATATCGACATTTTTTACCATTTTCTACACCTAAATGCCAACTTTCATCAAATTCGGTTGACTTGGTGAAGAGTTCATTGGGAACATAAATTATAAAACTGGCTTTTTATATATTAAGTTGAGATTTATGAAACTTATGATTAATAACATTAATCAATATTGATAGTCAGTTTATTGTTCGTTGTAAATTATTAAGACCATTAATGGAAATAAAAACTAAAATCTCTTAAGTTGGACATAATTACACCTAAATGCCAACGTTCATCAAATTCGGTTGACATAGTGAAGTGTTCATTAGGAACATACACTACACATGAATAAGGAATGGAGTTTGGTGATTTTTAGTCAAATGTAACATTTCAACGAATCGTAGAGGGAAGTTACAATTTTCCTATAATAATCCTTATATTTGTGTCATTAATTTGCACATAAAAGATTCGTATGTATTAATGGCAAAAATCTAGTAAAGTAATTTTTTTGAGGTTCCGTTAAAATACACCCTATTTTTTTGAATCACTTGAATAAGGAATTTAAAAAAAAACGCAAAAACATATCATTAGAAATTTATATTTTTTTAGAAAAGTAATAAGTTACTTAGATAACAAGGAATTAACAACATTTTGTAATGGGTACTTCCACCTTTTTTGAAATTACTTCAAAAATACGATTGGGCATTGATCGGTATAGAGAACTCAAATAATTCAAGTTTATTGATCTCCAAGCTTCCTTTATTGCATCTTTCAAGGCCTCTTTTGAGTCAAACTGCTTACCACCTTCATATACTTTCCTAGCCAACCATCCCCAAACATTTTCCATTATATTTAGATCTGGAGAATATGGTGGCCAATTCAAAAGATTTACACAGCTCTGGTAGTGTGAATTGGAGCATTGTCTTGTTGGTATGTCCATTGAATGGGTCCAAACAAATTGTTAAACTGCGGAAATGCTGTTTCTAATATCCCTTTGTAAGACGCAGCTGTCATTTTGGACGACTCAAAAACTAAATCAATGGTACTATAGTAAGATATGGCGCCCCAAACTATAACTTCGCCTTCTCGGCTATGCTTTCTCTGCAGAAACATTTATTCCTTGCTTAAGTCATGAAAATAGAAGTTATATCCATCAGGTCCATCGATATTAAACTTTTTTTCGTCGGAAAAAACCACCTTGAACCATTTGTCAGACCATGTCATAGTATTTTTGGCAATTTCTAAGCGCTGCAACTTGCGGTTTTCATTGAGGGGTGGTTTTTTGCAACTTCCGACGCACAAGGAACTCACTTGACTTTAAAATACGACGCACTGTGCGTAAACTTGCATTAACACCACTTTCACTCCGTATTTTTGAGGCAGACATCGAGCAGTTTGAAGCAATTCTTAGAATTTTTCTGCGATCTTTTTCGGTAGTTGCCTTTTTAGTGCGGCCTTCATGTTTTTTCCATGCTAATGGATGTTGTTTAGGAAGTTGTATACCACTGTTTTTCCTCTTTGTAGTTTGTTGGCTATTTCAACGGCATTGAATCCCTTCGATTTTAAAAGGAGAATTTCTTGCCTTTCGGAGCTATTAAGTGCTTTTCCGCGACCCATGTCGATAAAAATATTAAGCAGAACTGTTCATTCTGCAGTTTGTAACATGTGTTCCTTTTGACAATAAAAAGCAAAGCATACTTGATTCAAGTTTAAAAAATTCCTTATTCAAGTGGTTAAAATAAATTGAGTGTATTTTAACGGAACCTCATAAAACATAATTTAACTAGATTTTTTCCGTTGATATTGATGATTTTTTTTGTGCAAATGAATTTCACTATTATAGACATTATTTGAGGAAACCGACAACATCCTCGCACAGTTTGTTGATATGTAACATTTGACTGAAAATTGCCATTACCGATTCCTTATTCATGTGGTTCGCAGTGTACATGGTAACACTGGATTTTTATGTATTAAGATTTATCTTATGCATTTGTTGCGGTAAATGCAATCGTACCAATTCTTGTTATTTGCCTTAGATATAACAACTGTGATATTGTTTCTAAAATTTTGTTATATTTTCTGGAATAAACCATACATTTATTGAATATTTATTAACTATATTAATCTGTTCCTATTAATACAAATTAAATTTAAAAGAGAGTTTCAAGACAATAAATACCATTTTAAAGGTTACGAGGATCTGAAATAGAAACAGAAATCTTTGCAGGAATGTATACGTTTCGCCAAGTGAACATAGTTTCGGTCTGTTTGTCTTAATTTTTTTCTTAAATAAAATGTGGTGACAGAACAAGTAGAAGTAGACAATAAGCATGTTGTCACATTCATGTTATTGTATATTTGCAAAAGGATATATTTCACGAAAATATTATTTATGTGGATTTTTTATTAATAATAATTAATAATAACAAAAAAGGAAAATAAAGTACGTAATTATAATAAAAAAAAACGCGCGATTGAAGTAAAACTTTCTGACGTACGTATCGGAAAATAAATATCTAATTACAATTCAATTATATTTATTGTCTATATACTTTACAAAAAATGAGATGTTATATTTATATTATTCATTAGAAATAGGAATTTGAAAGTTATCATTATTTTTTATATATGAAATCATAGGTTTATGATAACTAAAATGTGAAACATAGATTTTACTCTGTAAATACCATTAATGTATTTGAAACCGTTTGAAAATTTTGAAAATTTCATAAATAAATTTCGAAAATTTAAGCTCCTCCCATAGCTGAAATTACACAGGTAATTCCATCAGAATCTTCCGTTAGAATCTAACGTTAGAGTTACCCCTAGTCGCGCCTAAAGAAGTTTTGCTTCAATAATAGGTAAACAATATTAAAAATATACACACATTACGTTTAGAATGTGTGATTTTGTAGCTGTATCTACCTTATTGTAATACAACACAAGAGCTTTCGATAGTTAGATAATCATTTCATTTTGTAGCATTTTATAGCATATTCCATAAAATTTAAAATCCTGAGTTGAGTTTGTTTTCTTCAGTTCTACGAAGGATCTTTTATTGCTGGTAAAAGATCAGCCATCCTGACTAGTGGTTTTATGGCCTTTATGGCTACCTAACCAAACCTAAAATAAGTATAAGCAAGTGTTAAAACATTTCGAATATTATTATTTTATGAACAAAAACGTGCAACATGCTTCCTTACTTAACGTAAAGCCCCTATAAACAATTATTTACTATCATAATATGTATGTATGTATATAAACTGACTTAATCAAATTATAATAAATGTCGCTGTTTCGTCTTTTTTTCATTTTCATTTTTCTTCAAATCTTTCTGGCGCTGATAATATGCCCTTTGACGTTCACAATTTCTTTTTCTTTTTAGCTCTTTAAGTCTATAAAACGGAAATAGCTAGGTATAAATAATTAGGTATAAATAGTGTAATTACACACCAAAAATCAAATGTATGCATATAGAGTAGGTACTCACTCATTTTCATTCAATATTTTTTCATCACTTTCTTCATTAATAAATCCACTTTGTTTATTCATATTTAAAACAAACACTTTATACACAAATTTAAACTATTTACCACCAACGTATTTTGGTTGACAAGCTGTCAATTCATACAATAACAGATTTAATTTTATTTAATATAGTAGGCGAAATCGTGTTAGGTATTTTGTATCAGGTTTTGTTTCCGGTACGCGGTACATTAAAATGACGTCTCGTCCTTTAGAATTACTGAGTTACCCCTAGTCGCGACTAAAGAAGTTTTACTTCAAAAATTAATTATATAAAATTTTACATAAAATTTTCTGTCAGCATCGACTTATAGATAAAGAAAATAACAAAAAAGTAACACTAAATCATTGCAAAATTTAAACAAATTGCAAAATAAGACCTAGGATCTAACAAGTTAAGATTTAAGACTATAGCATATGCTACCCACTTGTACAATGTACATGAATCTACTTTAATTTCTAAAACTAATGCAATTTCTTAGTTACTTTTAAAAAAAATCAACTACTGTATAATATGGTCCTACAAATAGTCAGATTTTCATCACTTGAAATTTAAGAAAAGATGTGTGGATTTAATTTGCAGAAGATGATAATAAAGATTTTTTTAGAAAATAATATGGATTTCTTAACTTACTCATTTGATGGTGTCGGTAAATAACCATCATAATTTGAATTTTTGGAGAAATAGACATGAATAGGTCTTACAGGAAAGAGAAGTAGGTGTTTACGAATTAGGCAAACAGTTTCTAAGATAAACAAAGAGGGGAACGTCAAAATTCCATGATTTTTGAAGCAGCTTCAGATATCGTATTGTTCTTTTTCACAATTTAAAAATAATAACAGATTATTATCGAAGATGAGAATCGAATAACAAAATATGTTATTTTGGCCAATGATTTCTTTTGAAACAGATTTTATTGCAAAACTAGGCTAGTTTTTTTACTTAACGACTCGGTATAAAGAGACCATTTAATGTTAGTGTTCATAGAAATACCATAAAATATTACCGAATCAACGGTTCTGATTTTACCATGGCATAAAGCTACTGTCTTATCTACGTTACAAGAGAGTAAAGTACAGTCAGACCTGGATTTTATTTTAAGTAAATTAGAAGTTGTAGTTGCTTGCATAAAGAGTTGCTTCCGTTATACTGGTCTCATCAACAAACAGAAAACGTTTTCCATCTATTTTTGAATTAGTGATATCATTAATATAGAAAAGAAAAAGTATTGGATCCAGCACTGAACCTTGCGGTACTCCACAAGCGATGCTTTTGTGATTAAGAGTCAGTACCATTTGCTCTTTCCAGTTGTTTCCTATTCCCCAAGTAAGATTTGAACAAATACCTCAAATTTTGGAGATATTAAGTTTCTTTAACAAAATATCGTAAATCACACAGTCGAAAGCTTCGTTTAGTCAAAGAAAACCGTGGTGGTGTATAGATGTATTCTTAAGAGTTATTTTAATACATTGTAAATCAGAAACAAATCCAAACACTAAACAATAAAGAATCAGGCATTAAAACAGAAATGGCCTAATCAACGCTTTAAAAATTTACTATGTAAGTTTTGATTTTCAACTAATAAACCATACCAATTTGGTTTTATTCAAATATGTATTGAGTGATAAAAGCAAATTGTATCAAAATTAAAGTTGGTATTTACTCAAAATTCACAATACTACAAAGGTTTACACCGAATGAAAATATTCTAAACAAACAGGTAGCAATGATGTATAAATTGTATACAGAGAAGGTGATCATTTTTACACTTGGAGACTGCACTTTCTTTCTAAATAATTTTAACTTTTTTTCTACCTATCCGGTCGAATATTCGTGGCCAATGCGCAGTAAACGGAGCTAATTTTAACAAGTACTGTGTTTCTTCCCTTCACGTACATGTCTCACGAACATCAACTTTCGGTGGAAGTATGTGTGGAAAAAATCGAATTTTCGACCAAAGCTATTTTTCTTCATATCCGGTCAAAAATTCGTAGCCAATACGCGTAAATGTGATGTTAACAGAGTTAATAACGAAGTCTGAGTAAACATCCCGGTAGTTAGGTGTTTTATCCATACAAGCGTACGCTGCAAAAATATTGACTTCCTGTGAAAGTATGTAAAAAGGAAAGTCAAATATCTGACCAGGACAAAAAGAAATAGTACAGTACAAGAGGTGACAGTCTATTATTCCTCCCGGTGTATGAATTATCCCCTAGGATAAAACCGAAGGCTACAATACGCCTGAGGGATGACCAACTTACACAGTCCAAAATTCGTAACAAATGCGAGGCAAACAAAACTAATTCCGGTAATTACAGCATTTCATTCTTGCATGCACTAGTGACAAAATAATCCACTTTCAGCGGAAGTGTGTAGGAAAAAAAGTCGAATTTTTGACCAAGATAAGAAAGAGCAATATATTTTTAGTAAACTATTATTTTTGAGATAACTCTCAACGGATTTTTGTAATACTCGAACCCACTACTACTGCCTTATACGCAGGCATGCTTTAACCATTTAAGCTATTGGATGCTCAAGTGGTTAGGAAGCGAAACGTTATAATGAACTCAAATCCCGTCAGATATGACATTTACTCACTTCCTCCTTAAGCACATGTTACATGACGTTAATGAGAGAGAAGATTTGTCAAATCGACAATAATTGAAACATCAAACTCTAAGTCACTTTATTTGAGATAACTCAGAAATAATAGTTTACTAAAAATCAATGGTTCCGGTCTCCTAACCGAATAAAAATATAAGACAGGGCACAAATAAAGTTGTTTCAATTGTCGATTTGACACATCTTCTCTCTTATTAACGTCATGTAACATGTGCTTAAGGAGGAAGTGAGTCAATGTCATATCTGACGGGATTTGAGTTCATTATAACGTTTCGCTTCCTAACCACTTGAGCATCCAATAGCTTAAATGGTTAAAGCATGCCTGCGTATAAGGCAGTAGTAGTGGGTTCGAGTCCCACTGGATGTGACATTTTTTTCAATTTCTCCTTAATGTCATTTTAATAATTTCTTGTTTGTATAATTTCTAAAGAGCAATATAATTCTCATGCGTCATAGGAACAGGTATCAGATTTTGGTTTTTGACTTTTCAAATAGAAGAACGTACCATCTGGTGTTTTATATTTTTTTGGTCAGATGGTACGAATTTTTAAGTTATAATGATGAAAAGATCGTTTCAAAAAAAAAAAATGATTTAAAGTTTTTAAATAATATTAGTCTTTTTAAATATGTTTAGATCTTTTGTTCAGTTTTATCCCGGTTTTTATATACAATAAGCCGACTTTAAAATTTGGACATATTTATTTATTCTTTTTTTGTCCAAACTATTTTCTATTTGAATGTTTGGTATTTTTACACACATTTAGTTGGTATAAACGGAATATAAAAAAGGCACTATTTTGTACATGACTACTTGACCCTGTTTCAAGTCGCTTCCCCCATATTTTTTGATTCGAAAATGTGTTTTTTAAACACTATTTCAAAAACTGCTTGAAAACTACAAAATTCACGATACAACCTAATTTTCTCATTTTCCCTATTTTATGAGATAAAGAAAAAATACAACCAACTCTATCAATATCTAACTTCTAGCGTACAACAGAACGAGAAAAATTTAATAATACTTCTGCACCTTTTTCTTGTCCGTCTTGTCAAGAATGGCAACCAGATGGTGCTGCTTCAAGAACGGGAGATAATATCCTTTCGTCTCCGATGTACATTTTATTTTTACCTTTTTCTGTAAATGGATAAAAGGCTGATTGTTTGCAGGAAGACTTTGAACATGACAGGATATCGGATTTTCGTATATTGGAATTGGAAATGCCAAAACTCCGGTCAGTATTATAAAGAATATAAGGGATAGAGAATCGTTAAGATCAAAACAGAAAGCCGTTTAGACTTTGTGACATAATAAAATTTAGAGTATAATATATGAATTAAAAGCTAATTTTAAACCAACAATTAAGTTTTATGTACTTAAGAATAATGTTATTTTATTATTTTACATGTATTGGATGGAAGATATAGTTCATTTGTGTATTTTAATTATTTACAAACTTAAGTAGGTATCGAAAAAACAACTTAAACAAACTATTTTATGTACTGACGAGACTCAATGGGTCGAAACCGGTCTACAAGTTATGTTGTCCCTTCTAACTGCAAACTAAAATGGTGGGTTTAAATTATCTGTTAGATATGCCAACCCCATTTGACTTTGAAGTGTAATTCAATATCCGTCGAGGCACATAGTCAGGGAAGTAGTTGTTTCTTCTTAGTTAAATGGTCAATGTTTTTGAAAATATTTTTCAAAACTAGTAAAGCGATAGAATAACTAATATTCTGCATTTTGCAACATTTGTTCATTATCCAGGAAGTTTAATACGCTGCACAAATGTGGCAAGATGTTATTTTATGGAATTATTGATAAAAAAGCCAGTATCGACTGTTTAATACGTTTTAGTTGATACTTTGGCCTTTAGAATGATTATATGGAAAAATCCATTGGGTTTAAGTGAGCAGAATATAGTGGACTAAAGGGTTTTTGAGAAATAGAATTTTTTAGCTCTTCGGACTTTATGCATGGGATATAGACCGGGAGCCCGTGGGCATTTTTTTTAATGATACATAACAGGCTAATTTTTTATCAGTGGCTTCGTATCGATGAGTCGCCCAAATTCTGACAGTGGCAACATTGGTGCATAATATATATAGATCCTAGACATAGACGAACATACATATTTTACAGATGTCCCGAAATTAACTCTTAACAGTTTAATTTTTAAATATTTTTGTTAAAATAAATTTAAAACAAAGGAAAAGCTATTTGTCCTACAAAAATGATAATATATATACCGGGTCCTCCATTTCAAATGTGTTAAAAGCACAGATAGGTATGACGTTATTAGAACAAGCTAATTTTTTGAATATTGTTTAAAAAGTCTGTTTTATAAGTATTAGCGTTACCGTCCTACAAATTGCATAATAGGAACCCCCAGTCCTCCAATCCAAATATGTCGTGCTCACTGATACCACTTTACTGATTACTAACTGTAGGACAAATATACCAAATGATAAATAATTATATTATCTGCAAAAAAGAAAGAACTGGTCTACCAAAAGATCGACATGCAAAGCTTGTCCTACAAATTTTGTATAAAAAAAAACAGTATTTCTAATCCACTTTTTTCCAATTTTATACGATTTAAATTTTGTATGTTTGGGTAAAGAAAAAATATTGGACATCTAAAAATCGATGTAAAATTTTATGTAAAATTCGAATATGTAATAAGATTGTGAAAATTAGTTAGTGGAGAGCCTGAAAATTAGAAAACCTGCTTTTAAAACGTAATATCGCAAAAAAATTAAATTTGTATTGACGTTCCCGAATAATCTTGAAGTTAATCTTAATATATATAAATTACGTGTCACGTTGTTTGTCCGCAATGGACTCCTAAACTACTTAACCGATTTTAATCAAATTTGCACACCGTGTGCAGTTTGATCCAACTTGAAAGATAGGATAGCTTACATTTTAATTTATAGTCACAATATTATTTTATTGCAAATTATTTGTTTATTGAATTCTTATTATATTAAATATGAGATTATCATTTTGAAAGTCTTTATGTAAGGTCTTAGTAGCTAATTTGGATCAGCGGCTGATTATGACATTTCGGCTGGGTTATTGTAATGGGATCGATTACGCCAGAGGGAAGTTTTTTTTTTGTTTTTACATGTGAAAACAGTCATTATTATTTTAATTTTAACTGTTAAAACTAATTTAGAAAGTTTTTAGATACAACTACCGAACTACCCTTGATTTTTTAACAAGGAAACAATCCTCTCTATGATCAATCACAGCGTTGTATGACTTAATATTTTTGCAATATCAAGGATGCTGTGCATTGTTGAGATGACACTTAAATTCAGTTTTAATTATTGAAAAGTTTTAACATAAAAAGTTGTAAACATGCGCGTACGATTGCAAAATGATCCATCAGCACAAATATTTTCCGAACAATTACTAGATATTGCGAACGGTAAAATAGAACTGCAACCAAATACGCAATTCATTAAACTGCCAGACAATTTCTGCACTGTTCTTTAGGAAAAAAAATGAACTGATCCAGAGTATTTTTCCGGATATACAGAATAATTACTTGAATCATGACTGGCTCAGTCATCGGGCGATTTTGGCAGCCAAAAATGTTGATGTTGACGAAATTAATTTCCAGATACAACAGTTGTAACCAAATCAAAGTGTAAATTTTCCAATTGAATTTTTAAATTCACTAGATATACCTTGAATGCCACCACATAATCTTCGATTAAAGATTGGTTCCCCTATTATTCTCCTACGTAATTTGAACCCACCTCAATTATGCGTTTGGTCATCACAAAGATTACCGGATATATTCTTGAAGCAACCATTTTAACTGGAAAGTTTAAAGGAAAAGTGGTCCTGTTGCCACGTTTTCCAATGATACCGTCAAATTTTACTATACCCTTTAGAAGGCTACGGTTTCCAATTCGTTTAGCTTTTGCCATGTCGATAAATAAGTCACAAGGTCAAACAATGTCCATTTGTGGTTTAGACTTGGACAATCCATGTTTTTCTCATGGGCAACTATATGTTGCATGTTCACGTGTAGGGAAACCGTCGAATCTGTTTGTGTTAGCTAAAGACAGGTTAACCAAAAATATTGTGCACCGATTAGTGCTAAATTAAATTGAAAATAAAAAGTAATTATAATTTAAAATAATAAATATTATTGTTAAAGATTTAAGACTATCTGCCCTACCTACCTCATTCATAAGTTAAAGTGTTACATGTTATTTACTTTGTAAGGTCAAAAAGGGTAGTTTTGCCCTACATATTAATTTATTAGTTTATATTTTACTGTATTCTTATGTATTACATTTTACCAGGTAAAATGCATTACGTTAGATTTTGGCACGTGTTTAAATAGTTTAATTTTTATTCTCACGTAGAATATGAATTGGCTATAAAAGCAGGTTGTTGAGGTCAGACAGCAGGAGTTTGTAGTCTGAGGTTGTCTGTAAGGAACACCTTTTAAGGTGTTCCTAAAACAGACCCTTGGGTCTGGGCCATTGTGACTCTTGACGTATTTTCGTGAGTAAGTGTGACATGCCACCATGTAGTTTATTTGGTAAGATTAGTAAAGATTATTGTATTCAGTTATTCCCTATTCATAATGTTTATTACACATTCGTATTGCTTATTTATTGGTTAATATATTTGTTGTCTGTTTTCTGTTGTTTATCTCATCTTCCCCTTGGTTAGTTTTCTACCTTCAGCAGGATACCTAACCGGAAGTGCCTTTAGTAAGCTACCCCTTATCCTATAACACTAAGGCACATTCTCCCAAATCTCTCCAGGCGTGACAGTAATATACTCATTTGTTAGAAACTTGAATAAAAATAATAATAAATTTTAAAATTGTTTTGTATTGATTTTTGCTTAATATCAATCCAGTGAATTTTTATACCAGCTTTAACGTTTCTGTCTTCATTCGTAAATAATAATTTCATTGTATTAAGGGGTTGCAGTAGTAGAAAATCTGTCATGGAGGTCGCCATATTTTTTACAAATGGCATCTATGTAAACAAGCATGATGGTCTCCATGACTGATGTTCTCCTACTGTTCCTCTTAAATAGATTATTACAATGTAATATAACAAAAAACTTAGCCACAGCAACGCGTGGCCGGGTCGCATTTTCGGAATTCGCCGACACATTAACCGCTCGGATCAACTCGGGTGATGCGAATCTCAGACTCGTAAAGTCCCGACGTATTAGACTAATACGTCGGGGATTTACGTAAAATACATGAGCGGCATGCATCGTGAACTAAGTACTTATTTCTTTTTATTATAGTTTCTTGAACAGTCACAAGCTATCAAGTAAATATAAATAATAAATTTTCAAGCTAAAATAGTAAAATGGATCCAGCGACATTACCAAATGTGCCTTACAAACATACATCATTGAATATGATTAGGTTGCAAATAAGTGATCAAAAAGATTTTGAGGTATGTAAATAGTATTTTTAGGTTAAGTTTGTCTAATATTATATTAAATTAAAATTATTTTTGTATGATGTAAGAATACGCATACCTTTTTGGTATTGTCCCTTTCTGACAAATTTCAAAGGTAACTAGATTGTTTTTTTAATTAAACACCCGATATTATATTTGCGGAACTTTAAAATCAAAAACGTAGGAAACATAATAATAATAATAGGAAAAAATAAATTATTTGAAATATAGGATCTTATTACGTTGAAGAATAAATAGAATCTTAAACTAATTGGTTTTTTGTTTCTTGTAGAAATGGTTGACTGAATTGGAAAATTCTCAAAAAGTAACATGGAGAATTTCAAAAACTTTTAAACTTGGTACTGAAAAGCCACGCATTATATTTAAAAGATTATATCACTGTCATTTTAACGTAAAACAAAAAAAGAAAAATGAAAATTCTAGAAAAAGAATTTCTAGAAACATAAACTGTCCAGCAAAGTTATCGGTTTCTATAAAGCGGTATAATCCAGACACAAAGTCAAAAAACAATGATGTTTATATGCCAAAATGGCCATGTATTGTGGAATTTCGAGATGAACATAATCATAATTTAAATTCTGCTGCTGCACTTAGAGAACGACCACTTGCTTTGGATGTAAAAAATCATATTATTGAGCTATTTGAGAAAGGTCACTCAGTAGCCTCTGCATATCACTCTTATATTTTGTCAATGATGGAGGAACACGGCGAGAACTATGAAAATATTGTTATAGATAGACATTTTACTCCTACTAAAACAGATGTAGAGTCTATATGGAAAAGCCATTTCAAAAAAAATTATGGCGAAAAGACGGGAGAAAATATGTTATCTCATTTAGATAATATGCTTAGGATGTTAGGAGAAAAAAATGGTACTCTGTATAAAATAATTCGAAAAGAAGAACATTATGCCGTGGCACTTTGTACACCAATTATGCAAAGAGTTGCAATACTTCCCCAGTCGTCTGAGATTATGTTTGTTGATTCCACGGGCAATTGTGATACGCAAAATCATAAGGTTTACTATTTTATAACACAATCAGCTATTGGAGGATTACCTTTGGGTTGCATCCTTAGTAGCAGTCAACAATCAAATGTATTCATGGAAGCTGTGCGTGCCCTTTATGAAATTTTTCCCATTAAAATAAAACCAAAAGTTATTCTAACGGGTGACGATCTAGCTGAAAGGAACGCCTTAAAAATAATTTGGCCTGATTCCTGTTATTTATTGTGTACTTTTCACGTTTTAAAAGCGTGTTGGAAATGGCTTAAATTAGGTAAGAACAAAATTTCTTCAAAGGACGTACAAAACTGCTACAAATATTTTCGAAATATTCTTGTATCCAAAACATATGAAGAGCTAGAAAATTCTTGTTTGGAATTTACAAAAAATTGCAAATATGATAATTTCACAAAATACGTAAGTAATATGATGGAGAGAGCTGACACTTGGTGCCTTTTATATCGGCAACATTTACCACTAAGGGGAACAGACACCAACAATTACATAGAAGTCGTATTTAGACTGCTAAAAGATATACCCTTGGAAAGGACAAAAGCATTTAATTTACCTCAACTTTGTGACTTTATTACTACCAACTTTGAATTTTATTATAAGCAACGAATTTTGGATATTTTACTAAAACGAGCGTCTAAGACAATTATTAGTCGTTATTTGCCTGATGAAAAGGACGTGACTGCTGAAAATATAGTTCAACTTAATGATTTTGAATATGAAGTAAAAAGTCATACCGATAGACATGTCACCTACATCGTTGATTTACTAATATTCAAGTGTACGTGTCCACAAGGATTTACTGGTAAACATTGTAAACATCAGGCAGCGGTTGTAAAAAAATTTAATATACATTCAGTTTTTAATACCTTATCAATAAATGTTAAATTCCATCTTTACCATATTGCCACCGGAAAACAGGCAGATGCACAACTATTTTCGCCAATTGAAAATATTTCAATGGACCAAAGCACTACTAAAGATGTTGATATGGATTCAGTTTCTTTACAAAATTGTAATTTTGCTGTGAATGTTGTTGGTGATAAAGTTGATGATACAAAGTACGAAGATCATGATATTGCCGAATTAAAAAAAAAATGGGAACAACACTCAAAAAAAATCATGGAATATTTGGATAGAAAACCATCAGTATTCTATCCTGCGATTAAGGAATATTTAAAGAATTGTGACAAACATGCTAACTCAGAGCAGACTTTATTATCTGGTTTGCATACTGCTTTTAAATACAGAGGCGTAGTCTGTAAGAGAAAACGACAGCAAGCTACACGAAAAAAAGGCAAAAATATAACTGTACAGCCTACATCAATTGGACGAAGAAAAACGAAAATGACAGGAAAGAAAGCAATGTGTGGTGGAAGAAAGTCTCAACATCCTAAAAAAACAATTAAAAAAGCACCCCATTCCCTGGCGACATGTGTTGAAAATAACGTGGGTTTAGGGGGAAATAAATCAAAAAAATAAAAATATTAGCTTTTGTTTTTAAGATTTTTAATTATTAATAAACTTTGCTTATTTTTATTTATATGTATCTATATAGTGAGTTTTTTTAGAACGATAAATGTAAATAAGTAATATTCGCCTTATGCCTTGTGTAATTTACAACAAAATGCACTGGCGCGCCAAATTTTAATTTTAAAACGGCATCTGGTTATAATTTTTTCTATGACGTTGATAGGATAGAAAATAATAACATTAAAGATGGTCATTACAATTTAAAATTTGACGTGTCCCAGGTTTTTTAATAAAATTTACATTTTTCCTTCTAACAAAACTCACTGTACATTATACATACATATTTTATTTAAAAAATACTGCCATTTAACGTTTCGTAAATTTCCGACGTATTAGTCTAATACGTCGGGTCTTTACGAGTCTGAGATTCGCATCACCCGAGTTGATCCGAGCGGCTAATGTGTCGGCGAATTCCGAAAATGCGGCCGGCATAGCTAGTTGTTATATAAAAAATTACTATTATATTATTATAACAATAAAAGAATAATTGCAGCTATTTAATTATTATAATAAATGTACCTAATGCAAGAAATAGTTTATAGTTATTTAAGCAACAAGTGTATTAATAAGGGCGATTAACAATCGAGATATTTTAACGCGCGAGCATAGCGAGCGCGTTATTGTTTGAGATTGTTAATCGCCATTTTAATTTACGAGTTTGTTACAAAATTTTTTTTGATTTTTTAAATACAAAATAAAGTAAATAATGATATACAATGACAGTTATTACATTACTAACATAGACAGTTAGTATCAAGAGGAGCTACTTGATTTTGAATTTTTTAGTGTGAATATAAAAAAGTATATGCATGTTGTCTTGCCTATAATGACAAAAAATGACAGACAGGCTACTCGATTTTAAATGTTTTAGTTGAAATCGTTGATTAATAGAAAATCATTCATTAATAGGGGTTATTAATCAACGATTTTGAGTGTGTTAAAATTCATCATAAATGAACGGTCGACGGAAAAAGTGTATTAATGTGTAAATAGGGTACCGGACAGTAATCGAAAAAAAATCTTAGATGTGTTTTAAAATAAAGTTTGTTATACAACAATATCACTCAATAAAGATTTTTAAGAAATAACAATGATTTATATTTTTAAATCAATAAATAAAGTTGCGTAAATTATCTGTGACGTGTCAGAACACAAACGCCAATCACAGTGCGTAACGTCATTTGGAGGTAGTCGTAAGTAAACAACACTGCTTTGTATGTTATTTCGCGTTTTTCTACGATTTATTTGCATTTTTTTAAAAATATTTAATTGTAATTAGTTACGAATTGAAGGACTATAGTCATAACAAAACTTTAGTTATACATTATATCTCTATTATAAGTGAATGTTGGAAAAAAATATATTCCCTATTTTGTATGAAAGCACTAAATAAAATAATTATACACAATTTGTCAATGGTTTCATTTCTTAACCTTTTTAATATAAAGTAAAATAAAATGTATATAAAAGATATAATTAAGTTTAAATATTCTCTATAGCTTCTTTGGCAGCTAAAACACAAATACAAGATTGTTTATGCACACGTACTTGTCCTTGTCTATTGTATGGCTCTGCTACTCGGCAATCGCCGTACTTAAAACATTCTAAGTAAGACATAACCTATAACACCTAAATTACATACACACTAAATATGACTATTTGTATAATGGGCTGTGTAATAACACTCTAGGTGCAGTACTTACATCAAAGTGATCTTCACAAAAGTAAATTGGTGAAGTAACATACATTTCATCGCACTTTCGTCTTGCTAGGTCTAACCCAGTCTAACCATTTCTTTCGTATGTCTGGTTTTCGAGATACATCAATAAAAATTTTATTTGGAATAGTTACTGATGTATTTCCACATCGAGGTATAACACACCAACGATATCTTTTTCGGTCCATGATGATTAAGAAACACAAAATACCTACTTCATTTATCCAAGCACTGATCACTTGTAATATGGTTAGATGCATAGATGTTTGTTTACCTTCCAAATGACGTCACGCGATCTGAATTGACATGAAGTGCTGTTTTCGCGGCAATTTGAAATAAATTATGTTTTTGACGTGTTTAAGTACTCCAGAGGATTTATTTAATTAAAATATTATTTTTTATGGCTATATATATGAATAAAGATTATTTTTAAACAATATTTGAAAAGTTGTCCGGTTCCCTATTATTATTTGAATAATTATTTCAAATTACTATATATTTTATATGTATGTTTTTAAACATAAAATTTATTGTTTTATTTGAAAATAATTATTCGAAATTCAATTGATAAGTTTTTCAAGGTTATAAACACTAACTATAAACATTTTATACATTTAAAGAAAAATGATATGTCATGAGAGAGAAAAAGCCAACTTTTCGTTATCTGATTTATAAATATATATTACGGTATATAGATAGGTAATACTAAATTATATACTTCCACATAAAAAAAAATCTTTCAGTTAATAATTTAATATTAAAAAATACTAAAAAATGTTTAAATTAAACATACCCCTTTTTTTATTTTTAAAAAGTTCGATCTAAGCCTGCCATTTTAGACTACTTTTATTTTACTTTTTATTAGTGTATATTATATATTTTGTAGGACAAATAATTTTTTACGTATTAAATAGTATTTCTTGTAAAATGAAATACAAATCAAGTTGTTAGTAATCAGTAAAGTGGTATCAGTGAGCACGACATATTTGGATTGGAGGACTGGGGGTTCCTATTATGCAATTTGTAGGACGGTACCGCTAATAGTTAGAAAACAATATTCAAAAAATTAGCTTGTTACTAATAACGTCATACCTATCTGTGCTTTTAACACATTTGAAATGGAGGACCCGGTATATATATTATCATTTTTGTAGGACAAATGGCTTTTCCTTCGTTTTAAATTTATTTTAACAAAATATTTAAAAATTAAACTGTTATGAGTTAATTTCGGGACATCTGTAAAATATGCATGTTCGTCTATGTCTAGAATCTATATATATATTATGCACCAATGTTGCCACTGTCAGAATTTGGGCGACTCATCGATACGAAGCCACTGATAAAAAATTTGCCTGTTATGTATCATTAAAAAAAATGCCCATGGGCTCCCGGTCTAATAGTGCTGAGTCTAATCAAAATGACCAAGATAAAATTGGGGAATTACCTTGAATGAAAACAAGTGCTGAGCATTTTTTGGAAGTTACAACGGCCCATACGATCACTGACGCAGGCGCCTAATATCGCAGAGCAATTCGTTGGTCTCACTTGTCTTTTGAATTATACTTTTATAAACGATTGTTTTGTTTGTTAGCATATTGCTGACCGTTAAAATAATTTCATAAAAAAATATCAAATTTTCTAGCTTGGTCTCAAGGTGCCAGTATTTTAACACCTTTGACTGCCTTTTGTGCGGGTATTATATCTTGTCCTTTTTGTATTTTGCAGGGCTTCAATCATAATTCATTTTTTAATACGCGCTTCATGCTGCGAACAGATACATTGTAATCTTTCGCCAATTGAACTGTGTTTTGTAGTGAATTATGTTGAGTTCTGATCTTCACATTTAAAACAATATCTGAATATCTTTCCCTACCTATCGTATTTTTTCACAAGTAAATGTCAGTAACAAGAGCTGAATTTCATATGCGATTTAATTTTTTTTTAATTGCGACATAAAACTCTTCGGTACGCTTCTAAACCTCATAGCTGACTGACGCTTATAGTCCAGGGAAATGCGTTTTTCTCGTAACTTTAAATAATCCGGGTATCTAGAAAGTATTTTAGTTATTATATACCTATACAATGAAAACCTAGAAGTTTTTTTACTTATTTCCCTGGAGTATTAGTTAAAAACTAAGCGCACAGCCGTTTTCTGTTAAGTTGCTACGTTAGCGTGAACTTAGTAACACTTAAAGTGCCAATCGCTTAATCATGACTAACACGTGTACTAAAAGCATACTTTTGTAACATGCAAAATACGATCTAAATAGTTTACCTTTAATTCACGTAGTCATACTGGTTCCTAAATGTTGTTTTCGGTACTTCATTTCTCATTATTGTGAATAAGAACTGGAAATTCGATGGTGTTCGTTATTTCGTTATTTTGCAAGGTATTTTCAGTATTTCGACTCGTATATATTTGTTTATAAACATCAACTGTTTGAAGTAATTGACATTACTACCATTGTACCTACCCGTAGTCTGTTTTTCGAGATGTGATTTTGTGTGACGTAGTTTCTCGAGTAGTTCGGGTGTCCGTTTTCTTAATTGTTCTGTTTTATGTCAATTAGCTTGAGTGTCATTTTTGTCTTGTTTAGTGAAAAGTGAAGAACAGGCATTCTCTGTTTCCTTCCTGTTAAGACTTCATGCGAAGTGGTGTGTAATCGATAAATCTGCTATTATTTTTTTTGACCACTGTCAATCCGTTTTGGGATATATAGATTTTCGATTAATTCAAATTTGTGCGATTACGGAAGTTTGTAGTTTTGAGGAAGTAGTTGTTTTGGATATTCTCCTCGTTTTGTTGTTTGGAACCGTGCACATACCTAAATGGAATTTATTCGCCACCCGTAGATCAGCGATTGTACTTGGATTGTATTGTTTGCCGCTGTATCTACCGACGTGAAGCATTGAAGCATAAAAATAAAGGAAGAGATTGTCCGAACCCTTTTTTCTAGAAAAAGGTATGTCTATTTTGTTGTTTCTTTTATGTGTTCTGTTTAATACAGGTAAAGTGGTTGTGTTACATTGTTTAATTGTTATTCAGATGGTAGGGGTCACTTTCAGTGATTATTTTTTTTTATTGTTTAAGGGTTTTAGTATTGGGCCACACCCAAGTTTCAGTAGTGGGTTAAGTATTAAGATCTGGTTTACCTCAAGTACTAAACACTTCAAGTCCGAATTCTGGGATCTTTGTGAGCGTGACTGTGATCCAGTACAATAAACGAGAATATCTTGTATTGAATTCATCCCAGGATCATAATCTAGGACTGGAACTGGTTCTACCCGAGACCAGTTGTATTCAACTAGATTCAAAGATTACAATTAAGTAATTGAGGGAGATCAGGACGTGGGTTGGAAACCCAGGGGGTTTGTTTAGTATATTTTTTTTACCTTTTTGACACTTATATTGGATTTTGTATTTACAGTTTATTTTTCTTATATTTATTGTACGAGGTACGTTTTTTTAAATACTTTAAGGTGTTGTATTTTTATATAGAAACCATTGCACATGCGCCTACGCCTTGGTACCAAGACCTACCGTGCGAAGTGCGGAAATCTATTGAGTTCTATTTGTTTATTTTCCGTATTACTTTAATTGCGCAAGACACCTTATAGTTACCTCTTCTTAGAACGTACATCATAGTCAAGTAAGCACATAAATTATTTTTTTTTTTTGGTTAATTTGTTTAATTAGAATTAATTTTGTCAATTTGCTAAATAGATTGTATTAATAGAAAGGAACATAAGTGGAAGGTTAGTTTTTATTTTCATCCCTGCCTTTTACTGAGTTTAGGCATGGAAAACTTACATTGATAGGCCAGTGTGGAAAAATTCATAAATATTTACGGTCTTCTTTTGTCCGGATTATTAAAATAGGTATCCACCCCTTCTTCGATTTTGAGCTTAGTCGATGGCCGAAGGTTGTCACCGGAACAACTGAAACTTATGTAACCGAGTAGACCTGATTTTAAATATATTTTGCAGGTTTGTTATTGTTATTTTTTTTTGAATTTTCCGAGGCAAAATATAATATACGGTTATTTCGTAATAGTTAAAATTGTAGGTTACACTTTTTTCTATGTATAAATGCTTAAATATTATTATTGCACTAACGCACTCACGAACAATATGCAACTTACAGATTACAGCAAACAACACTGTGTAGCATCTTGTAAGTTTATAATTTGATAACAGTTTCAATCTTCCCTAAAACAGGCTGTCAAGTGGTCAACTCTAAGCTTTATCGTAAGATAGTTTGTGAAACTCTATTAAGTCGACTAACTCGCAAATTATTCTTGTAACTTTATAAATTACGAATATTAAATAGATTTATAAGTACTTATAACAGACGACCAACGTAAACAATATATAGTGGTAAAAAAGTAACAGAATACAATGTAATTAAATTCATATTCGCTTTAAAATCAGGGAAAATTAAAAGAAGAAAAAATAGTTCTTTTAACGGATGAATTGAGAATTTCATATAAGTATTAAAAAATTTCATGCTATAATAAGAAAAATGCGTACTTTACACATTATTAACACAAAAGCCAATACACGTTTCGGTGGAGATAAAATTCGAATTGTTCATTAATAAGCATTAACATTTATATTGTAATAAAGATTCCTGACGAGTCAATTTATATTAGTGGTAATCATTGTTAGTGTACAGTAAATATAAAAAGTAATTTGTCCATAGTTTGTTGATATATTTTTTTTATCTAATATTTCGTCAATTAAGAAAAATATTATGAGTAATAAATAATTAAAGTCATAGAAAAAACCTACAGTGTGGAAATCAGGTATAGTCACGCAGAGTCGTAGCATTCGCCTAAAGAAGTGGTTATACACTCAGAGTTAAAATCCGAGTTGGTCTCGTCAATTACTGCTAATCGCATCGTGTGACCGCATCATACGAGTTTCCATCAATCCGTATTTAAGTTACTATAACATTTGAAGTATTTAATCGCCTATTGTCATTCACCACCACACCACAAGCATCAGTTCGCATGCGACTTCAACGTTAACTTACACGGTATTGCGAACTAACATGTACCTACATTGCTGCATGTGCATTTGCGGTTAAAAATAAAGACATAGAAGGGCTTTTTAGAGAAACCGAAAATTTGTGGAAATATGTGGACCAAACACACGTATAAAACTGTATGGGCACTAATTCTAAGAACAGAGATTTGAGTTAAGATTGTATGAAACTGTAGCTGCTCTATTCTGCTAAACGTGTGGGAATTCTAGTGGTTAATCTCAAATTTTGAAGTATCCGATAGTATGCTGTAGCCTATTTTAAAAATATTTGTTATTTTAAGTCTTCCGTTACTTTGGTTTCGACGTACACTCTTTAATAAGATGACAGAGAAACGATATCGGAATCGACTAAAAATTATCCGATACTCTTTTTAAAGCTATTCGATATATTAAAATCTCTAGTAGCTGTCTACTTTCACGCTAAGTTCGTGTACTAGTGTGAGCCATCGAGGGAATGCAAGTTAAGGTACCTTTAGACTACGGCCACACGGGCGAGATTTTACGCTGAGTTTTCGTGTAAAAACACGCCGAAAAAATAGTCCACATTGGTGGTAGTTGGGTCGGCCAAATACTACGAGAATTCCCGCCCGAAAGGTGGAAAACGGGCACGTTCCTAAGGTCTCCCGATCACGAATAAGACTGGTTTCATTTTCGAGCTTCTTCTCACATTATCACGCGTCTGATATCCCGGAGCGTGATTTTGGTTAAACCAATCATATAAATTGATGTGTTTGGTATACCAACCTTAATTTTTAATAGAAGCAGTTCAAAAGAAAAAATGAACCAAAAGTAGTATTCATAACATTGCTACGGGCTTTCTTTTAATATGTTTTCAAAAGTACTTGTTTTCCTATTAATCGTCGATCAGTCAGTACTGGATGAATCCAGTCAACGAAAAAGGCTACACCGACGATAAACGACAACCGGGACGCAAAGTGCATTAACTGCATATTTATTAAAAATAATTTCGGTCACTTTTGCAAAGGCTCAGCTATTCGACACCTCAAGAAATGAAAACCAACGTGTGTGACAAGAGATAAGTTGGTTTTTACGCGCATGAAAAAACTGCTGGTGTGGCCTATTATTTTTGCAATGACGGAAATTGACGCTGCGTGAACTAAAAGCAGCGTGAAATCACATCTATGTGGCCGCAGGCTAAATTCGCTGAAACTTTGCAGAGAGACAATATTCGGTATGTTGATCAGATGATCAGATATCTTAAAGAGCACAACTATCACAACCTCGCAAAGTATACTTTCAGGTGTGTTAATGCATAACAGTTTTATTTCTACCCTTACTTTACTACAAAGGTTTCTTTCTTATCCATATTAATTGTGGGGTATTTTTGGCACTCAAAACAAAATAGTTTCATAATATGTTATTTCTGTGGTAAAAAAGCATTTTACATTATTAACGCACATTTTTAGTAGTCTATTTTGATTGGTAATAAAGCATAAAAATGCTCTAAGGAATCGAATGCAAAAAACCGTATTCCGATCCATCTTACTTTACAAATTTTGGAGGTTTTGCTGATTTTAGTGCTTTATTTCCTCGATTATTCTTAAAAATTTTTTTTATGTAGCCAACAACCTCAAAAGCATAGTGCAGAATATACTGCAACCATGTGACGGTACTTTAGAATACAATACAGTACTCATTAAATAATGAATATTATTATTAATATAAAATACTTTATATGTATACTTACGTGACAGAATTATAAAATAATCTGTCAAACACAATGTCGTCCGTCACATATACATACATTAGCTAAGACTGTTGAATATCTATCTCTTTTCAATGTACTGAATGTTAAAACGGTATTCAAAGGACTTATAGTTATGACTAATAATAGTAGGTGGTAAATATTTCATCTTTATTTTTACCGACCAATATACCTTATATGTATTTCTGTCTCTCTTTTACCCACACCATTACATATGTAATAATTTTGCCGATTTAATTCCATACAATTTTTTTTCCGCCGGGTCCACGAATAGAAGTATAATTTCAAAAAACATCACCTTGCACTGTACGAAAATTTTTGAATTAAATTTATGCAATGTTATTTCTTAAGTGACGATTGTATTATCAGCACCGATAACTATACACAGAAAAATCAATACCCAAAAGTAATCTTACTTTATCCAAATAAGTCAACCACTTCCGATTCATTATTATTATCAAATATTACAGTGTTTAACTAGAACGTGTTTATCTGATTAAGTACCTATGCGATAAGTTCAAAAACGTGGTTAAACGAAAACTCTCGAACTCAGAACTTTGGTGAAGTGCCTTTAAGCTAACAGCAAAGACGAAGTTGAGAGTTCCTTTTAAATGAAAACAGGACCGGAATAAATAAATTTCAGACATATTATACATCTATTAATTTACTTTATAAGTATAAAAATGTTATAATTTTGAGTTATACAAACAGTCAATAACAAATAATCGAATATACTTTCCCTAAAGATGAATTTTTTGACTTGTCAACTAATAGGTCAATTTCTTCTTTCTAGTCCGATTTCTTATGGTTTGATGGGCTTATCGTTTTTTTTTGACATGCAGTAGCTAGTTTTAAATAAATTTTTCATGGTTTACCGAATATTATGATATGTCATTTTAATTTTAGTTTATATCAATAATGAATTGTTAGATATTGTTACGAGCCAGTCCGTACCCTGACACCCAGTAAGTAAACGAGACAGACTGGTAGTTCTTGGAACCAGAGAATGTTCGATTGAATGCCTAGAATCTTCGACGTTCTAGAAACGTAACGTTAGCGATGTTCTAGAAGGATTTTTGTGGGATCTGTGTAGATGTTTCCAAAAAGGAATTAATTCGGTATATAAAGGACCGCTGCAAACGGAAGAATTAGTTGTATTTGTAATAGCTGACGATAAGGTGCGAATTGTTGTAGGAGATATTTTAACGACGCTATTTAGTAATTGCAATTGTATTAAAGTTGTGTAAATTAGTTTAAGAAAATTGTTATTTAGTTGTGTTTACAAAAGTTTTTAAGTTTGTCTGCTGTTATCACTTATTCAGGCAGCATCTAGACTTGGAATCAATACCTAAGCATTCTTTAATGAGCTTATAAATTAAATTGTGCCTTAAGTAGGTACAACTATTATATCTTACGTATAGTGGCAAATTAAACAAAAAATTCGTAGTATATCTACTAAAACAGTAACTGTATAATTTTGTTTTATTGTCACTTTTACTGTTTCATCAGTACTAATTTTTCGTGCGGACGGTTGTTTTGTTTAGCAATAAATTTGACTTCTCCAGCAGAATTGTTATTACGTATAGCAAAGTAATACACCACGTGATACAGCCATTAGTACACAGTTGTAAAAACCTTTATTGGTTATGTAGTCTTTTTATTTCCCGCGAAAGATTGTTCAAGTTAAAATTAGTTAATAAAGAGTTCTTGTTATAAAAATGTAAACTGAATAATATGAAGTTTATGGTACAACAATGCCCGTTTAAAAAAAATATTGTACGTTATACATCCCAAAAGTGCTTTTACTGGACTCGCAGGCTTGCAGGGCCCGCCTGTGGCTCGCCCTGCAATTTGCCCTTTCGTCCAGTAAAAGACCACTTTCGGGACTTGTTACGTAAACTACTATTGTTGTGCGAAAAAACAATTTTTTTATTAGTAACAAATTATTTGTTAATAACAAATTTCCTAACCATTTCTCTGGAATCCACCCTTGATATTTGTAATCAGGGGGTCAAAATACATAGAAAAAACTTTGGTGGAGCCTTGTCTCTCTAACGGCTACGAAAACCCTCTGAGCTCCCGGACTATTTCTATATTGATACTTTTTGATTAAATAAAATTTTTTTATCTCTGAAAACGACAATCTGGTTATCGAAAGCTGAGAAAACATTTTTATAATTATTTACTTTTGTTAGGCATTTTCAGATTTTAAAGACTGGACTTGTTAAATTTGATATATCAATCAAGATAAATAAAATAAGCAAGGGTCCTTTTCAAAATAATTAGTTTATTATTTTTATTTTAGTGGCAAAAAGTTCTCCGACTAAAAGAAGAAAATATTTGTTTGATGCCACAACGAACCTATAGGGAAAATTTAAATAAAATTTACACTTTTTACAAATCTTGACAGATTTTAATATATTCTGTTATTCCACATATCACTGACTTTTCAAATATAAATTGAATAAAAGCATCGGGTGCATGTATGTATATTAAATTTAAATACTTGAATGAGCTATGTAGTGATTTAGTGTCAACACAGATACAACTTTATCCGAAAACCAACTACCTGTAAAATACATTAAACTTTCTTATTTTAATGAGATTTGGTTACCAACAACAAAAAATCATCTCATCCCTTTTTTAATAACCGGAAGGTAAATGGATAAGCAATGTTGTTAGCTGGGAGACCCGCAACTATATAGGCTGGTATATACCAGAACTTTCAAATTATTTTCATTAAATCCTCGAGATTCTCTCAGGATATTACAAATCCTACTTTCTAAAGCTCTTTAAGTTAAACTTTAAACAGTAATTTAGTATTCTGACTGGGCTCAAAGTTATTGGATTAGGTTTTACTAGGAGAACAAGGTCACGTAGCATGAGCTTGTTAAATCCTATTTTTCTTAGCTAATACTAAAATCTTTGTTCATAAGAAATGAATGAAATATACGTACATTTCGATTTGTCAAAGTTGTGGATCAAGCAATTAACTTGATACTAATGAATTTTCTCACGTATCTTTGCTCAATTGTTGAAATTAGCCAAGAAACCATTTAAAAACTGACAAAACAGGTGATAGTGATACACCATTTGGAGCTGTTACAAATTCTGCTGGGATTTATCAATGAATCTCTCTTTGTTGTGACAGGTATTTACAAACATCGGTTTTTAGAAATATATTTCGTTAATTCCCTGTCAATCGTTTCTTTGAGAGTTACGTTGTTAGAGGTTATAAGTTAAATGTGATTTTTATTAATAAGTTTCCGATAGTTTATTAAAAATGATCACTATTGATTACAAATATTCTAACCATAAAACTGTTTAAGAAATGTACAGATAATTTATCATTGAAAAATGTTTGTTATTAATTTTGCAAAGTGAACATCTTACTATGTCTAAAGTTACATAGTGGAATGTGGGGCCTAACATTAAGAATACATTATTAGTAAAAGGTATAACTGTTATAAACTTACTTCTATTGGGAAAGTTCCAATTAAACTATTATACTATCTTATCTTATACCCTAGACATTATCTACTAAAAGTCCGGAAAAAATGTCAACCTGATAGCTCTATTTAAACCGATAGAACTAATTATTAAACTGTTTCCTAAACTGATTGAATAGCTTTTTCTAGCTTAAATCGCAAATGCTTTTTAAACAGCTTTTTATATAAAGCTATTTAAAATGCTATTCAAGCTATTAAAAAGTGGTTTAAACTGCGTAAACAGCTAATTAAATAGCGGTTCAAATTCTTAAAAAGTTAATTTGTTAAAAAAGCTATTTAGGTACTCTATTTAGAAAACGATCTAAGCTGTTTAAAAAGCAGTTCGACCAGATTAAAAAGCAGCACAACCAGTTTAAAAAACGGTTGAAACTATTTTAAAACGTTGTTCGATCGGTGTATCCAGGCTGTCTAGCGACTTACGTATTTAATAACGGTATTGTGAAAGGGCAGTATTTAATTGAGACGGAAAATTATAAAAATTAAAACGGGGTATTGTACATTAACAAAAATTCTCCACAAAATTTTGGAAATACCGTGAAGTTATTGAAAGGATAGTCATATACATAAAAACATTCCCGAACTGTGTTATTAACAACTATCATATGATACGGTATCCTGGAAAACTGCTCGAGTACAACCAGTCCCCAAGAAAGGCTCTAAAACCCAGCCTTCTAACTACAGACCCATAGCTCTTTTATCTGTTATTAGCAAAACTATGGAGAAATACGTCAATCACGAGATCCTGAGCTACCTTGAGACAAACAACCTTTTAAGTGAAAGGCAATATGGTTTTCGCCAACAAAGGTCAACAGCCGATCTACTAGCATATGTAACTCATGTCTGGAGTGATGCCATCCACCACTATGGGGAGACTAAAATAGTATCACTAGACATTTCAAAAGCATTTGATCAAGTGTGGCATGCAGCTCTTTTGAACAAACTGCCAACATACGGACTCTCGCAAAACCTTTGCAGATGGATATCCAACTTTCTCTCCAACAGGCACATCCAAGTTGCTGTAGATGGGCATTCTTCCAACCTCTACAAGATCAACGCTGGAGTTCCCCAAGGATCGGATCTAGCTCCTACTATATTCTTATTACATATCTACTAAAAGCCACTAATAACCCGATACATGGTTTTGCAGATGATAGCAACCTACACTGTAGCAAAGCGCACAACCGTCCCATACCGCTAGATATTCTGGAAGAGGACAGAAGATCCACAACGGCTTCTCTCAATCAAGATTTGAGAATTGTAGACGAGTGGGGAAGAAAGAATCTTGTTAATTTCAACGCTTCCAAGACAAAGACATGTTGCCTATCCAACAAGAGGCAAACATGCGACTCATCCATTACAATCAACGATCAGACACTGGTAGCGGGCGACTCCATTACGCTGGTTGGTATAACGATCTCCCAGGACTTACACTGGAACGAACATATTGCATCCATAGCAACTGCAGCAGGAAAGAAATTAGGCTTTCTCTTTAGAGCACGGAAATATTTTTCTCCATCCAACTTGGCTACTCTTTACAAAGCGCAAATACGGCCTAATCTTGAATACTGCTCGCATGTATGGGGTTCGGCGGCGCCGTCAAAGCTCGAAGTTCTGAATGCAATACAGAAAAGGGCAGTTGGTCTAATAAACGACACCAGTATCACCAAAAACCTAGCCCCATTATCCCACCGAAGAGCAGTGGCTGATCTTTCCTTGTTTTACCGATACATAAACGGATTTTGCTCAGAAGAACTCCGCTTTATAATGCCTCCACTTGCCAGACCAGCCAAAGCAACGCGACGTGCCAACTCCATGCACCCTTATACTGTTCAGTGCCCGACATCGAGAACGGATCGATTCGATCGTTCCTTCGTCCCCAGGATCTCCAGATTGTGGAACTCCTTACCTCCCTACGTCTTCCCCACTCGTCCTAACTTGCAGGCCTTTAAATCCCACATTAATAAATTACTTTTTCTGCCCCAATAGATGTTCTCGGTACTAGTGATGAGGTGTTTTGTGACCAAAACACTTTGAGACACATTTGAATAAATTTCACGAAAAAGAGGACGATTATTTTATTGAACTAAGTTTTATATTCCTTGGTAAAAAATATTAATATTTTTCGTACTGTAGTGCAAAGAAAATCACCAAATAAAGGAATAAAATTAAGACAATACATTTCTTTACAAGAGACATGAAATAAGATGATTTGCCATATTTGTATTCGTTTCGATTTTATGAATTATTCATATAAACTGATCAATAACAACCTATTAGTTTGATTAATGTTAAATCCGTGTACCTACATACATTTATCATAAATTTTTACAATATAAATTAAAAATTTTCACATGATGTACTACCCAATGAATTGCTAAAAGAGAGTAAAATACCCAATTCACACAGATATAGGGTTTAATCGAACATAACTCGAACGAATACAAATAAACGGTTCTAGTATACGACAGGCAGTATGTATGAATGCAGGCAATTAGTTACAGAAATATATAGTGACCGATAAATTCAAAAATAAAAAAGTATGACCTATCCAATTTTAAATAATAAGCATGTAGAATAACTCATTGAAAATAAATTCACATTTTTACTATCCTTTTTGTTGAAATTATAACAATTTGAAATTGAAATATTATAATAAATTAGCTGACCCGTCTAACTCTGATGTATTTTTCTCATTTGCCGTTTTTTTTTTCAATTTTTTACGATTTTGTCTCGTGTCTTTATTGTTTTTAATGTTTTTTTCGTTAGTTGCCAGGTTTATACCAGTTTTGGTTTAATTTATCCATTAGATATATTAAATATCAACTGCAACGGTAGCGTCATAGTAATTAATTTGGTAAGAATTCCTCGTTTAAATACATTAGATATCAACTGCGGCAACCTTAGGTGGCGTCATAGTACCAAATTTAGTAAGAATCGCTCGTTTAAATATATGAAACATTGACAGCCAAGTTCTATTTTCGCGTGAGCCCCTTTATGGATGGTGGACTGAACATGAACAACTCTACTTGACAGAACCATTTTTTTAGATAGTACGATTCAACTCTATCATTAGTAACTGTCAGTACTTTCCGCTAAAATCCTCAAATAATTCACGAAAACTTTATATTGTAACTTTGTGCTCTAGTTTTAATAACGAACACAAGTGCAGCATTAGAACCATAATATCCGTTGCATATTGCTGAATTTGCGTTTCTTTTTTTATGATTGTCTCTCTGCCGTACAGACAGGGGCATTTTTTTGTTCGTTCATTTTGTTGTGAGAAACGTATGTGTTTGGTAATATATTTTTTATAATTCACGTTCACAAAGTTTCTATTTCGACACTAAAAACAGTATCGAAATAGATTCATTGTAACACTGTTTTTGGTAACTTTTTGTTTTACACAATTGGTTGCACTGCACTGATTTTCAACGAAAGAGTTCAGGTAGTAAATCAAGAAGTATGTTGTAGTAAATTATTAACTACATTATCAGCGTTATTGCTAAATTCGGAATATTTTATACAAATTTGACAAACATTCTAATTTAAAATCATTAAAACTGACAAGTGTCAAAACTGTCAAAATTGCCAACATAAATAAATATTTCGAAAAACACTCATTTTACTTTTTTTTATACTTTTAAAAGTTCATTATAAAAAATAGTATGTAACACTCGAGTTACAATGACGGTTTGTAGTACTCGTTCTTTGCGAAACTCACCGCTTCGCGGTTCGTTTCACAAACTGAACTCGTACTACGAAACCTCTGTCATTGTAACACTTGTATTACAATATACTATTATTTTATCCTGTCCAGTAAATACACTTTCCTATAATCAATTTGGCGCCGGTAAGTAAAACATTACGGTATCAGGTACTGTAATGTGTTGCCTAGCAACTCTGTTCTGATTGCTTAAGGGAAGACAATTACTTTTAATTTTTGACATTTAAAAACACTATAATGACTATAAAATAAAAATAAAATAATTAATTACTTACTTTTACATCCATATTTAAAAGGAAGTCAATGTTATTCAATTTTATATTAACAATTAAACCTTAATAATAAAAAAATTATTTGACAGTGACAGATGGCTTTCAAGGTAATTTGACATAACTAATCAAGTTACGAACTATTGTTAGTCAAGTTACGAACTACTGTTAACATTTTTATGAATTTATTAATTTATAAAAACAGGATGAAATAAAATATAATACGATACATGGTCGTTAGGCGTTATTACAGTCCTCGTTTTCATTTCCAAACTCGGCTCCTACGTCGCCTCGTCCGTAAACTAACTCGTACGGTAATAAGTCACCTACCGACCTTGTAACGTATAATACTATTACCGTACTGTTTACGAAGTAGTATTACTAAAAGACAGTTAATAGGTCAGTAAAAATAGCATTTAACTTTGCACTAAATTTCCGATCCAAATTTCTTTTTTTATTAGGTTTCGGATAACTTACTGAGTATAAAATCACAAAATGCTGACAGATCCAGGTGACGCTAGAGGCGCCATCTTGAAAAAACGTTTTCGGCCGATATCTCGGAAACTATGCACTTTAGAGCAAAAGTCGTATTGACCATTATTATAGAAAATGAAATTTTGCATCTTTTGTTTCCAGCAAACTTTTTTGTAAAACTTACCGTTTACGATTTATGGCCCATTTAATGAACCGATTTTTCGATCGCAGCCAATAACTCTTGAAAGATTAGATTAACCAATAAAATGCATCAATCCATTTTTAAAGATCCTTTTATTCTCTACAACTTTTGTTTTAAACTTTTTTTTCTAATGTCCATAGTTTTTGAGTAATAGGACGTTTTATGTTGGACTACCGAGCGAAAAGTTGAAAATTTCAAGATATGCATAGAATATAATAGTACAAATTCAACAAATAAATTTAAAAAAATATCCCGATTGTTTACGTAGTTAACAAATAATAGTTCAATTCCTTACCTGCAATAGTAACAAACATTTTTTTATTTTACTTAATTATATTTCGCTGCCGCGTCACCCGCCAAGCGTCGACATTTCTCCATTAAACGTCCTATAACTCAAAAAGTATAGACATTAGAAAAAAAAGTTTAAAACAAAAGTTGTACAGAATAAACGGATCTTTAAAATGAATTCATGCATTTTATTGATTAATCTAATATTTCAAGAGTTTTTGGCCGCGATCGAAAAACCGGTTCATTAAATGGGCCATAAATCGTAAACTGTAGGTTTTACAAAAAAGTTTACTAAAAACAAAAGATGCAAAATTTTATTTTCTATAATAATGGTCTGTATGACTTTTGCTCTAAAGTGCTTAGTTTCCAAGATATCGGCCGAAAACGTTTTTTCAAGATGACGCCTCTAGCGTCACCTGGATCTGTCAGCATTTTGTGATTTTATGCTCAGTAAGTGATCCCAAATCTTATAAAAAAAAAATTTTGGATCGGAAATTTAGTGCAAAGTTGACCCGAAAAAACTGCTATTTTTACTGGCGTATAAATAAACTCTAATGGTTTAGAAACCCGGTTGTTATGAAATCAAAATTAAATACGAAATGTTTTTAATGCGGAGCTTAAACACTTTTAATAACACAATTGAAGAGAATTTTCATTCAGGCAAAACGGCTATTAAATTATATGGAGATAAATGAGTTAATGCAATTTGTTCAATGTTCCATTCACGTAACAGTTTTTTTATAGGTATATAGTGGATTAATGAATTAATGAACGAAACGATTAAGACAACTACATACGCGCCAGTAAAAACAAAGCAGTTGTTTTTTTAACGAAGTGTTTAATACTTTGTGATGCTTTTATTATGTATAATATCTTTAACACATACTAAACAACGTGTAATAAACATTTTTTAACAACAATGAGTTTTTGAATAAAAATTAAGAAATTCCGCGCTATTAGCACTTCAAAAGTCATAGTTGGCCGTTGGCCATAAACGTATAGCAAAAAATGATTTTTTTAAAGTTTTGCTGCGTTTATTTCACATAAAACATTATAATTATTAATCAACAGAATAACAAATTCAATAGCAGAAAGCACCACATTTTACGTTTTTTTTTAAGATGAACCAGCACTCGTGATAACCGCTTTATAATCTGCGAAAACGTCTCCTAAATAAATCCACTTTATCACGTCGGAAAACCAACGTAACTGAACGAAAAGTAACGAAGGCTCGCATAAAACAATCTAACCTCAACTTCCTTGAAGTCAACGTATTGTGCAACTTCAGTTTGCCAGAAATCATGAGCACTGAGTTGAAACTGAATGTAGACGCTTTTTTGTTTACCAATAGGATCAAAAATTTGCTTGCTATCTCTAAAGGGATTTCGGTCGAAATTTTCTAGAGGTTAGAGGGTTCTTAACTGCATTTTGATGCATTGATAAAATTTTCAAACTTTATTGGAAATGGCTTTCTTCTGATGCACGAAAATGCAATACTTCAGACCACGAGAAACTCCCAACAGTTCTTAAATGATGTAAACATTCCTGTTATTAATTGGCCAGCAAGTCTAAATGCAAACCCTATTGAACGTGTTTGGGACATATGCTTAAGAAAAAGAAGCGCAATCACGTCTCTGCTTCTTTAACTTTTAAATTAGTGGTAACAAGTTCCATTAGAGGAACGTTTCCCTCAGGATGAATTTCGCCATTTAATATTGGACATGTCCAGTAGGATACTGGCATTAATTTCAGCACGTGCAGAAACATCCATTATTAAAAATACGGCTTACTAATTTTTGCTAGCAATTTGCTTCCGGTTTAATTAAGTTGTTTTGTTTCAGTAGCATTTCCGCTTTTTCGTCCTAGAGTCTTAAATTGTTACAAATAGTTATTTGTGACACAAGGACGGAAAATGCCATTTTGCAAGAGCGAGTAAAGTTGTGTAGCCGAGGGGCGTAGCACCGAGGCGAAACAATACGAGCACTTGCAAAACATTTTGCGGACGTGTAACACACACTATTTTTTGGTCCGACCAATTTTTAATATTTTCAAAAGTTCAAAAACTGTTTACTTTGTGACATACAAGATTAGGTGTATATTGACATTATTGACATCTAGTGCACGATTAAAAGAATAAGTAATAAGGAACGATTTTCTGATAATCGATTTCACAATCCTTAATTTTTATACATACGAATACTGTGCTAATAAGCAGCACAGTAAAAATTGTTATATTGATAATATTAATATCTAATAATTTTATATAAAAATAGCAGAGACAATGAACTATTATATTTCAATGAGCAATAATAAAATCGAGATATGTATTTTCATAATCGAATGATACGTAGTTGTAAATCTTTGAATATATGTTTTATATTCAAAGTTGTAAATTGACATAAATGTCAAATTTGAAATAAAAGTTGTGAGAGAAATTAAATGTAAGTTGGAATCCTGCTTACCTCTAGAAAAAGTTATTAGTTTAGTATATTATACGCTGTTTTTAAATAAATTTAATCAAAATTTGTAGTATTCATTATGTATTTTTGATGACTCATAGCGCCATCTCTTTAGATAATCTAAAAGCTACTTTGCCGGCCTAGGCCGGAAAATAACATTTTTCTTCAAGCGTATAATAATAACTATATTACTTTTTGCAACACAGACCGTAGAAATATCCCATTATTTTACTAGTATAAAAATGAATTTTCATTATTGTACTAATAAAATAATGGGGCGTTGTAATCAAGTAGGTAGGAACTGTCATTTTTAAACTTATTTAATTTGACGTTTGTCTGTTTTGAAAATTTTGTGAAAAATGTCTCAAGAATTGCAATGTACGCCTCCGGAATTAGTTGAAATAGCTAATTCCAGTATTGAAACTCTAATTCCAACGAAGTCGCGTAAACTGTATGATTTTGCATACGAAAAATTTCTAAAATGGTGCAATGAATATAATGTACAGCAATACACGGAAAACGTTATGCTTGCATACTTCACGAATTTGTCCAGAAAGTTTAAAAGTTCTACTCTATGGGCACAGTATTCAATGATTAAAAGTCAATTAAACATTAAACATAATGTTAAAATAGAAAAATATGGCAAATTAATTGCATTTATAAAGCGCCAAGGGGAAAATTATACACCGAAAAAATCAAAAGTATTAACACAAGATCAATTTGATAAATTTCTCAAGGATGCACCAAATAATGTTTATTTAGCAACAAAGGTAGGTACTTTCTTATTTCTTTTTAATCATTATTACGTTTATTAAACCGTTGACAGTGATATCTACTAGCAGATCAATATTTAACTTGACAGCAAATATTACCTCATTTCCTACTTATAACATTTAATGACGGTAGCTCAGTGGCAGAGCTTTTGTCTTCGGTCGCAAAGGTCAGCGGTTCTAATCCCGGTGCTACCAGCTTTTTTTTTTATTTATTTCAACGTTTGTTTTAGGTTATATTAATATTTGGAGTCACAGGAGCCCTTAGATGCGATGAACTTGTTAATTTAAAGTCTAGCGAAATCCAAGATTTGGGAAATTTAATTTTGGTTAAAATCATAAACACAAAAAACAAAAAACAACGGTCGTTTACTATAATTGGCGATTTTTATTTGAATTTGGTAAGACAGTATACGGCTCTTCGTCCGGATGATATTGGCCTGCAGCGATTTTTTATTAAATACCAGAATGGTAAATGTCACCGTGTGGTAATGGGTATCCACAAAATATCAAACGTACCAAAAGACGTTGCTACGTTTTTGAAATTAACAAATCCTCATGAATATACAGGACATTGCCTTCGGAGGACTTCCGCAACTATTTTAGTTGACAACGGAGGTGATATTACCGCTTTAAAGCGGCATGGTGGATGGAAATCCACCAGTGTTGCTGAAGGGTACTTAGAGGATTCCATTTCCAGTAAAACACAAACTGCACAAAAAATACTTAATTGGCAAGAACAACCAAGTAATAGTTCTGGAATCGCTGACATAATAATCGACAATCAACTTACTAATAATATGATGTATACCAATGACAAAATTGTAAATGTCGAAGCTGAAAGCGGTGGCAGTGGCTTAAATTTAAACAACTGCAGTATACAAAACTGCACATTTAATATTACTGTTAATAAATAGGTAACACTTTATGTAATTTTTCGTTTGTATTAATTAAATAGTTGAGATATAAACAAAGCCTTCTATATTTTTTATAAAATGCATATTATTATTACGCTTGAAGAAAAAATAGTATATGTTACTCGGAGCAGAAGGCCCATTATATGTTTCGCCCAGTTTGCACAGCCTCGGCTAGCGCCTCGGCAGTGCAAGAATCTGGGCTCAACAATAATGTTGGCCTTCTACTCCTAGTAACATAATATACTATTTCCGGACGATTTTGAAGTAATTAATAGTATTGTTTCTGGACGGAGGACCAAAAAAACTATTTTCTTTAAAAAATATTATATCAACTCTAAATTAAGTCTATTTAAAATTTATTTGTATTAGTCGTTTGTTTACTGCAAGTTTATCTTTTTTTTTCTTGAAATTTCTGTATATTAAATCTTTACGATATTTATTTAAAACCATCATTATTTGCAAATCTTCGACATTTTCGGCCAATGGCGTCATCCACATAACAGTGTATTCATTGATTTTTACTTGTGAAAAAATATTTTTAAACTAAAATTTGATTAAAATTTTCTCAAAAATCGAGTAAGTAGTGGTCTTTACATACATGTAGCTACACCAGAAAAGTTTTAGGTTATTTAAGATGGTCATAATTTTATATTATGATTATTAATAAAAATGTAATGCATGAAAAATGTTCGTAAAACGTTGTAAAGTGTATATTATTCTTTGTACAATATATATATATATATATATATATATATATATATATATATATATATATATATATATATATATATATATATATATATATTTATTTATAAAACCAATTAAAAGTTATGCTCATTTAAAAATTACAAAAAAATGGTTTTTGAACTTTTGAGAATGTTTCTCTCGAAAACTACTCATTGTACGAAAAAACTTCTTTTTTGCTTAAAATTGACTGTAATAGTATATTACATACCGAGGTGAAAAGTACTTTATTTTTCTCCAGGAAAAAAAAAGATTTCTCGAAAGAAAAATGGTACTTCCACCGAGGTATGTATACTATTTTTTTTAAACCGGCCAGAAATTAATACTTTCCGGTTTATTTTTAGGTCAGAAAATCTCATTTTGTCGGACAAGGCCAGAAAATAAAAATGAGTCCGGTAAAAGCTTTTATTTCATCCTGTCCAGTAAATAAACTTCCCTATAATCAATTCGGCGCCGGTAAGTAAAACATTACGGTATCATGTACTGTAATGTGTTGCCTAGCAACTCTGCTCTGATTGCTTAAGGGAAGACAATTACTTTTTTTAATTTTTGACATCTAAAAACACTATAATGACTATAAAATAAAAATAAAATAATTAATTACTTACTTTCTATTTTATTTTAATTTAAAAAACGAAGTAACAATTAATCAAAAAGTTTTAAAATATTTGACAGTAACTGACAGATAAGGTAATATGACGTAACTAGTCAAGTTACGAACTATTTTTAAATTTTTTATGAATATTAATATATAAAACAGGATGAAATAAAATATAATACGATACATGGTCGTTAGGTGTTATTACAGTACTCGTTTTCATTTCCAAACTCGGCTCCTACGTCGCCTCGTCCGTAAACTAACTCGTACTGTAATAAGTCACCTACCGACCTTGTAACGTATAATACTATTACCGGACTCATTTTTATTTACTTTCCGGCCTATCTTTAATGAAAAAAACAATAAAATAGTTAGTCTAAGATAGCGCTCAAATGGTTTCTATGGTAACCGAGTTTTGTATAGGTATATTTAAAACTATAAAATAACTTGACATATTTTGACGTTTAGTTGAAAACGTGAAATTTATTATAAAATGGATATTTAAAATGATGCATTTGATTGTGAATTAATGGAAGATGAAATTATACCATATGAAATTGTTAAGGCGACCCAAGCAACGTTTGTTAAAAAAAAATTAGTTAATAAAGAGTTCTTATTATAAAAATGTAAACTGAATAATATGAAGTTTATGGTACAACAATGCCCATTTTAAAAAAAATATTGTACGTAATACGTCCCAAAAGTGCTTTTACTGGACTCGCAGGCAATTTGCCCACTCGTCCAGTAAAAGACCACTTTCGGGACTTGTTACGTAAACTACTATTATCCACAATCGTTTAAAAATAATATGATGCAATTAATAAATAAAGTATTCAATTATGAGAAACTATTATTACAGACAAATCTTCCTGTCTAGTAATCAATAAAAATTTTACAGTTATCGTTGACGTGAAATTTATTTCTATAATAATTGGGGAGTAATCTTATGTAACTGTGAATATTGCATTTGTCCGAGAATGAAGAAGATTGTACACCCCCAGAAATACGAGAGGCAGTACAAGCGGTGATATTAAATCTCTTACCTGACAAACTTAAAAAAAGAAAACGTACGAAATTTACCACGAGTGGTGTATTGAAAAAGGAGTTCAATTTCTGAAAACTGCTTATTATCTTATTTTAGCAATACTGTTGCTCAAAAAAATAAACCTTCCACCCTTTGATCTATTTATTCAATGCTAAAGGGTACAATACGAATAAAACATAATATTGATATATCAAAATATGGAAAACTAATATCGTTTTTAAAAAAACAAAAAAGCATTGTGTGGTTTTATGAAAGCACGATAAAAGTGAAACTTTTTTTCACACTATAGACATTTAACTAAAAATTTTTCGAATAAGGGTATAAAAATCGCTTTATCAATCTTAATTTTATACTCGGAAAATTGAAATGGACCGAATATAAATAAAATTAAACACAAATAATATAGCGTGGAGCACACTACACTGTCAGCTGCTGCAAACTGCAGGCGTCGAAATCGAAATCAAAATCAAAATCGAAATCAAAATTGAAATCGAAATGAAATGGAAATCGAAATCAAAAATAAACAACAATAACAACAACTTTGCCTATTTCACTTTATATTTAAAAATAAAATTTGCATTTTGTTTCAAATACGAATTCGTGTTAATTTTATCCATGATTTTTTTTAGGTACCTACCTACATACAATACGCAAATATTCACACTTTAAGTTTAGATAATTAGATACGTAATTATTTATAATTACCGCTGAGTAGGCGGTCGACCACGCGACATGCCGACATGCCCGACATGCACCAACACAGACCAAAAATCGATGTAATAAAAGTTTCACTTTAAAATGTGGGTTATAAAAATCCAGTGTATTTAAAAAACAAGAAATTGAAACATTTTTAAAGGATGCACATTTTGATTTTCTTCCTCAGAAGGTATGTATAGCTTGCAAATTATCCCCTATCCCTACATGTATAATTTCATTCATAAATCTTTTAGGTTGCTTTAATAATTGGCATTTCCGTCGCCTGCCGAAGTCATGAACTATTCAAAATAAAAATAGATTATGTGGATCTACAAAAAGAAAAATGTGTCATTGTTATTCCTGACACAAAAACGCATTTTTTGTCATCGACAACAAGTATCAGAATATACTAACCTTCGAAAAAATATAAAGGGAGATAGATTTTTTCTGCAAGTCAGACATGGAAAATTAAAAAAGCAGCCATTGGGACTCAAGTCTGTGGCTGAATTTCATAAAACAATTGCCACTTATTTAGAATTACAAAATATAGAAACATATACAGGTCATTGTTTTCGTCGAACGGCAGCTACTTTAATTGTAAATAATAGTGGAGATGTTCTTAATTTAAAATGTTTAGGAGGTTGGAAGTGTTGTTGCTGAAGGTTTTGTTGAAAATTCACTAGACAGACAAACATGCCGGTATGTTACCTCATAATCAAAAAGAACCTATTTATGGTCCGTCAACATCCAGCACACAAAAAGATTCTTTCTTCAATGAAAACCTTAAAGAGGGAATAACAATTATTAATAATCAAAGCCACAACAATTCTAGGATAAATTTTTACTTATATACTAGTTCTAACGCTTCAAATAGTATTTAACTACTATAATATTTACCTACCTGGTACCTACCTATTGTTACGTTTCTCTTAGTATTAAATTCCACTGGAATTAATAAAAATGTATCATATCTACACAATCGTTTATTCTACAATACAATTCGTTGTTGTTATTCTGGAATCTGTAATCGTTAAAAACGTAGTTGGAAAGATCTATTGTTTATATTTGAGGTTATTTTTTGTCTTTTCTTTCCGATGTGTGTTCGGCTTGTGCCTTATCCTTATGATTTACTGTATTTTTTCTTCGGGTGCCGGATGTTGGTTTTGCTTAATATAGATTTATCTTAATCTTTGTTACCCATGTTTTTTCAGTACATACATGTTTTTACAGAAATTTTATTCTACTAAAGTTTCGTTTTGGTGTCTGTCGTTATACTGGTTGTCTATATATAGCGATACCGATATAAAATGTTTTTCATGTTTGCCAATTACAACGATCTCTTTCTATGGAAGCGTGTAACCAATGCTACTTTCCACCCTGGTTAACAATTGTCTACTTTCCAACTGCTTTGTAGGCTGGAAAACCGTCTATTTTTAAACGATTGTGAATAAAATATATTTTTTTTTAATAAACAAGGATTATTTTGTTTTTTTACAATAATGCAATTTACTTGACAGTCGGACGAACTTCCACCCTGAATTTCCGTAATTCAAAATATATAGAAAAATAAATAAAGGGGCGATTGGGATTCCTGCTGTTTCATGACTATAAGCTATACATACAGAAAATACATAAACTAATATTTTATAACTAATATAGAGTGTCTGAGAAGTATATCATATCACTTCAGGTTTTTGATTGAAACTGAAAAATCTCAGAGGAATACAAACTGTTAATTGAAGATTTAAAGTTTAGTTAATTTTAACAAGTTAGTTTTTTAACAACTCTTTATAAAGGCTATATAATCCAATATTGTAAATGTTTCGATAATAAAAAAACTGTCTTGAAATTTTATTGATGTATATGTATTTTCATAAAACTAATAAGGCTCCACCAGCGGTGATTAAAGTTGAAGCTTTTAACAGTTTAAAGAACTAAAGTAATCATGCCACGCCACTGATAATTTCATTCATAATAACAATAAAGTGAATACATATGTATGCAATAACCTAGGCTGGGTGCAATAAAAATGCCTATATAAGACTGACGATAATGAATAAGTGTTCTACAAGGGGTCAAAAAATACGCTACCTACCTACCTACCTCTATTAAAGAGGCTCCCTCACCTTATTTCCAAACTATACGCTAGTCAAAATATTTGATACTGCACATGTTGGCGGTACTGATTAACCTTATACTTTATACAGTTTTTAGTTGATATCATGTATACACGATATATATTTTCGCAATAAGTATTTTTAGATTTAAATCGATAAGCAATATTTTGTAACATACCTACTATTGGAAAGATGAAGAGTTTTATTATAAGATATGATTTTTTTGACTGTACATTGCATTTTAACTTATAAAATAGACACGGAGGTCTATAGTATAGTAAGTGCATGCTTCAAGCATATAATGATTTTGCTAAATCATTCCCATACAAATTTCTAAACTCGGGCGCGTGCATAGAAATATAACTTCTACCGACAGTCCTACTGGCTGCCACACCCTTTTTTTTTGTTATTAAATCCCTTATTGGCAAATTCTTAGTTTATGATCGATGCTGAATTAACCATTTTTTGAGTGAATTAGCATATTAATTTCTAATTATGAGTTATTCTGCATTTCTTTCAACTCTTTTGTTGTAAATATTTTACAATAGGATATCATTTTAAGATTTTAATAATTTTATTCATAATAACAATAAAGTGTGTGTGTATTGAATACACGAGACTGGATGCAATAAAAATACCTGTAAAACTGACGATACTCAGTTTTATATTAAAGTTTGCTTCTTCTGGCTTGTTAAGGCTAGATGTATACAGCGTTGATATTGAAATTATTTTGTTATTAAATTCCTTATTGGCAAATTCTTAGTTTGTGATCGGAGTACGATTAACCATTTCTTGAGTCAGTATGAGCATATTAATTTCTAATTATGAGTTCATCTACATTTCTTTCAACTCTTTTAATATATATTAGATTAGGTTATTTTTTAGGTTTCTAATAATTTCATTCATAAATAACAAAAAGGTGTGTATACTGTGTATGTATGGAATACACTATACTGTATAGTGTATGCAATATAAATACCTGTTAAACTGACTATACTTTTATTGTAAAATTTGATTCCTCTGGCTTGTTAAGGCTAGATATATTCAGCGTTGTTATTGAAATTATTTTGTTATTAAATTCCTTATTGGCAAATTCTTAATTTGTGAACGGTGTATGATTAACCATTTTTAATTTCCTATTAACCTATTAATTTCTAATTATAAATTCATCTGAATTTCTTTCAGATAAGATTTACAAAGTGTGAAAATCTTCCATAAGTAATCATTTTTTCGTCACCACCTCTTTGTCCAAAATTATTGAATTTATCCCGGATAAATTGCATTTCTTGCCCTTAATAAAAGTTTTAATTTTTTTATTTCGTTAGAATGTTTTTTTTTTATTATGATTCGAAATATTTTACTTTGATAGTTTATTAATGCTTATAATCAAAGCAAACTTACTATTTGGGAGCTATAGTTAGTACTATTTTGTTAAGTTTTGGTATCATTATTTGTTTACTTTGTTCCTGAAGATTTACGTTAAAATTACTATACAAATAATTCTTGTTACTCCAATTTTCATTCGTACATTTTTGTGTTAGATATAAATTATTTTAAATTAAACCATTTTGTTGTTTCTAAAACTTTGTAATATTATATTAGTTGTATGGGGTCATATTTGCATAGCGCCCCAAATTTTTTTTGTACTCCTGATATACTCTATATGCTCTCTAATGAACAACTGCCTATAACTACATAAAAAATGCACTAAAACAAACAAATATTTAAAATCCGTAAAGTTATATGTAACACTAGCTGTACCTCCAACGTAGTTCGCGTGGTGTGTTGATAGTTATATAAAAATTTCTCCCCCGAATTCGTTAAAGGGGTGGGGAGGAAATTTTTATATACCAGATGTAAAGTTGAAATAAGACAAATACATCTGTAAAAACCGCATTCGAATCGGATCAGTAGTTTTAATGTGATGCGCGCACAAACATACAGACAGACAGACAGACAAAAAAATCTAACTACATTTTTGGGTTCTATATCGATGTAGTAACACCCCCACTAATTATTTTTTAAGTATCTTTAATGTACAGAATTTTCATTTCTACAGATTTATTATATGTATAGATTATTTTTCACGCCCCCGCATGCCCCCTTGTGGGTGGAATTTTCTAAAATCCGTTCTCAATTGACCTCAAAATTATAAAAATAACTATTTTACAAAGTGTCAAACCTGTAGGACTTATAGATTTAAAAAAAAAATTCACGCCCCCGCATCCTCCCTTGTGGTGGAATTTCGTAAAATCCATTCACAATTGACCTCAAAATTATAAAAATAAGATGATTTTTGTATAGCTTTAACCATTAAGGTTGCACACGCGACAGAAGGTTAAAAAATGGAATAACTTCTCCAGTTTTCCCAACATTTCCCTTCACTGCTCTGCTCCTATTGATTGTAGCGTGATGAAAAGTATACTATAACGAGCACAGGAGTATGAAAAATAATTGTACCAAGTTTCGTTAAAATCTGTCGAGTAGTTTTTGTTTCCATAGCGGTTATACAGACAGACAGACAAAAATTTTACTGATTGCATTTTTGGCATTAGTATCGATCCCTAATCACCCCCTAATAGTTATCTTGGAAATATATTTCATGTACAGAATTGGCCTCTCTACAGATTTATTATAAGTAGGTATGGATTATAACATATACCTCCATTTGAAATTATATATTTTGTAACATTTTAATAATTCGCTTAAAATAATGTCCCAAACTGTTTTCAGATTTATCGTTACAATTTGTCATTGTTTGAAATATTCCAACCTTCTCCCATGATTTCTAATTAATATGTAGGATTATAGAATAGCTTAGGAACAGGATATTGTAAGTTCTAATAAATAGCGGTATCAGAGAATAAGTATAATTGTTTCTGTTATTTATTATTGAACTTCAGAAAAAAGGGTTATATAATTAGAGAGTGACAAAGTTAAGTTTTAGATTAATCGTCGTTGTTTCAATTGTACATTCGGTCAGTGCAGTTGTCAATTATATGAGAAGGGTCGCCGTAATAAGGTAAACTCATACCCTACTTTTTATTTCTTAATTATCCTTCATAGATTGTTCCTCATTAACGTAGCAGATGGTTTAAAGTTATATTAAAAACAATTTTATTAGTATTTTATGTCGGTGTGTGTGCTATTTTATGAAGTCAGCGGCATACATGTATAATAATTTAAAAATGTAAAAAAAATATTTATGATTGCTGATTATAAGTTAAACTAAACTTATTAATTACTGTCGTTAAGTGTCCTAGTAGTACCTTTCAGAGTTTGATTGGGAATTCAGACTGGATCTAGTAATATTTTTTGCATGTTTGATAAAGTGTCTGTCGATTCTTTTATTTTTATTTTATGGGATGTTTAGATTTCTGTCAATTTTAGCTGGCTTATCTGCTTTTTCTTTACACTTGATATTGGAGTGTATAGGAATCTCACACAAACCATATAGCAGGAGAGCTGTAGCCGATATTTAGCCGTTATCCATAAAATGGCATTTTTCTCTTGCAACATGTTCATTCAATACAGGTATTTACGTTTCCGCTCAGGCGGACTCCCTAGTGGACACAGGGAGTAGCTATAAGGAGTGTAAGTTGCCAATGTTTACGGAAAATTGTCGTCATCAAATGTCCAACATTACGTGGTGAAAATGACGGGCATATTATCAATGACGATTTTTTGCCACTAATTTTGACCCTCTTTACCCTTATCCGCCACCTCTGGTGTGTTCCCGTAGGGTTTTCGAATTTTTATATCAACACCTTCGACCGTAAAAAATTTTCATCCATATTATCGATGACGACCATTTTCCGTAAAAAATTGGCAACTTTCACCCCTTATAGCTATCCAGTAGGGTGTCCGCCTAAGCAGGAACGTAAATACCTGTATGGAATAAACATGTTGCAAAAGAGAAATGTCATATTAAGGATAACGGCGAAATTTATGCTCTAGCTTTTAAACTAATTGTGTTTACTTTGGTTTTTAATTTAATGTAATATTTCTTTATAGTTTCTAGTGTTGCATAATCCAAATTGTTATCAATTTTATTCATGGATTTGATGTCTTTTGCTACTGTGGAACCTAAAAAGATTAAAGTGGGAGTGGCAGGAATATAGACTTTTGAGTTAAGAGCTTTGGTTTTCTATTCAAAGCAGAAAGAGCCGATAAATTCAAGTTAAGATTTAATCCTTAGCACTCCTGTATTCTATAAATTAAAAATCTACTAAAATATTATATAAAAAAATATTTGTTGGTTAACTAAAACATCATAGTAAATTAATTACTAAAAAGAAATATATAATGTAATTTACTGTATTTTTATTTTATATTTTCAAATATGTTAATAAGAGGTATTAACGCTGAAAACTTTTATTTTATTATTCTTTTCGTTATTCTACCTACTGTTTGCATAAACAGAAATTTACACAAAAGGATATAAAACATCCAACAAAACCTATGCAAAACATATAAAGTAAACTTTATACTTTCATCTAGCTGATTACAGGCGCATTTAGCACTTCATTAATTATAAAAAGGAGATGACAAACACTTGAATTAAATGTGTAAACTGCAATTTTCTATTGCTGTCATCGCGGCATTTAGTGAAATTGATAAAATGAGTTACTATTTTATTTTGATGTTAAAAGATTTTTGGTAAATATTCCAAATAAAGTCTTTTTTCTTTGAAAAAATTATCAAAATAACTGATAAGATAAGTGAAAATAAAGAAAATGAATTAAAAGCTACCTACTCATGTTAATTTTAAATCTTTAGACGACACTATAAGCTAGTAGGTATAAGGACTAAAAGCAGATCATGGACATCAATGGTAAAGTGTTTAAGACTTAAAAAAATAAGCAGTTAATTTTGAGCCTTACATACATCGCCAAAATTCTTAAACCCCCTTAAATAATAATATAATATTACCTAACACATAGATACATAAATGGAAAACTGTGATATTTAGAAAAAAAGCTGCTCATAAATAAGCTATATCCGCTGAAGCTATTTAGGGACCTTATGTTCTGTTTAAAAAATTTAAAAGCACGTAATAAGATTCTTATTAAAATATGATGTGTAAAGAATAAACTTACTAATTAAATATACAGTGAGGTCCAAAAGTAACGGATAAATTCATTTTCTCCGTTAATAAGCGTGTAAAAGAAAAATCCTGAAACACGTCAATTTATAAATTTAAAATGACACTTTATGACGCTAAAAAACCACCCCCCACTTCAAACCCCTTCCCAAGGGGTGAGAGCACCCCATTTTTTTAAATGGTATGAGGGGTCATGTGATACCTCGTTTGAAAGAGCATTTAATTGCCTATTCAGCAATGTAAAAATTGTTAGATTTCATTTTTTTATTTTATATTTTGACTTGTGTCACTTTTCTATCCACGGAGCGATATATATTGAATAATATTGGCCCTATCACGGTTCCTTGTGATTATTTTTTCACCATATAAAGAATCTCCAATTCGGACTTTTTATTTCCTAACAGCTAGGTGGCTTTTAAATAAATCTTGTGACTTATACCTTGCTCCCATTTCATGTAGTGTGTTTAACTGTATTAAATTTACTTAAGTCGCTATTTTATCTTTTTTTAATTATTTTTTTAAATATTGTACTAAATAATGATAAGAAGGATATTGATCCCTAATTTGTTATATTATCTTTTTCTCCATTTTTATAAATAGGCTTAACTTTTACCTCACTTTCGCATTAATCTTCTATTCATCAACAATTGTAATTTTTCATGTGAAGATTAATAATTTTTACCATTACTATGAATTTGTCATTTTCCTTTGTTGGAAAAGGAAATAAAAACCTGTCTGTTTACGAGTTGAGTATGCTCATATATCTGGATAATCCCTTTAAAATTTTATGACTAGGTACTTAACCAATACATTAGACCTGTTTATTTACCTTTTCTTGAAAGTTCGTATAAAGTAATTAAGAGTAAATATTCAGCTGACTTACTAAGTACCAATAACTATTTAAGTTTATGCTATTAGTAATTTATGTTAAACTACAAGCACGTTACTTTCTCGGTTTTCAAAATACGTTGAGTAGATTAATGAATAGAAGAGATGTAATAAATTTATGTTTGAACGGATACGATATAAGCAAGAGTTATTTGTTCAAAATTCTTCGTAACAGTGTTGAAAAGAAATCAAGGCAGTTTTTTCTAATAATTAGATCCCGACTATATATTTAAGATGTGACTTGTAATTAAAAGGAAAGTACCTATGTTAAAATAATCACAATTTATAAAAAGAACTTCTTGCAGTAGAAAGATTTTTTTTTATTTATAAGTCACATTGCTATTATATAAATTATTTTGTTACTTTAATTTGTATATTAGCTGGGAATTTTGTAATCGATTTAAAACTTATATCAACCCGACATTGTGTCAAAATCTTTACGTATATGCCTAAACACACTTGAAACATCCATTTTCATCCAGTTCTAAGCTATCCTGAAAATTTCAGAGCTCTAGTTGGTCGGAAAATAGGTTTAAATTTGATTGCAAAATTCCGTCCGGAATGACAAAGGGACAAAGAATACGACGAAAATAATAAAAACTTTATTTTCTTGAAATTGTGTCAAAATACCTATGCTTAAACACACTTTCAACATGCATTGCCATTCAGTTCTTAGCTATCCTGAAAATTTCAGAGCTCTAGGTGGTCGGGAAATAGGTTTAAATTCGATTACAAAATGCCACCCGGAATGACAAACAGAAAGACAAAAAGACAAAGAACACGACGAAAATAAAAAACTTTCTTTTTAAAAAAAAATTAACCGCCTTTAAAAAATTCTTTATTTCTTAAAAAAATTGGAACCAACTAGGCATCTGATTTCGATTTCCTTGAAGTCAGCTCCACTGGTGCATATCTTTGTAAAACATTTGAGTTACCTACTAACATTCGAAATTTCTTTTAAAGGCGGTTAAATTTTTTAAAAAAGTTTTTATTTTATCATTTTTAGTTGCTACTTGGCGTTATAAAATGTGGGCGCAAATTCATGATGTACTACTTCAAGAGGTATCCCTAACAATCATCCTACATGTACCAATGTGACTTTTTGGAGACATAAGGAAATTGTCTCCTAGAAACGTACGGTAAAGGAAAACATCATGATAAAACGTAGAGTTAATTGTCTGAAAGCACCAAACCGGAGTAAGCAAGCGAATTGATTAAATGCTCATTCCTTCTCTTTGTGAGAAGAGGCCTTTGGCTTTATAGTCGAGGCAATGGAGCACTAAAAATGCCAAAGATAGGAAATCTTTTAGAATAGGACAGATCGGATTGCGGTTTTTGTGCATTTGCTTTAAAAAAATTATTTACACCATTCCTACCTACTTTCTACCTAGAACAAACCGGAAGTTGCATTGCTGCAGCCAAAAATGCTTTCAAAAATTGCATTATTTGAGAGATTTTTTTGACAAATTAAATAACTGTAAATAAGAGTCAGAATTGGCCCAAGTTGTGTACCGAGGGGTTTTTAAGGTCGCTGATCACGATTATGATGTTCAAATTGACCCCCCGAACACCTGGAGCTCAGGAACTTCGACGAACGTCATCTCCGGGGACTATCCGGAACTTTATGCGAGGAAGCGAGAAACTCGACACCTGGGGATTTTTTAAGTCGCTGAACTCAAATATGGTACCGTCGAACACCCCACGGACTCTTGGTACGCCCTAAGCTGAACGCGGACGCCATCTTCGAGAATTCTCCTGGAAATGCCAACATAAACGAACCAAAAATCATTTAGGGGGCATTTTGTGTGCGCTGAATCGGAATTTCATGTGGAAAACGACCCCCCGAACACCTGGAGTGTCCTAACCTAGCTCTGAAAGTCATCCCCAAGGTTTTCCCAGACACAACTGAAAAATAGGAACCGACAATCGTAACGGGTGGTTTCTTGGGGCGCTGAAGTCAAATATGGCACCGGCGGACACCCCACGGACACCTGGTGCGCCCTGACCTCGCTCTAAACGTCATCCCCGAGGTTTTCCCAGACAGAATTGAAAAAGACGAACCGACAATCGTTACGGGGTGTTTCTTGGGGCGCCGAATCCAAATATGACATCGGCGTACACGCCACGGACACCTAGTGTGCCCTAACCAGGCGCTGAACAGTCCTCGCGGTTTTTCCAGAGACAATACGAACCGAAAATTGTCTCATAATTTTATACATTCATTCATGTGTAACTCTCCCCTGGGGCGCTGGAAAAAGGTGATCCAGTTCTGTAAAAATGACGAGAATAATCGCCGACTGGACCTCCGAACTTTGTCGAGCAGCCTTTCACTTTTCTCCCAACGCCTAAAAGCGCTTTTGTGTAAGTATACACAGATACCTACTTTCGCCTAACTCCAGGCTCTGCCCAACAACGCGTAGAACGTGTCTGTAAAACCCTTGGGGATGTCGTAAAGAGCCAGGTTAGGGCGCACCAGGTGTCCGTGGGGTGTTCGCCGGTGCCATATTTGATTTCAGCGCCTCAAGAAACCATCCGTTACGATTGTCGCTTCCTATTTTCAGTTGTGTCTGGAAATACCTCGGAGATGACTTTCAGAGCTAGGTTAGGGCGCTCCAGGTGTTCGGGGGGTCGTTTTCCACATGAAATTCGGATTAAGCGCACACAAAATGCCCCCATAATGATTTTCGGTTCGTTTTTGTCGCAATTTTCAGAAAAATTCTTGAAGATGACGTCCGCATCTAGGTTAGGGCGTACCAGGTGTGCGTGGGGTGTTCGACGGTGCCATATTTGAGTTCAGCGACTTAAAAAATCCCCGGGTGTTGAGTTTCTCTCCTTCCTCGCATAAAGTTCGGGATAGTCCCCGGAGATGACATTCGTTGACGTTCCTGAGCTCCAGGTGTTCGGGAGGTCAATTTGAACATCATAATCGTGATCAGCGACCTTTAAAACAAAGCCCTGGGTACCCAACTTGGGCCAATTCTGACTGTTATTTACAAATTTATTGAATTTGTCAAAAAAAAACTCTCAAAAATGCATTTTTTTAAAGCATTTTTGGCTGCAGCAATGCAACTTCCGGTTTGTACTAGGTAGAAAGTAGGTAGGAATAGTATAAATAATTTTTGAAAGCAAATGCAAAAAACCGCATTCCGATCCGTCCTATCCTAAAAGATTTCTTATCATAATGCTTCATTGCCTCGACTATAAGGGTGGAACAGTAACGGGCTAATTATTATGTTTTTAATGTATACATCATTATTAATTCATTAATTAACTTAACAAATTTCTATGGGACCACACAGACACTCTACTCTTTTGAATGTAAAAAGAATTTTTCAAATCGGATTATAAATACCGGAGATATTCGGTTACATACATAAAAAAATATGGTCGAATTGAGAATCCCCTTCTTTTTTGAAGTCGGTTAGAGTGGAACAGTAACGGGCTCATTATTATGTTTTTATGTAATACCTACATCATTATTAACATATAAACTTAACTGCATAGCTTATTCTGTTGATTTTTGTGGTATTTTCTCGAATATCTTTCACATTGATTACCGGACCTTAACCAAATTTCTATGGGACCACACGCTCTACCCTTTTGAATGCAAACAGAATTTTTCAAATCGGATTATAAATACCGGAGATATTCGGTAACATACATAAAAAAATATGGTCGAATTGAGAACCCTCTCCTTTTTTGAAGTCGGTTAAAAATACATTTACTTTAAAATTTACCTCGCTTCTATAGTAGACTACGAACTTTTAAATAGATCCTCGTATATATAAATTTAAAAAATATGCGTTTCGCTATTTTATTTCGGTCACGTTAATATCCAAAAATGAATAGATGGATATCTGCAACCCTTTTGTTTAAATTCTGTATAATCCTCATAATGTATATCGGGCAATTGTTCATTCATAATGAATCCATTTTTGACTACAATTATGTGTTCGTAGTCACAAAACGTTTCAACGTTATTTATTTATTTTTATTTTTCATTTATCGACCAGCAGAACTCTCGATGGTGTTTTATTTTAAAAGTTTCCAGACACATAGATATATAAAACACAGTCCGATAAAGCATCTGCTAGGGGATTTGGGTCCACGAAATCAGGGCTGCACATTTCATTTCCGGAATCGGAAAAAATATCATGCGATATTTATCCTCTTGGGTTGATTCACCCGATTGCCCGTAGAGATTTTTAGCCCGGATATTTCGTGTTGGTAGTCGAAAGCAGTCGTAAGTAAGGACTTGAGTTGAGTTTTTCTGAATTCTTCATGTAAATTTACGAATTTCCAATATAAACACTGGATGTGTGTACTTAAAGGGATCGGCGTATATATCACACTTTAAATCCCGGTCGGTCGCTAAGGCACTGCAATATTTAATCAAATGTAGAAAGTAACCCGCTTTCCTTTAATGAAATAAGTGCTTCATAAAATATATTAATTGTAGTATATTAATTCAACGTGTGTTAAAACTTATAAAATGGATTTGGTAGGTGTTACTGTTTATTATTAATATAAGCTTGTAGTTATAGGAACATTACAAGATTTTTACAATATTTAAAAAGAGGTGGTTGTGCAACTGACTGGTGGAACTCAAAAAACTTTCATGCGTATACTGTACTTTTTCTGTATAAATATAAACACTATGCATTTTTGAAGTAAAACTTCTTTAGGCGCGACTAGGGGTAACTCAGTAATTCTAACGGACCTGACGTCATATTCTGTGTAACGCAAAAACCCTGGTACAAAAAAGCTAACACGATTCCGCCTACTATATAGAACTATTTTTAAATTGAAACAAATTTAAACCTGTAGAAACATCTTAACACTGTACAGTATGTATGTCTATGAATGTGTAGTGTTTGTCATAAATAATTATTCTTCTATGTTTGCTGGCTTGGAGTATAATCATGTATATAGCACTAGAAGGAAAAATGGCCTGATAATAGATAGGGCACGTTGTACATACATTCAGAGAAATGTTACCTACAACGTCATATCAATATGGAATAAATTACCACAGATTTTTAAAACTTTACCAAAAAATAAACAAAAAAAAAACCTCAAACACTTTCTATCTCAAAAATGTTATTATTCCATGAAGGATTTCCTAGATGAGAAGGATTTTAATGACCTCATGTAGTGGTGGGGCCCCTTTTTATTCGTTTCCAACATGAAATGGTGTTAGTGTTCACGTAATATGAAATGTATATTCTATTTAGATATAAGCAGTGTATTTTTAAGTTTTATATTTCTTTGTTGACATGATCTACACCCTATGGGTACTTTGTAAACTGATCTTATACCGAAATAAACTAAACTAAACTATTAAATAAAAGTTAAATCTGTAATTGTATATTATGTTAGGCAACATAATTTACATATTTTGCTGACCTGTCAAATTGACAGGTTGTCAACCAAAATACATTGTTGGTGAATAGTTTTACGCCTAAAATTTGTGTATAAAGTGTTTGTTTTAAATATGAATAAACAAAGTGGATTTATTAATGAAGAAAGTGATGAAAAAATATTGAATGAAAATGAGTGAGTACTCTATATGCATACATTTTATTTACCTGTGAATCGTTTAAAAAATCAATGTTGAAATCTCCACAAAGAATAAAAGATATAAAGTTATTTGTACAGAAAATTAATGCACTATAAAGTCTATCTATAAATGTATTGAAATTTCCATATGGGGATCTATAAATATTTAATATACAACAGGTGGTTTGAAGTATTTTAAAAGAGATACTACTGGAGATTTCAATATCTACTTCAAGTGATAAATTAGTCAAAAAATCGTGTTTCTTAATTTCTATGGAAGATTTTGTCAAAATTAGTACACCGCCATGTGATTTATTAGTTTTATTGAAGTAATAGTAATAGAGTAATTATTAAATAGTATGTAGCCGATATTGTCATTATTGGACAATGTTTCGGATAGACATAATATGTCTGGTTCATATTTCATATTGCTTTAAGATTAGGTCTATTCTATTAGTTTTGTTAGAAATTGATTGACAGTTAACATTTAAAATACGGAAGAAATTATCAGATTTCTCATGATTTTCACACACACAGTTCTTTATGTTTCTACTCACTTCCTTGCGATACATTTTGCGATACGTACATCAAAACTTTTGATTAGCTAACCTAACCGTTAATTTCTGTCAAAATTTATTAAAACGTGAAAGTGAAATTAATGAATTTTAGATAAATTACAAAACAAAATAGTTGTAACTTGAATAAAATGGCAGATTCTCAACAATTATTTTACTGTTTCATCAATAAATAATAATAAACGAAAAAATCAAAAACATGTAGCTACTTGTTAATAAACATATTTTGAATTTGAATTAATTTTCCCATGATACGTACGTCAAATAAGTTTTACTTCAATCGCACGTAAAGGTTACACGCACACTCTTTTTTTAAAATGATTATACTATTATTATAGAATAGTAACTTCGATATTAAAACGATATGAACGTACAAACAAGCCTTATTAATACCATTAAAATGATTATTTAAAGTAAAACTTCTTTTAGTTAGTGAGAATTTTATTTTTTATCAAGATTGACAAAATCTCTGATCACTTTAACCAAGTGACTAGCTACTCCTGTATGCAAAATTATCAAATTTTAAGATTTTTTAAGAAAAATTTATGATATATAAGATATAATTTAAAAATAGCTTATGACACATTTTTAATAAAAATAATAAATTAAACTATGAAAGAATATGTGTTAATATAGACTTTCCTCAGTAGCGCACTCTGTCGTTGATTCTCTGGAAGTGTGAGTCACCCGTAGGGAAATCGGTTGCCAAGATTAGATTTTTTATGAGAGTTTAGTGTTTGTTACATGGTATATTAAATTGGAAAGACATGTCATGAATTAATTTTAAAAATTTTATTAAAATGTATCGAAAAAACGAAAATGATTTGAATTAAATGTAAAATAATACAATAAAAATCCAGATAAATATATTTTATGACGCCTGAAGTTAGGAAAAGAAAATCTACAATGCTATCTACAGCTTACACATATGATTGTAACTTCAAGTTTTTGCAATGAAAATTACTATATTTTCTGTGGAATAAATCATTTTGAACTTCGAATACATGTAAAATTGGAAAAAAAATCGAATAACTAATTTTTTAAAGTTGAAATTTAAAAATAAATAAACTTGTGGAAACACTTTAATACTTTAGTAAGTAATAATTTTTTCTAAACATCAGTCCACCGACAAAATTGCATTATTTAAAATTTTATATAACTAATTTAACCATCTTAATTAATAGTACCTTTTGTGAAATTGTATACCATTTCCCATTAAAAATTTGATTATCTAGCAAACACGAACAGCTAGTATTTTAATCTAAATTGATTTTGACTCTATTTTCAAGTATAAATGTACTCCCACTATCGGTATTTGTCGTCATTTTTTGCGATTTATAGTTGGTTCCTGCCCACCGTGTTCAGCTTTCACCACTTAATTTGTTTAGCATATATATACATTAAATTTACAAACAAGAATTTTCGGTTAAAGAGTCTCTTACCTGGGACCAGCGGGCGGTGTATAAAAGAGACCCTTTTCTGACCCTAGACTCGAGATCAGGAATGTGGTTGTATGCATACATAATTTTACAATCTATTGTTTAAATTTAAAAAATATATGTGATTAATTTTTTATAAATAAAAATAAACAAACACCAGAAACGTAAAGAATTTTTTTTTCTAAATACAACCGTATATAATATTTACGCAAAATTTAGAAGACTAGAGAGACTAGACTAGAGCTATGCCAAAATAGAATTTGTCATAAGAAATAGATTGCACAAGAGAACCTTCTCAAATCAAATCTATTATAAAATTTGAAAGTTTTAAATCAGTGACAAGAATTTTGAAAATTTGTTAATTGCTTTGTGAATTATCTATACATATAATAAAACTGTAGAAATGTATATGTTTGTGCGCGCATCACATGAAAACTACTGATCCTATTCGAATGCGGTTTTCAAAAACGTATTTGTCTTCTTTTAGCTTAACATCTGGTGTATTAAACTTTCTCCCCCCACCCCTTTAACGGGGCGAGGAAAGAAATTGTTATACAAAAATCAACACGCCATGCGAACGACGTCGCGTTTACATCGAAGTAGAACCCAAAAATGTGGTTAGATTTTTTTGTCTGTCTGTATGTTTGTGCGCGCATCACATGAAAACTACTGATCCAATTCGAATGCGGGTTTCACAGATGTATTTGTCTTCTTTTAACTTAACATCTGGTGTATAAAAATTTCTCTCCCATTCCTTAAATGGGGTAGGGTAAGAAATTTTTATACAACAATCACACGCCACGCGAACGACGTTGCGAGTACTACTAGTATTAATATAAAAAGTTTCCTGGAATTTAGAGGGTGGTATCAGGCCAGTTTCTACCTCAATTTACATTTGTCTATTACAATATTTTTAATAGGCTTGAAAATCTTAATTTTTTGAAATAACGTTTGGACACTTTATATTGTGTGCTACGTAACGGTGTGTATTGAATTTAAAAGCTATTATGGGCGCACTCCAAATGAAAAAGTAATAAATGTATTTCTTCTTATTTTTTGATTAAAAGATACCTACAAGGTAACGAATAATTGTTTATTTGTTTTAAGTTGTTTGGAACCATTTTTTACGACATACAATGAGCCAGATCTAAAAAATTATTAAAAATATCTACAGACTGTTCTATTTTCTTCTTTTATAACTCTTTTCCCTATTCGACCCATACGCCACTGATGTTCCTTTTTTAAAGGGATTATATTTTTCTATTTTTTTTTGTTGTTGAGTATTTTCATATGTTGCATTAATTAGAAGTTATTCCCAGAAATAACTAAACATACACCACCCTTTTTCATTGATAAAATTAATCAAGAATTTGTAAAAAACAATGCGTACAACTTGGAGAAAATAAATCAAACCAATTAAAATAAGAAATACTATTAAGTAACATACTGTATAATCAATCAACAAAACATCTTCCATTATAATTAATGGCAATGCAATTAACGTGTAAGGATGATTATTACTTCCTGATAAGCATATTATGTAACCTGAGATAATTTTCTTAAGATTATCAAAAAATATATATGTAGTATTCCCATCTGTTTACAGTAAAGAAGTTAAATCTTGAAGAAGTAAAAGTACTTATCATTGAACTGCTTTTATATAATCAATTGTGTCATTTTAAGACTGTTAATATGTTTCGCTTTATAATATGTTAAGTAATACAATTTATAAGGTTGACTACAGTGTTTTTTGTTAGATTGTAAAAACCAAATGGAATAAATTCATTATTACGGTTTTTGTACGTATTTATAAGAAAATCCCGAAACACAGCAAATTTAAATTTAAAAAATGCCACCCATACCTTTAACCCCCTTGGGGAATGACAGGTACAACCCCCAATTTTTTAAATGGTAAGTATAGGCTTGTGTTATATTGTTTAAAAGGTCTCATCATTCTCTATGTAAAAATGCTTTCAAGTTTATTGTAACAGTTAAGATAAAATAAATTAAAATTATGTTACTATCAAAATTCGATAAAATACTCTTAAAACTTATTACATTATACACAAATCTTATTTCCCGTTGAGATATTGATTTTAAGAAAGTAAGCAAAAACCATAGCAATGTGCTTTTTAGGTGATATCAAAAAAAAAACTGTAAATAATTTTCTTGCAACGTTAGTTCTAAACACCTTTGCAAATTGTTTTGTATTATAGTTGTCAGGATTTTAATATTAGTTTAAAGTTCGTTAACTTTAAGAATAATAAAAGGTTAGATTAACGAAAATGCATAAAATAACAATTTTACTAATGATTAGTTGCGGAGATAAAACCCGAACACAACAGGAAGTAGCTCGCCTATTTCATGAGAAAATCTCTAATTTACCCCTTATCCCTGGGAACAATAAGCAAAAGAGAGAAGTAGTTTCGCTAGTTTGTAAGGCAGATAAAAAAACAATTACCAATGCATTTAGTGATGAAATCAAATTAGATGTGATGCTTGAGTTTGAGGAAAACCCACAAACAACGAGTAGGCAGGCATCCACTACATTCAATGTTAATCATACATCGATAGTAAACATATTATAAGAAAATAAAATGATACCTACTCAGATCATGAATTACGATTACGGTAATAATCGCCAAAATTGCCGCTACTAGTCAACGGAAAATCCTCATAGGATGAGAGACGAACACACGCAATACCCTCAAAAGGTTAATGTTTGGCCAGGGATTGTAGAAAACTATATCATTGGTCCCTTTTATTATTTGGCACTATTTCAAAACCATGTCATTCCTACTTTGGCAAATTTATACCCTGATTCAGGAAACCCTCAAGTTCCATTGAAGACGATACGGTTTCAGCAGGATGAAGCCAAATTAATGTCCGGCAATACCTCCAAACAATATTTCCCAGTCGGTGAATAGGGAGGTGAGGATCGATCGATTAAATGCTCAACGAGATCACCTGATTATTCATTAATAGATTTCTTTTTATGGGTATATGTAAGGAGCAATGGAAACAAAATTAAACCTTTAGATTTAAATGACCTAAAGGAATGAATAGCGCTTGCGATTAGGTCGGTCACGACTGATATGTTAAATAAAGTCAGAAGACAGTTTTATTTGAGATTAGGATGTTGCCAAGACGTTCGCGGTGAATATTTTGCGCATCTACATCATTAACGTTTATAGTTCTTTTTAGTGTTCTATATTTCATTACATTTTACATTTTAGGTTTTAAGTGTATTTTATCGCAAGCCTATACTTTCCATTTACAAAAATTGCGGGTTATAGCTGTCATTCGTAGGGAGTTGGAGGTAGAGGTGGTATATATTATTATTATATTATATATTATTACTATCATACCGGGTAAGGAAAAAGTATGGAAACCCCGTTGTAACTAAAAAACCATGGGTCACAGAAAAAAACTTGCAAAACATAAAGTTTATGGTTTTTCCCTGGCTATCACATAGTTAGTCAGGTCAATTTTTTTAAATGGAACCATATATTTTTGACAATGGAAATCGAAAGAGCGTGAAATTTTACGTTTAAATATGATCTTGACAATTTTTAAAAAAATTTCCATGATGGTCACCCGTCAAGATCAAACTAAAAATTTCTAGACCATAGACCATCGCAATAACTCGAATTGTATTAGTCGCAGAGAAAAACTTCCAAAACTCCAAGTTTATGGTTTTTCCCTGGCTATCAGATGGTTAAGATAGATTTGACCTTGACCATGACCATAACGGTATTTTTTTTTTAAATTGTCAAAGTCATATTTGGACGTAAAATTTCAAGCTCTTTCGATTCCCCTTGTCAACAATACATGGTTCCATTTAAAAAAATTGACCTGACCAAAATATTAATATTTTTTTGATATTTGGTATGTGGTTGTATATATTGGGATAATGTTAGAAATATACTAAATTAAGTAATTAATATGTTAAATTTGTTTATGAAACAACATATTTGTTTACTATTGTTTGTTTTAATTGACATAATGTTTTAATAGTTATTTATGTATTAACAGCGAAAGGTGATGCATTATTGCTCACGAATGTGTTACTGCTTAATGTGGAGCGGAGCGCAGTAATTACTAAAGGGCAATAGTAACACTTTTTGATCGTACTCCATACAAAATTATTTCTGCAGTCACTTAAATCGCATAACAAAATAATTACATATATTGCTTTTCGTATGAAGCCTTTTATTTCTCTGATAACAGATTTGAAGTTATTGCTTTTGCCAGAGTTCTGACTTCAGGATGTGTATTATGTACATCACAATCACTACTTTCATTCATCTTGAAACTAAGATTGCAAAAACCGCAGCACTTATGTCAAAACTTTAAAATGGCCGTGCCGTTATTTTTGAGTTACTTGAAGACGCCTTGGAGCATTAAAGTGACACTCCTCGTTAAATATCCTCTTTTTGTTGTTAATTGCAAGCGAAAAAGTATACTTTATTTAGTGATTGTAAAAAAAAAATATTATAACGGGATAACCGAATGAGAAAGGGACCTTTACTTTAAAAACTGTTTTTAGGTTGTATAATCTAGAAATTTCGTTTGTTCTATATAAGGGGATGTATAAGCAATTAAGGGTAGTTCAAATTTCACATTGTAATTGTAAAACTATTAACAGGTTATCCAGCAGAGTTCGTGTGTATCTGTAACAATTTGGAAAATAAATTGTGTTAAAGCCCCCATAAGTGTTTCAATATATTAGTCTAAAGCCGCGTTTACACCAAAGCTTCAAATAAAAAGTTGCAAACTTTTATTGCAAACAGTAGTTTCAAATAAAAGTTTGCAATTTTTATTTCATGGTTTTATTTCCATGTTTCATGAAAATGTTTGAAACACTTACGACCTTGATTATAACTCGCCATTGTTCTGGTTCCTGGGATCAGTCCTTCCCAGGATGTTAAGTGTCGAGGATGTCATTTTAGCCGCGGCGGCGTGGGTCGTGTTGTCAAAGAAACGTAGGCCGAGACGATACTGGGTGAGGCCGTCTCTGCATTCCAGAGCTACGTACAGTGGAAACGACCTGTTGGACGAATTAAATAGAGATGATGTTGACCCTCTATCAGGTGAACTGAGAACGGGCGGAAGTTTTAAAACTTGTAAGAATGACCAGTGAGGATTTTCAATATCTAGTCACAAAATTTCGAATTACCGAGAGGGTATTTCAGTAACGGAAAAACTAGCCGTAACATTGCGCTTTTTAGCTACCGGAGATTTATACACCAGCGTCACAAGCTTGAGTTACCTGATCAAGATATCGAAATCAACCATATCTTTGTTTGTACCTGAGGTGTGTGAGGCTTTGATAGATCTTCTGAAGAATAACAAAAAAGTAAAACGTTATAAGTAGCCTATATTTGTTATTTTGAGAGCCATTTTTAAATAATATAATATAAAATATTGTTGTTAAGACTCAGAACCTGTTTAAGAAACCTCCACTCTCGCCTCTAAGAGGTCCTAGGGTATTTTATGCCAAATACATTTTTATAAATTTAAGCAATAAAATTTACTACTGGTATTTCTTTATTTGTACCAGAAGTGTGTGCTGCTCTTATAGATTTGTTGGGAGACAACGTAAAGGTAATTAGGGATATGTAGTTTTTAGATAATAACTCATATTTTAAGAACTAATCACTGAAAATATCTTTATTATCGTTAACATTTATTTAATACATGTTTCTGTTTCGTGTTTCAACGGCACATAGTGACCGAAACCAGTGTTGCAAACAAAAGTTTGCAACTCCATTTGATCTTTACCGACTTCAGGTGGAAACAAAAATTTGTGTTGCAAACACTGAAAAACTGTTTGTAATAGCGAAGTAATTCGTCTAAAAATGCGCGTTTATAGAGATGTTTGCAATTTCTGTTTGCAACTCGTGTTTCAAACTCCGGTGTAAACGCGGCTTAACAAAAAAACTGTATTAAAGTTTTTTAAGAAAAATAAATATATTTAGATTAAAACAGCTTTTTTATTACAATGAAACACATTGATTATCTTTTTTTACCAGATTCGAATGGATAAACTATATTTAAACTTGTTGAGGACGAGAATTTTTTGTATATTTACCATTTTTAGTTGCTTATAATTTTAAATTCAATTCTATTTAATAGGTTCATTGACAAATGATATTTGCTCTGAGGTAAATAATAGTTACTCCCAAGTAAATAATATTTACAAGCAAATATATAATAATTTACACCCACAATAACTTTGAATAAAAAAAAATACAAGCTTTTATTATTACCGTCTTTTATTTTCAATTTTTACGTTTTTTTCTTGTTTCTTCGATTAATTTTCATGTTTTTTTATTTTTGTCGATTTTATCATAAATTGCTTGGCAAGACAATTCCAACGAGCCCAAACTCGATAGGGGTACGTAGTTTTATCTCTGAGATGCTATGGCCATCTTCCGGCTTCATCTTCATATCAGCTATCTGACACATATAATATTGCATTGTCACCCAATTTACATGTCTCTGCAAAATTTCAGATCAATCGGAAGTCGATAAACTAACAAGCACGGCAAGATAAATAAAAGCTTGTAAAAAATCACATTAATACTAAATTTACGTCAGTTTACACTAATCTGATATATTTTTAACACCAATAATTTAGTAATTTTACACTCAGGAAGTCGTAATTTTAACAGTAAGTAAGACTGGTAAACTTAACCACTTAACAATAGACTAATGAAATTTATTTTATTTATTTTTTACCTTAAAAAAATCTTACATACAATTTTTATATTAAAATATTTTAAAATCAAACAATGGACCATAAACATAATATAAGAAAACACAAATACAATACTTATAGGTGCTGCTAAACATAAACAAAAACACTCAGGAAATAAATAAAATATAAAACCTTTCTTATTTTCTGATTAAATTTGGTTTACGACTTATACAATCCAAATGAAATGTAAGTTTAAAGTTCCCATAGAGGTATGAAATTTAAACGCTAGAGTTAACTAAATTTTAACAGGTACTTTCAAATCCACGTAAAACTTTTAATTTAATCAATTTACTAACTACACTTGTAAATTGTTTTATACGCAAAGTTAATTCGTTAGTCAAAATAATTACAAGCACCTAACAATGCAAATATTGTAGACTAATTCATTTGATAATTAAAATTGTAAATTAGTAACCGGAGAAATACTTATAGTTAACTTGTAACAGGCATAATTTTTCTTATTATTGCTATATTGTTAACTATTGAAACTTACCTTTTTATCTGATGGGAAATTTTTACAATGTTTACATAGATATTATTCGTAATTAATCTTTCTTTTATTTTTCCATAATTTCGTTTTATCTAATTTTAACTATCGTCAGTGCTTTGAATTTTTACATATATTTATATTATCACTTAATTGTTGAATTCTTTTGATCATTAAAAATATTTTTCTGCTTGTGTGCTGTAAGTAAACAAATAAAATAATAACGTGAATTCAACTTCTCTTTCCGTTTCTTGCCTGTTTTTAATTTCCATGCGGCTAGCTCTCCTTTAGCGCAATAATTAATTCTATTAGTGAAATAGTAAAAGAACTCTCTTCTACGAATGTTACTATATGGCAATTTGGGGCACGCTGTCAGATTTTACTTTCACCGAGACCAGCGGCTGGGTAGTTATTTCATCGACTAAGAAGTAATCTCGTGGCTTTGTTTAATCGAAGTGAATCTTCGCCTTTTAATTTTTAATTTTGAGACAAGCCTTTATTTCCGACTGGACCATCGAATCCATCTACGTTTTGGTTATATTTTTGGGTTATTTCGTGTCCAGTGGGAAAACTACATGGTGGGATTTGTAGAGAGATTTTCTGAGTTGATATAGTAAAAGGACATTATAAAGACAGATTTTGGGACAAAATCAACGTCCCAGGTTATTGTAGAAGCGCATGGTCGTACTCTTATTACCCTATCACATCTTAGAGTTTTTCGAGGAGTTTTTGGTACCGGCATCTTATTACCGGCATTTATTTTTGGTACCCGCATTTCTTATTTTTGGTTCTGGCATTATTTTTGGTAGTACCAGCATTTGAATTACCGGAGTCTGGAACCGATCTGATGTTTTTTTGAAGCCTATTGTAATTGGTGATTGGAAGCCACCACTACCAGAACAGATAATCCATAGATTTATTATCTTGTACTTGTTTTTTTTCTTAATATGTAGTTTATTTTCATTTAGTAATTCGCAAAGATCACACATACATAACTCATTTATTTTATATATTTAAGGCGCTAATGTATAATTGTAAACAGCTCTAAATTGTATTTCTTTTTCTTTTGGGTCTACAATGTATTTATATTAAAGAAGGGTCTAGTTTACGAAACTGATTTGTTTTATTTAGCTTACTTTATCTTATTTTTTCGGATTGTGGACGGGTTGTTATTGCCTATTACATCTAGGGGTTTCCGGCTTGTACCGTCTAAGTCGGTGGCGCGGCTCACTTGTTTATCATCCCTCTACGGCTGAGCTCGGGCATAATTTGCCAGTAGAGAGACCACTAACAAACCTTGCGCAATTTGTTTATTTTTTGACATTAGATTTTTTAAATAGTCCTTAACCTCTTGTTAAGAGAGAAGAAAAAAACGTGGCAAACTCTATGAAATTATATTAAGTTATAATTGTCCGAATTTAAAAATCAGATTATTTTATGTGTGTCAAAATATTACACATAACCACAATATATGGAATCATTCTATAATTTTAAATAAAATATTTGTAAACATATGGTACAAATAAACTAAGAAATCTCTTATGTTGGACTTATAGATCTGCAAAGAATTATTGCTTTCATTAAACAAGAAATGTCTCAATGAGACGTAGTAGAAATATTATACCAGGATAAGTTTTATGTAAGGTATTTGGAACTAGCAATTCTGAAAAACAGACCCTGGAAAAGTCATCATTTAGGAACAACTGAACAACAGCAACTCTTTGTAAGCAAAATTGCTAGCAGAAACTTCAGTGTTTTTCAACCAGAACTGCAAAAAAAAATTCTGAATGCTAAAAAACCATAAGTAATGGATTGGCGATTGAGGGTTGTGCACTAAATTAAAATTGACAGGATAAATTTGTTACTTCAACCCCAAAACTGGACAATTGACAATTGGCAAAATGGTTTTTTTTTTCGGATGGGACCAGAAGTATTAACCCAGGATCAGATGACTATCAAATTTAGACTCTCCGATATTCAGGAAGACAAACGAGGCTCCAGTTTGCCAGCTTTGTGCAAAGATATCAAGGAGAAACTAATGTTTTAAGGTACGCGTCCATACGTAAGAATCGTACGTATCGTATGAAACGGATTTTAGAATTATTAGTATAGTAAGTCATACATATCCGTCCACTAACCGGCAGGGGACAGATCGCACGTATGACGTCATGCGGATTTCCGATAAGTGGACGCGTGTCACAACCGGTCGTCACTGGTCGCCTCACTGATCATTTGAATTTTGTTGCATTTCGACACTCAGCACACACGTGTTTTAATTATAATATATTTATTATTTTAATTATAATTATTATATTTATTATTATTATTAATCAGTAAACAGTTTATGATATTCTCCAAATTGTGACCTTTTTTTGAATGTCATGTATCCACATTCTATGTTTTCTCTTATTTCCCCTTCTTTCTTCTAATAACAACGCAATAATGACAAGTTCTTCATCACTTTCCATGTTGTCTATTATCATTACACAGTGTAATGTTTTCGATCGTCCACTAGCAACGAAAATGCGAATGTTACTTAAAAAAATGCGACCGTGCGTCGCATCGGCAATCCGATCGCTACGGATAAATGCAGTGGACAGACGCACTACCACAAATTGATCTGTTTCATACGATTCGTCCGATCCGTACTTAAGCCTGGTTTACACGGGTATAGTAAATGGTAGAGTAGAGCAGCAAGTAGAGTAACTCTACCCGTAAAAACACCCACAACACGTCCAAGTAGAGTAGAGTAGCGAGCAGCTGGTAGAGTAGAGTACTTTACTGCGTGCAGTAAAGTGGACTCTACTCTACTTACCCCCACCACAACTCCCACTCTACTCTACCATTTTCTCTACCTGTGTAAACAAGCACTCTACCAGCGTAGGCGAGTAGCTAGTAGAGTTCATTTGTTCAGTTTTGTCTGTTTGGTTTGTTTCTCGTTGTTGTGCAATAGTGCAATTTATTTTTAAGAAAATGACGAAGTTAAACGAAGAGAAAACAATAAAGCTAGTTGAATTGTATGTAGAGAATGAGTGCTTATGGAATTTAACAAGTATACACTACAGAAATAGAAATATGAGGCAGGCAGCAGAAAAAGAAATAATTGAAAAAATGGAAATAACAGGCTTTGGCTTGGCTGAACTTAAACAAAAAATTAAAAACTTGCGTTGTACCTACAACCAGGAATGTGGTAAAATTAAAAAAAGTTTAAAATCAGGGACAGGGACAGAAGATATATATGTTCCAAATATAAAATGGTTCAATGCTTTTGACGAAATAATGAAGAGGGCAAAAGCAGGAAAAAAAACGGATTGCTCAGTGGTAAGTTTACATACATATAATAATAATATATTGTAATTACATAATTATTAATCCAACTCATTTAATTTTTTAATAAAATGATAGAATGAATCAATATAATATTAAACGTAAGTTAAAAAACATTATTGTATTGCCATAAAACTGCCCCTTCATTGTTAAAGAAGTCTCTGAAACGATCTCTCATTTTTTTTGCCATTTCTGATGACTTTCTGCCCCCATAACGTTCAATATTCCTCAGTATAGTGATTTCTTGTCGCCATTGCCCTGGTATTATCTCTCCAGTCTGTATATTTTCGTAATCAACGCTACCATGGGGCAAATAAGAGCGTTGACTTGTTTTTGTCAACCAATTGTGTAGTGAACAAGCTGCTTGAACAATTTTGTTTACTGTTGACAACTTTACAGCTAAAGTTCTTTCAAACACTCTAAAACGGCTCACTAAAATGCCAAATGCATTCTCTGATATCCTTCTTGCCCTGCTCAAGCGATAGTTGAACACTTGTTCTGGTACACTTAGCCCAATATTTCTGAGTTTGTTGTAAGGCTTCATCAGATACTTTTTAAGGGGAAATGCATCATCTCCTACAATAACAAAGCCAGAAGGGAGTAAATTATTTTCTAATTGTTCATACAGTTCGCAGTTTTGAAAAACGCCACCATCTGAATTCGATCCTTTAAAACCAACATTAATATATGAGAAACAGTAGTTATGGTCAACAAGTGCCATAAGCACAATACTATGTTGCCCTTTATAATTATAATATTCACTTCCTGCATTTGGAGGTGCTTTTATTAAAACGTGTTTGCCATCTATTGCCCCACAGCAGTTTGGAAAGTTCCATCGTTTATCAAAGCCATTTTCAATAATTGTCCAATCGTCTCCTGCCGGCATCTGAAACATTTTGGGTTTTTGTTTTAGGAAACGAGCATTTTTCAAAATACAAATTCACTTGATGAGAATGAAGAAAATGAAGAACAGGGTACTGTCGATGAACTACATTCACCAGAGGGCCAGAGTAGCAAAGCTGTACCAAAAACCCCGGTATCAGATAAGCCTCCAGCACCAAAAAGAAATAAGCTGGACAATTTAACAAAAGCAGTAGTACAGCTTCGGGAAGTCACCCAAGTTATTCAAGATACTTCATCAAACAATGAGCATGAGGCGTTTGGAAATTTCATTGCTGCTACTTTGAATACTTTACCAAAACCTAAGGCACTTCTTGCGCAACATGAAATTCAGGGTATTCTGTTGAAGTACAGGCTAGCTGAAACTGAGCCCCCCAAAAGTTTAACTTATGAAAATGTTTATTCAGCAGCCCCCCCCCCAACGTCACAGTATAGTGGACGTGATTCATGTGATAATCACTCCCTTCATTCTGCATACTCCAATTATTCTTGCGCGAGTGCCTCAAATAGCACCTTGCATGGTGCTACTGATTTAGTTTATTCGCCTAAAGGTACTGTTGCACAATCAGAAAGTATTATTTCTCAAGCTTTCAACATAATACAAGACTCTAATAATTAATTAACATTATAACACCTTTTGGTAAAGTTTCAATAAGCTGTATTATTATACATTACTTTTAAAATATAATATAATGTTACTGCGTTTATATCATTAAATAATATGATTGAATTTTACCTACCTTGACTGAATGCAAAACCTCTGAGATAGCATCACACACCTCGGGAATAATTTGGGAAATTGCGGGTTTTGAGACCCTAAAAAAATGTGAAAGGCTTCTGTAGCTGTTTCCAGTAGCTAAAAAGTTCAATGTTAATTGCAGTTTCACTTCTGCCTTTATAGCATCTCTCATCATCGTATCTTGGCGTTGGATTTTATTATACACCATGCTCAACAGGTGTTCAAATTTTTCTGGGATAATTCTAAGACATCGCTTGTATTCCAACTGATCCTCTACAGCTAACTCTTTTAGCAGAAGCGATGATGCTCCCAGTAAATCACGCCTCTTGAGCCATTCTTTCACCCATATTTTTTTATTTCTGTTTGATTCCTCTTCAACTGCTTCGGCAACCTCACTGACCAGTTCATTTAAAATCAAAAAACAAGCACTTTTTAAATTATTTTTAACTATTGTTTTATTCATTTTACTAGTTCACTACAACAACAAACATCAAAAGCTGCTGGACTCTCGCGTACTATACCATCTTTTTACTAGCATCGTGTAAATGAAAAATTTTCAAAATTGGTAGAGCAGCAAGTAGAGTGAACTCTACTTGCTGCTCTACTCTACTCATTACTATACCCGTGTAAACCAGGCTTTATGGACGCGTACCTTTATGGAGGTATTAAGTAGGAAGACTACTATAGAAACAGAGTAGCTAGGGAATGCCTTGAAAGAAAATGTATTACAGTTTTAGATTAGCGTGAATATTCACCTAACTCCTATAGATTACTTGTCTAAACAATGTAGGAACTGTCACAAAGTAGATTAAGAAAACACAACAAGCAGACAATCGGAAACAAATGCTTGCAAAGTGTTAGAAGTGAAAACAAATTACCAATTTTCTTTTTGTTTTTTGCTTGCTGTTCAGGAGAAAAAGAACCTGGTAATTTTATCAACTAAATATTTATTTTTATTGCTAAGTTAATTATTTCTCATTAAAAGTATTTGATAAGTACTCAGATGATTTGCTCATAGAATAAATATTCATCCATCCCAAAAATTAGAAAAAATTATAGATGATTTTGTATAAATTTGGTTTTGTGCATTGTTTACGTTTCCTCCTGAGTTGAGTAGTTTTATACGTTTGCAAAGACACATTACTAAATATTGTTATCGTATACCCATTATTTTTCTTTGTCTATCAAAAAAATTGGCTAATTAAAAGAAGTAAATAAATTAATTGTACCGACCCTTACTACTTGAAAGTTCATTTTTATTTGGAATAATAGAAGTAATAAAAAACTCTATGTTTTTTACATATAACTTTCACTTTAATTAAAAAAAAATTTTAAAATGACATGTTTCGCTGAACTAGCATCATCAGATGATGCTAGTTCAGCGAAACATGTCATTTTAAAATTTTTTTTTTTAATTAAAGTGAAAGTTATATGTAAAAAACATAGAGTTTTTTATTACTTCTATTATTCCAAAGAAGTAAATAGTTTATGTATCTTATAAAAAAAATTCTAATGAGGAATCCGCTTTATAGAAAGAACTATAAGAAACCGGTAATAATAAAATATGAGCGAGCCTGTGTTCAAGAATTGAGCGAGTGTTTAATAACATGGCAAGTGTTTAAACAGTGAGATAATGATTAATAAGCGAGATTGTGTTTAATGAGACAGCGAATGTTCAATATGTTAATAAAGGACTCTATGAAGACTCTATACAAAAAAATTATTTGATTTTTAGGTAGTTTTTTACTTCTTTTAAAAACCTGCTGTGTAAACCCGAGCTTTTGTCATTGAGGTAGACGCAAACCTTCTAGGCTATAATTTTTTTTAATAATAATAAATTTAGAAATTATTAGATTTGCTAATTCTAAGCAGTTTTTGTACTACATAGGTATAAAGAATTTGTTGGAAAAATAAATGTTTTGAACGAATTACGAAATAGTAGTTTACGTAACAGCTCTCGAAAGTGGTCTTTTACTGGACGAGTGGGCAGGCGAGTCCAGCAAGCCTGCGAGTCCAGTAAAAGCGCTTTTGGGACGTATTACGTACAATATATTTTTTTAAACCGGCCAGAATTTGGTAATTTCCAGTTTATTTTTGGGTCAGAAAATCTCATTTTGTCGGACCAGGCCAGAAAATTATTGTGATCGTCCGGTAAAAGCTTTTACCGGACTCATTTTTATTTTTAGGCCTAATCTAATTTTAAACAGACCGTTTAAATATTCGCGCCAAAACGGACCTGTAGTTCCGATGTCGTCATTCCTGTCTGTCACTGGTCGTACTTGCCGTCGCGTCGTTGGCTGTATTAAATTGCAAATTTCTCGACTTTTTACTTATTTTTTTTGTAATAATTTAAAATGGACTATCCATCAACATCAGCTGATCACAATAAAAAAAGTCTTGTTGACTCATGTTTTGTACCAATTCGTCCATCTACTTCAACAAAGTTTTCAAATAAATTGTTTTTGACTGAACCTTCTGACCCAAAACTGAAAAAAAATTGGTTTCAAGCTGCAAAGAGGAATGACTATTATTCTCCAAAGACTATTATTCGATGGTGTGAAGACCACTTTGGCGTAAGTTGGCGAATACCTAAGTATTTACAAAACTTCTCAATAACATATTTTTAATTTGACAGTTGGAGAAGGACGTCGAAAATTGGATGAAGTTTAAAATGTTTGGGGGAACTTTATCTGAAAAAAGATGTAGTACCCCATATTTTTAAATGCCAAAATAGTATGATACTACTGAAATCTGGATCAGTAATATTGAAAAGGAAAAAACGTGAAATTCTTGAGAGCATTGAAAATACTGCAGCTATAATATTGATATATTCTTTAAGATTATTTTATTCTTACACCGAACATTTAAACTCACATTTTTATACATAATGATAAGTTTAAAAACTATGATTCATGCATATCGTAGTAATTTAGTCCCTTTCATTTCTACACTTGAAAACTTTGGACTCTCGACAAAAAAGTTACTACCATGTCGACACTAACTGTTTTTTTTTTACAGAGGGCCAGGCTTAGGGGTAGTCCATGGGATTGCATCGCAGCTAGTACAGCTTATTGTGCACCCTCATTCACAGGTCCTCATTCTCCGTCAAATCCCAGGGTCTTAATGAACCAAGAGATCCTTTTGACTATGGTTGCCCGTTCTTCCCTTTGATCTCCAGTCGGTAGGCCAAGGGATCTCACACGCAGACCTTGCAGCGCTGGGCACATGAATATCACGTGGAAGGCAGTTTCCTCCTCCTCACCGCATTTTCTACATAGGAGGTTTTCAACTTGAATTCCCATCTTATGTAGATGTCCGCGGAATACCCAGTGTATTGGACTCTCGACAAAAAAGTTACTACCATGTCGACACTAACTGTTGGTATCTTTGATAAACCCAACTTCCATTTTTATTAAAAACGTAAATAATATTCACCGCTAATAATCAATTTTACACGCCAAGTTAACCACTAAAAAGTTGACATAGCAGGAGTGACGTCACTAAACGCTGATTGGTGTTTTGAAATGCGTTTTGTTTTACGTAATTTTAATTCGTATTTATTGTTAAAAATCAACACAATATAAAATAAAAACGTTGAAGTAGTCCTTCTTTTATATTTTCTTAACATTTTAATCATAAAATTTTCATAAATAAAATATTTGCATCTTCCCTATTGTTTGTTGAAGAACTGTTATTTTTTTAAGAAAGCCATAGTTTGAAACCTTCATAATGTAAAATTGGTCAATGCCCTGATGCCATCATTATCATTTTCAAACTCATTAATCAACATTTGTGCATTATTGTTTCGATTATTAGAGAAGTAAGGGCTTTGAACGGCAAGTATAAAACCATCTGGAGCGACAATAAGAGCCAGTTTAACTAAATGAGGTCCTTTATGACGATAAAATAAATGTCTCAAAGTTCAGTAGTTTGTGCTTATATCTATAAACGAATACGTTCTATCTACATTAGCATCAACTTTTTGGATTTGATGTTCTGGATTATAAAGTTGACTGACAAATGCCGTTACGTGCCTAGCAATATATTCTTTATTCAGTAAGCTAAAACCTAGATCTCCGCAAAATTTCAGCAACAATTACCGAAAGACCATTTTCCATATATTATGTGCGGGGTCTTTTAAATAACTATTTGTTTTTATTTTTGTAAACAGATGTCTTGAAAACAAATTATAAATAATTAATTCGAAAGAGTTTTAAGATCTGCAAAAATATCACTCAAACATTATTTTAATTATTATATTATAAAATGTACGATTTTACCGTGGTTTGCCATAAGGGTTAGTTATCACCTCCAAAAAATACCCCGGTCCGACACGGGGTACATTTTGAAGTAGAGGGCCAGTTGAGCTGAAACCATTTTTTATGAAAATCGGTTTGAATAACAAAATTACAAAGTTGCATAGTAATACAGTGTTTAATGTATGATGCCATTGAGAATATTATAAAGAGAAATAAATAGAGGTAGAAAGCAAGTATGTGACTTACAGAGAAGAATAAGAGAAATATACCTGGTATCTACTAAAAAATACTTATTATATTTTACATAAAATTATTATCACACTAGGTATACCCGCGACGTCGTTCGCGTGGCGTGTTAATTGTTGTATAAAAATTTCTCCTCTCACCCCGTTAAAGTGGTGGAAAGAGAAATTTTTATACACTAGATGTTAAGTTAAAAGACGACAAATACATCTGTGAAAACCGCATTCGAATCGGATCAGTAGTTTTCATGTGATGCGCGCACAAACATATAGATAGACAGACAGACGTACAAAAGACGTACATTTTTGGGTTCTATATTGATGTACCCGCGACGTCGTTCGCGTGATGTATAGATTATTGTTTAAAAATTTCTCCCCCCACACCGTAAAAGAGGTGGGGGAGAATTTTTTATACACCAGATGTTAAGTTAAAAGAAGACAAATACATATGTGAAAACCGCATACGAATCGAATCAGTAGTTTTCATGTGATGCGCGCACAAACATATAGATAGACAGACAGACGTACAACAAAAAATCTAACCACATTTTTGGGTTCTATATCGATGTACCCGCGACGACGTTCCCGTTACGTATAAATTGTTGCATAAAAATTTCTCCTCCCACACCGTAAAAGTGGTTTTCCCTTCATTACTCTGCTCCTATTGATTGTAGCGTGATGTAAAGTATCCTATAACCAGCTCAGAAGTATGAAAAATAATTGTACCAAGTTTCGTTAAAATCCGTCAAGTAGTTTTGTTTCTATAACGGTTATACAGACAGACAGACAGACAGACAGACAATGGTATATTGTAATACAAGTGTTACAATGACAGGTTTCGTAGTACGAGTGCAGTTTGTGAAACGAACTGCGAAGCGGTGAGTTTCGCAAAGAACGAGTACTACAAACCGTCATTGTAATTCGAGTGTTACATACTATTTTTTATAATGAACTTTTAAAAGTATAAAAAAATAAATAAAATGAGAGTTTTTCGAAATATTTATTTATGTTGGCAATCTTGACACTTTTGACACTTGACAGTTTTAATGATTTTAAATTTGAATGTTTGTCAAATTTGTATAAAATATTCCGAATTTAGCAATAACGCTGATAATGTAGTTAATAATTTACTACAACATACTTCTTGATTTACTACCTGAACTCTTTCGCTGACAATCAGTACAGTGCAACCAATTGTGTAAAACAAAAAGTTACCAAAGACAGTGTTACAATGAATCTATTTCGATACTGTTTTTAGTGTCGAAATAGAACGTGAATTATAAAAAAATTTTACTGATTTTATTTTTGGCATCAGTATCTATCCCTAATCACCCCCTGATAGTTATTTTGGAAATATATTTCATGTACAGAATTGACCTCTCTACAGATTAATTATAAGTATAGAAGATATAGATTAAGTTCCATTTTTTTTATAAACCATCTTAAATTATTGTTTACCACCAAATTTATCACTTATTTCCGATAACCTTCAAAGTGCATGTAAGTTATGCAAACGTATGTTTATTTCTACATAGGATTATAATTCTTACAAGTACAATTACTTGGCAGCATGCCGCGTAAGAAATAAATAGTATAGTGACCAGTGACTGTTTTATGGTTATAGCAACACGTAATTGTTAATGGTGTGAAATAAAATGTTGGTTTTATCTATATTAGTTTTACAAACATTTGTGGACTAAAGTGAAAGATTTATTTAAAGATGAGTAGAAAGATAAGTTACTTATGCTGTAATTCATATCAAAAATTAAAATATATTTAAACGGATCAGTCTTTTTAGTGTTGTTGACATGCTTGGAACCTTAAAACTCATACTTTTAATGATATTTTTAAAATATTTTTCATTAACTAAAGATTGACTGCAAAATTATAGCCAAAAAAGCATTTTTTTAGAAGTTAATAAATGCTTCTAATTAAAGATTTAACACTTTATTACTATGCAATGTAGTAATTTTGTTAATCAAACCGAGATTCATCAAAAATGTGATAACAATTTTATGTAGGTACAACATATAGAAGCAACAATGTAATATTTTTTAGTAGATACCAGGTATATTTATTTCATTCTTCTCTGTAAGTCACAGTCTTGCTTTCTACCTCTATTTATTTCTCTTTATAATATTCTCAATGGCATCATACATTAAACACTGCAATTTTGTTATTCAAACCGATTTTCATAACAAATGGTTTAAGCTCTACTGGCCCTCTACTTCAAAATGTACCCTGTGTCAGATCAGGTTATTTTTTGGAGGTGATAACTGACACTTATGGCAAAACTAGCGGCCTCCCGCGACTTCGTTCGCGTGGACTTTAGTTTTTGCCGCTGAGTTTCATACAAACTTGCAACCCCTATTTTAAACCCTTGGGGGTGAAATTTAAAAAAATCCTTTCTCAGCAATATAACAAATTAATCCTCAATTTTTCCAGACTCTCCACGTCTATCGACAGTGTCACCAGTGAAATCATATACTGTAAAGGGTAAGCGCACTTAATAATGTTCACCAGTGTTGACATTTTTCTTAAAAGTATCTCTTTCTATTGCGCGTTAATAACACAAAGATAGTACGTCTTTCCAAGTTAAACCTGGCAACTGCGCTTTATTCTAACCCCGTATTGGTTCTACTTGCATATACGTCAAAATGACGTCAGTGACATCTGAATGCAAATCCAGGTATAGTACCTACCAATGACTACACTGTTAAAAAACTGCTTTGTCAAATTAAACTTGCAACTTTTTTTTGTGACTGACACCATTCGGTTATTGCGATTGTCTAGGAATTTTTAGTTTGACCTTGACCATGACTATCATGGTAAAAATTTTAAAAATTGTTAAGGTCATATTTGGACGTAAAATTTTACGTTCTTTCGATTCCCCTTGTCCAAAACACATGTTTCTATTTAAAAAAACTGACCTGACCATCGCCTTAACTATCTGATAGCCAGGGAAGTGCCTGTGATAAATAATTTATTTGGATTAGGATTAAGAAGAAAGTTAAGAAGTATTATTATTAATTAGGTATAGTTTTTGCGGCTTTACTTTTGTTTAGCGTGTGTAAAAAATTAGGACTTACAAAACTTCTTTGTACACAATATTCTTAACTAAACTGTCATTAGGCGCTAAAACTATCAAGCTATTGGGTGAACTTACTCGTGAGCAAGCAACATAAAAACGTCCATGAGAGAAGCAATGTTCCCTCATGTCAATACCCGCAAATTTGAGAATTTGCCCTAAAGACTTGGCAAAGCAAACTTTTAGGGGAAACTGTTATCGTTTAAATTCGAACGGGATATCATTCAGTATTAATGGGATTCGTGGTATAAATACAGTTCCCCCTTTCGCACACCCAGTTAATAAAGTGGCTTTTACTATATTGTGATGTAACGCTTTCACTTGCATACTAGTACCGTTACAAAGTACGCGCGTGGCATAAGTAGCATTTTTCATCATATCAGCAAAATATTCGTCAGGTGTTAAGTAGTTATCACCCTTCCTGTAGTGGTTCATAATTGAAAACTTGCTCCAGTCATTAACCACATATCTGACAATTTCTGAACGCATCTTCATCGCTCTATCTTGTGTTCCGGACATTAAATAAGAGAGAGCACGAAACAAACATGCACCGTCACCAACAATAGGGACATTCTTTAAGTTCTCCATTAACGTTCAGATTTTCTTTAGCCATTTTAAAAAAGACAAAACCTATACTTAAGCCATTTTAAAAAAGACAAAACCTATAATTAAGCCATTTTAAAAAAGACAAAACCTATACTTAAACCAAACTAAAACAAAACAAATGTCAAATACAAAGCAGAGTCTATCACCATAACTCCTAAACCGAAACAAAGCAAACGCAATCCAAAATATGCCAAGAAAAGAACAGCCAAAATCGTCAAATATAATCCGCTAAAAATAATTAGGTATAGTATGCGGCCACTCATCATCGGGTATATGAAGCTCAGTAAAAGCACAAGGATAGCGAGTTTTAAAATACTATTAACGCCATCTATTGTCAACATTTAGAACTAAACATTATTTTGTTCGTCTTAATTTATTCGTTCCATTAGGTATTGATAGGTTCAAACTAATACATTTGCATCCTCCACCATCCCTTATTTTATCCCCATGGGGGTTGAATTTATCAAAATCCTTTTTAAGCGGACGTTTCATCATAGAAGCTCCAATCTTTAGTTTCACTTTCAGAAAATCTAAGAAGATTTTTACAAACTTTCATCCCCTTAGGAGTGGAATTTATCAAAATCTTTTCTTAGGAGATGCCTTCGTCATAGTAGCTATATGCATGCAAAGTCTCAACCCGATCGGTTTAAAATTGACAAAGGATGATATCCTCCGTTTAAAATTGACAAAGTTTCATACAAAATTTTATCCCCTTGGGGGTAGAATTAATTAAAATCCTTTCTTAGCGGATGCCTACGTCATAACATCTCCTCCATGCAAAATTTCAGCACGATCCGTCCAGTGGTTTGGGCTGTGCGTTGATAGATCACTATGTCAGTCAGTCACCTTCGAGTTTTATATTTTTAGACATGATAAAATCGTACATTTTACAATATAATTAAAATAATGTTTGAATAATATTTTTGCAGATCTTAAAACTCTTTGACTTTGTTGTCAAGATTTCGAATTAATTTTAATTTTTTTCAAGACATCTGTTTACAAAAATACTATAGACGCCCTACATTTCGTGCCATGTTGTCATTCAACTTACTAGCTTTCCGACGCGGACTTTCCAAGTTTTACCAAAATTTTAAATTCACTGTTGGTTTAATTTTTTTTATTCAGTATTTCTTGAGCGCGAGCGATTTTTGCAGCCTCTTTATTTGTCAATAACAACGGGACCGTCTGTTGCAGCTGCCTGGAATTCAACGTTACCATCATTACTTATCAATTTGAATACAGGAGTCGCTTGTTATTTTTATATTTGATTTTTATTTTAAATGATATGGCACATGTTTTATAGTAAGTTCAATCAAAACCAAACCGAATATAAAATTAATTTGAGTACTTTGAATAAAAAGTTGTCCCTAGACTGCAAATAGTAAACCAATTAATTTAATATTACACACGATAAAAGTTGGTAAAAAATTAAAAATAAACAAAGTTCATTATTTGATATTTTCCCCTCTTAAAATCAGGGTAAAAATTAATTAATATATACCTTTAAACACTGGAATCTATATATTTGATAAAAAATATTTGATTTAAAAATTGTTACAATATTCCTTTTTATCAGTTCATTCAATTAGAGTGGGTATATTTTTAATATCATTTCGATCGAATATCAAATTACATTTTTTTATTGATTTAACACTTTTCAGATTTAATGTTAAAATGTTTTAAGCTTATTGTTAATCCCTCCGATTACTTGCACTGATATTAATTCAAAAATTTACTATTAAATACGTTTACCGACATATCGTGGGTATCAGTTAATTAGTTTTTAATTAAATTTACACTAGAATTGGAGTTGAAATCATGTCAATGCATGAAAGTTCAGTGTTGACATAAATTGATTTATATTTTATGATTAATGTAATTAACCGATTACCACTTTATTAATATGAATGAGATTATTAATTTAAACATTAGGTTTGTTAATTAAGAGTAGAGATTATATTTTCCAAAATTTTATAAAAAGAAGAATTTAATGTAAAAACGAAAATGTATCAGACTACAAAAAATAAAAATTAAACAATTACTTAAAAAAGTCACTCGCTGGGCAGGAATTTCAGTCGAATGAGGAGGTAATCGCCACCACGGAGGCCTACTTTGCAGACCTCCAGAAAACGTATTTTTCAGACGGGTTAAAGAGGTTAGAGTTTTGCTGGAGCAAGTATAACGAGCTAAAATGAGACTATGTTAAAAATAGTCATTTTTCCAAAATTTGAATTTTAATTTTGTAGGTTAAGTACCTATCGGAACACCCTCGTATAATTTCTAAATTTCAAAAATCCCATGAGAGAAATCTCAAAAAAATAATTAACTTAGTAAAAATGTAAGGGACCGTTCTCTTAAACGAATAAAAATATAAGATACGACACAAAAAAGTGACTAGAGTTTGAATTTTTAATTGTCAATTTGACAAAATACTATTTTTGTCCATAAGGTCATGTATACATGTGCTTAAGGAGTATGGAGGGTAGAGGTAAGGAGAACTGTCTCCGTGTATTGAATGTGTCCGTCAAAATGTGGTAAATAAGGGTGGCGCTACGATCGTACTAGGGTAAATTTTAAAAAAAGCGCCATAATTTCTTAGAGTAGGATAGATAAATAAACAAGGAAAGACACATTTCCGCTTTATTATGACACCATTTTTAAAATAATCATAAGATACATAAGATAATCATAAAGTATAAAACGAATTTAAAATACACTAAACTGAATTCGCTGACCACGTTTTTTTATAGCACTTATATAATTTGTGACTTATATTACGAAATCATACGACATTTTAATCAATTTGTCAAAAACTGCTACATTCATTCTGTACCCTACATCTACTTTAGCGCCATTGTAGTGGCAAGTTTGAGAAGTGTTATGTACCTCTAAAAAGTGGACACATTTTTAATCATTTCCCATTTAAGATCGTTCTCCTTACCTCTACCCTCCATATTAAGGAGGAAGTGAAAAGTGTCACATGTTACATAAGTTAAATTTAACGACCAAACGGCTTACTAATGACTAATGTATCTATAGTTTACTGATTAGAGCGTTTCTCGAACGATTTTCTATGGCCTGCTCTGTTCTTCATCTCACTTCCAGTTCAGAATTTACGCTGCTATCGGTCAAGCATCCTAGGTAGTCAAACTTATTGATCTGTTCTATAATTTGTTTATCTAATATACAGGGTGTCTCATTATATTCTGACTGTTTTTAAAAGCTTATATCTTCGAAACTGTTGTAGATAATAAGATGCGGTTTTCACAGTTAGGTTTATAATAATCTTAAGTTTTGTTGTGACACGTTTATACAAAATGGCATAATTCCGGTTTACCTGATAGAAAAATGGCGTATTTTCAGAATGCAGTAGATGTAATTTTTTAATTTTAACTTCCCTTTCTGTGCACCGATTTTAAACTTTATGGTATTGTTATAAAGTAAAAATATTCGTCTTTTAGGATATTGCTAAATATACATTGTCTCTCATTTAAAAAATTACATGTACTGTTTTCTGAAAATACGCCACTTTTCTAGCGGGTAAACCGGAAGTAGGCCATTTATATAAATGTGTCACAACAAAACGTACGGCAATTTTAAACCTAACTGTAAAAACCGCATCGTATGATCTAGAACCGTTACGAAGATATAAGCTCTTAAAAACAGTCAGAATATAATGAGACACCCTGTACAAGGCTGAGGTACATTTTTTTTTTCGATTAACATATATAACAAGTAACAAAAACAGTCATAATTTTAAAAGAGTTGAAAGTAAAATCACATTTGGGTTGCTCGTATTTCTTTTTCAACTTAAATGCATGTAATTTGACGTCACATTAGATTTAAACCATATTCATGTAAAAATGTCATTATGAAATAAACTAACGAAAATAATTATTATTGCAAGCAGCACTTTCAGTAATTATATTGAAAGCTTTTAAAAATATTTTCTTTTGATGTACAAAAGCAGAGATGGTTATTCCACAAACACAAAAGTATGATTAATTTTGTTAAGCAAAAACTCAGATGAAACCGTTGTTCATAAAATTCGAAATAGTAAACAAAAAAAAATTTGGATAAAATAAACAAATATGTTTCCAAAGAGCACAGGAGTACCTATATAGTTTCAATAACAGATTTGTTTTCATTTGTTTCTTTATGAAATTATCAGACCAAAAAATTATTATCTCGTGGGACATGCTTTGGATGGAAATATAAGTTATCACAGCTCTATTTGATTATTTCCATTTTTCATAACATTTTGATTAGGTAAATGACAATGTTTCACAACGTTATAATTTTTATTTTACTTTTTTTCGATATTTCATGTTTCAATTTGTTGTTTTTAATGTACCAGGTTCATCCTTCACATTAAAATTAAGATAGTTTATTGTATCATCTTTATTTTGAATTTAATAAATAGTTTCATAGTTTCAAATTTCAATATTCTTAATTTACAACTTTCTTTACTATATTTTAAGAAAAATGTACATACAATATAATGTGAAGACTGAAGAGGAAGTAACGAGTAAAAGACTAATTTTGATAATAATCATTATTTTAATAAATAAATCATTAAACGTTTCGGGAAAAAACCTTCTCATCATCAGTGATGTACTAATTGCGACGACCGCAAGTCAGCATATCAAATTTTACAGACATATTTTATTACAAATATAATATGTCTGTAAAATTCAATATACTGATTTGCGGTTCTAGAAAGTTAGTACACCAGTGATGATGAAAAGGTTTTTTCCCGAAACGTTTTATGATTTATTAAAATAGTGCACTTCATCAAAATTGGTTTCTTACTCGTTAATTCATCTTCTCACAGATACAATAATATTTATATCCCTTATTAATTGCTATTAAAATAAAAAAATCCAGGAGGCGCTGGCTAATATTTTTTCTGGAAAGGGGGCGATAGGTCAAAAAAGTTTGGGAATCACTGCTCTAAACCATTTATTTTGGCGATAATATTTAGCTCTGTAGTCGGGATAATACGTAAGTAGTTTAAATGCCAAATTTGTATTTGAACGTAATGTTTAAAAAATTATCCGATCTTTATATGTTTATATATATGGTCTATTCGCTATGTGCACGTAACCACGTGACCCACGTCGCCTGATCTTAGCGCTCGCGGCGGATCTAACGCGAAGTTCAACTGCAGGACCAATTTACATATGTGTATGTATGTGTTTTTATTAAAAAATATGGGTCATACTTTTTGTTGCATTCCTTTTTGCCCAAATAACGGTAAAAATACTAAAAGCACATTTTTTACATTCCCTACGAAAATAAAAAGACCAGAAGAACGTCAAAAATAGATATCTGAAGTAAAAATACAAAAGTAAATATAACCTTTATATATACCTAAATATGTATATTTTTATACAGGTGATATCAGAATGGATTATACAACAAACATGTGGATAAATGTATTAAAAATAAATGCTAAAATATTTTTTTAGTGGTGAGAAATCTTCTTGGTCACCAACACCCAGCTATATAATTTGTAGCGATCATTTTATTGGAAAAAAAAATATGTTCTACCAAATAGTCCGGCTTATGTGCTAACAATTTTTTCAAAACAGTTATTTGTGTCACACAGCAAATGCTATTCAAGTTCTCAACAGGTACAAAGTTTCTATATATTGATTGTAATGCTTTTAATTATTAAATTAGTAATATAAAAAATATTTTATTGCTGGTTTAATTGGTATTTGAAGCGTTGCATAGATTCATCCCAGTCAACAAGTACTTAGGTTTCTTCTACAGAACAATCTACTAATACTAAGGGGACCCTTATTGCGACATAACTAACGATGAATTCATTGACAACGAAGAATATTATGAAAGAAGGCAAGTTCTTGTTTAGAAAAAGCTTCTCAAGCTTATATAATCAATGAAAACAACGAAAATCTGATGTTTTTTTAAAGAATCTTCTTTTTACTAAATTTATAAATCTCTTGAAAGTGAAAAGTGTAGTCTCCAGACCCGAACTGATATAGTGGTTCCATAAAAAGTGTTTTAAAAACTTGAAATAGGTTTATAAATAAAAAGTAGGTATGTTACAATTAAAAAAACTTTTTGAGATATATTTGTTGGAACAGACATAAAAAGCATTTAAATAAATATACATATTTAAATTTATTAATTTTTATTACTAATTAGTTACATTGCAATCTTTGTTACTGATTTTCAGTAACTTATTTACACTTTTTAGAATTTAAAAAGTTTTTTTAATATATTATACTGTGTATAACCTTAAATTTTAATAATTTTAAGGGATTAACTAATTTTAATACATTGTATATACTTACTTTTTTACCCCGTAATGAAATAAGATACGAAGATGGTCCGAAAAATATTTAAAAACACTATCAAATATTTTAAAAATTTAATTAAATTGTATTTCAAATTTTTTTCTATTTAAACCCTGCGTTAGCGGTCCTGCAGTTGAGCTTCGTGATTTGGCCGCAAGAAGCCTCTAGTGTCGTGCGCATAGCCAATTGATAACAATTCTGGAGAATATGATTACCTATATATGTATTTTATTTATATGCGGTACTTTTAATATTAACTCTTGATTTGTAAAAAAATATATAAGGTGTTCAGTTAGTATTATTTACCTTGTATTTATATTAATAAAAAATATAATAACAGCAAACTTTATGTTCTGCAGCCAATTAAAAAAGATGCAAAAATATTCGAAATCAAGCCAAACAAACCGGCATTTATTATTTAATATAAACATATTTCAGGGAATCCGCACGGACATGAAAATGAATCATAAGCCATTACTAACCGTTACAAAATTAAAGCGTTCAACAAAAATACAATAAACGCTTTAAAATCTGGACATTTTCCAAATTTTCTTACCATTACATCCTTGGTGTCGGGACATTGATATTGAACTATTTCAATTAGCTACATTAGCTTTTATTAGTAAAATATTATCAGTTTATCGACTATTTATAATTAAAAACTGATGTATTTTTTGCAAATTGACGTTTTCAATCTTATTGAAAAATAGCAATTGAGGTTTGCAGTAGATTTCTAAACATTAAAAATTTTGAAGAAAAAAATGTACTGACTTCTCCTCAAAGCTTTTTTCTTACTTCGAAGCCCAAATTTAAGTATACCAATATGAATCAACTCTGATTTGGATCGGTTGACCTTGAATATTACTATAACTTGATTGGTTAAAATCCGCTGTTATTTAAGATTACATTTCAGTGATCAATAATTATCGAGCGGGGGATTACGTAACTGTAATAAATGTAAATGATTGAATAATTTTACGAACTGTATAGGAAATCTAATGTATTCCAGCTAAAAATGGATTCATTAAATACTTAAGATTATCATTTATAAAAAAATAATATAGAAAGTGCAGCCTAATCGGAATACTGTTTTGTTGTTTGGAAACAAGCAAAAAGGAAAACAAGTTAGCCCAAAAAAATACACTACATTGTGAGAAAATGATTGAAGTTCGATTATCTAAACGACAAAACAAATATTAAAAACACTATTTCAATTTATATTTATTTATTGAAATTCTAAACATCATTCATAAAAAATAAGCATAATTTTTTAGTTTAAATTAGTGAAAAGTAGAATGTCTTGAAAAATGGAAAATTATTAATTTTTTTAAAATATCCAATTTTAAACCATATCATCAGATCATGTCAAAACAACCATTTGTCATTCTAAAACAAAACGAATATCATTTGTCATATAGGGTGGGGAAAAAGAAATGTATTTGTGATCGAAATTTGATGCTTTATTTAACATACTTAGAATTATCCGATTTAAGACAAATATGCGCCGATTTGTTCACAAACTTATTGCCATTTAGAAGGCAACTTCATAACCCCCTCCGCCCCTATAAAACCTCCCTCATTATTAGCAAAAAACTCAGACAGCCAGTTTCGCAAGCCCCTTTTGAGGCCAACTTAGTACCACCGAGGGCGTTTTGCATAGACCGGAAGAGATGGTAATCACCTGGTGCCAGTTCCGGACTATAAGGTGGATGCGATAGGACACCCCATTCGAGCTCCCGTAGCTTCTGGAGGGTCATCAAAGATGTGTGCGGCCGAGCGTTGTCCTGGTGAATTCAACACCATTCCTATTGTCCAATTCTGGCCGCTTCTGATCAATCGCCTGCTTTAAACGGTCGAGTTGCTTACAGTAGAGGACCGAATTGAGGGTCTGGCCATAGTTGAGCAGCTCATAATGGATGATTCCCTTCCAATCCCACCAAACACACAGCAATCTTCCTGGCCGTCAATCCGGGCTTGGCGATGGTTTGTGCCGGTTCCCTTTTATTCACCAATCACCACCCGCTTCAAAAATGGGTCGAATTCGTTTCGTTTCAGCAGTGCATCGCATACGTTGATTCGATTCAAGAGATTTTTTTGCGCCAACTCGTGTGGCACCCAATTATTCAGCTTTTTTTGGAATCCAATATTCTGCAAATGGTTCCAACCGGTTTTATGGTCTACACCCAGTTCCTGGCCAATCGAACGAATGCTCACATGCCAGTCTGCTTGGATGATTTCGACGATTTTATCAGTTTCTACGACCATTGGCCTACCAGTACGGGGTGCATCTTCGACATCCACTACACCAGAACGAAATCGATCGAACCAACTCTGAGCTGTGCGAATCGTTACAGTATTGGGCCCACAAACTTCACAAATTTTTGCGGCCGCCTTAGTTGCATTTTTACCCCTCAGGTAGTAAAAACGTAAAATATGACGAATTTTTTGCTTGGTGGACTCCATCTTTGACGCGCTATAACTTGAGACTGAAACGTACGATCACAACAATGTCAAAGTGATACTTGTAGCAGAGATTGTCAACTTCAAATCACCGTTTAGTGTGAAGAGATACGATAAGTACAACACAAGATATGTTTAAGTGTTGCCATCTATTGACAAAATACGACACTACTTTTTCCCAAACCTATTATTTAATTAATGTATTGTCATCTTTCTCGGTTTTTATCGTTAGCCCATTTGTTCAACATATTCTTTTAAGATAATAAGAATTTTCACTTACATTGTCTTATTTTAATTAAGGCATTAAACCTTGGTTTAATTTAAGCATTAACACCACTTCTGCTTTATCTAATACGCTATACATTTTTTGTCTATGATAACTAAGTAACTAGATATATAGATAGATATTCATTGGGTTGGCTGTGAGTCTGTATCACTGCGAACTTTACAGCTCTATTGTGACCACCCATCATCCCTAGAATGGGACTAGAGCACCTTGTCCAGCCCTGCCCTCTAAATGAGACTTAATAGCCTTGGTAGTGGCCTCTCCACATAACTTGGAGCAGTCGGTTTTTTTCATGTTGCAATACGAGTTACCGCGTCCTTGCAAGGCCTTCACATTGGCATAGGAGATGAAATGCGGTTTCCTACTCATCTTAGCAGTATCGATAGATGTCTTCATCCGCTAAGTTGAGCTGACTCATCTGTTTTGTAAGCCGACAATGTCATCTCAAGAGACTGACAATCTTTTTGACATCGTTTCGCCTTTGTAATAGCAGCTCTGCAGTAAATTTTGCTGAGTGTTCTTTTATGAAGACTTTGGCTTGTCGTTTGCTTGGTGATTTTTCCCACCACTCCTGGACTTTCTCTAGCCTCCATTTCTTAATGGCTGCCTTTCTGAATGTGTCAACAACTCCGACGAATGGGTAAGTGAGTAAAATGAAATTTAAATTATTATAAATTAATTTGGACCTGTAAAAGTGTATTATAACTACAAAAAGTGGTTAGGTGTGTTGATAATACACTGTGTCGCTGATTAAGAAAAATAGTATAAGCAAGTTTACTACCCTGACGTCCGCGTTATGCCACGCACGTTAGAAATTTAAACTTTTGTGCCTTGCGTCATAATATAATATTTTGCATTTGATGTGTTTCACGTGGATATCATACATATTTGTAAGCTTTTAAAAAGACAAGAGTTTTAAACTGCGGTTAAGTCATTAAAAAACAGAAATAATGACCAATTAAAATGTAAAAACTGTAAACGAACGTTGTGATTGCTTAGTTCAATGTCACCAAGCAGATTTCTTGATTCCATTCATTACTATGACTTAAGTCGCGTCTCCTATAACCTACGGTTCAATGTTCGTTTTACATATACAATACTTAAATCTTATATCTTATGGTAGTAAAATAATTATAGCTACGATTTTTAAACAAATATTTTAACCAGAAAATAAAAATGGAAATTATTTTAAAACGTTTATTAATATTTTAAGCTGGATGTCAGTAGAACCTGCTATTTTTCTAAAAGGAATAATCAATAGTTTTTAATATTTCACTAAATTTTATAAAGCACTGTTAAAGATATGATTTGTTTAATTATTATTAGGGCTTTTTGAAGATTTAGAAGGAATTCCTTTTAATAGGGCCCAAACAGAATGATGATGGCAAATTTATGAATTACCAACTACATTATTCAACAGAGCACTTAGAGCATGCTCATCTGGTGAACATTTAAAGGAATAGTCGTAAAAATATATTGACAAAAGAGCATCTACAACGATAAATAACAAAAATAAAAAAATAATAGGAAAAGTTACATATCGTTGCAAAAGAAGCAACAGAAAGTTAAGAAAAATACATAAGAAATAGAAATTATAAAAGACAAAACAAAGAAATAAGAGGAAGAAAACTTATAAAACAGAGACATCCAAAAAATCTAATAAAATTTTTTACAGTTCTTGTGGTATCAATTTTGAATTGGTATAGTTCCAAACACTGTAAACCTACACCAATTTATTTCACTAACGCATGCTTCAACGCACACCGTTACCTTCGCGCAAATGGTATCTTAATCTATTAACAAGAGTATTTATAGATCTAATAGATAGTGCATACTGATAAATAAAAATTTTATTCACTATAGAAATAGAAGAAAATAATACTACCAATTTTCTTAAAACGACAATTTCCAAATCTTATAATAAACATGTTTTTTTCTATTTGCCATAAGTAGTGCTGGGCGATGTTCATCGATGATTGAAAAACATCGATGTTTTGGAAAACGATGTTGATATTTTAACACTGAGGTATATCGATGATTTCTGATTGATGTGTCGATGTTTACCATTTGCTAGCAAGTCGATTGGTTTATATTTATTTTGTGTTGCCTGTCTCCTATCTAATATTTTACATTTTCTTTTCACTGACATGGAGTGAGATGGGGTGAGATTTGGGTAATCACACACACCCAGCATATTTTTTGTATTGATCATATTCATATATTCAAGTTCTCAGTTTTTTATGACTCGGGATTATTGAAAATTTAATTTAGGGAGTTGATTTATTGTTTGTTTGTTCTGTTTAGGCGGTACATATTTCGTTAAAAAAAACGTGATATCGTGAATTAAATTTATTTATCATATTTGATATATTCTTAAAAGGTAACAAACATATTATGCGCAAGTGAAGATTAAAATATTTATTGAAGATACAATTACAGGGGAAGGAAATGATTGATGGCAGTATTTTAGAAAGGATGGTGATAATTATAACATTGCCATATGCAGATTTTGTAAAAAAAAATTAAAACTTCTGGCTATACTACAAATTTAAAATGCCATATTCAAGAAGTGCATAAAGCGGTTTTAGAGAAAAGAATATTGATACCACATTGAGAAAAACGAGCTAGTGAATCTGAAATTACTGTGTCATCAACAAGTACAAGTAACTTAACAAAATAAAAAAGGGTGTTGCAGTCAGTGGGACTGCCGGCAGAAGTTATACTTCTATGCACTGTTAACTAATAAAACTTAATAACTAATAAGTAGAAATATTTTTTTTTAATTAACTGTATTCAATTAAATAAATACTTAGAAAAATAAAGAACAGTTGATGTGTGTCCTTACTTCAAACACGAAAACTAAACAGTAAAACGATCAATGTACAAAAAATGTGTTTACAAAACCCGATTTGCTTACCGTGGGCTATTACAGATTTTAAAACACTAGAAAACAATGCAAAACATTTTCTAACAACATATAGGTACACACTTTTACAAAATTTTAACGCACTTTGAACTGCACGTTTCAGTAACTTTGCAGGAACAGGTTTTAACTCACACGCATGTCTTCGACTCAAAAGCATAGTGAAGGATATAATGCAACCATGTGACGGTATTTTAGACTATAATACAATACTCATTACTGAATATTATTATTAATATAAAATACTAAACTTAATTTGTATACTTACTGGACAGAATTATAAAATAATATGTCAAACAATGCGATACGTCAATGTAATACAATAACAATAGCTCAGACTGTTTGTTGTATATCTATCTCTTTTCAATGCAATGAATGTTTAAACGGTATTCAAAGGACTTATAGTGATGACTAATAACATGTAGTAAATATTTCATCTTTGTTTTTTCCGAACAATATACCTTATATGTGATTCTGTCTCTCTCTTACTCACACCATTACATATGTAATGATTTTTCCCATTTAGGTACACACTCATTCATTCCACAGAGTGTCCGAATAGAAGTATAACTTCAAAAATGCAGAAACAGATAGAGACAGATATAGTGCCGGCATACAGAATCAGGAAGAGGATAGTTCAGATAGTTTTTCTGAATTTGAATGCAAGTTTCCAGCGCGTAAAAGACGATGTTAAATAAACGATTTCCTAATCATAGATCTAATATTACGTCCGTATTTTTAGATATTTAAAATAACATCGATGCTTGTTAAATATCGATGTTTTCTTATCGATGTTTTACCTACATCGATAGTTGCCTCCGATGTTAACATCGATGTTAAACATCGAAGTTTTGTTCCGATGTCCCAGCACTAGCCATAAGCCAACGCACTCAGATTCAGTAATACACAATACTTCTTGTCACCCTAGTCAAACATGCTGCATTCCATAGTATGATACAAAGACTAGCACATTTCCCGTTAAATGAAGAAAATTTGCAAAAAAGAACTCAATATAATAAAACTAATTGCCATAAACAATGCCCTTAACAAATGTCATAATATTATTATGAAAAAAAGAAGTTATTATTCCCATTTTACTGTCAAAAAAGACCTAAAATAGAATTGCGTTTAACAAGCAACAACCAAACACGAAATAGTAAGAGGTCTACAAAAAAACAAACCTAAGAACTTTTGTATAAAGTAGCGATGACACCAATTTTGATATACGCAGGAGTGGCAATGCTTTTCATCAATAGGTTACAATGAAGAAGAAAAGCTTTTGAAAGGAAGAGTAAAAAATGAAAATGTGTGCCACTTAAAATAAACGAATAATATAGAATAAAACACGACAAAAAATTATCACCAGAATAAATATAGATAAAATAATTAAAACAGCAAAAATGAAACTGTATCTTTCACATAAATAGTGAAAACTTAATGATAAACTGATGAATAGAGTCAACAACAAGAAGGGAATCTCGAAATTTTTGAGAGGATCAGATCAAAGATGATTTAAGAAAAATAAAACCGAAAAAAGTAAAGAAAAAAGAGACGAATAGATGAGATCAGATTTAACCAGAAACCCAGCGTGGTAAAGCAAGGTTATAACAAAAAAGAATACACATAAAAACTACCTAATGATAAAATATTAAGACAATGTCAAAACTACTTACAACCAGAGTGATTAACTTAAAAATAAGTCTGTATCAAAGTGGCTAGAATCTTACAGCAATAGGTGTATAATCAATATTTGCATCCCAACCAAACATAAAATCATTGAAAGAATCTGCCATAATAAAGCACTCTGTAGCGTAAAACTTTAATTTATAAATGCACGTAATTTTAAACTCCTAAATATGTTACAGAAAATCCGGCGTGATTTGTTAGTTTGTATGAATGGTACAAACATTCACCTCGCTGCACCGCTGGATATTCATCTTACCGTTAACTCTAGGCACAAATATCAAAAATCTAAAAACAGTAGCTGAGCTGCTTGGCAATTCAGTTAATCTTGGAGTTTTGCTGCAGGTAGCATACAAAATGTATTTACACAAGCGAAAGGTTAAAAACTTAATGTTCATTAAGTCAAGAGAGGATTAAGTGCGCCAGTGCATTTTATCACTTGTAACAAAAGCTGAAACATTATACAAACAGGCTTTATCTAAGTTTCTAATTAAATCAGACTTCTACAAACGAGATACACTTTATAGTATATAAACTAACCGAATCACATATCTCAATGTATTGATTTCATTAAGCATTTACAGTTTACACTAAAAAATATATAATGTGTGTTATATAATATAGATTCTTAAGTTTGAAACCAAACTGGGATAGAGACAACTTGACTAACTCAGTTTAATCTGAACTCACTAGCATAATTATAGTCACAAAAGAACTAAACAACAGAAACATAACAGGCAAAAATTATATTTTTAAACAGATTGCTCATTACTTTAGAATTTAAAACCTAACTGAAGTCCCCCAGAGGAACTCAAGGACCCTGAACTGTATAAAGAACGTAGCAGCTTTAATGGTAACCGTATTGCCGTCACGTTGGTAAAAAAAAGAGGGCTGCAGACTACAAATATGTTAAACCTTGACCAATTATCATTTTCTCAATGTTTTTGGTTATGGCTCCTCTTTAAAAAACTCGCTAATAGTATTGTATCATGTATTTAGACCAAATAACTGAATGCAGACCTGACAAAGGACTATTAGGTTGGGTTAGGACAAAAATAATTTATAAGGCAAAGGCCAGACAGATTTTGTATAATTAAGGGTATTGCAAATGCTCATTGTTAACTGCAACAACTTGAACATGTAAATGAAATTTTGAACATGTAAACTTGAAATTTTGAACATGTAAACTTTACCCTTACACGGTAACGCTTAATCATTGTAGCCACAGATGCCTAAGTAGTTGGCCGGCGCTTTGATTGTCTTGATTCAACCTATGTCAGATGCAGATATGAACTTACTCACATCCTACTTAAGCACATGTATGCATGACGTTAATGAGAGAAAAAATTTGTCAAATCGAAAATTGAAACATCAAACTCTAAGTCACTTTTTTGTGCCTTTATATTTTTATTCAGTTAGGAGACGGAAACCACATATTTTTTTAGTAGACTAATTATTTCAAAAATTTCATGAGAGATATTTTAATACTAATTAGTTTACTGAAACTATCTGAAAATCTTCTGTTTAGGTTGATAAAGCAGTAAAGAACATACACTTTGACTGCTCATTTTCTTCTTAAACACAAAATTTCATGTCAAACCAACGTTAGTAAGATGCTTTTTGGCAGTGTCATTACTTATTTTAAGCCGATAAACTTGATGACCTGAGGCGAGAAATTCCCTATCAGTCTCAGGAGATTCCACAAAGGACCAACTGTGATATTATCGATATCAGCAAATATCCCAAGTTAGGTTCTTTTTTGTTTTTGGAATTTCGGGAGCTATTCGTAGTCATGAATTAAAAGTAAATTGTTTAAAACCATTACCTTTTGAGTTTATCCATTTTTCCAATACGTTATTGCAAGTTAAATATTATTGTTTTTACAATTTAAAATTTTTTTTTCGTTATATCGAAATTTCTATACAAATTTTGCTCAATTCTTCGTACGGTTTTCAAATTTGTGTCCATTAATTTCTTTGTAACTCGCTTACCAACTTGGCTTTCTTTAACAGTAGTCAAAGTTTCGTTGTCTACTATTTTCTTATGTATGTAAATTAAAATTAAGCGCACAACCGTCTCATACCTCTAGATATTCTGGAAGAGGACAGAAGATTCACAACGGCTTCTCTCAATCAAGATTTGAGAATTGTTGACAACTGGGGAAGAAAGAATCTTGTGAATTTCAACGCTTCCAAGACAAAGACATGTTGCCTATCCAACAAGAGGCAAACATGCGACTCATCCATTACAATCAACGATCAGACACTGGTAGCGGGCGACTCCATTACGCTGGTTGGTATAACGATCTCCCAGGACTTACTATGGAACGAACATATTGCATCCATAGCAACTGCAGCAGGAAAGAAATTAGGCTTTCTGTTTAGAGCACAGAAATATTTTTCTCCATCCAAGTTAGCTACTTTTTACAAAGCCCAAATACGACCTAATCTTGAATAATGCTCGCATGTATGGGGTTCGGCGGCTCCGTAAAGGTTTGGAGTTCTTGATGCAATATAGAGAAGAGCAGTTCGACTTATAAACGACACCAGTATCACCCAAAACCTAGCCCCATTGTCCCACCGAAGAGCAGTGTCTGGTCTTTCCTTGTTTTACCTATACATAAACGAATTTTGCTTAGAAGAACTCCGTTCTATAATGCCTCCACTTGTCAGCCCAGCCAGAGCAACGCGACGTGCCATCTCCATGCACCTTTATACTGTTCAATGCTGGACATCGAGAACGGATCGATTCGATCGTTCCTTCATCCCCAGGGTCTCCAGATTGTGGAACTCCTTACCTTCCCACGTCTTCCCCACTCGTCCTAACTTGCAGGCCTTTAAATCCCAAATTAATATATGGTCTCTTCTGCCCCAATAGATGTTCTCGGTACATTTGTATTTAGGTGTATACCAACGAGGACATACTTAAAAAAAAATGTTTATGAAAAAATAAATTCTTGTGCTCTATTTTAAGTTGAATTCTGACGCATGTAAGTATATATTTGTTTGGACTATACTGAATTTAACAATAAAACTACGGTTATAGGTACCTACAACTAATGAGTCACTCAAATATTTGTATATTAAAATTATTTATATTAAAGAGCGTAAATATAGACTAAGCAAGTGCAAATGCAATTTAAGTTAATGACGAGCAGAAATATACCTCTCTAAAAATATCATCAAAAATGTTCAGTTCATATTTTATTAAAATAATTAAAGTTATAGTTTCATACTTGTTTGCAGTTGTCTATTGAGAACTCAGAGTTGTTATTAAACAGAAAACGTATTCATAGTAATAACAGAAATCAAATACTTTACATTCACTACCTATGTATAAAAATAAAAAAAAATCATAAATAATATTTTGATTAAAAAGTTAAATGATATGTCATGCTTGACTAGTTATTTTTTTATACATATGTACTACATTCGCTATCAAAAGAAAAAAATGTTTTCATTGATAAAATTATTGATAAATAGCAGTAATTATCGTTAAGTGGATATTTTTAATTAATTATTAATAAATAATTAGCTAGATAAGAGAAAATTATGAAACTTGATTTTAAAAAATCGTCTTTGTGACCACCATGTGCAAGTCCTAATACATTTCTTTAGGTTAATAAAGAAAGATTTACTGAAGATGTTTGACTATCAAGTCAACTGATTTGCTATTTAAAAACAGATATACATAGGTTTATATAACCTAAAATAGGGAGAATGGAGCACAGTTAAGTAGATAAATTAAAATCTGTTGAGTAAAAAAGCAATTAAAACAAAGCCGTTGAGCTTGTTTAAAGGACAAATGCATTTTAAATACGTGTTAGTTTTTATATAAAGCCGTACTTCTGTTAAAAATACTATGCTTTTATAGGAAGCATGTGCTTCTTTGGGACGCCTCTAGTAATCTCACATTGTCTGAATGGAACAAAAAACAACCTCAAACAGATTTAGTGGAAGTCACATAGTATACGTTTGGTTCGGTAGCGTACGGGTCAATTAACTGCAAGGAGAATGATCGAATATTTACGAACTATGTCTACAACAGACCTTTAAAAATTCAGGTAAGTGAAAATAATTGATGATACTAAATTCTAATTTATTTATTTGGTTTACTAACGAATCCACGATGATTAAGCGTTTCTAACTATTTGTAAATCTATAGGTAATATAATCTACTATCTTCCCTACAGAATCGTGTAATTGTTTTAATATTATATTACTTTACGAAGATAAATCAAAGTATTCCACTCTCCCAATATGTCTTATCTTTTTCAAATATGCGATAAAAAATCAATTACTCGAAAATCTAAAGCTCTTGAAATATTACATAATTCAATTTGAATGAATATGGATTATTTCCACATGTTGCCAAAAACCTGATATTTTTTTTATTAAGGATGTCCTCTTAGGTATAGACCTAAATACAAATGTACCGAAAACATCTATTGGGGCAGAAGAGACAATTTATTAATTCGGGATTTAAAGGCCCGCAAGTTAGGACGAGTGGGGAAGACATGGGAAGGTACAATCTGGAGACCCTGGGGATGAAGGAGCGATGGAATCGATCCGTTCTCGATGTCGGGCATTGAACAGTATAAGTGTGCATGGAGTTGGCACGTCGCGTTGCTCTGGCTGGTCTGGCAAGTGGAGGCATTATAGAGCGGAGTTCTCAGCAAAATCCATTTATGTATCGGTAAAACAAGGAAAGATCAGCCACTGCTCTTCGGTGGGATAATGGGGCTAGGATTTTGGTGATACTGGTGTCATTTATTAGTCAAACTGCTCTTCTCTGTATTGCATCAAGTACTCCGAGCCTTGACGGAGCCACCGAACCCCATGCATGCGAGCAGTATTCAAGATTAGGTCGTATTTGGGCTTTGTAAAGAGTAGCTAAGTTGGATGGAGACAAATATTTCCGTGCTCTAAACAGAAAGCCTAATTTCTTTCCTGCTGCAGTTGCTATGGATGCAATATGTTCGTTCCATAGTAAGTCCTGGAAGATCGTTATACCAACCAGCGTAATGGAGTCGCCCGCTACCAGTGTCTGATCGTTGATTCTAATGCATGTCGCATGTTTGCCTCTTGTTGGATAGGCAACATGTCTTTGTCTTGGAAGCGTTGAAATTAACAAGATTCTTTCTTCTCCACTCGTCTACAATTCTCAAATCTTGATTGAGAGAAGCCTCTAGATCTTCTGTCCTCTTCCAGAATATCTAGAGGTATGGGACGGTTGTGCGATTTGCTACAGTGTAGGTTGCTATCATCTGCAAAACCATATATCGGGTTATTAGTGGCTTCTAGTAGATCATTAATGTGTAAAAGGAATAGAGTAGGAGCTAGAGCCGATCCTTGGGGAACTCCAGCGTTGATCTTGTAGAGAATAATGTCCATCTACAGCAACTTGGATGTGTCTGTTGGAGAGAAAGTTGGATATCCATCTTCAAAGGTTTTGTGAGAGTCCGTATGAAGGCAGATTATTCAAAAGAGCTGCATGCCATACTTGTTCAACTGCTTTTCAGATGTCTAGTGATACTATTTGAGTCTCCCCATAGCGGTGGATGGCATCACTCCAGACATGAGTCACATATGCTAGTATATGATACTTGGTACAAAAAATGATATGTTGTAAAAAAATCGACATTTTGTGCATTTTCTGGATCCTTATACAGTTAAGAAAGACCTTTAGGACATTTGAAGAGAAATATGAAAAAGATAACTCTGCCAATATATTCTTTGCGCAACAGTAACAAGATGTTAATCCAACCTCTCTAAAAACATTATACAGGGTGTTAAAAAAAATGTCACAAAATAAAATGGGTGTTAGTATGGCCCAAAATCTGGAGAAAATTCTTTATAAACATATGTCCGCAAATTAACGGTTTCAGTGTTTTTGTATTATATTTGGATTATCTCATTTTTTATTCTCAAAAACTTGCTTTTCTTATTAGATTCGACCGATGTTTCATCTAGATATTATTTGTAGCTATTATTTAGTTGTTGGTTAACAATTTTACAAATTTTCGCTATTCCTGTTTACAGTAATATTAAATTAACTGATGTGTATTTCATGTACGGTCGTGAAAATGGTAATCCAAGGGATGCATCAATTCTGTATGTAGACGCTTTCCCTAATCACCAAATGCCTTCAGATCGTGTGTTTGAAAGACTTTACCAAAGGTTGCGTGATACCTGTACATTTGAGAAACAGTCCCATAATTCCGGGAGACTATAGTCGGTGTCCACCCCTAAGACAAAAAAGAAAATTGCAAAATACAGATAAATTTATATGGAAAATATCAACTGTATTGCAAAACTTATTAAACTCCAGACACATGGAATATACTGGTGATTTTAAGATTACGCAGAAGGGAGATAAAAAAGCGTTTTTGACCGTGTAATTCGAAGTAAAAATCCAGAAACTAGTTTGCGGAGAATATCAGCAGAGGTAGGAAATGGGGCTTATTAGGTTTGAAGAATACTCTACGAGCAACAACTTTACCCAACCATTTCCAACGAGTGCCCTGAATCAACTTGATCATCAGGCACGTTTGGAGTTTTGCCGCTGGTTTCTAAGAAATTATGTTGACGCCCCAATTCTTTTTACTGATCAGGCACGGTTTACCCGAAATGGAGTTTTTAATTTTCATAATTCGCTTGTATGCCGACGATAATCCACATTTTCGTTGAACATTTGGATAGGTATTTAGGGCGACTGGTTACAAGGTCCGATTGTACTACCTAACCGATTAGCTGGAGCATATTACGTAAACTTTTTGCAGAACAGATGATGCTCCGTGCTCTTGTGAATATCCTCGAGGTGCTGCAGCAAAGAGTAGAGCAGGGATGTCATCAAATCTTAGCCAATGAAAGAGTTCAAGAGTCCCTGCGGCGAAAATGTCGTAGCTGGATTGAAATGGAGGGAGAGCACTTTAAACATTTTATTTGACTCGTTATTTCGGTAATTTTTTTAATTATGTAAAAAATAAAAGGCACACCAAAACCTGTTGTTCTCAAAACCATATTTTTTAGGTTGTTCGCAAGATAATATTCGGGTCTTCTTGAACGATTTAAATAAACATTGTCGTGTTTTATTTATTATGTTATACTATATGATAATTTACCACATTTTACTATAAAAATATGAAATAAAAAAAATGGCACAATAAATAGTTTTTAACTAAAGTTTGTGAATTGTCACGTAAAAAAAGCTGCATTTTTTTAAATCCTGTGAAAATTTTTCGTTCTAAACTTGCGGCCATGAAACACACTTTTTTTAATACTTAACTTTGGCGCCTTCTATAAAACATGAGTAAATAAAAAAAATTGTAAACTTAAAGACCTCCAAAATATTGTGTGAAAGTTAGTTTCTAGGATCTAGGAACTAGGAAATAAAAATTTTGAAAACCGATTTTTGCGCTATCTTGTGTTATATATCAAGCATCAAACATCAACATCTATTACCAATTTGAATAAAAATGCTAGATTATCTGGATACCGGTAAAATGTGAAAATGTGTGTAAGTATAAAATTACAGAAAAATTACAATCATTCCAAAAATAATTCTAACTCTATACTAGATCATTGGTTTCAGTAAAAAAATAATTGCAAATTAATTTTTAGCTCAGGCAGTTCTTTGCAATGTTGCTATGAAATAAAAGGCCATACAAATAAAAAAATATTATTTCGGCAATATTTCCAATTTAGATCAATGAAAAACTATCTTCTTTAAGATACACCCATTAAAAATGTTTTTGTGTAGTGTTTTGTTACAGTTTTATATTAAATCGTTAAAGCAGAAGTTTTAAAATAAATTCATTACCACTCTATTTTACTTCTATGTAAATTTTTAATAAATAAAATTAATCGCTAGATAAAAACGGAAACTAGAACATTCGTACCATTAGACTCTAGTCGTAATTAAGCGGTAAGCGAACAACATTTTTAACTTTATTAGAACTTAAGAGGATAGTTACGTTAAGACTGACGTATGCACTAGGATTAAATATAAGTCAAGAGAAAAGCAGTTTGTAAATAGTAAAATAAAATTAAATATAATCAAGGTATGTTCTCAATTCGGGCGTCGCAACTCGGGCGTCCCTAAAAGTGAGGTACTTTAATAATTCGCATTTCGGGCGTAATATTTTCATATAGCTGCTTACCTTAATTACGTGAAGTAAGTGGTACCTGTTATAACAATAATAGATTAATTAACTTTCACTAAACTGACTAAATTCATGAAAATCACAGATTTATAGTTGATAGAGGGCAGTCAATATCCCTGTAATTACCAGGTAGGTACCTGGAATTTAAAAGTGTTATGTGAAGACTAAACAACCCTAATGAACTACAAAGCTAGGTACCAAATACGTATAATAAGGACCTCGGTTGACTACATTTCATTCTTGATAAAATATTCTGAGTGAAAATACTAATTCGAGCTATGGAAGTTCAAGTTGTTGAAACTGAACGGGGTAAACCTGCAATATTATTTTCGGGATATAAGTATTCCCTAAAGTCCAAAAACAAGGATTTAACACAACGTTGGATCTGCATGAAACGTCCATGCCAAGGTGCAATTATAACAAGTGAAAGCAACGAAGTGTTGCGAGAAAAAGCTCATTCCTGTGTTCCTAATGTTGCTAGAAATGAGGTTGAAGTTACCTTGTTCAAAGCGAAAAAACGTGCTCGAGAAGAAAATGTTCCAGTGCCACAAATCTACAGTCAGGAAGTAACAAAATTACAAGATGCCGGATTGGATCTAGTTGTTAAAATTCCAACATTCATGTCTGTCAAAGACACATTATATAGACAGAGACACAAGGCCTTGGGAATTTTGAAACTATCAACAACTGGACCAGAAATAGAGCTTCCTGATTTAATTAAACATTACGTATTGTTTGATGACATGCATAATGAGGAACGTATTATCGTTTTTGCCAACATGAGAGGACAATTGCTGATGGATGAAACTGAATTTTTTATGGACGGAACTTTCAAAAGTTGTTGTTCACTGTTCCATCAACTATACACAATACATGTAGATTTACATAGCACTGACCAATCGACTATAATTGTTCCTGGGGCGTATGCTTTACTGCCGAACAAACATCAAAATACTTACAGAAGACTTTTTCGATTGATTCAACACTACGTGCCTAGATTCATACAAAAAAAAATTCATATTGATTATGAAAAAGCTGCGATTAATGCCATTAAAGAAGTTTTTCCCGAGACTATAATAAAGGGATGCAACTTCCACTTCAATCAAGCTTTATGGCGAAAGGTGCAGGAGTTGGGGTTGGTAACAACATACAAAGAAAACCAGGAAGTTCGGGATCATATTCGATTATGTGCGGCTCTTGCACTTAAGCCAGAGTATATAGTGCCAGATGCATGGCTTAACATTATGGAAACTGCACCTAGTGACCCACAAGTGGAAAAATTCAATGACCACTTCGTCGATCAATGGTTGGAGCAAGATTTAATATGGGTAGTACATAAAGAAAGACATAGAACCACTAATGCAGTTGAAGGCTGGCACAATCGCCTCAACAAGAGAATTGGAAAAGCAAATCCGAATATATATGAAGTGCTTAAAGTGATAGAAGAAGACATTAAATGTACAAATTTAACCAAAAATCTAGTAGATTTACATATAAGTCTCCGAAAGAAATCTAATAAATACACAATTCTTGATAGGCAGTTGAATGCAATAGTCGACGATTTTACAAGTGGAAAGACACTTCAAAACTTGAAATATGTTATAAAATTTGATTAATTAATATTCCATTAAAACTTGTGTAAATTTTTTATCATGATATAAAATTTTAATAAATAAAATGTGCGTTTAAAATTTGCATTTTTTTTTTTATTAGAATATCACAATGATAATTAACCTTATTTGATACCGATTTTTGCAAAGTGTTCATCAGTATTAACAACAAACAGACAAAGAACTGACATCTAATAATTTTATCATTTCTAACCTTAAATTTGGAATGATTGTTAGGCGATTATACTTATAGCCCATTAGCTTATAGAGTTTTTACTTAAATGTTAGATTCGAATTGATGACGATCCTTATTACCCTAACCTTCATTTTATCTACCAACAGTACCAACTTGAGCGGCCTAGAACTGAACGCCCGAGTTGCGAACAAATTTAGTTAGTTAGTTATACCTGCTCATGTTACGCCCGAGATGCGAAGGTTTTATGATTCCGCCCGAGTTGCGACGCCCGAAATGCGCATAAATCATAATCAAACATGTTCTTGCCAAAGACAAAAAATGTGTTAATCATGACAGGGTTAAAAATCAATAAAACGAACTTAAACAAGATATAAAATTTCCAATGGTAAACGTTGTTTTACCTTAAATATTGAGGACATTCTAATGGTAATGTAATAATGAAATTAAAAAAATATATATCTGGCAGAAATTGAACCTGCGATTTATATCTACAGCCGATAACGCGTTAAACCACTTTGCCAAGGAGGATCGTAGCAGTAAGTCGGCGGTTTTAATCACATCTTGATTTAATTCAAGTCGTCGAAAACACCTATTGTATTTCTACTTTGAATAGAGATCACAGGTTTGATTCTTGTCGAATGTAAACTTTCTTCAATTGATCGTTAACCTCATTTCTAGTTTATCTAATTTCGATGTTTCTGAATTTTAAGGGACTGAAGATATTGAAGATATTCCAAATATGTATTAATTATTAATATTATCAGATTATCTGCAAAGAACCATTGGAAATGAAAATTTCTTGTAAATTGTTAACTATTCCTTTGAAACTATATCTCTAAGAAAAATGAAGATGTCGATAAAAAAAAAATGTCGAGAAAACAGGATTCTTAACGATTAGATACTTTTATATTCCGTTCCCTGTTAAATAACTAGAGTGTTCAAACTTAAGCCAAAAAAACAACATTTTGTTTTTCCTCGTATAAAATGTCATAAGAGGTATTTTCTTTTATTACTTGAAGAGTAGGTTATAAAGGCGATTAATTCTGTTACAAATTGTTGACAAATGCATCAAAATCGGTCGAAAAGTATAAACGTTGTCAAACTTTAAATTTGGTCAAAATTTCAAAATGATCGTTTTTCTTGTCGGTGAGTGTTAGCATAAACAAATTCACTCTTCACCTTCCAGTGCAGAAACTTGGTTCATTTAATTACGCAACAAGGTTTTTTAAGGTATTTTTGGTTACTTATAACCAATTTTTCTAAAATTAGCTTAAATCGATCTTTGGTTTCAAACAATAACCGAAGAGGGTTTTTCGGTAGATGAAAAATAAAGAAAGAGTGAACGAGTCGGAATAAATAAGTGTAAATCAGGAAATCTTTGGAATCTATTGAACGTCGTGGCAGAAGCAGATTCAGAAGCCATAGATCACACTTTACTCTGTTACCAAAGGAGAATCTTGATATAGAACTCCTCAAGTTTCTTACAATCTCTCGCAAAAGCCAAGTATGCATATTTAGAATGTTAAAGAGAAAATTGCTAATTGCTATTAGTATAAGTATTATTATTACCTACCAATATCTATAAAAATATATATTTTTTTTTTATTTACAAGGTTAAAAGCATTAAATAAACTGCTAAAAATAGTAACGATCAACTTAATAAATTGACGACTAAATCAAATATCTTGCAACTATAAAAAATGTGTACACATTTCTAAAAATCAATCACCCTTCTAACTAATAAATGTTTACGAATAAGCCATCGATCACCGTTTCAGGATCTGCTTGTTTCAATGTGTGCACGGGCTATTATTATTTTTTAAACACGTGCTCTATGTCATGTGAAGCCAATCGGATTCCTGGTTTATTAATGCACAAGCACTCGAAGTCTTTTGACTTTTCGCATGAAAAGATCTTGTTCAGTAAATGGGAGACAAGAATAACTGATAATTTTATTGTTCAAGTACTATCAAAGATCTGATGAAAGTAGCCATTATAGCTATTTACTGTACAAAAAAACTCACGAGCTTCAACTACTCTTATATATATTTATCTGGAGAAAATGAACTATTTTGCCCTAATACCTAATATTGAAACCGATATACATATGTTATGTCCCCAAAAAAAATAAAAACATTAAATGCTCAGTTAGAAATAAGGAGACTTAACCAATCTTATGTGAGATGTGTATAAATTAAGTAATATTACTGACTTTTTCAATGTATCTATCCGAAAAGAATTACAAATTAGTATTGTCTTCCTCAAAATAACTGCCTTGAGAAGTCATTCAGCGAATCAGACAGTTCTTCTATTTCTGATAGCAATACTCAAACTTATTTAGGTACTTTCTTTTATTACGAAATGTTATTCCTGTATTCAAATTGACATCCCATAAGAATTTTTTTAATTTTGGAGCCATGTCCAGTTGCTCTTAATGTTTGGTCCGACCAAAAACAGAAAGCTTTTAATCTCGCTTTGCTTAATATTGTTTTTTAGATACTTGGAGAGGCGGAAGTAAAAGATTCAATTAAGTAAGATAATTTTTTATTGATTCTAGTCAATAGAAATTTTTCCTTATCTTCATACAAAAGATTTTTGGAATTATTTGTGATGAGATTTTTGCATCCGAATTTTTAGTCAAAATGAAATAAACAGTGGTTTAAGTCAAATTTAACTCTTCCCCAAGAATACTGGCCGACGATCTGAACGCACGAGACTCTGTATTTTGGCGACATTTTTGTCACTTCTTGATAATGTGTGTTGGTGGTATTCAATCGACAATTCTAAAAATGCTTTAAACGACTAAAAAACATTTTCTCCTAAAATATGTTAAAGTTTTGTAAAAGATTCGGTATCCAAGTCTGAAGCAAACTATCCTTCAATTTAATGGTACTTATTTTTAAAATCACGGGTCTATTAAAATTATCATACAAGACAAACAAATGGCAGTCTCAAGTTCGAACTGCATATATTATCCATTCACTTCTTATTCCAATCTCAGTAGACTATGCATTTTATTTCTTGGATTGGCACTTCATTTTGTTGGGTTGGTACCTAAACTGAAAACGTCCTGTCCTATGGTCGAAATATTGACAGCTCATATTATCAATGGTTAAAATTTTTAAATATAGAAATATTCAATAAGTAATGCCAAAAAAATCAGTATAGAACTACATAACAACATCATTAAATGTTATGGTATGTTTAGGAAATAAAGCAACAGCAGCGAAAGTGGCTCAGATCTCCGATCTTTAAGGTAAGTGCCTACCATTTTGCTATTTCTTTTAAATGAATCCTAGTTTGTGACAGCTAACATAAAGTTATATATTTTGCATTAGATTAATTGAAAGAGGTTTTTATAATGATTTTTTAAATATGTATCAGTTTTTAAATAAAATTTATATTATTAACATAATACATAACCGTTTTTGACAGATATCATAATAAGTTAGAAACAACGTTGTCAGATTTCACATTTCTAAATTAAACATTTTGTAACTATAATTTAATTCAAGATTTTGTTAAATATTTTTAAATCTCACATCTACCTTTGTGTAACTGAGGTATATTTTTTGAAACTAATTAATATGACAAACTTTCTAAATGCTTAATTTTTTTAGATTAGTGTTTGGAAAATACGGAGAATTATTAAGGATTGAAAAATAATGAGAAAGTCGCAGATAAAGGAAGTAAAACTGATACATTTGAGAAGTTTATTTTAAAAAAGACTTACAGCGACAGATTTGGATCTACCATTCTAAAAATGAACATTTTACTTTGGACTGATGCTATGATGCCAAACAGAATTTTGATTTTAAAGGGGGGACGCACTACATTATACAAACTTATAAAATTAATGGGATACAAATTTAAATAAGTAAATGAACGACATATTTTATGTGAACAACGACACGTTAAAATTAGTAAAATCACTTTCATTCGTGTACCTAGATGAAACATGGATCTATCAAAATGGTAGCTCAGTGCGTCAGTGGGTACACGATTCTAAACTGAAAAGTAATCCAGCTCGTGTAAAATCCGAAAGAAAGCGATTTACTATTTTACACGCTCAAACGACATTGGATGATTTTTGGAAGGATGTGACTTGTTACTAGAGTCTTCGAATACAGACTTTGACTATCACAAAAGTATGAATAGTGACCTTTTTAAAAACTGGGTTGTTAATCAACACATTCCTGCTCTGTCTGTATTTCAAGAAAAATGTGTGGAGGTCATGAACAACGCGCCATATCATTCAGTTCAACTTAACAAACCACCCTATTTTAGCGAAAAAAGCGATGTTGCAGGAATGGTTGATTAACAATAACATTATGTTTGACACAAAAATGACAAAGAAACAACTGTACTTAATAATCTTACCTGATAAAACTGACGAAAAGATATATGTAGTGGATGAAATTTTAAAACAACGAAGACATGAAGTACTTCGACTACCACCATATCATTTTCATTACAATCCAATAGAAATAGCATGGGGGTTTACTAAGACATATTATAACAAACATATAACATCTACTTATCTTGACCAGGATAGAGATAAAAAAAAACGTGGAGAGAAGCATTGACTAAATGTACACCAGACATGTAGCGAAATTTTTGTAGATATACAGACGAACTTATTTTGGCAGATTGGACTACCTACATGGGAAACTGCTCACATGACAATATTCATCCTTTAATTATTTCATTGGAGGAATCAGATTCTAACGATTTCGATTTTGGATTTGATAGTGACTATGATTCTTCCAGTGAAATAATGGAAGAGGATTGATCATACTAATACACCGACAACATTTACACGTTACATCTAAATCTGCATCTGTATTTGTTTTTATGTAATTTATTAAAATATTTTTTCATTGTATCGGTTTGAAAAATTTCTGAAGAATTTCCGGTATAAGAACATTATTAAAACATCTGCATATATAAGTCAACTGCGACTTTTCTTGAGGCGGACCAGGAAAATCAAATTTGTACTGGAGTAGTTTCATTAATTAACCCATTGGATGTGAAATTTTATTACCCTACAGCCACTATTACAATAATCTACGATGCCATTTGGATGTAAAATAGTAGACTTTAAAAAAGATGGATATAACATTTGAATACTGTGTTTTTATGTCAAACTCAAAAATGATTAAATAAGTTTTTTACCACTTTTTGAATAATTTAAAAGTTGTATTATACATTTGTAAAAATGATTTTTTTTTACTTTTGCTTGATTAATTTAAAAGTTGTATTAAACGTTTTTAGTTAATATATGTATATGTGCTACATTTTGAATTGTAAGTACTTATTTACTTGTAATAAAATGTAAATATAAAAGTATATTTTTTGTTATAGACCAATAAAATAATAATTGACTATAAACAGGGATCTGTTCTGTGTAAAGGAATGTGTTATTTTAAGTATCAATCAAAATTCATATGAATTCAATTAGACTATTCTTGGATATTAATACTTCTTGCTGCGAAAACTGACATATCTTCTTTTGTATTCAATTCAATATTAAATATATTGACTTATTTCCTGCAAGTTCTAAATTTGGTTTGCAAATTTAATTACTTAATATATTTGTACTGAATACACATATTTTTATTGAAGACGTGACAACATCGTATTTACAATTAACAAGACTACAGAACAGTAAACTCAGATGTCTATTATACAGGGCGAAATTCATGTTACTAACAGAGCCTACTGAGATTGGAATAAAAAGTGAACGGATTGTAGCGTTAATACCTACCTCTCTTCCAAGACCTGCCTCCGTAGCATTGCCACATCGGGCGCTACGCTGCCAATCTCATTTACACATATCGTAAATAAATTGAGTAGATAATTCAGCACAAGACCCAAATAAACATCGAATTTTGATTTAATATGGTTTAATTCCATTTACTAATGAAATACGATAACGATTTTTATTTAGTATTAACAATTTATTAATTTAATTGTCTCTTACCGAAATTCTAAAAACATTTGTTTAATATTGTTTTCTGAATAAAGTATTTCCTTTTATCTACTTTTTTATTGTTTAATAGCTTGGGTTAAATGATTATTAATGATCGTTAATTCATTTTGCTTGGTAGGTATATAATTTTGTTGAAACTACTTTATAGAATTTAATCAATAAAAAATTGTTATAACGATGCTAAGGAAACAAAAGGAACGTCAATGCAAGGAGGTCAAAAACACATAGTGATTTCATTTATTCTTGGGAAGTGAACTTATGGCTCCAATTTCATACAACCGATATATAAAAAATTCCATAACACACACTATGACAATATAAAAATCCAACTTAAATAAGTAAAAACATTTTAATAAATAAATCAAAACTATACTGTTAATAAAAAATATATTAGTGAAGGTTTATAGTATATAATCAATAATTGTATAAGCCTTACCGAAAAATTCCATGACTGTATAAAGATTGTCAATTTAGTCTGACAACTAGAAGTATTTATAAGAGCAAAATAATTATTTATTTCATCCTGTCCAGTAAATCAACTTCCCTATTATCAATTCGGCGCCGGTAAGTAAAACATTACGGTATCATGTACTGTAATGTGTTGCCTAGAAACTCTGCTAATTGCTTAAGGGAAGACAATTACTTTTAATTTTTGAAATTTAAAAACACTATATGACTATAAAATAAAAATAAAATAATTAATTAATTACTTTTTATTTTATTTTAATTTAAAACGCGAATTTACAATTATGTAATACAAAAATTTTACAATATTTGACAGTAACTGACAGTTAAGGTGATTTGACGTAACTAGTCAAGTTACGAACTATTTTAAAATTTTTTATGAAATTATTAATTTATAAAAACAGGATGAAATAAAATATGATACGATACATGGTCGTTAGGTGTTATTACAGTACTCGTTTTTCTTTCCAGACTCGGCTCCTACGTCGCCTCGTCCGTAAACTAACTCGTAAAGACACCTACCGACCTTGTAACGTATAATACTATTTCGTTAAATTCTGTCATATGGGCATTCAAAACAAAGCGCAAACTTATTAGTTGTTTTCAGCATAGACACTAATAAAAATGTAATAAAACTGAAGCTTAAAACGATTATACTTACATTTAATTTGTAGCATGAATTATTTTAAACGTTTATCTTACCTGAAAAGAAAATTACAATTAGAACATTATAATAAGGAAATATTTAAAATAAACTCTATGAATATGGATTCCTTTTAAGTTTACTAGTATAATTACCCACTCATTTATTAAGTTTTGTTTTTGAAATCTAAATAGATTTAAAACATTTTTTTATGTATTCAAAGAAAGACACCTAACTACTTCCAGCCTGCTCGGTAATGCTTTTCAACTTAGCACTTGTTACAAGCACCTTTTAGAAAAATTTTCATTGTTATCTGATGTAATTCGGAAAGAAAGCTTTTTTAATGGTACTCAAATTTGCAAGTTTAACGAACACAATATTCATTTCTAAATAATATAACCAGTGTCAAACACTTGCAAGTTTAACGAACACAATATTCATTTCTAAATAATATAACCAGTGTCAAACACTAAGTTGTTAAAGTGAAAAATTATAAGAGCTTCTGTTAAATTAGTGTTTGCTTATTATTAATACTGATAAAAAGTAAGTTAAGTTAGTGAGTTAATCAAAATATATATTAGAAAACTTTTAAACCTTCACACAACTGATAGTCTTATTAAATATATACAAAAAATAGAAATGATTGTTTTAGACTTCATCAACAAGAAGACACCAAACACTCTGCTCTTTCAAAAACAAACCTTTCAAATATAAATATCAAAGGCGTGCGTGAGAGTTTCGTTAAAAATCAATTCGATGTATTCTCACCAAAAATACTTATAAAATTCGGAACACGAAAATTGAAACCCATCAACCACGTACAACGAAGGGAGTTCGTTGAATTGATTATTGATCACCAATAAGAGGAAGCCGATTTTTGAAGCAAAATTATTCTAAGCGATCTTTATATTGGTGGCTTTATTCATCGACAAAATTATCACAATTGGGAAGAATCCACATAATTGGATTACTTTTTTTTAAATAAGACCAATGAAGTGACCAAGATGTGGTTTGACCACTATGATGCCACAAACTAAACAGCCCGTGAAACAATTTAAATACTGAATGAGACAAATCGATAAAGGGTATAATTCGTTTCAATTTCGTGCAGACTAACCTTTCTTATCTTAATGACGCTTAACGAGAGCTGGTTATCGCTTCCATTATATGATATTACCAGGTTTTGATCTGCACAGGTTTGTGCAAGCTAAATAATCAGTCAAATGTTTTTATCAATAACTAAAATTAACAAGTTTTAATTTGAAACAATTAAATTGTTATTTGACTATTTTTAATTTGATACAAAATATACAGATATACAAAAACGGTTTTTCTTTATAAATTTAAAACAAAAAATAATACAATTTAACAATTATATGATTTTTTTCTTTAAATGTGTGTTTATTAAACTGGCCATTCTTCGCCATTTCCACGCCAATGGTCGACATTTGCCTCAATGAGATCAAAATGTCGACGATAGCAAACTGATTTTGAAAGGACTCTACTTCAATGTAATAATTATCACGATTTATATCTTTTTTTAATTTGTAATATATATTATGTTAATCAATAAATTAATAAATGGATTGAAACTTTTGAATTAGAAAATCAGTAGCCTTTTATTGGGTTTTAAGAAAAAAAACATCTCTGCTCTCATGCCGCGGTTAAGTAAAATAATTAAAAAAAACAGTCGATATTGCTGGTATAATATAGATCCTACTACGGCCCTGAACTCCGCTTAGGTAGCTGTTAAGAGTGTTAAGATTAGTCATTCCGCACGAACTTGGAATGAATAATAGTTTTAGTGATGAGAATTGCTTGCCTCGATTGTTTGATCTAACACGTTTACATTTTTTTTAGAGTTGTTTGATCTCACAGTTTGATCAACAAAATTTAACCAAATTTTTGCAAATTTAATATGGAAGATTTCGACAAATAGTGCGAAAGTGCCACCACAGTCATGGAAACTATTTCCCGATGTTATATTTCATTAAAAAAACCTATCCTATGTACCTACTTTATAATTTAATAAAAAGCTTAATCAAAATACTTTTTTATTTCAATTAAATATTGCATAAATCTTGGCTTAATAATGACTTAATAATTTATTGCAATACCTTAATATTCATTTCCTTATTATTGGCAGCGATATCAATTTTGATATTTAAAAATATTTTCGTAGCACTCCTAAACATATGTTACACAAAATTGTTTGTTGAATGTCGAACATCAGACGAGAGAATAAAAATATCTTGTTTGAATTATTGACAGCGTTTGTTTTTAGATCAAATGTTTCTTAAAAAAAATCTCTTGTAATCGATAGATAGACACTTTTATTTTAGGAAAGAAGTCGGTCGGATGTCAATCACTTTAATAGAGAAAATAAATCACGAGATTTTTTGAAATGCTACAGAAGTTTTAAAAAGTTTAAATACAAAAATTATTATTATTATTGGAAAAATGTTAAATTAAAAAACCCAAATATTTAAATACTACTTGATATGTTAAATTATAGTATTATTGAAAGCGTTTCTTAGCTTTTAAGAATTTCGTCAAAAAATATTTTCTTTTAATCGATAGATTTATTTTAGTAGGTAAGTAGTCGGTTGGACATTAATCATTTAATGGAAAAAAGAGATCATGACTTCATGAGTCGTTTTAAAATGCTACACAGGATTTTAAAAGTGTAAAGACATAAACATTGCCCAAAACATTAAATAACACATTTTAATTTACTAGAGTTGTCGGATGAGAATTTGAAAATACTGTAGATTAATAAGGACAATTCTTGCAAGCTTAGTAGATGCTTGTATTCTGAATGTTTTTTTTTGTTCTGTTCATCCTTCTTTGGTTTTATAGATTCTTTATTTTTAATATTCGAAATAGTATTTGAACACGTTGTCGTCTTATTTCCAAAATGTAACAATTCATCACAGGTGCTATACTGGTTCATCGTCGTTTTTTATCATAACTTGATTTAACTCATGTTCCATAAAACACCTACTCAAAGATTAATTGTCAAATCGACAACTGAAACATCAGGACACAAAATAGGACTTTAATTTTAGACTTTAAAATGAAAATGTATATTTTCTTGTAGTTTGTATGGACAGATATGGTTACAAACATCATGACACTGGGCCTCCCCAAACCGATCAGTTTGGTGTACACAAGTGTTGGTAAATCGTTTGCCTTCTCTTCTCCACACACAAACGCGCCTGCCATGACTAAACATTTCACTCTGCTCTTATCTGTGAAGAGCACTTTCCTCCAGTTGTCCATAGTTCATTCCAAATGCTCGCGTGCGAACCTTAAATGAGCTGCAAGATGTGCGCTTGGCAGTTATACGAACCGCACGCATTCTGGATCGCTGTCCATCTTCATACAGTCTGTTGCGGATCGTTTGGTCACTTACTCGTGTATCAGTGGCTTGCAGTAGTCGGTTTTGTAAAGCACGATCAGTAAGAATAGATAAGGCGGGCAGTTAAGCGAACGGTAGTAGCCTGCGTTTTTCCTGATCCACGTCTTCTAACAACACTACCAGTTTCCTAGTAGCGTTCCCAAGCGTTTCGGATAGGTCGCCGCAATACACCTAGGTAAAGTGCTACTGATCGCAGATCTCCCTCTTGCAGCAATACTACTACTCTTAAAGCAGTTCTATGCTCACACGGTGCCAAATGCTTGGCACTCTAGTGAATTTTAATTATTTGCCTAAAAAAAAACGTAAAACAAACCAAGAAACATTCGTATAGTCTTAACACATGTGAAAAAGAAATTGTTCACAGTGTAATTTTAACTTAATTTGTTAATGTCTACCTACTTGAGGATAAAGATAAAAAACCTTGTTCAAAAGAAATGTTATGAACACATAAACATATCAAGTTTACAGTAAGACACTTAAAATTGCTTTAAAATTAAGTTGTAAGTATCTACACTAACTTTTTGAGATAAAATCCGGCAATCTTTCAAGGAATTTTTGGAATTGGGTAATTTCAAGACCTATATGGTTACATCAAACAAAATTTAATTGTGGATAATAGAAGAATATGTACTAGAAAGAAAAATGATTTTGAAATCATTCGTTATGAGGCAAGAACAGGTAGCAACCTTTTAGAAATTAAGCCACTACCACCAGCTGTAAAGATTTATATTTTGTATATTCCATTGTTTGCAACATTACCATTATTTTCTTAAACATTATTTCCCTAGTTACTGTTATACAACATTATGCTATCAAAATTAGAACAAATTTGTCAAGAAGCACTCTTATAAAATTGTTCGTGTTGTAATTAAACGTTTTTTTTTTCACAAACAGGTAATCTTCAACCATACCAATATTTACTACGACATACAATACCAATGTTGTTCTGTAAATTCATGTCACCACCACCAATGCATCTACGCCTACGGGGAATAATATTATTTGTTATTAAAAAGTTTTGAATTCCAACAGTATTAATAACATTGAAATATGCTGCTAATCTAATAATAACCATTAATCCAATTTAATGAAAACCAAACTAGAAAAGGTTGATGTCTCTCGAATGTTGAATTCGAAGCATTTTTTCGTCACCTGTAAGCTAGTGCGGAACAAACCGTGAACACACCTTTCTCATGCCCAAATTTCCAGTCAAAATGCGATAGATCGATATTTAATTCCACCTGCATGTATCTCAATGAAGATTTTGACTCATTTGTAATAAACAGACGCACTTTTTCGACGTAATCATAAACTTCGACTGGCCAACATGTTCGTCGTGTTCCAGAGACTCACGACCCTCTTTGAATTGTGTAGCCACTAGTGAACTCGGCTACGGATTCAAAAATTATCACTATAAACTTGTTTAAACAATCGATGCGTTTCGGTAAATGTTTAACCAAGTTTAAAACAAAACATAAAATTGTTGCTTTGTTCGATGCCTATTTTACGACCAATGTTAAAAAGGTACTATCACTTTGAGCGCCATAACTCGGCGTGAAGTGGTTCGATTGACATAAAATTTTGACAAAACATCAATGAAAGATGTACCTATCGAACGCAATAACAGATGGAGCTACTAGTATCGGAAATTTCTTAAAAGTTTACTTTGCGCAGATCTAGTTTTTTTTTTAATATTTGACCCAAACTGGTTACACTGAGGTTTTTATAGGATGCTAAACACGAATGCGACAATTGCAACATCTTGTTACTCGGAGAGTTTTTAAGTGGATACTAAGGTGTTTTAAACGTCTTTCCCTGACATACTCGGGGGTTTTTAAACCAACAACAATCCCAGCCTACCAGATCACATTAAAGTGGTCGGTCAAAAGATCGATAGTAAGAGCTATTTTTGTGATTTATTTCCTCGACTAATAAGGTATATATTAAACATATCTCTGTAATATGTTTACTCTTAAAAATTTGTATAATGCATCGAGAAGTGGTATAAATGATACTTAAACAACAGCAAAATATATAATAAATCAAAAATATAATATATTTGTAAAGAGATTATCAAGATTCAAAAGATAAGTGATTCCAAGTACATACCAATAATTCTCAAAACATTGTTGGTTACAAATAAAAAAATAAAATTATCTAATCTTTTGGGTGTCAATACAGATTTATATTTTTTTTAAGGTCAATAGCTTTAAATTTTAAATATTAGCATAAAAAACCAATTGAATATTAAGAGCCGAGTCGCAACAACTCAAAGAAATTAAATTTAAATAAACGATTTAGATATTAAACGAATGGTTAAAATTGGAATATTCTTATTCTCAATCCTCAATGATTTTTTTAGAAAACGCAATATTGAAAGGAGAGTTATATAATTTAAGATTTTTTCTTCATTTATTAATTTTTTTATCTTTCAAAACAACCACCGATCTGATAACTGAAAGATTGGAAGAAACTTGAACCATTTTTTATATGTATTCAACATTTTGTTAGGCATTTTTCAGATTTTAAAGACAGCCCTTGACAAATCCATCAATAAACAAGAACCATTTTCAAAAATATTGATTTATTTTTTATTTTAGTGGCAAAAAGTTCCTCAAATAATAAAAGAATATATATATGAGATTAATTCAGTGCTAAAATAGTAACTGCGAGGTTAATTCGAAACTGAATTCAAAAATAAAATTTTCATCACTCCGTGCGGAAAGCACTGCTTTCGACCATGCAGGACCGTGCGGAAAGGAATGCTTCCCTCAACGTAACGAAATATAAAACTTTTCATCACTCCGTACGGAAAGCGCAGCTTTCGACCATGCAGGACCGTGCGGGAAGAAATGAATGACCGAAATAGAGTTTGATAAGTGTTTCCCAATCAAAAATAAATGAGATAGAAAGTGAATTAAGAGAGTTTTGCATCTGATAACGCGGTAATAAATGCACCACGGTATAATCAATCAAACGTTTCATTACTAAATAAAGATTTTGTTGATTCTCAATTATTATCTAATATACTTAAGTTGAATAAAAAAAGTATGTCTATAGAATTAAGCAACTGTTTAAATATTACATTTAACGTATTTAACAAAGATTCATAACTATAATTTTGTAATAAAAACGTGTTTTTCTAACAAAAATGTTATAATTTCTTAACTCTAAAAATTTTTGTTTTAATGGGGGGATCCGCCTCCCCCCAACCCTCCTACAGCGCCTTATAACTTTTATTATCTTCTTTCCTTTTATTTTAGACAAATTCAAGAGTTTTCCTCACGAAGTGATGAAAAATAGAATACGCAACTCGTGCGGTGCGCAGGTAATCTCATCACTCGTGCCTTCGACTCGCGCGACAAACGCACTGGTGATGGGAAAACCTGCTTTCCGCACTCGTTACGTAATGTACTATTGTCTAGGCACTGTTGCTATCTAGATTAAATTTACAAAAATTTTATATTATTATTTATCTTTTTTTCTTGACTACTTCTTTCGTTTGGGTTACCTTGTGAAATCATATAAAAAAAACACACATTACAGAAACAAATCACGTTATAAGAACTAAAATAAGTTTGATGTGTCGAAAACGCCGAAGTCTACAGCGATCAAATTGACAATGTATTCGTTTCAGTAAACTAATGTGCGGTGAGCCTTAAGGCGGAAACATACTATCAAAACGTGACACGACGCCACGCATGTTAGTCCATATATTTATGTTGCGGCGTGTGGTCACATAGCGTGTTGTCTATGTACTTCTAACTGTATTAAATATATGGAATTGAGAGGTACTAACATGCGTCGGGTGGCGTGGCGTCGTGTCACGTTTTGATAGTATGTTTCCGCCTTAAGGCTCGCCGCTCCCTTAGTGTAAGTATCCTACAGATATTAAATTAAATTGTTATCACTATATATTTTCCTTCACTGATTAACTTGTATATACATGCAAATCCAAAAATTCTTGGATTTTGATAGCTCTATCTTTTCTACTGTTTTGCAAAATAATAAAAGGAAAGTATACCGCTAGAGATTGCATTTGGTTTTCCGGAAAATTTAAAACATTATTGTAGGGCGATACTAAAATCAGTGGCAGCCGGTTCTACACATCAGAAGCTTTAAGGAAAAATAAATATTAATAAAAGAATAAGAAAAAACCTAATAGCTAGGATTTTGTTTTGATGTTTATAGATTTCCAGAACTTGAGAAGTCGGAAATATTTATTTAAGATGTTTCATATAGTTGAATGAAAGAATTTTTAAATGATTTGATGAAAACATGTTTTTTTAAGCAATGGTTATATACTTATCCGCCTAGTAACGCGATAACTTCCGGTAAACAAACGTTTTTGACACAAAAGTTGCGAACATTTTCTGTGACACACTTTTAATGGTTTATTTCTCATCGTGAAACACCCACTCAGCGGATTAGCGTTTGTTTCCCGGTTCGTGGGAGTAAATCATTGCCTACTATAAACGTTTTTTGAGCTTCCTTTGTTAAACCGTTCCATTTTTTTTTTCGACACCAATTGACGTGAACCGCTTTTTGCTATTCTGTGTGCAAACAAGGGGTCCAACGGGAAACCAAGTTCGTAACAGCCAGTTCTTTATGTAGGATCTTTTGAATCGGGGTTTTTGAAATACCCAAAGATGCATCTACCTACCAGTATGTTACACCGCGAACATCCTTAGATTAGATTAGATGTTTATTGGGTTGTCTGTTAGCCTGTATCACTGCGACCTTTGCAGATCTATTGTGACCACCCATTATCACAAGAATAGGATTAGAGAACCTTGTCCAGCCCTGTCCTCTTAATGAGACTTAATAGCCTTGACAGTGGCCACTCCGCATAACTCTTGGCAATATCGACAGATGTCTTCATATGCTAAGTTTAACTGACTCATGTGTTTCTTGAGCCTACAATGTCCTGTCAAGAGACTGACAATCATTCTGACATCGTTTCGCCTTTGATAGCAGCTCTGCAGTAAACTTCGTCGAGTGTCCCTTTATGAAGACTTTGGCTTGTCGCTTGCCCGGTGATTTTTCCACCACTCCTGGGCCTTCTCTAGCCTCCATTTCTCAATGGCTGCCTTTCTGAATCTGTCAGCAACTCGGCCGAATAGTTCCGGCCCTATCATTAGGCGGTCATCCTTAATTAGCTGACAAACCGCATCAACGTTTTGTTGATGTGTGACTGCTGTTTTGGGTGAACCTAGCCTAGATTGGTCGCTGACACTGGAGCGACCACGTTGAAATTCGCAATAGCGGTGGGAAATAGTTAACTGGTGTGGTGTTTCGTTCCCAAACACAGAAACGATTTCAGCGACACATTGCTCGAAAATGTTTTTGGCTAAGATCTATTTTTCAACCGACTTGCTAATTTTAAAATTTCACTGTACCTAGACAACTTGTTGTTTCGCAATGAAACTCTGGATATATGTCAACAAAAGATTGAGGTTAGATTTGCGTCTAAGGATTCTATTTGTGGCGTCTGCTAAGCGGCTATATGCAAAACTACAAATACAACCGTGGTAGAATAAAAAATTTAACACCACCCGCCTAAGTATTTATATATTTTAAATTTATGAGCAAAGAAGAATGTGTAATTTATTTAAAAATATAAAATGTTGTTAATTACCACAAACGAAACTCTGCTCCCGAACCCGATTTTGATATTGAAACGTTGAAATAAAAAAATAATTAAATATATCCTGTAGTTTGTACAATTATCTAACACAATAAAGTGGATGCGTAAAATAGGCCTCAGCGGTTTTTGAGAGGAGTCACGACACCACATTTTTGGTTGTATTTTTCTTACAAATAGGTTTTGACTGCATTTTCTGATTCCTGTTTCTTAAGAAACAGATAGATAATACAAAGCCAAAAAGCTGATAACATGAAACATCTCGATGTCATTGGTGCGCTCAATCTGTAGCTTTATTCGAAGCAGATTTTCTACAAATCTGTGATTAAGCGTAGTATGCATATTAGCGTCTAAGTGGTGGATAAAGAAATTCTCGCAAACATTTTCCTGATTATTCTTAAATACCTAATATAGTTACTTTAGTTGATAAAAAATGTTAAAAAATACCAACATACAGAAACCAGAAAACTAGTGTGTATTAGTGTCAAAACCTAATCATGGATTTATTTAGATAAAACATGCAATAAACTAGAAAATCACAAAAAACGACAAATGCATTTTGTATGTTAACCTCACACCTAAAACTCTTTTTATTTGTGCATATACCTACGTATCCGTAGACTTATCTTATAATACTGTGGTTTCCGATTCAAACCCATTCTCCTGGTACAAGAGAGAAATGATCGATACAGTGTTTGCTTCTCTTTCTGATCTATATATATAAAAAAGGATGTGTTTATATGTACGAAATCGATGAACTCAAAAACTACTGGACCGATTATTATGAAAATTGGTATATATATATATATATGTATTTTTCCATGGAGAAGGTTTATATAATATGCTCATTGATGCCACTCGCCACCAGGTGGCGCTGCCAACTAGCAACTTCTGCCCCGTTTAACCAATTGTCATAAAAATTGGTATGTATATGTATTTTTTCACGAAGAAAACGAATATGCTATGCACATTGATGCCACTCGCCACCAGGTGGCGCTGCAGAGTAGCAACTTCTGTCCCGTTCAACCGATTGTCATGAAAATTGGTATGTATATATATTTTTTCACGGAGAACACGAATATGCTATGCCCCTTAATGCTACTCGCCACCAGGTGGCGCTGCAGAGTAGCAACTTCTGCCCCGTTTAACCGATTGTCATGAAAATTGGTATGTATCTGTATTTTACCACGGAGAAGGTTTGTATAATATGCTTATTGATGCCAGTCGCCACCGGGTGGCGCTGCTGAGTAGCAACTTCTGTCCCGTTCAACCGATTGTCATGAAAATCAGTATGATGTATTTTTAATGGGTAAGATGTGTATGATATTCGTATTATTCGAAGTTACTACCAAATGGCGCTTCCATTAAACTAGCTACCACTACTTATTTGATTACTTTATATCACGCCACCGGAAGGTGGCGCAGTTAATATCACTTATTTTTAAACCAGAAATTCTTACTAAATTAAGTATTGTTATGCATCTAATATATTTTATCGATAAACTACAAAATATAACGGAAAAAAAATAGTATAAACTAACGAGAAAATATGATGAAAACGATAAAATCAAAATAAATTAAAAAACGAAAAATTAAAGAATGACATAAATGATTTGCGGTACGAAGTCCGCCGGGTCAGCTAGTATTCTTATATTTAACATGTGCCCGAATTAAAGTGTATCCGCACTATCCACTCATTAAAAAAAAAGAGAAGCAAACCCTCCTGAGAGAACGGGCTGGAATCGGGATGTCTAAGTATTAGAAGACTATTTACGGATTAATCATACATGCTGTAAAGTTTATACTGCTAGCAAGTTCAACGTTTCAGCGACTTGTCACAGACTTATCAAGTATAATTTGGGAAAGTTAGATTCCCTAACAGAATCAGGGAATTTGTAACAGGGTAGAGGGAGTTTTGTCACAGCGAATAATCAAATTCTGAGTGCCCATACGTAGTTATCAACGACTAAAACGTAGTTAGTAAACATTAGAATTAAAAATACTTTTCTTTAGACTAAGTGTTTATACTCTAAGCAACATAAGCGTACCACTGTTATTACCTAAAATTTAAATATATGTATCCATATAGCTGTGTATTTTTAATTAACAATATAATGATTTTTAAATGATTAAATTGATGATTTCTTTTTTGGTACTTTGTAATTATTAGGAAAAAAATTAATACATGATTAAATTAGAAATTAGACATCGGAGACGAGGAGTCATCCAAATTATCTTATTTAAGTCCTATTATTTTTGGAGTGGATTGTTTTTTTTTTATTTTAAAAATAGTCATTGTTCATGTCCAGTACTTAGTAAACAGAAACTTTTTTGATAACATACTGTTCTTTTCAGAGCAGTCCTGCAAATTAATGTTTTTCTTCTTTGTTTATAGAAGTTATCCTGGAGCTCCTCTGTAAGATACTGGCCTGCTGCATATAATAATCTTAGCTAAAGAAGCGAGAGTTACCTCCGAGGATTTCTTTCTGTTCCAAGTTTATAGAGTTTTCAGTGGCTGATTGTTGGGGCCGGTCCAAATGCAACATTAAGTGATAACTTAAAACACATTTTGTACGTTTTTAAAAAATTATTTACAAGAATTGCACCTTCACGTCGCTGTATATTTACTATCAGCCTAAATATATAAAACATAATAGTCACAATCTGTTAACCTAAACTTTTGTTATAAAAGTTATTTATTGTACCGTGGATTTTCAATTAAAGTTTAATTCATGCGATACTGTAGTTGTCGAAGGTATTATTAATACCGCTCCAATCATTACAGTTAAACTAAAATCATTATGCAATGTTATTTTGTAAATAAATTAAATTAAAATGACAATGTAAATATGCTTATTTACATATTTATTGAATATGAATTATATGAACAAGATAAATAATAAATACAAACACAAATTGAATGCTTGAAGTATACAACAAAATTTCCTGCATGATCATAAATTATGTACAAATTTTATAACCGTATCATATGAGTATTTAAATATAGTCTAAATCAGTTTTTTTCAAGGCATGATATGAGTCCCGACGAGGTATCGAAGCACTTGAAGGGGGAATGCCTCAGTAAAAATAAAATAATAAAGTTGTAAAAGGTTGTTTCCTTAGAAAAATGTTTAACAGAAGGACACAAGGTATGTTAAAGAAAACGAGAATTTTTTAATAACTTTTTATATCTTTGTTTATTATTCAATTTTATTTTGTCCCCTTCCAATCTTCAAAGCACTTCTGGCACTCGATTTTGGATATGGCCTTCAGGTCTTTCTTCGACATGGGCTTTATATATCCTTAACTGTGGCAAAACTTCCTGTCATCGGTATCTGTAGTTTTAGGATTAAGAAAAAAATCGTAGCCGGCCAAGTCCGGAGAATACGGTGGTTGAGGCATGATAACGGTGTTGTTTTTGGCCAAAAACTCACGAACAAGCTGTTATGAATGTGTCGGTGCATTATCATGGTGTAACATCCATAAAAGGTTGTAATGCTTCGCGCAAACGTCTCATTCATAAATTCCAGGTAATATTCCGACCATGTGCCAAGAACTCATAATGCACTACACCATTGTAATCGAAGAAAACAGTAAGCAAAATCTTCATATTTGAGCGAACTTGACGTGCTTTTTTCGGTCTTGGCTCCTCTGGCCTCTTCTATTGGGATGATTGGGCTTTGGTTTCGATGTCATAGCCATATAACTGTTTCGTTACCAGTTATTATCCTTTTCGGCAATCTGGATCGCCATTGGCGGTATTAAACAGTTGCTGAGCGATTTTCATGCGACGTTTTTTTTTTTGGTCAAAATTGAACAATTTTGGAACAATCTTCGCTGCCACACGTTTCGTGCCCAGAACATCCGATATAATCTCATGACATGATCCAGTTGATATGCCAACATCCTCAGCAACTTTCCTAATAGTAATTCGACGATTTTCCAAAACCATTTGCTTCACTGATTCGACGTTTTCCTAGTTGTTGACGTGTTCGGGCGTCCAGAGCGGTGATAGTCATCAATGTCTTCCCGGCCTTCTTGGCCATTCATACAATCTTGGTTTACTCATAGTAGCTTCCCCAAATGCCACAGTCAACATTTTGAATGCATTTCATTTTTAACGCAAAATTTAATGCAGATTCATTCCATTTTGTTCGATAGTAGAAAATCGAAGACAATATCAAAACACATCTTACCTTTCTGTGTGTCAAACACAAACTAACAATGCAAAATGGCTGATATTGTTAACATATATAAGGGACCTATATACCAACATAAGGGAAAAAAATCTTCGAGAATCGAATGTACTTAGCCCGTGAAATTCAAAATTCTCGTTTCTTTCTTAACAAAACTCGTATACTCGTAAACATTTGTATTTTAATACAAAAAAATTAACAAAAAATAAAATCCATCTTCATAATGTGAAAGTTACGGATGTTATTAATCAAGTTCTTTAATCTTGGATCCGTTTTTGCTATATTGTGAATTACATCGTTTAACAAATTTAAGAGATTTTTTTTTGAGCTTAGTTGCTACATTTGTCTGATTTCTAGTTACATTTATAAACGAATTTAGTATTTTTGTTCTCCGATATACCTTGCAAGACGGTACGCGACATTTGGGCGCCGCCGTTTGTCCGCTGCCGTTTGTCCGCCGCCATTTGGGCTCCGGATTTTTGACCGCCGAACGTTTGGGCGCTAGTAGTAAATATATATTATGAAAACTAAAATATTAATATTGTTTAATTCAGAATTCCACTTTTTTTTTGTAATAATAATCATAATATTCACATATTATGCATATTTTTTATTGAAAATATACATTTATTTTATCTAGATATTAAAAAATATACAAACTGAACAATAAAAGAATGCTGAACTAGTGAAATTCAATCAAATTTTTTTAGTCTCACAATACTTTCCCTCAATTATATTACATATCTAACAAAATGTCGAGGGAAAGTAAATAACCATAAATAAGCATTTGTAATATCAAATATTTATTTGGGCTGAAGAAAATAAAAATAATTTTTAAGGAATTCACAATTAAATCTTTTTCGATACTGGATTAAAATTTTATTTCAAAATATTTTATAATCCTTAAGAAGGTTATTTTAAAGGTATTTTAAATAAACTGTTAATTGCATTGTTTGTTTAGGGCCTTAATTCCTTGATAAATTTGTATAAGTATTCTGGGAAAAACCCTTCCCCATAATACATTTCACTATAATAATTTTACAATATTTCTTCAGTTGTTTCCAGTTGCTATTTGCGAATAGTTGTGTTAGTTGCTCATTGGTGGTGTCAAAGTTATGGAAGTGACAAAAACCAGCCGTAACCGAACGAAGGTCTGCTTTAACGGTTACATGTATGTTTTCGATAAAACCAGCAAAGATGGAACGAAGAAGTTTTGGAGATGTGAGAGGAAAGCTGATAAATGTCCCGACCGTCTACATACAACTGTAAACGATGAATATTTATTTGTTGTTAGAAACCACAACCATGATAGTGACGCTGCAGGGGTACCTATGTGTTGCTAAAATAAAAGTTTTAATAAAAAAAAGAGCCGAGGACACGATGGATACTCCAGGTCAGATACTAAACCGAGTGTTAGAAAATACCGGAGCAGCTGTTCAAGGGAAAATGCCCAAAAAAGATGCTATTAGGAAAATGTTTCAGCGAACGCGAAATTTTATTGCTGGTGCGCCCCCTACTCCATTACATTTGAAAACCTTAATTATTTCAGAATCCTATAAAATTTACGATTTTGTTCCTGAACACACTGAATTATTCCTCATGAAGGATACTGGATCAGCACATCCCGATCCACAGAGAATCCTGATATTTTCAAGAGAAGATAATACACGGTGGAGTGAACATATAAAGCAGATTTTCATGGATGGAACATTTCGACAAGCACCTTCACTATTTCATCAAGTTTACGTGATACTGGCCTACTGGCCAGTAGGAATGGGTTCGTTTTTTTAGTTTTGTATGCTCTCTTACCAAATAAAACGCGGAACACCTATGATAGACTATTTTCACTTATTAAAGAAATGTGGCCACAGTTTCAACCTGAAACAATTTCACTAGATTTCGAAATGGCTGTAATCGGATCAGCTACTGAGGCTTTTCCAACAGCCCACTTACATGGTTGTCTGTTTCACCTTGTAAAAAATTTTAAAAAACAACTGTGTGAAAATGGATTGATGGAACAATATAACACCAGCCCTGATTTGCGTTAAGCGCACGTGAAATAACTGCCTTAGCTTTCGTTCCTGTCAAGCAACTGGATGATACAATTGAACAATTATCCAGACATGTTCCAAATGAACTGCAACCAATTTTAAATTGATTTGAAGATAATTACGTTGGCAGGCGAAACAGGAACGGTACACGACGAAGGGCGCTTTTTCCATCTAATATTTGGAACATGTACGAAAGGGTACTAAACAACCAAGATCGTACAAATAACTTTGCAGAGGCTGCACATCGAGCTTACAGTCCCAATTAGACGTGGATCATCCCTCTATATGGAAATTTATAGATGGTTTACGGACAATTCAGAAAGGACGAGATGCACTTTATGAAAAATTCTTACGTGGTGAAGCCCCCCCCCCCCCCCATAAAAGGAGAAAATACGAAGCGGCTGTTGAAAGAATCCGAAGTATTGTTGAAGAATTTGAAAACAGAACAATTATAGAATATTTAACAGGAATTTCTCACAACTTTGGAATGAATTAAAAGTAAAGTAAAATAATATAACTGTATGCATGTATACTACGTAAGTAACTGTAAAACTATTTTACTTGTTAGCCATTCGAGTATATCTACTATTATAAAAGATAACAAAGAACTTTTTTTCAAAAGTGTGGGTAATGTTAAGTATTATGTTTTCAAAATAATTTCAATTAAACAGGGTGAATCAGAAAAATACTACAAATCAAAATTAGTTTCATTATAATTACATTAAGATTATGAAAAAAAATAATTTGACCATTTTTTTTTAAATTGTTATGATTTCTTGCAAAAAAGTCATATTTACAATAAATAACACAAGAATCGTTGCCTATTTTAAGTATTTTCTAATTAGGGGGCCCAAACGTCCAGCGCTCAATCGGCGGGAGCCCAAAAGTCCCGGCGGTCATACGGCGAAGCCCAAACGGCGGCGCCCACACAGCGGAGCCCAAAAGTCCTGCTTCGCTTGCAAGAGTATGAGTGACACAATTTTTCTTTAAGTTGACATCATTTTTTATCAGATGTGAAAAAAATGGTTATTACGTAGGTACTTACATCCGAATAATAATAATGCAAGCGCCCAAAATATTGGATTAAATATTTTAAACATAATAACATTCTTAAAAGAAACGAAAGCTCGGAGTGCAGTGTCATGAAAAAGGTTAAAAAAAACACTCGTCTAACAAATGTATTAAATTTGGGTGTATAATTTTTCCAATATTAAATTTCTTATTAACTGATGTAGCGTTTACGTAGATTATTGACACCTCATAAGCATAGATTTTAAAGAACTCTTAAGTACCGCGTCCCATTGCGATTGAATGGTAAATTAAAGATAACATTGATATATACATAAATAACATTGAGTAGCAGCCCATAAACCTTTTAATTTAATTTTAAACTTTTTATTGTTCGGAGACGATAATAATATCTAAAAAATGACTAAAAAGAAAAAAATGTAGCTTATACCCTGATTTTTATTTTTGTGACAGAATAGTATGGAACAAAATAGTTATTATCCTAACAAGTGCGGAAAGTTATACTTTCCCGCACGCGAACTGCCGATGCCCGAACGACGCGAAGCGGAGTTCGGGCAAGCAGTTAAGTGCGGGAAAGTTAATTTCCGCAAGAGTTAGGATCAATATTTTTTCTACAAGCAAAATCACCTCGAAAATTATTTAGATACTTGAAAAGATGCGATTGTGACAATTAAATCTTTCATAGTGTCAATAAATACACGACTGTAGCTATAGCAACCCTACTTAAACAGGTGAGTTTGTTGTTGCTTTGAGTAATGTTTACAGGGGTGATTTAATAAATTATGATTTTTTTAAAAAATTTTAAAAACAAACATTTTAAAAGTCCCTATTTTCATGTAAAATAATCTTAATTTTTTTTACTATTTGTATGTAGTCCAACAAGATAAAGATAATAATACAATAATTTGTCAAAAAGGTTATCGGAAAACATCTCTAATTAATAAAAAAAAAATGCGTGCGGGAAAGAGATATTTTCTGAATTAAAATGCGTGCGGGAAAGTGTTGTTTTACGCATGCTTGTAGAAAAAGGTATGAGCAACATTGACATACTAATTAATTTGTCAATGATGAGCAATCAATTACTCATCGATTTAATCAATATATTTTTGAATGATAAATATGAGAATAGTATTGCATTTTATTGCTGAAGCTTCGCTTTTAAAATAAAAAATCGAATATTTAATTAAAACATATATTAGCCGAGGTATTGGTTTTATTGAAACAAAATCGATTTTGAGTAAATACTATATGATAAAAATTCGGTGATCCATTATATAAAAGTAAACATAAAAATATTACGATGTAGAACTGATTTTATTTACACATTAATAAGATATTAAACGTATTTACACATGAATGAAACTTAAATACTCACATAAATAAAATAAAAACGAAAAGACTGTCCTAAATTATTTTAAAAAATGAACGATATACACTCTAGATAGAAAAAAATATAAATCTGTGAAATTATTCATTGGGGTACAATACACTTTTGAAATCCCTGCTTCAGATAAATAATGTTAAATAATTCGAAGCGAAAAGCTCTCGTGTTATACAACGTTGATCATGATAAGCAAATTTGCTGCTTTATGAATATTTTTTCTTTCTCTTTCTCTTTGTGTAATAGTCTAGTCGAGAAGTTGATTTCCTGCGAAAAATAATTACCAGTCTCTTAAAAATATGAGTGATAGCTCAAACGATCCAGAATGGCATTTAGAGAAAGACAATTTTTCGATTTTTTTTCTGGATATAAAAATTACAATTGTTATTAACAAAAAACTGAAAAAATAAATAGTCCTTTCGGTTTTTGTTAATATCTTAAAAAGTATAAGTGATAGCTAAAATATTAAAAACGTTTCTGAAAGAGCAGAAAATTTCAGCTGGGATGTTCTGGATTCTCGGAATTGTAGCACCAATATTTATAATTTTAATTTAACGTTGAAAATCGGCTTCCGCGCGGCAATTTTGGCATGCGCGCGTTGCCTCTGTAATGACCGCAACTTTCAATAATTTTTTATGCCACTAAATAATATTATAAAAATTAGAAAAAATTCAGATGTCATCTAAACACTTCAAATAAAATGGTCACGCGATAAAAATTGTTGTATCATCATTTTTTAAACAGTTATTTAATTGTTAATTAACAATTTTTTACGGATTTCTGTTATTATAAAAGGTGGTATAAAAGTTTTATAAATTGTTCTAAAAATTTTTCCTTTCTTGGAGCCCTTATTATCAATGTTTTTAACAAGATGACATCATAAAAGTTTTAAAAATTTCTTTAATTCATTAATTATTAATTTGTTAATTGAAAAAAACAATTAAAAATGAAAATAATGTTGTTTAAATATATAGTTTTTTAATTTAAAGCTATTGCTGGTTTTATGTTCATGCTAGACATTATATAAATTACCTTTATAATTTTTTCATGCCATTTGTTTATAAATTTTTTGTTTATAAATTTTATATAAACAAATGGATTAATTAAATATTTTCGAAAAATTTTTTTTCACCATATTATTAGCGTAAAAAATAAGGATTTTTAAATAAAAAAAATTTCTTAATAACAATATTTAATTGTTTATAATCGTTTTTTTTTAGAAATTTAATGTTTAAATTAATTATTAAGAAATCTTTTTTTTTAATCATTGTTTATACTTCTAAATATACCTAATTGCTAAAAAAATTTTTTTTGTGTAAACAATTTAGTTATTTATTTATATACCAATTTGTTATAAACAATTTTTTTATTTGCAATAATTTTTTATAGAACATAAAAAAATAACAAAAACAGCTATCTACAACAAAATGCCAAAAAAAAAATTAATTTTTTACGGAACTTTGTATTTTTTTTTTTGCATTTTGTTGTACATAGCTGTTTTTGTTATTTTTTTATGTTCTAGAAAAAAATTATTGCAAATAAAAAAAATTGTTTATAACAAATTGGTATATAAATAAATAACTAAACTGTTAACAAAAAAAAATTTTTTTTTAGCAATTAGGTATATTTAGAAGTATAAATAATGATTAAAAAAAGATTTCTTAATAATTAATTTAAACATTAAATATCTAAAAAAAACGATTATAAACAATTAAATATTGTTATTAAGAAAATTTTTTTATTTAAAAATCATTATTTTTTTACGCTAATAATAAGGTGAAAAAAAAATTTTCGAAAATATTTAATTAATCCATTTGTTTATAAAAAATTTATAAACAAATGGCATGAAAAAATTATAAAGGTAATTTATATAATGTCCAGCATGAACATAAAACCAGCAACAGCTTTAAATTAAAAAACTATATATTTAAACAACATTATTTTCATTTTTAATTGTTTTTTTCAATTAACAAATTAATAATTAATTAATTAAAGAAATTTTTAAAACTTTTATGATGTCATCTTGTTAAAAATATTGATAATAAAGGCTCAAAGAAAGGAAAAATTTTTAGAACAATTAATAAAACTTTTTTACCGCCTTTTATAATAACAGAAATTCGTAAAAAATTGTTAATTAACAATTAAATAACTGTTTAAAAAATGATGATACAACAATTTTTATCGCGTGACCATTTTATTTGAAGTGTTTAGATGACATCTGAATTTTTTCTAATTTTTATAATATTATTTAGTGGCATAAAAAAATTATTGAAAAGTTGCGGTCATTACAGAGGCCACGCGCGCATGCCAAAATTGCCGCGCGGAAGCCGATTTTCAACGTTAAATTAAAATTATAAATATTGGTGCTAGCTACAATTCCGAGAATCCAGAACATCCCAGCTGAAATTTTCTGCTCTTTCAGAAACGTTTTTAATATTTTAGCTATCACTTATACTTTTTAAGATATTAACAAAAACCGAAAGGACTATTTATTTTTTCAGTTTTTTGTTAATAACAATTGTAATTTTTATCTCCAGAAAAAAATCGAAAAATGGTCTTTCTCTAAATGCCATTCTGGATCGTTTGAGCTATCACTCATATTTTTAAGAGACTGGTAATTATTTTTCGCAGGAAATCAACTTCTCGACTAGACTATAAGACTAAATTTTGTTTATAACTGATTTTAAAGGGTTAATCTTAATTGTAACGGGGAAGTCCAGTTCTCGTACCGTCCTGTCCTTTTGGTGGTCGGTCAGGAGGTCTCTTTGTACGGACTTTTTCATCTTTACCCCATCGTGTGTAATGCGCATTATACCACACGAAAGTAAAGGCTTATAATATAAACCGAAGGTGGGTATAACCGTTACAAAAGCGTAAAATAGATATTTCATAATAGTATAAACTTTACTTTTTCTACGGATACATATAAAATCCATCTGTACATTACATTGTAGTATAAATAATTATTTGTCGGTTTGCTTAAAAATGACAAGATTCTATTTAAGTAGTAATAATATAGATATTCTATAAACTCTGACTGCCGCCACTAATTGGATAGTTACGTCAAATCTGTCAAGGGTCCTTTTTCTTTAAACTGAAAATGCCTAACAAAAATTAAAATAATTTTCTTTTCTAAGCTTATGACAACCAGTTTGGTTGTCGTTTTCAAAGATAAATCTTTAAAAAATACTTCTTCTTATTTCAATGCATTTTGGTTATAAATTTATAATTCGTTTCTTTTTGTTTCTATTGATACATAGATTATTAACTCAGTCTTTTTTTAAGGTGGTTAGCCAAGGTTTAGATAAATCCAAAGTAAAATTGGAAATACATTCATTTTGACTTAATAAAATGTGTGCTGTTTTCTTTTTACAGAATTATCTTCTTTGTATACAAATTTTGTGTTATTCCACTTTATTTCGTGATTCAGAATGTTTACAAATCTCAGATTTATCTATACCTCCTTTTGTGCTCTGTTTGATTAATTTTGTGTTTGCATTTTGTACAGGTAACTTACAAACTTTACTAATTTAGTACTAAAGTATAATGATAGTTCTTGCGGAGTAGTGAACACGTCTAGTGTAAATTGATAAATCGAAGTGAAAAATCTGACATATTTATATGTTACTCCGTTTAATCCACAACTTGTTTTAGTACTAACTACAAACATTATATATCAATTCCCTGCGGTGTTCGATGATATATGAATTGCACTCATTTGAAGAACTCGAACAAAGCAATAAATGTTATTGATTCCAAAACCGACGCAATTAAAGATTTTTTTTTGTTAAGAAACTATATAAAACTGTTAACTGTTTGTTATATGATACGTTTCTTGTTGGTGGTAAAGTTATTTTGGCACATCAAAATCGGTAAGTTTATACGATTCCAAGGTTTTTAATAAATACTTCTTCTGTCCCTGGCCATCATTGGTTAGCGTTTTATGTGTTCACCAGGAATGTGCATCATAACTCAGATAACTTTTATAATAATATATCAAATCAAAATATTCTCAGTAAGATTTCCTCCCGGGAATAAAAATTTAAAAAACATCGTACGTAACTCTAATTCCTGAATCGAGAAAGCCCACATTTATAGATGATGTATACAGATAATATATTACGGTTTCTCACACTAAAAAAAAATTTAAAAAACACCTGACAAAAAGTGAATACCCAAGTACCTACTTACCCCAAAGACTATCAAAGAAACTAGTAACCTCCAGCAATAAAGAAATAAAATTTTCATTGCGGTACTCCATGTAAAGTCGAAACGAACACAAACGTATACTTCAACTTCGAGAATATGCATCGAAAAGAATTTAGAGCAATTCTGGTTTTTCCAACATGAGAACGTCACTCCAAAACTCTAGCACGAGAATTCTGAGCTTTTGCATATTTCATACGCAATTTGTTCTGGCAGAAAAGAGAATCTCTTGTTTTTAACTCTAGGGATAAATTATTGCGAGTTGTAATTTTCCGCAAAAGAGAAACAGACAAAATGAGAGCGGGGTACATAACAGTAACGGTTTAGGGTTTCATCTCAAGAAAATTTTAGATCATGTTAACAATTTAGTCCAGATCACAATACAATATAGTAACTAACATTTGAAATAATGTCGATTTTGAGATGATCTGTAAATATTAATCAAATAAATAAGATCTATATAATTTGCTACAAGAATTGATATGGAATGTTGGAGCACTTAGGAAAGTGAAGTGAGCAACTTGAGTATAAGTAAGAACTAAATATATTAGTATTATCACTCGTCATGTTGTATCTACTCTCACTGGTTATCAATCGTACATTTCTTGTCATTCTTGTCAGTAATTGCGAGTGTTTGTAAAATATCAAATAATATTATTTCTGGTAGTAAATTGAAAGCAAATTTTTATTAGAATTAAGTTATAACTAAATTCTCCTCGCTCATACTATATGAGGTCTGTCGCAAAGTAAACAGGACTTTTAAAGAATATCTGATACTAGCAGCACCATCTGTTATTGGGGCTAGCGTTCGATAGAAACATCTTTCATTGATGTTCTATCAACATTTCATAACAATCGAACCACTTCACGACGAGTTATCGCGATCAAAGTGACAGTACCTTTATATTATGTTCTGTTTTAGGCTGGGCGCAGACGCTCGGTTTCCTGATTCGGTTTTCGGATCAGGAATTCAGATTCGGAATTCCATGTGCCTAGCGCAAACATCCGTTTTTTTGTATTAGGAATTTATACTGCCAGTTCGAATAGCGACGTTTCTGTGAAAGCATAAATGGACGACGACGATGAAGAAGAAGAGAAAACGACGTTATTAGTTTTTTTTTATTCTTACGACCCAAACGCACGGAATGAATTCCGAAACGAACGTCGGGTTTTTTTCCGTTCGGAAATAGTTAGGACGTGTGCGCCTTGTTGAACATTTTGTATGTAAATGAAGCATTCAGGTTTTAGAATCTGAATTCCTGATCCGGAAACCGAATCAGGAAACCGAGCGTTTGCGCCCAGCCTTAAACTTGGTAAAACATTTACCGAAACGCATCGATTGTTAAAACAAGTTTACAGTGAATATTGTTTATCTCGTAGCCGAGTCCACGAGTGGTTACACAGTTCAAAGAGGGTCTTGAGTCGCTGGAACACGACGAACATGTTGGTTAGCCGAATTTATAATTACGTCAGAAAAAGTCGAGAAAGTGCATCTGTTAGAAATGCATTTTGACCAAGAATTTGGGCATAAGAAAGTTGTGTTCACGGCTTGTTCCACACAAGCTTACGAATTACCAAAAAATGCTAAGAATTATTAGAGACGCCAAGAAAGATAAAAACTTTTTGTACAAAATTATGACTGGGGACGAAACATGGTGTTTTCAATACGATCCCGAAACCAAGCGTCAAAATTCCGCATGGAAGCAACCATACGAGCCAAATCCGAAAAAATGCCGTTTGGAAAAGTCAAAAGTTTTAATTTTTTTCTAGGATTCCAAGGGAATAAACGGTTAATGCTTTGTATTATCTTGTTGTTATGAGGCGTTTGCTCTCACATATTCTTCGTGTTCGGTCAAAATATCGCTAAGAAGGAAGCTGGCGCTTGTTGCACGATAATTCACCATTACATCGGTCGATGTCCATTTTTTGACAAAAAATGACATTTTTAACTATCAACCATCCATATTCTCCGGATAGTGCATCGTGCGACTTTTTTTTGTTCGGTAGACTACATTTATCCATGGAGGGACAGCGATATAAAAAACATCCTGATCAATCAGCTGAAATCATCATTCAAAAAATGTGTGGATCGTGAAAATCTCTGTATTAAATCTGAAAGGGACTGTTTTGAATCAAGTAAATTCCATTTTCCAAAAAAAATGTTTGTTAACTTTTTTCTTTGTCCTGTTTACTTTGCGAGAGATCTCGTATATATTGTTATGAAATTAGATATGGTATTTTAAAATTTTTATTTCTAATGGGAAAAGATATAAAGAGACGACTATAAAACAGTTTGCTAGGGTGGATGATGAAGTTTCGAGTTTTGTTGATAATTTTTTTTAAAGAGGAATATATATACCATTTGAGGATTTTTTATTTAATTGTAATTAAGAAATGAAATGTAAAAGAAACATAAGTTTAAATAGAATTGAAAGAAATATAAATGATTTATGAAATGTAATCAAGATTGAATAGCAATAAGGGAGTTACAGTTAAAAATAAAAAATATATAATTTTAAAAAGATAAATATATAGAAGAAATTCATAGCCAGTTCAAACAAGAAAAGAAATATTGCATGGAACCCAGACCAGAAGACAAGGACTGAAAGTGATAACGCGGGTTATTAAAATTACCAATTTTCTGTTTTTGTTCTATGATCATTAAACATTTTAAGCTCGTTAATGAGAGAGAAGATTTTGTAACGATTACATCGTTATTTGTTTGGCCTGGCCTAATAATAATTTATTTCATTAATTTCTCGTCTATTTTGCTACGATATTTTTGGCCTGGCCTACGAAGGTTTGATTTTTAATTTACCGAGTTTTGTTGCGTCGTCGCAGACTTGATTTCAGTAGAAGAAGGGAACTTTTGTTCTCTCGGAAATTGTGTCGCTTCCTTAATTTTTCTTTTACCATTTGTGCTTCAAAGTCTGCAGACCTATCTAAAACCTTCTCCCTTCGGGCTGATTGCCAAATATTGAAGGGTCCGACGATAGGATTAAATGCCAGGAAGCAATTTTCTACAAAGGAAGCTTTGGTCATTCTGACGACTATTTTTTTTGCTGTCTTCTACGTTGTTAGAATAGAAGAAACCTCTTGACATCAACTACAGGTCCTGTATTGAATCCGGAAGTTACCACCTTTTGAAAACATCTTGCCATCGCACCCGGCGTCGAACCCCATCTCCGCTGTCCACAACAGTTTAGAGGAAGAATCCAATAAAAGATAAGAAAGATATTTAATCACATATAATTAACTACTTTTCATGATAACTTTCTAAATTCTATTATTCTGAAATAAACGATATTAACTGATTTATCTACTTTTATTTGCTTGTTTGTATTTTGGCGCCCTTATTTATTTGTTTGGGGGGAGTTAGAGAAAAAAACCAGAAAGAAGCCACGATCCCTGGAGCTAGCCTGGGTAAGTTAACGTTACAAATTCAATTTGTACGTTACAATTTGGCGCCCAACGTGGTTGAAGCAATTTCCTTGAGATTTATCTGTATCTTTAGATTTATCTATATCTTTTTCTCAAAGGGATTGTTTTGGCTACAACTGGCGACCTTTAACGTTACAATTTGTCAAATTGACAATTGAAACATCAAACTCTAAGTCACTTCATTTGTGCCCTGTCTTATATTTTTATTCGGTTAGGAGACCGGAACCATTGATTTTTGGTAAACTATTATTTTTAAGATAACTCTCAACGTATTTTTGAAACTTTTGAACTTTAGAAATTATACAAACAAGAAATTATTAAACTGACATTAACGTCATGTAACATGTGCTTAAGGAGGAAGTGAGTGAATGTCATATCTGATGGGATTTGAGTTCATTATAAAGTTTCGCTTCCTAACCACTTGATCCAATAGCTTAAAGCTGGGTTCATGTAAATGCGAATTGCGAACGGCGAAGACAGCTCCTATTGGTTAATATCAAAATTACGTCAGCCGAGAAATTTTGACAAATGTCAATTTTAATTTCTTGCGAATTCGCATTATTTAAAATCTGAAGGGCGGGAATCTTGAAACTGTTTTAATATTTTAGCGAATTTCGCAGTTTTTCTTGTTAACGCATGTGCAGTTCCTATCAATGTTTTGTTTTGAATTTTGTTTGTTATTTGTTATGTTAGGTCTCCAAAACAAGTGTAGATTTAGAAGTATGAAAGTGAAGTGGTAAAATACATACCTATATTACTTTAGTAGAAAACTAATATAACAGACTATTATATGGATATACTTATTTTTCTATAAAATATGGGTGGATTCATGCAGCTTGTTTTATTCATTATTAACATAATGTAGAATAAGGGTTTATCGAACTTAAAAATACTAATGTTTATGTAGTTCTAAATGTTCAACTACATTGATATATCGCCAATAAAACAAATCTGTTTCTTTATCGTATTCGTAGTTTATACCTACTTATAATCGTATTAACTTTGATATTAAATTTAATGATCATACATTTGTATCATTAAGGACGTTCAGTATAAAAATCCCCAGAATACTGTCAAAACATTCGCTGATACATGAATTGAGATAAAAACGCGATATTTTTTTTGCGAAGTTCGCATTCGCAAATCGCAATTCGCATTTACATGAACCCGCCTTAAGTGGTTAAAGCATGCCTGCGTATAAGGCAGTGACGGTGGGTTCGAGTCCCACTGGATGTGACATTTTGTCAATTTCTCCTTAATGTCAGTTTAATAATTTCTTGTTTGTATAATTTCTAAATTTCAAAAATTTCAATAATATTTAACTTTTTGTTGCTAAGTGGGTTATTTTTTATTAAAAGTTTTATTTATAAATAAAAATTATGAAAAATAATAGATAATCGCATAGCTATAAATTTGGTTGTGTCTATTAACAGCACTAAAAATATGAATCAGAGAGTGTGAACAAGTAAGTAATACCTTACAAAGATAGTGTTATTTTTTTTTACTAGTCAGTTGCGAATTTATCAATGGGAGAGTTTCATGCGTGTGTTTAATTTTTATCAGTTTGTCGTAGGTTTTGTTTGTATATGTCACAAATCAATCATTCAATAATCATAATCGTGATTTCCCCTGATTCTGCCTTACACTGAAATGCTCTTGTTAGAATGTCGTAAAAACATGATGTAAGAAACACTTTAGGATTACGATACCTATTTCTGTACTTTACTAATTTATGGATTTTCATTCAAATAGTAAAACAAGTTATAATGGTGTCGTGGGACACCAGGTAGGAACTAAGTTTCTTCGGATAATGTAGAATCGACACTACTCGCTTGTGTATACGACTGTAGCGCCTGCGCACGTCTCATTTAACGGTTTTATTCCATGGACTTTTTGTTACGGTTTTACTATTACATATTTTTTCAGTTCGGTCGCGCAGCAAAATCCCTATCTCCTCCAAGCCTTGGATTATACTACGTTATAAATTAATAATTAGATTTCTTTTGGTTGTACATATTTTTATAATTTGTACTTTTCGTCTGGGCAGCTAATATATCAATAAATTCTCTAAAGATATATTTTTTTTATAATGATAATGATCGGAATAAGATAATTAATTAATTTTATTTAAAGTTTAAATAATATTTATAGTTTTTTGTTTAACACTGGAAAAAAAATTACCATCCCGCGTATTCGATCCTCCAACGATATCCAATCGTGAAGAGTTATCATATGCTAGTCAAATTATTTTTATGTATTTACTGCATAAATTTTGATCATATTAATAATAATAATTTATTATGAATTTTGAGATTAACATTAGTAACAGGTGTAGAAAATCCAATTAAATAAAATATTACAAAATAATTTACACATTTTACATTTAAAAACCAATGATTTTCATTAATTTATAGGACATCACAAAAGTTGACATCGTTGGATATTTCTATATTGTTTACAATGTTTATATTATATTATTAATCTTACCTTTCGTTAAAAGATTCTGTAATGAGAAGATCATCTTTTGCCTGATTCATTATTACCTATTATATTTTTTGTAAACACTTTCAAGAAAGTTTCATATAATAACTGTCAACATTATGTCTATCGTATACTGAACACTGAGTAGAGGCTAGCGTTGTGTGGAGGCTAGCGGTAACCTGCCTACTAGATTATTCCACGGACTTTTTGTTACGGTATTTTCGTTACGGTTTTACTATTACATTTTTTTCAGTTCGGTCGCGCAGCAAAATCCCTATCTTATCCAAGCCTGCCGTAAGGAACTTAGTTCCAAAAGTTGAATTCTGGTGTTATGAGTCTTAATTGTGGAATAATTTTTTATGAGAAAATCAAATTGACAGATGGTGAATTAACAATTCATATAAATCTAAACGAAATTCTGATAATTGTAACTTAAAACTGATTGTTGTTTTTAAGGTGTAAAAGTAACGATAAAAAGCAAACCCGTATATACAGTTGTTATTACAATGAATATTCGTTACTATCGTATCGTTACTATTGCGGCGATGGAATCTTCTAGATTATATACCAAATTCCTAATTCTAATATTACTAGCCGTTGCCCTTGCGCAAATTCGATTTGTCATAGAAAGATTTATATAGTTTTGCCGAGGGAATAAGATATTTTTCTGCAGTGCAAAGTTGCCTATGTCGTTTCCCAAGATGTATTTAATCTCTATACCAAATTTTATAAGAATCGGTCGACTGGTTTACGCGTGAAAACACAAAAGGCAGCGTTCGTTTCGTATTTATAATATTAGTATGGATAAGAATGGACGACAATTTCCACATTTTACACTAATAAGAAACAAACATCATTTTTTGCAAACAACGTTTTTAAATTTAGTATTAGAGTAGGGAGCGCACCCGTTACTCAGTACCGAATATATACGGTTTGCGACTGCTCGATTAAAACCCATTGAATAGGAGTAATAATTACTTCAGTTGTAATACTACCGACATTTTATTGTTTGATTTTCCTCATAATCCTTTTTACTAGATAACTAACTTTTTTTAATATAAAAGACAAACATCAAAGTTGTCAACTATAATAAAATTTTAATTGACAGCCTACCAGAACTATAAAAGATTACATTACTTCAGGCAAAAGCAAGTGTTGTTAATTGATTGTCAGACTTCAAAGAGATGAATACAATAACTGCAATTTAAGTATATTAAATATAAAGAATTGAACAATTTGTCTGAAATGATGCGTCTATTTCAATATTTAACCTTTTATATTAATTACTAGTTGTACTCGCAACCTCGTTCGCGTGGCGTGTGATTGTTGTATAAAAATTTTTTACCATTTAAGGAATGGGAGAGAAATTTTTATACACCAGATGTTAAGTTGAAAGAAGGCAAATACATCTATGAAAACCGCATTCGAATCGGATCAGTAGTTTTCATGTGATGCGCCCACAAACATGCAGACAGGCAGACAAAAAAATCTAACCACATTTTTGGGTTCTATTTCGATGTACCCGCGACGTCGTTCGCGTGGCGTGTTGATTTTTGTATAAAAAAAATTTTTCTCATTCCATTAAAGGTGTGGGGGAGAGAAAGTTTTATACACCAGGTGTTAAGTTGAAAGAAGATAAATACGTCTTTGAAAACAGCATTCGAATAGGATCAGTAGTTTTAATGTGATGCGCGCACGAACATATAGGTACATTTCTACAGTTTTATTATATGTATAGATTAGAGCTGAGACGGTTCAGTAAAATTTTCTAATTTTCCTATCCTCTCTCTTTCTTTATGCAAGAGTGTAAGTACACCTACTTTTATATTTTTTAGAGCAATAGGTAATTCAGGTTGTTCCGGCCACTAAAACGTTAATTGCTTGAGAAATTCTTACCCGCTCATAATTATCCACTGTTCGAATAGATCCTTTTCTAACAAACTTATTATTAAATTAGACTCAAATTAAATTACAAGAATGTAACACGTATCGCACTGAAGTGTATATGAAAAATAAAAGAATAAGACCATAATTTATTAAAAGGTGCATTAAAATTGTCTGTAACTATTAAATAATAACTTCGATATCTATGAACGTAAGCTAAGTAACGACAGAGAAATGTATCTATTTATCTCTAATCTCTTGCATCTAATGTCTATATAGACAAGAATTCTTTGTACCACAGTCGCTCACTTTTGTGGACATTTGTGCAGTTTTGTGAGAACTGGTAAGCAGCGATGGAAACTCTACCAATTTTTCGGTAGATTTACCAATTTAGGAAATAATCTACCGGTATACCGTTATAATTTACTTTTACAATTATTTTTTTTTAACTTCATTTCAACTTATCCTATTTTATTACATAAATACTTTTCTAAATTTCTCTCCATTTTTTAAAATCTACTGATTTCTACGTATTTTGTTTTTGGTATCAATCTAACGATTTCAGAAATTTTAGGTTGGCAACGCACCTGGCGAGCGACAACGATGCAGACCGAAATGCGAACCAACACCTTGGCGGCATGGAACCAGTTTTAACAAGAGTGAGTCTTGACTATATACGAAGCCTATGGATAATAGCTTCAAGTAACGACAGAGGGATAAAATAAAACTACGTGTTAGTGCTATCGCACTCATGCACCTCGTTCTGATTGGAAGATAGTTTTGTGCTTGTGCATTTCAGCCCCTAGAACCAAATGCTCGGTTATCGTTATCAGATTGAGATGTAAGAGATAAGTAGTAGGTACATAGTTTCATTTTATCGGTGATTACTGGACTTTCATCAGAGGATTCAATAGTTATAAATGATCGAATAAATTGCGACGACTATCCATCACAGAATTTGTATATTTTTAGGGATTAAAAGTAGTGGCAACGTACTTTTTCTAGAGCACAAGTTGTGTGTTCTTGTCTGACTTGAAAGTTTACTGGAACATGTCGTTTCCAGATGCAATGAATGAAGTTTTTGATTAGAAGCCGCATTCTTATAGATTTGTAATAGTTGTTATTTAAGTTCCTACAAAAATTAAAGAGGATTTTATATTCAAACATATATCATGAACAAAACAAAAAGAAGATATTGGGTTCATCCATTGTGGATGCAGAAGAGGAAAATTGGTGGAACATTCGAACTGATGAGAAAATTAAACATGTACCCAGAACGGTTTCAAAATTTATCAGCAATTTTTTGCCAGACCCGGTCTTGAGCAATCCTATTACAATAATCAGCACGATTAAAATCATATATACAAGGATATTTGCCAACTTCTTTGCAAAATTGTATGTTGAAGTCAACATCATCCCGCATTTTTAAATTGATTAAAGCACAGAGACACGTGGCGAGGAACTGGCGCGTCCTTTCTTGTACGCCACGAGAGACGCCGAAGAGACGTGGCGAGGGCGAGCGGGCTACCGCCCACGCCACGTCGCATCTGTGAGTATTGTACCATTTGTTTACATAGGAGAGACGCCGAAGGGACAAAAGTCCGCGCCACGTCTCTGCCCGACGTCCGTTCTGTGTGAATTGCGCCTAAATCTGGATTTAAAAGCGTTAAAGTACTGTCATTCAGTAAATTCATTACATCAAATTATTTTGTAGAGAAATTTTCGAAGTTTCCCCATTTACATAAATTAATAATACAGATTAATTTATTCTTATTTTTAATTCTTTGCACATGTCTGGGGAATAAGTCTCTAATGCAAAATCCAACTAAATTTTATAAATGATATTTTATAAAAATCTATATTATTAATACAATTCATAGTTTTACAACATTAGATTTTAATTATCTGGTTCTGACTGAAAAGTTTTTATGGCAACAAAGGGTTAAGTTTCTTTTTTCTAATTACATTTTGTAATGTTGCACAATTTCCTGCCGACTTTTATTAAATATTTACTTTAAAACCCAACTTTTCATCATACCAACCAAATAATCTACATAGCCCGTAACGAAGATTCCTTTGTTTTATCGCGGAAGACCACAAAAAGGCGTTTCAGCGGATCGCTTTATAAGCGGACTTTTTGTAGAAAATTTATGCTGTTAAACTGAAAATATTGCGGAACAGCCATCTGTTCGAGTCTACATAGAGTTACGTTTAATGTCTTCTAAACAGTAAAGTTTTTATCACAGAGTAGCAGTGACTAAGAAGCAAAGTCTAAATCTTGGTCCCCTAAACTAAACTTTCAATTTCGACTTAACCTGCATTCAATTTTTTGATTTACAAAATTTAATACAGTTATAAAAATGAGACTGTATAAAACCCAAATGAATTAATCTGGTGTGATGTAGAAAAATGTAAGAGGTTAGACGATAAGATTTTACATTAAAATTTTAAACAGAAATTCTAAAAACAGATAAGCTTTGATATTATCTACAAGTTTGTGCAGTTTGTTACCTAAATAGAAGATTATATACATATAATTTAGTTCTTGACGTTGATGCATCTAACAGACCAAATATTTTAATGATACGCGGTATATTAGACCTGAGTCCACGGGATTAACATTTATATTGGAACATTTCGTAACTCTCATCATTTTACTTCCAATCGATCTTAGAGTAAAGTCAGTAAACGCTAGCGGTCGTTGTTCAGGTGTGTATTATTACAACGCTGTTTATTTCATGTAAATATTTTAACTAACTGCTGTTTTTTGTGTTATTACCTAATATTTAGTGATCCTGAATCTAAATACCAACAAGAAGGAGCTTTGAAAAAGACGCCAAATATACGTCGAAACTTTAGCGATTAGAAAAATTGAACTTGTTTTAGTTTTTTCAATTGGTGTGTCTGTTCACACTAATTCTCAATTAAAAAATGTAATATTTGTCATATAGTATTAATAAAAACATTAAACAGTATAACAGAAATTTGGATTTTATTTTTTGAAGATGATTTGATTCAAATGTGTTCATCCAGTTGCACACACTGTTCAAAGCAGAGCCTTGTGTGTCGCGCCACACGCCGCTGTAAATCTGGTTGGATTGAGCCGACTTCTCGGCGAATATTTTCTTTACATCCACAATAGCTCGAGGAATGTTGTTATAAACTCTCCCTCTCTTTGAAGTAGCCCCAAAGAAAAAAATCCAATAAGAATAAATCGGGTGGACCCGGTGGCCACGGGATGTCCCCAAAGCGACTAATTCTAAGCAAAGCTATCGAAGCACTGGCTGTGTGTGCAGTCGCACCGTCCTGTAGGAACTACGTATGCGATAAGCACGAAGGTTGAGCTCAAAGATTTGGCAAAAACAAATCCAGAATCATCCGTTGATAATTCTTACTGTTGACATTTGTCGCCTTGCTTCGAGAATTTTCAAAAAACATGTTCTTATTATCCCATGTGTGGCACACTAAAGGGCTACTCTGGCGCAATCCAATAGTTTTTCGTTACTGGTTCTTGGAGCCCAGAAACGACAATTTCGCTTATTGACGAGGTCGTTTAATTGAAAATGAGCCTCGTCACTACAAAATGTCAGATGCGAAAAGGCTCCAGCATCGTTTCACAATTTTTTTTGCGTCAAACAAAGTCACTTTCGTTTAATTCTTGAATGGAACTTTAGATCCTTTTTTAAAATTTCATTAATAATAGCTCTAGGAAGTCCCAGTGAGGCCGCTCTTTTCCGAATTGAAATTTGTGGATTTTCACATAAGCTGGTTTCAACCAATTCAATGTTTTTGGGAGTCTCTGAAGAGCGACTTGGTCGTGGCCTTGGAGTGCTTATAGCAGATGCAGTTGTTCAGAATCTCTGCACCTAGGAACGGATTAAATTTACACTCAGTCTATCACTTAAACGTCGAATGTGAACTAAATTGTCGATGAGCAATTAAGTAAGAATCATTACTTTAGAATAATGCTTCAATGACAAACACACGATGCTCACTCGACCACTTCGACATCGTGACTGAGAAATCCGCACGATTAGCGATTCCATTCCAATGGCGCCACCCTCCCCACGCACCGTTTATTACTTTTTGAAATAATCTTATTTAAAAATATAAATCAGAAAAATTAAACGCTGATTTTTTATTGTATTGCAATGAAATGATTAATTTACAGCTGCAGCAGCAGAACTACTCGTCGGCCTAAGGCACCTTTTATAACATTTTAGACATGTGTGGTCCGAATGTATGTATGTATATATACTGCACCGAAGACATAAAAAAGTAATCAGTTATCAAGACTTTTTAAAAGGTTCGACTAGTAATCCCAATAAAAATTATCTTAAAACCAGACTATATAACTTAAAAATTCCTCGCCAAATTTGCAGTTTAATCTTCACAATTTAGTCCAATCGAGATAACATATTTTTTTTTTAAATTCACGAAAAATTAATTCGCGTATGAAACCAATTGGAAAAGGTAACTTGGGGTACAATAAATAACAGAAAATTCACCCAACTACGTAACCTTGGAAATCTGGATTTGGGGGGGGGTTAAAGGGGGTAAACTCGTATTATTACAAATTTTGGCGAAAGTTGGCGTCACAGAAAAAAATTTCCTACAGGAAAGTTGTACATCATTGAAAAATGTATAACTTTTGTTTGAAAGTTTTTTTCACATAACCTCAAAATTCTCGCGAATAATGGAAAAACCATTTTTTTGTCGTTTTTTAGTTTTTTATTTTTTATTTCTACAAAAATGATTTTATTTTGACGAAACTTGGTGAAAGTATACCTTTATATATCTTAAATGACCACAAATTTTTTCAGATAAAAAAATCCAAAGGTTTTTGAAATATAAATTTTTTTCGCAAAAATTTTTTTTTTTTTAAATAAAATCCTAGCTTCGGGGATTTATTTTACAGACTTCTTTTGGGTCTCATTTTTTTGGTTTTGACATCTACTTTTTTATAGAATATGAAAAAAAAATAGTTTACATTTAAAAATATGCTCAAAAATGTAAAAAACTGAAAAAATGACTTTGTAACACTTAATTTTGTAATAAATGTTGATATTTTGTTTAAATTTTCTTAGATATTGCAAAACTGATATTCTTATTTATACTTATTAAAATTGAGTTTTCATTATTATACGTCAGCGTTTATGGTAATACCGTTAATTCAAAAAAATTGATCACATAAAGAAATACATTTTTTATCGTATTTTTTTCCGTAGAATTTAATAGTATTATCAGTTTTGCAATATTTTTGAAAATTTAAACAAAATATCAACATTTATTAAAAAATTTAGTGTTGCAAAGTCATTTTTTCAGTTTTTTACATTTTTGAGCATATTTTTAAATGTAAACTATTTTTTTTTTCATATTCTATAAAAAAGTACATGTCAAAACCAAAAAAATGAGACCCGAAAGAAGTATGTACAAAAAATCCCTAAACCTATGATTTCATTTAAAAAAAAATTTTTTTTTGCGAAAAAAATTAATATTTTAAAAACCTTTGGATTTTTTTATCTGAAAAAATTTGTAGTCATTTAAGATATATAAAGGTATACTTTCACCAACTTTCGTCAAAATAAAATCATTTTTGTAGAAATGAAAAATTAAAAATTAAAAAACGGCTAAAAAATCTGTTTTTTCATTTTTCGCGTAAATTTTGAGGTTATGTGAAAAAAACTTTTAAATGAAAGTTATAGATTTTTTAATGATGTACAACTTTTCTATTGGACATTTTTCTCTGTGACATCAACTTTTGACACTATTCGTAATAATACGTTTATTTACACTTATGAAAAGTGAGCTTTCATTATTATACTTCAGCGTTCATGGCAATACTGTTAATAAAAAAAAATTAATCATATGAAGAAACATAATTTCTACAGTATTTTTTTCCGTAGAATTAAATGGTATTATCAGTTTTGCAATATCTAAGAAAATTTAAACAAAATATCAACATTTATTACAAAATTAAGTGTTACAAAGTCATTTTTTCAGTTTTTTACATTTTTGAGCATATTTTTAAATGTAAACTATTTTTTTTTCATATTCTATAAAAAAATAGATGTCAAAACCAAAAAAATGAGACCCGAAAGAAGTCTGTAAAATAAATCCCCGAAGCTAGGATTTCATTTAAAAAAAAAAATTTTTTTGCGAAAAAAATTTATATTTCAAAAACCTTTGGATTTTTTTATCTGAAAAAATTTGTGGTCATTTAAGATATATAAAGGTATACTTTCACCAAGTTTCGTCAAAATAAAATCATTTTTGTAGAAATAAAAAATAAAAAACTAAAAAACGACAAAAAAATGGTTTTTCCATTATTCGCGAGAATTTTGAGGTTATGTGAAAAAAACTTTCAAACAAAAGTTATACATTTTTCAATGATGTACAACTTTCCTGTTGGAAATTTTTTTCTGTGACGCCAACTTTCGCCAAAATTTGTAATAATACGAGTTTACCCCCTTTAAACCCCCCCCAAATCCAGATTTCCAAGGTTACGTATTTGGGTGAATTTTCTGTTATTTATTGTACCCCAAGTTACCTTTTCCAATTGGTTTCATACGCGAATTAATTTTTATGGGGTCAAATGACAACCCGATTGGACTAATTGTAGGCGTGTAAATAACAGAACATATTGTAAAAAGAACTAATAAGCTTCTAAGAAATAAGAAAAGATATCGCTCATTGAAAAAAACTCTCACGACATTGAAATTTCATTTCAACCACTTGTTTCATAATATACTATTACATAAACGTTTAACATAGCACTTTAGTTCTTTAGTACATTTTACCAGTTTGTTTTGGTCACATTTTATAAAACAAGAATTACAACTTTCTGTTTTTTTTTACTAATTTACGTTTAGTCATTATGTGAAATATGTTTTATGCTTATTTAAAAAAGTTGTTATGAATTTAGATGAAGTTTAATTACAATCTTTGTATCGATTTAAAAACCGTAAAACCGTTGCCTTTTATTTTTGTTAAAGTTGTCTATAAGTTACAAATTTTTTATCTATTTTAATTTTTTTTTTTTTTTAGTAACTAGCTATCTTTCCGGTAGTAAGAAAAAGTTTTTGGCAATTTGAAATTTGATCGTTTATAATTAACGTATTTTGCATGCATATTGCTTCCAACCAAGAAACATTTTTATATACTAGAACGTGGTACAGTCCTTTTTAAATTTGTCTTTCGATGGAAACAGTTTTTTAAGTGAGTCTTGTGAAAAGCCTTCCGGATATAAAATAAGTATTCTTTATTATTATAATTAATATCTATCATAATTAACTTATACGTAGTAAGTTTCAAGAAAGATTAATTCTAACATTTTAATATGAAATTCATATGTAGTCATTTGTACCCAAAACCTGAAAGCGGTTTTTTCTTCACAAATTGTAGTTAACACGTTTCTTATGAGGAATATTTAAGAAGGCCCTTAGATCTTTTAAATCTCCTTAGATCACTTTTAGATCACGAAGGTAATTTTATTCCAACTTCCTGTAACCTTCCAAACATTGGTTTGAATCTATCGAAGCATCAGACGTTTCGAACCGTATCAGGTCAATTTGGATTGGTAATAAACGGAGTTACCCTAGAACGAACCTAAGTCGCCGAAGGTGAAGAAGAATATTGAACCTAAGATCGTTTATGTAGAGATATAAACATTTCACTTTTTAAATTTCTAAATTAAATCTTAAAGTTTTTGAACTTAATTACAGTTTAATTGGTATTTGGTCCATAAATTACTTGCAGCTATATTAGATTTTGATTTGTAAAGTTAGTAACTTCGCGCCCTCTTTCCTTAATGCAGAGAATCTAAAATACTAACAGTCGAACCACCACGATTAAGCTAGTATGTAAATTTATATCGTAGTTGAAAATAATTTAGTATTCAGTTTGTAACAAATGAAATTCTAACAAATGATGAAGTTATATCTTATAATAAATAACAAAAAGAAACGTTGTTATTCATTTTTCAAGTATGAAATTAAGGATTAAACATTTTTAAATAAAAGTATTTTTTTAAGACCGGCCAGAAAATAGTACTTTCCGGTTTATTTTTAGGTCAGAAAATCTCATTTTGTCGGACAAGGCCAGAAAATAAAAATGAGTCCGGTAAAAACTTTTACCGGACTATCACAATAATTTTCTGGCCCTGTCCAACAAAATGAGATTTTGTGACCAAAAAATAAACTGGAAATTACTAAATTCTGGCCGGTTTAAAAAAATATTGTACGTAATACGTCTCAAAAGTGCTTTTACTGGACTCGCAGGCTTGCAAGTCTCGCCTGCGGCTCGCCCTGCAATTGCCCACTCGTCCAGTAAAAGACCACTTTCGGGACTTGTTACGTAAACTGCTATTTTTAGCAAGTCTCATGGACAAATAAACAGATGGTGACTTAAACTCTGAAGTAAGTATAAGTAGGTACAACTCACATATTAGTAACGAGCTTACAGCATAAACCTTTTTGGAACGAAGTTCCCTTTCGCGCGTTACGAACAGTTACGACTGACGCTAGGAGCTAGCCAAAAAAATTCATACCAAAAGTTGTCACGACACTATGACACGACACACGCATGTTTCTCTCTCACAGACCAAAAAATAAATAACTCTCTCTCCCTCTCTCTCATAGATATATTACAATTAAAAAAACACTATTTTAAATTAAAAGAAAATGTACATTAAAAAGAAAATACTGTAGAAAAAAAAATAATTACCTATAATAGTATTATATTTACATTTTAAAAATAGTTCGTAACTTGACTATAGTTGTACCTACGTCAAATTACCTTAACTGTCAGTTACTGTCAAATATTTTAATTTTAAAATTTTGTATTGAATTGTTAATTCCTGTTTTAAATTATAAAAAGTAATTCTAAAAAGATGTGTTATCTAAAGCTCTGGTATTGTATAAATGGACACTTTTGTTAAAAGAAACGAACTGTTAGGTAAGTAGAGATTTTATACAGACAATAATAAATGCTTATGTATGTGTAAACACTCTGTTGTGTTTACAAATTACTATTTCCTTCACTAATTAATCGAAAGGAACTTCGTTCCATCCGGGTGTCCCTTGACACCTCACATTTTTTTTTCTCTATTTTTCCTATTTTTTTCTTCTTTTATTTATTTTTAAGTTCATTTCCGTTTTTATATATTTTTTTTAATTTTTGGAAATTTGGTTTTTAATTTTTGCTACATTTTGTTTTAAATTCTAAAGCTTTTTTTAAATTTATTTAGTTTTTTTATATATTTTTCTAATTTGACATGTTTTTTAATTATTTTGATACTTCTCATTTTTGTCTACAATTTTTTGATATATTTCTTTTTTTTATACTCCAAATTGTGAAACTAAAATTATTTTTCCTAAAACTCTATTATTTTCTCTTTAAAAACAATTAATTCTAGTGCACACTCATTATACTAAATTATGACTGTGTTTAAATAAACCTATTGAAATATACAACCATCGAATTTATCAATTAAAAATGTAATACTTGAAAATCAGATTAACGCAACAACCTACGCTTATCACGAAACAAAAGGTGTTTAAAAATAGAAATATGCTTTAAATAGACCAGAAGGAAATTGCCTGTTCCTAAACGATGAAAATATAGTTACCGAGCAAAAATTTAATAGGGCAAAATCTTTTATTTATTAATTCTTAACTACTACGTTGTTAAATTTTTCATAGTTGCAACGAAACAATATGGTGAGCAACAATTGCTAAAGAAACATTTTATAGACATCAATTTGTATTTCGAAAATAATATCTGAATATAATGACTACAAAAATGATATTCCTCGTTAGCAATGAATTTGTTACTATATAAAGATCTATTTATACAAACCACGCATTGTTTGCGAACATTTTTTTTCAAACAAGATGCTTGGTTGGTCTGAATACTCACCCGCACCAAATAGGATTCGACAACCCTGCTCTAAAACTTTCCGCTCACGGTAAACTAACAAAAGGATTCTATGTTCGTTGCAACAAGAGCTCGAGTAGCCTTGTTGAATCGGTTACCTTTTCGGTGTAAGAGTATTGTTTTCATTTAAACTTGCTATTTTGTTTCTATCTTTAGTGCGTATAAATAATTATTTTAAATATTAAGGGCTTAGAAATTCGGAAAAGATACATGAGAGTGGCATATAAGTGTCCTGTAGACAAAAATCCTAAAAGTAAAAAAAAAAACGGTGCGGGTATACTATCGCGGTATTTTCTATCAACTCTGAACATTTTTTCTTAATTTTTGTTTTTCTTTTCAATCAAAGATTTCCATAGCAATGCCAAGGCAGCACAAATTGAAAGTTTTGATTACACAAGTGTCATCTTTAAAACTTTTTATTTATTTAAATGTTCGAGAACAACTAACTTGTTCAGGTAGTGTAAACGAATGCTCCTCCTACATGTTTACGAATGTTCTTAAACGTTTACAATGCTCATTTAGTGTAAATGGGCCTTATGAGTAAGGTCAGAGCTATGGTATCAGGATGTCTTATGACTTAATGTCTAAATATAAAAAATGCGTCATTTAAGTCATACAATATACCAAAGGTATCTAGTGCCCTGCTGTCAGAATATTCCAGATACACAACCTGGATTTGTGCCTAGTTAGAATTCCTAACTCTAGGACACATCATACTGCGATATAGATATAAAAATTAATCAGTCTATACAAGAGCAAAACCAAACTGCAGACACGTGTTTCGCTATACTTAGAACTCGTCAGTACAGTATAGATTTGTATCATTTTTTTTATCATTATGTATAAGACTGTCAAAAAACGTTTATTTACTTACCTTGCCTAAGGTTTTATATGACATGCAAAGCGACCACTTGAGAGCCATTTTTAAGTAGAAATGGCGCTAGTTACGATCGTTTTACACTTTCGTAAACTGTTATAACAAATTTCGACCAGTCTATACCAGGGATGTCTCTTTATTAGTGACTGAAGAGACAAACCTATACTGTACTGACGAGCTCTAACTAGAGCGAAACACGTGTCTGCAGTTTGGTTTTGCTCTTGTATAGACTGATCTATATCTATATCGCAGCATGATGTGTCCTAGAGTTAGGAATTCTAACCAGGCACAAATACAGGTTGTGTATCTGGAATATTCTGACAGCATGGCACTAGATAGCTTTTGTATCATTTTTTTTATCATTTAGTAATAGGCTCAGCTTTAATAATAAAAAACAATTTGTAAAAGTTTTGATACACTTTGGTGTTTATCTGTAGACTATACCAATAAATTTGAAAATAAACAAATTTTAAACAAATAATTCAATGACCTTTTTCTAAAGCGTTTTCAGAATACCAATATTTACTATACATATTTTCCTGATAAAAGAGCTTTAGTGACTCTTAAAACACAAAAAAATAGAGCTCAAAACGAAGGAAATTGTCTTTATGTTAGAGTGAGCGAACTTTTCAAGTCATAAAATTTACATATTCACATATACTTTCTCATGAATGATTTAAGAGCATGTCTATAGGATTAAGAAATTTTTAGTATCTCAAGGGGTTGCATTCTAAATCTGGTACAAACTTAATATTAAAATTTGATTAATACTTTTGTTGATACGGTTTTTTTTTTCGAATTAACTTACAAATTCTAATATAGACCAGTTGGTATCTGTTTTGGGTTGGGTAAATCGTATATGGTCCTATTTTTTTGTTTTAATCGCTTCGAAACATTATTTTAAATAATAATTTTACTATGCGGACACTTGAAAATGTGGGCTATATTTTTTTGTTAAACAATGTAAGAAAAAAAGAAAAAAAATATGAGAAAAATTCGTGTTTTTTTTTTCCTTCTCGTTGCTGTATCTCGGCAGCAATGCATTTTAGAAAAAGGTTTGAAATGTCATTTTCTACAAGATACAATTGATCGTAAATTGAAATAAGCACAATAGAAAGTTTTTTACTGATATATAGGTCATATTTTAACCTCAACAATGCACAGCATCCCTGATATTGCAAAAATATTAAGTCATACAACGCTGTAATTGATCATAGAGAAGATTTTTTCCTTGTTAACAAAATCTAGGGTAGTTGTATCTAAAAACTTTCTAAAACAGTTTATTTTATTACCAGTTAAAATAATAATTACTGTTTTCACATGTAAGAACAAAAAAAAAAGAAAAAAAAACTTCTCCCTCGCGAGATCGATCCTATTACGATAACCCAACAGAATTGTCACAATCAACCCCTTTAACTGCTTATCCAAATAGGCCACCGCAAGCTTATATGAAGTCTTTCAAAATGATAATATGTATACATATTATTATTTAATTTAATAACAATTCAGTATAAATTTCGAAATCTATGTATATGCCTAAACACACTTGAAACATGCATTGTCATCCAGTTCTTAGCTATCCTGAAAACTTCAGAGCTCTAGGTAGTCGGGAAATAGGTTTAAATTCGATTACAAAATTCCACGGAATGGTACAGAGACAAAGAACACGGCGAAAATATAAAAACTTTCTAAAAAAATATTATTAATATTGCGAAATTAGCGCAAACCATTAAAAAAAGATCATAAATAAGCTATGTTTTTTTAATATTCTTTTTCAGGTATTTAAAAGCCACATAGGAGTTCAAAATTTACCCAAAGAGTCAGAAATATATGTTTTTTAATATTCTTTTTTAGTTATTTGAAAACCAAAACCTTCAAAATTTACTCGAAAAATGTTTTTAATATAAAAAACCATTGCACTAAATTTCAGCCCAATCGATAAAGTATTTTTCGCAAAATAATTTAAATAATCTAACTGAAAAAAAAAGTTTATTTTCAAAACTATACAGAGCCAACAAAAATCTTTTAAATACTTGATTTTTTTTACATATAAAAGAGCATTCAAGCTTTCAAATGAATTTTGAATTATTTAGAGTCTAGGGAATTTTTGAAACATTTGTACAATTTTTAAGGGTAATAAACAAATAGAATAACTGTTGTAATAAATATTGTTTTAAATGAAATAATATTCATAATATTCCCATATAATTATTTAATTTATTGAAAGTAATGTAACAAAGTAGCAACTAGTTTCGGCCCCAGTGAGCCATCTTCAGGCTAACAATAAATACGAGGTGAAAGGGGGAAAAATTTATTTATTAAATTTTATTAGGTATGTACTTTTATAATAGGTTTATGATAACTAAAATGTGAAACATAGATTTTACTCTCTAAATACCTTTAATGTATTTGAAACCGAAAGAAGATTATAATACAACACCATTTTTACTCGAACAGAATAGTATCTAATGGTTAAAAAATACATAATATATGAAATAATAGGTTTATGGTAACTAAAATGTGAAATATAGATTTTACTCTCTAAATACCTTTAATGTATTTGAATCCGAAAGAATACATTGCAAATTTGTTTTGTTTGAAAGGTTTTTAAGCTCCTCCCATAGCTGATGTCACACCGTTACTTCCGTCAGAATTACTTCGTTTCGTCAGAATTACTTCCGTCAGAAAAAAAATCTGAGTTACCCCTAGTCTCGCCTAAAGAAGTTTTACTTCAAAAATATTTCTTATTAAAACATTGCGCATTAAACAATAACAGTTATTATCAGAAACCGAAAAGATTATAAAAAATTCTACAAGCGTTTTAACAGTTGTTTAACTGAATATCTTCTGTAAAAAATTCATCGACGACATTTTTCTTGTTGAACTATATAGCGTTTTCCATGTTTTCGACCCAGGTTTCATCAATTTCAACAGTTGGAGAATTCGAGAGATGCATTATTGAAATCCCATTCCATTTATAATTCAAATGTCAATTGCTGACGGTTTCCGTTCTCCAATATTAATCATGATCTGAATGCGAATAAATAAAATACTAGACAGACTATAATATATTGGCGATTAACATGAAATATGGAATAGAACACCAATAATGATAATGAATTATTAAAATCAATTAGATTATGATGATGTATGTTTTGATAAGCATTTCTAGAATAGCGTGATTAAAAATCTATTGGCTGTAATTGCAGACGAACATTTTATTGCGTTTCTGTTTGAATAATTGAATAGTTTTCACATATCTTTAACTTTTAATCAATTGAAAAAGTAGGTACTCACACACTTTTCAGTATAAAAATTACTCACCTATAAAATAAAATAATACCACGCACGTTATTTTGTAAAACAGATCTCATAAAAAACATAAAAAGTCATATCAATACGCCATTTATCAAATCCACATTTTTTACTCTCCTTTGGGCTTTTATGGCAGACAAACGTTTTTTTTTTCAATGTTAACCTATTAAACTTAGCGCATAAAAATCGGGTAAAAAGTCTTTGAAGTCACCCCTTCCTTGGAAACAGCGGGTGGTCCATAAATCCGATACTTTTCTCGACCCCTACAGCATGGTTGTATGCACTTACGATATTACAATCTATTGTTTAAATTAAAAAATATATCTGATTAATTTTTTAAAAATAAATAAACTTAAAGATATTTTTTTCTGATTTCAACCATATATAATACATACGCAAAATTTTGAAGTTTACTACAGGCGCTAGAGATATTTTATTGTTGTTTTTTCAATATAATGTAGAATATTTTTGGTCTTATCTGTAAACTTTAAAATTTTGCGTAAGAATTATATATGGTTGAAATCAGAAAAAAAATATCTTTACGTTTCTGGTATTTATTTATTTATTTTTATATATAAAAAGTTAATCACACATATTATTTAAATTTAAACAATAGATTGTAAAATTATGACTGCATACAAACACATGGTGTTAGGGTCGAGAAAAAAATTGGATGTATGGACCACCCGCTGTTCCCAGGTAAGGGGGACTTTAAATACTCTTTAATCTAAACATCTTTGTGAAACTTGAATTATTTCAAAATGTCAATAAATTATAATACAAAAACCCATGTTTATATCTGTATATCTGGGATATCCCGCACAAGTGTCTTGGCAAAGGGATTTATAAATTTTTTAACGTATTTTTGAGGAAGCCAGAGTTTTCACAAATAGTCGCGTCAAAGTAAGGCTAAAAACCCAAAAACTTAAAACTTTGGTCGGAAAGGTCCGATCGAGCTCATTTTTTTTTTAAATGTTCATTGAGATCCTAGATTCAAAGTTGTATAAAATCTGGATGCCGCTCGGCCCCCCTTCCCCCCCAAATTCGACCCAAGGTGGGGGGGTTTTCAAGATGGTATATACATGATGAGACTGTTCTCCCAACCCGGCCAAATGTATCACTCGGGGGTTTTGAAGTCCCCTCCATCCATTTCTTCGGTCAGGTTGCCTTTTCGACCTTCCCAGGGGCGTCTAGAAGGGCCTCCAAGGGTCCAAAATATAAGATATTTACAGAAATGTGCTCGGCCTGTCATACTGGGTTAGGGGGATTCCGAAGGGCGGGGTTTTCTTTTCTGTTAAAAATTAAGGCTTTTTAACCCATTAGGGCCCTATAAAAAGGGGCCCATGGGCCATGGGGTCTAAAAATTATGATTACGCGGGATTGAATTTCAGTGTACAGAATTGGTACGATCAAGTATTATAAGGCTACCAACCATTTATTTGAGCAGCCTGCGATTCTGTGACCCATCCAGGGGTGGACAAAAGGGGTGCCGGGGCCCAAAAAATGTGATTTGATTGGATTCGATACCAACGTAAAAAGTTGATATAATCTGTCAAGCGAATAGTCTCCTCAGCCTTTCTGAGTCCATGTCACTCTCTGTCGGATCCAGGTATGGACGGGAGGCGTTCCAAGGGGGCTCAAATGGAAATTTTCGTAAAATTCCCTTATCTCATACAAACTTGATATGTTGAGGGTTTGTAGGGGTGTACTTTTCGGTTGCCCTGGCATGCGACTATGCCCCCAGGGATTTACGAACAAGGGTGCTTGAGGGGGTGAAACTCGCATGTTCATCTAGCACTCGATTCGATTTGATTTCATCAGCTTTATATTGAACTGATTTGTATAATAAATTGTTAATTAATCAGTTATAAATTGAACTTAAGTTTTATAATAAATTGTTAATTAATCAGTTAGAAATTGAACCGATTTTTTATAATAAATTGTTAATCAATCAGTTATAAATTGAACTGAAGTAATATAATAAATTGTTAATTAATCAATTATAAATTAAACCGATTTATTATCACTACTTTTACGGAAATATCCGTTTCGAATGACCAATATTTTTTTTTAAATTGTTGAACTACTAGTGGACTGTATAGTAATTTCGTTCGTAGAAGGTAAAATAGTGATTTAATTATAAATAAAATTAAACAATCTGATATACTCTTCCAAACTATTTGAAAATTAAAACAGAGTAACCTCTGTCTATAAATGCACGAACGATCATTTGTTTACTATCACTGAAATGTAAACAAAAAAAGTGCCATCTCATAACCAAAAAGAGGACGAAAATTTCCAGTCAATATGGATATCAAACCAGTTAAAAAATGTTTCTTGTGCAACAATGAAGAGGTTGAACCCTGTTGCAAAATTGCCATGAAATATTCGCTTATCGCGCTTGCCGAAGTAAATATGTGGACGAAAGATTAATTCAGGCTGCCTGTAAAAGAAAATCTGAATCGGATGTATTTGAGCCAAAAATCAGTGAGCAATTTATCTCTTTTTCCCAGAACTGCTTTATTTGTGGTGAAGAAGCAAAGACAGACAAAATAAAAAAGCTTAAAACGACAAGCCGCAAACCCTTCAAACTTGCGTGTGAGACCACGAAAAAAACTATTTCGGTAAAATTACTTGACAAGGATGACGAAACCTCGCAACAAATTTTGGCCAGAATTCGTGATGTAAACTTGAAGGAGATTGGAGCCGTCTATCACGAAGAATGTTACAGGGAATTAAGCAGAAGTCCTCATAATCAACGGTCTAGTCCACGGAGTGCAAGTATCGATGAATCTATGAACATTGTATTTGAATACATTGATAGTAACGATGACTGTCAGTTTACTCTGGACGAGTTCGAAGACCTTTTGTCAAACCAGAGCAAGTACGTACCTTGTAGTCAAACAATTAAACAAAAATTAAGTGAAAATTATAAAGATGATATAATAATTACCAGTAAAACTAAGACTAGAACATTGATATGCTTAAAGACGAAACAACACTGTATTCTAAAAGAAGCCTGGAAAAAGCAAAAAAAAGATGATGAAGTTGAGGAGAATTTTCGAGTAGCTAAGGCATTTGCAAAAATTATTCGAACTCAAACAAGATCCCTTACGGGTAATGTTGATCACTATCCTAATCCAAGAGAAATGTTTTTACACGTCAATGAAAATGTACCAAGTGTTCTGTTGTATTTTTTGAAAGAACTGATCTTGAAGGATAAAGAGAATTCCAGTAAACCATCTTACGAAGATAAATGCAGTGCAATAGCTCATGCCATAATTTCAGCAATAAGGCCCAGGTCGTTCTTGTCTGCACTTCAATTGGGGGTCGGTGTGCTAATACATAGAAAATTTGGATCGAAAAATGCTGTTCAGTTACTCAATCACTTGGGGTTTTCTTGTTCGTATTACGAGGTCCAAATGTATGAAGCATCAGCAGCTTATTACAAGCCATTCAGAATTCTTCCAGGAACATTTTTACAATTTGTAGCTGACAACGCAGATTTCAATACCGATACCCTCACTGGTAAAAACACTTTCCATTTTATGGGGCTAATTGCAGTGGTTACTCCAAAGTCTGGGTTGGAATGTGATGCCAAATTTGGTCGCCTAAAAGAAATCCCATCTGAGTTGGAAATTGCTAATGTAGGGCATATACAAATTCTGGATTATGATAGATCTATTGGCGAAGGAATGAAGAAATTGAAATATGACACTGCTCGCAGAGCAATTGATCTAAGCCCCTGCTCCTTTACAAAAGCTAATTATATATGGATGTATAATAAACAATTGACTTTGAATTTTTTCGGATGGAATGGATTTATGGAAAAATTAACAAGTAAATTTGATGATTTTTCATTCGAGACCTCACAGGTGATGTTTCATCCTTTTATATATGAAAAACCCACTGATTATGAAACTATATATACAACAATCATGTATTTCGTTGAACAGTCGCTGCTTAATAAGCAAAATATACATACTTTACTTCAAGTGAGTTTGGCTAAAATCATTTTTGATGAATTGATGTTGGAACCTGAATTCATTACTACAGTTGAAAATGGCAAAGGATTTTTGTCTAATCTGGAACAGTTTATTACTGATCAAAATGCAGTACCTGAAAACTTTCAGACTGATTTCAATAATTTATTGACAGTACCAGTTGTAGAAAAAATAACGGGTCTTTTCGAGAAAAAATTAACTCAGTTGGAGACAAGAGGGAAAACAGCGAAGTTATGGATACGTTACTTCAAGATGGTGTCAATTATGAAGGATTTCTATATGGCTGAGAAAGTTGGGGATTGGGATATGTACTTACATAGTTTGGAAAAAATGATTCCGTTCTTTCATGCAGCCGGCCATTTTTCATACGCAAAAAGTGCGCAAATGTATCTCCAAGATATGGAAACTTTGAGAGAAAAAATGGTCCCTGAAGAATATGAAAAATTCAAGAAAAACTTCTCAGTTAGACGTACTGAAAAATATACGAGTGGCATATACAGTGATCAAATAATCGAACAAACATTGAATCGGGAAATGAAAGTGGAAGGAGGGCCGTTCAAGAGAGGAGCAACAAAAAGTGTCGTTGCGAAATGGTTGAATACGCTGATTTGTACCAACCACATAACTGAGGGCATGGAGAAATTCTGTCGTGTTTCCTTCGATACATCTCATCAACATAAAGATTCTGACACATCAAGAATAGAAACGGACAGTAGAGATATCAGTAGATTTTACGAATGGTTCAAGAGTCATAATCCATTTCCTGAAACTATTGAAATAATAAGCATATCAACAGGCATAATGGGAGATGCGAGAATCAATCCGCAAGAAGCATTTGAAGTAGGTCTCAAGATTATGTCCGATCTCGATGGAAAAAGCTTTGACCACAGTTTGCAGAGGAAGAATAGAGTTCTCCCCATATCAAGTATGAGCAATAAAACTAAGGTGCCTGTCCGTGGCGTCACAGTAAATCCTTTACAAATGTTTCAACGCATAATTATTCAAAAACAGTCAGAAAAAGACTTGAAAGAATATTTCAAATATGAGCTGTCGCCTTTTCCTATGTCAATATTTGATGAAGAAGGATTGAGGAAAAATACAAAGTCTTCCCTTAGAACAGTTTTCAAAGAATTGGTTGATCGCCAAATCGTCAACTGTACTCATATTATTGACGGTGGAATGTTACTCTATAGGTTAAAATGGCAAGTAAACAAAACATTTACTGAAATTCTGGACCAATATGTCACACATTTACAAAGAACTTATTCAGACAATGTCATAATAGTATTTGATGGTTACAATAAATCCACGACCAAATCTTCCGAGAGAAACCGGAGGGACAAAATGAAAGATTGTGTTCACTGTAATTTTGAGCAGGATATGCCATTAACTATTGCTCAAGAAAAATTTCTTTCCAGTTCAAAAAATAAGAGCAAATTCATTGCACTCTTGATAGAAACACTCCAAAGAAATAATTTCATTTGTAAAAAGGCAGAAGGTGATGCAGATTGCTTGATTGTGAATACTGCTATTGAACAAAGTATCCTGGGTAATGATTCCAACATTGTGTTAGTTGCAGAAGATATTGATCTGCTGGTATTACTTGCAGCATTGGCACCAAATAATAGGGAAATATTTTTTCATAAGCCAGCTAAAGGAAAACAAGTAAAGCAACTTTATTCGTCAAAAAGCCTCGATTACTCGCCGACTTTAAAAGAACACATTTTAGTTTTACACGCTATATCTGGTTGCGATACAACGTCATCATTTTATGGAAAGGGGAAAACAAAACTTGTAGATCTTTTACTTTCAAGTTCAACATTGCAGGAAGCAGCAGCAACTTTCAAACAGCCGAATGCTAATATCCAAGACATATATGCTAGTGGTGAAAAATTAATCATTGCGTACTATGGTGCTACGACTTATAATATTGATTTGGATGAATTTCGATATTTATGTTTTTATAAAAACGTATCAAAGAAAAACCTGGCAAAAAAAACTGAATTCCTACTTTGTAGTTTGCCACCAACTTCAGATGCAGCATTGCAACATCTGAAAAGAGTTTATTTTCAAGTTCAGTGTTGGATGGGTAATGAATTGCACCCGACAGACTGGGGATGGGAAGAAAAAGAAAATGAAACTTTGGAACCTATTCGGATTCTTGGCCCCTTGGCTCCAGATAAATTACTGAAGACAATAGTTTGTTCTTGCAAGAAGGCTTGTAGTAAAAAATGTAAATGCAAATGTTCAGGCATGAAGTGCACGATGGCTTGTAAATATTGTGTGAAGAAAGATTGTGATAATTTAAAACTTCTGGGAAGTGACATTCAGCCGGTCAACAACCTTGATGCAGGGTTGGACTTGAACCTCTTAACAGAAAGAGATGAACCTTATATGGACAATTTATTGGAGACAATTTTCAATGGTGCCGTAACAGATGATTTGTTGGAAGAAGCAGAAGAAGAAGATGGGAGAACATAACATGTGCGAATATATATGATTTTGTTGTTAGAAATAGGAATTATTCTGTAAGAATTATTTTGTTGAAATGTCAAATTTTCTATCACACCAGAGTTACATTAAATATTGATGAAAACATCTAATTGTATTGCTTTTTCAATTTCCCATCCAGCGCAACTATTATCCCAGCGCCAAATTGTAGTCCTCTCGTCAGCACCCTTACTCGTACATCCCTGGAGGAATGGTTCCATGCAAGGGCAACACGAAATTACAATTTATTATAAAACTTCAGTTCAATTTATGTATAACTGATTAATTAACAATTTATTATACAAATCAGTTCAATTTAAAGCTGATGAAATCAAATCGAATCGAGTGCTAGATGAACATGCGAGTTTCACCCCCTCAAGCACCCTTGTTCGTAAATCCCTGGGGGCATAGTCGCATGCCAGGGCAACCCAAAAGTACACCCCTACAAATCCTCAACATATCAAGTTTGTATGAGATAAGGGAATTTTACGAAAATTTCAATTTGAGCCCCCTTGGAACGCCTCCCGTCCATATCTGGATCCGGAAGAGAGTGACATGGACTCAGAAAGGCTGAGGAGACTATTCGGTTGACAGATTATATCAACTTTTCACGTTGGTATTGAATCCAATCAAATCACATTTTTTGGGCCCGGCACCCCTTTTGTCCACCCCAGGATGGGTCATAGAATCGCAAGCTGCTCAAATAAATGGTTGGTAGCCTTATAATACTTGATCGTACCAATTCTGTACACTGAAATTCAATCCCGCGTAATCATAATTTTGAGATCCCATGGGCCCTTTTTATACGGCCCTTATGGGTTAAAAAGCCTTAATTTTTGACAGAAATGAGAACCCCGCCCTTCGGAATCCCCCTAACCCAGTATGGCAGGCCGAGTACATTTCTGTAAATATCTTATATTTTGGACGCTTTGAGGCCCTTCTAGACGCCAGTGGGAAGGTCGAAAAGGCGACCTGACCAAAGAAATGGATGGAGGGGACTTCAAAACCCCCGAGTGAAATATTTGGCTGGGTTGGGAGGGCAGTCTCATCATGTATATACCTTCTTGAAAACCCCCCAACTTGGGTCGAAATTGGGGGGGGGGGAGGGGGGCCGAGCGGCATCCAGATTTTATACAACTTTGAATCTAAGGTCTCAATGAACATTTCAAAAAAAAAAAAAATGAGCTCGATCGGACCTTTCCGACCAAAGTTAGAAGTGAAAACCTACTTTGACGCGACTAAAAGCTGCACTTCGATTTATTAGGTAATGCAAATCCTGCGTATTTTTCGCCAGTATCACGATAGGCTCAGTGTATCTGATATTATTGATCGCTTTTGTTGATTTTAACACCTCTTTCGATACCTTCCAGAGCCTCTTTGAAGATGGCATCTGAATATATAAATAATAAAAGCGTCTGATATTTTTTTTATCGATTTTGACTAATGCGTTTTCTTTCTATTATAGATTTGTGATTAGTCGGATTTCCCAATAGTGCTAAGGCCAGTGAAATCCGAATTGAAATATCTAGTTGACATCTGCATTTCTTATAAATTTTGGTGTGGACTATTCTGAGGAATATTTTTAAAACATGGGATATCAGAGTAATCATGCGGTATTAATCACAATTTTTAGAGTTTTTTTTTTCGAAAAGATACTAAATGTGGATCGTAACCAGTCTGTTGGAATGGTTCCAGCATAGTAGATTGTGTCGAATATGAAAATTAATAATTGTTACCCTTTCCTCTTCGGTTACAAAAGTTTTAATTTCAGCATACGTATCAAGTATTTGATCTGGTGCTTTTTCAATTTTTTCTGGGATTTTATGATATGGATTATTTCATCTTTAGAAATAACAGAACCCTTTTCGTTTATATTTCTATTCCTTTTTAATTATATTATTCGTTCCAAGTTCGTGCGTGTTAACCTTATCTTAGTGAGAGTTTAACGACGACTGGTTATCGCTTCCATTGTATTATATTACCTGGTTTTGATCTGTACAGGTTTGGGTTTCATATTGTCATGAATTCATAAATTCGAGTATTCTCCTAGAATTGTCCTCGACCGGAACTTTCGAAAAGTTTCTGTTATTTAGATTAGATTATATTAGATGTTTATTGGGTTGGCTGTTAGCCTGTATCACTGCGACCTTTGCAGATCTATTGTGACCACCCATTATCTCAAGAATAGGATTAGAGAACCTTGTCCAGCCCTGCCCTCTTAATGAGACTTAATAGCCTTGACATTGGCCACTCCGCATAACTTGGAGCAGCCGGTTTCTCCTCTCCCAGTACTAGATACCGCGTCCTTGCAAGGCCTTCGCATTGGCATAGGACATGAAATGCTGTTTCTTCCTCCTCTTGGCAATATCGACAGATGTCTTCATTTGCTAAGTTCAACTGACTCATGTGTTTCTTGAGCCTACAATGTCCTGTCAAGAGACTGACAATCATTCTGACATCGTTTCGCCTTTGTGATAGCAGCTCTGCAGTTAACTTCGCCGAGTGTCCCTTTATGAAGACTTTGGCTTGTCGCTTGCCCGGTGATTTTTCCCACCACTCCTGGGCCTTCTCTAGCCTCCATTTCTCAATGGCTGCCTTTCTGAATGTGTCAGCAACTCCGCCGAATGGTTCCGGGCCAATCATTGGGGTATTAGCTCCCTCACGGGCCAATTCATCAGCCTTCTCATTGCCTCGAAACCCTGAGTGTCCTGGTATCCATGCCAGTGTCAGAGAATTTTGACTTGCGGCATGTGTCAGGGCCCCAACGCAGTCCCACACCAGCTGTGAGCTTATTTGTGCTGAGACTATCGCCTTTATAGTCTAGTCGAGAAGTTGATTTCCTGCGAAAAATAATTACCAGTCTCTTAAAAATATGAGTGATAGCTCAAACGATCCAGAATGGCATTTAGAGAAAGACCATTTTTCGATTTTTTTCTGGAGATAAAAATTACAATTGTTATTAACAAAAAACTGAAAAAATAAATAGTCCTTTCGGTTTTTGTTAATATCTTAAAAAGTATAAGTGATAGCTGTTCTGGATTCTCGGAATTGTAGCACCAATATTTATAATTTTAATTTAACGTTGAAAATCGGCTTCCGCGCGGCAATTTTGGCATGCGCGCGTGGCCTCTGTAATGACTGCAACTTTTCAATAATTTTTTTATGCCACTAAATAATATTATAAAAATTAGAAAAAATTCAGATGTCATCTAAACACTTCAAATAAAATGGTCACGCGATAAAAATTGTTGTATCATAATTTTTTAAACAGTTATTTAATTGTTAATTAACAATTTTTTACGAATTTCTGTTATTATAAAAGGCGGTATAAAAGTTTTATTAATTGTTCTAAAAATTTTTCCTTCCTTGGAGCCTTTATTATCAATGTTTTTAACAAGATGACATCATAAAAGTTTTAAAAATTTCTTTAATTCATTAATTATTAATTTGTTAATTGTAAAAAACAATTAAAAATGAAAATAATGTTGTTTAAATATATATTTTTTTAATTTAAAGCTATTGCTGGTCTTATGTTCATGCTGGACATTATACAAATTACCTTTATAATTTTTTCATGCCATTTGTTTATAAATTTTTTATAAACAAATGGATTAATTAAATATTTTCGAAAAATTTTTTTTCACCTTATTATAAGCGTAAAAAAATAATGATTTTTAAATAAAAAAAATTTCTTAATAACAATATTTAATTGTTTATAATCGTTTTTTTAGATATTTAATGTTTAAATTAATTATTAAAAAATCTTTTTTTTTAATCATTATTTATACTTCTAAATATACCTAATTGCTAAAAAAATTTTTTTTTTGTTAACAATTTAGTTATTTATTTATATACCAATTTGTTATAAACAATTTTTTTTATTTGCAATAATTTTTTTCTAGAACATAAAAAAATAACAAAAACAGCTATCTACAACAAAATGCAAAAAAAAAAAATACAAAGTTCCGTAAAAAATTAAATTTTTTTTTTTTTGGCATTTTGTTGTAGATAGCTGATTTTGTTATTTTTTTATGTTCTGAAAAATATTATTGAAAATAAAAAAAATTGTTTATAACAAATTGGTATATAAATAAATAACTAAATTGTTTACAAAAAAAAAGTTTTTTTAGCAATTAGGTATATTTAGAAGTATAAACAATGATTAAAAAAAAAGATTTCTTAATAATTAATTCAAACATTAAATTTCTAAAAAAAACGATTATAAACAATTAAATATTGTTATTAAGAAATTTTTTTTATTTAAAAATCCTTATTTTTTTACGCTAATAATATGGTGAAAAAAAAATTTTCGAAAATATTTAATTAATCCATTTGTTTATAAAAAATTTATAAACAAATGGGATAAAAAAATTATAAAGGTAATTTATATAATGTCTAGCATGAACATAAAACCAGCTATAGCTTTAAATTAAAAAACTATATATTTAAACAACATTATTTTCATTTTTAATTGTTTTTTTCAATTAACAAATTAATAATTAATGAATTAAAGAAATTTTTAAAACTTTTATGATGTCATCTTGTTAAAAACATTGATAATAAGGGCTCCAAGAAAGGAAAAATTTTTAGAACAATTAATAAAACTTTTATACCGCCTTTTATAATAACAGAAATCCGTAAAAAATTGTTAATTAACAATTAAATAACTGTTTAAAAAATGATGATACAACAATTTTTATCGCGTGACCATTTTATTTGAAGTGTTTAGATGACATCTGAATTTTTTCTAATTTTTATAATATTATTTATTGGCATAAAAAAATTATTGAAAAGTTGCGGTCATTACAGAGGCAACGCGCGCATGCCAAAATTGCCGCGCGGAAGCCGATTTTCAACGTTAAATTAAAATTATAAATATTGGTGCTACAATTCCGAGAATCCAGAACATCCCAGCTGAAATTTTCTGCTCTTTCAGAAACGTTTTTAATATTTTAGCTATCACTTATACTTTTTAAGATATTAACAAAAACCGAAAGGACTATTTATTTTTTCAGTTTTTTGTTAATAACAATTGTAATTTTTATCTCCAGAAAAAAATCGAAAAATGGTCTTTCTCTAAATGCCATTCTGGATCGTTTGAGCTATCACTCATATTTTTAAGAGACTGGTAATTATTTTTCGCAGGAAATCAACTTCTCGACTAGACTATTTAGAGCTGCTTGGCTGTCCAAGTATATGACTACAGTTTGACCCGTTATACCCTCACTTACGATCTCCGTTGCACAGTGTTGTATGGCCATTACTTCAGCCTGAAACACTGTGGCATACGCACCTAGACTTAGTGGACTTTTATCCTGTGTCCTCTACTGTATATACCTGACCCCGTTATTTAGTGTTGATATATATTTTCTTCATATGTAACTCTTATTTTATTTAATATTGTTTTATAATTACTGTTATTTTATATTATTCTTTATTTTCGCTCCATATGTGACAGCTGTGGCTTACACCAGAAACTGGTAATCAAGACAATATTTTTTTTGGATGCGAGTGATAATGATTTAGTAATGGCACTAAAGAGTCGAAAGAGTAGTCCTTTAACGAGTTTACGAAAGAAAAAATATCTTTGCTTTCATTCCACGGATAAGTAAGATAAATGAAAAAAAACAGTTAATACATACTGGAATAATACAGTTCCTATTACGGCCCTTAGTTTTAAAACGTCTACTTAGGTATAGTTTATCCAATCTAAATGTGAAATTTTCTGCTCTTTGGCGGTTTTTAAGTGCCTTTGATGACATTTCCGACCATTGGCGTGGAATTAAATAAAAAGGGTTCATAAATTTTTATTAATTTTTGTTTTAAATTTCAAAAGAAAAACGGTTTTTGTATATTTGTAAATTTTGTATCAATTTGAAAATTGTCAAATAACAAATTAATTCTTTCAAATTAAAACTTGTTAATTTTAGTTATTAATAAGAACATTTGACTCATTATTCAAATAGTACATAACTCATAAGATTTTAAAACAATTGTCTACAAATAATACTCATTTTGTCTGACAATCTTAAAAGATTGTCTGTCCAGCAAGGAACACGAGGAGGGATGAGCCTTCCTTGCCTGGAAAGGAAAGGGTTGGGTATGTTAGTAAGAATATAAAATTAGTTTGTTTTTGAAAACAAGTTTTCAAGATACATCACGATAGCTGTAAAGGAAATTGGTTGGAATGACTAACAAGAATTGTCAGAGTCTTCTGAAGTAGAATCGTTACCAGGTTGAATTACTAATGGTGCTATTGGCGGTAAAACAGGATATTCCTTTTCTATTTTTATAACATGTGTTTCGCAATTTTTCCATACATCGCTATTAAAGCCACTAATTCCCTCTCGAATATTATCAAGAACAACTGCGCTTAAGGTTGGTGACTGATTATATTTTCGTAAACGTTTCTTTACAGTACTCCAAACCATTTCGATTGGATTAAAAATACAGTAGTAAGTAGGTAAAGATATTCCACCGTAAGGTGGTGTAGTTATTATCTTATATATTTAAACGAGAAATTCTTACTATATTAAGTACTATCAAGCCACCGTAATATATAATACTTATATCTAATATAAAAAATCAATAAAAATCAATCACGCTACTGTGTACTGTAATTGGAAAGAAGACTATTGGCGGTATTTGACTGTTGTCGCATTTTGCAATTTGCCTCTTAGAAGTTTCGTTTGATAAAAAGCGCACCGTCGGCATTTGTTTGCGTTAAGATCAATGCGTTACGAACCGACTTGAAAATCCGGACAGTAAATACACAATGTTGCCGGTATTTAAAAATTTCTTTAAGTATAAGTAATATATACAAAATTGATATCATTAGAAGTGAAAACTGTTTAAATATGAAGAACCTAGTTAATTAATTTAAGTATGTATTTTGTAAGAATATTTTTATATTATCTTTCTAAGAGTCATTGACGAACAATTGAATAGTAAAGTAGAGAGAAAATTTTCAAAATATATAAACTTAGGAATATTCGCAAATATATCTGACAACCTAGATTCGAAAGTCGGTTCCTTTGTTGGGGTTAAAGGGCGTGGTTATGTTTTCACATTAATATTAGTTAAACTATAGCTGTTAAGATTAGTCAGTCCGCATGAACTTGGAACGAAATAACACATTCGGTCTATTATTACCGAATAGATCTTATATGTATTCCTTGACTAGAAGACTCAAAAAAGTTAACCCAGACAAAGACAAAATGGAAAGTTACCCTACTATACTGACCTGGAAACACACGGACATTAATCCTATGAGAATTTATAGGCTAAATGAAACCAGATTGCTGAAAATCAATTGTACAACTAAAACTATTATAATTAAAGGGGTCATTTAGGTGTACGTTCGAGATAACAAAACAAAAGAAAAATGCAAAAAACATTATTAATTCTATGCCAATATAAAAGCTAAGAGGGCATATGAAAATATTACGAAAATTACTGTGTAGCGAATATTTAAATAAATGACCATTGTAGTTAAAAAATGTTTTTAAATATAAAGGATACTTCTTATGCGTTTATAACACGTTCTGTGAGAAAATCGTGTTATATTTTACGTCTTACCAGACATTATGTTGAGTACCTAATGGTTATTTTACAGTGAATAACATATTAAGTACAATATATATAATTTTTAATGATCATCTTAATTACTAATTTGTACACACAATTGCTTCCAGAAATTTACAAGGACATCTTTAGTTAAAAATTTAATATTTAACAAAATTGATATAAGCAATTCATATTATTTATTCATTTACTAATTATTGATAAATCCCAGGTAAACTTTGTTTAGGGGTATCTTTTTAGCTATATTTTGATGAATTAAGGAACATTAGTAAGTAAACTTGTTGAAAAACTAAATACTATAAAAAATGTTAAAAACTTTAATTTAGATAATCTAAGATTGAAAAAATCGAAAAGAGTTGTTGGAAAAACTTCAGTAATAGGGTTGAAACAGAGGAGGAGATCCTACAAGAATGCTTTCCAATCGTTTGTGTAAATTAAACCTGGAATCAGGTTTTTCAATTAATATAGTTATTTATGCAACTATATAGTGCGTAAAGTGACATTTTTGACGAATGTGAATGTTGTGGCATGAGCCGCAGGCGAATGCGACAATCGCATGAGTCAAAAAAGGAACATTTACGCACGAGTTGTATACAATATTTTTTCTACAACCGAATTTCTTTACAAGAAATACAAGTATAGGCCTGATTTTTTTTACGCTTTACTGCGAAAAAATAGTTATTTGTGACACAAGGACGGAAAATGCCATTTTGCAAGAGCGAGTAAAGTTGTGTAGCCGAGGGGCGTAGCACCGAGGCGAAACAATACGAGCACTTGCAAAACATTTTGCGGACGTGTAACACACACTATTTTTTGGTCCGACCAATTTTTAATATTTTCAAAAGTTCAAAAACTGTTTACTTTGTGACATACAAGATTAGGTGTATATTGACATTATTGACATCTAGTGCACGATTAAAATAATTAGTAATAAGGAACGATTTTCTGATAATCGATTTCACAATCCTTAATTTTTATACATACGAATACTGTGCTAATAAACAACACAGTAAAAATTGTTATATTGATAATATTAATATCTAATAATTTTATATAAAAATAGCAGAGACAATGAACTATTATAGTTCAATGAGCAATAATAAAATCGAAATATGTATTTTCATAATCGAATGATACGTAGTTGTAAATTGACATAAATGTCAAATTTAAAATAAAAGTTTTGAGAGAAATTAAATGTAAGTTTGAATCCTGCTTACCTTTAGAAAAAGTTATTAGTTTAGTATATTATAGGTACGCTGTTTTTAAATAAATTTAATCAAAATTTGTAGTATTCATTATGTATTTTTGATGACTCATAGCGCCATCTCTTTAGATAATCTAAAAGCTACTTTGCCGGCCTAGGCCGGAAAATGTCATTTTCCGGACGATTTTGAAGTAATTAATAGTATTGTTTCTGGACGGAGGACCAAAAAATATTATATTTAAAACATATTATTTTAGATATCAAAATATTTATTTTCTAAATTAATCTTACCTTATAATACCGGTACGTAGAAACGCGAAATGCTTGAATTATAAATTAATTGAAATGTCAATCAGTCATTTAAATAAAAATACTTACCCTTATTCATGAACTGATATTTCTGCCATATTAAAAATCAAATTAAAAATTACTGAATATAATATCTAGTTTTGTATGTATTAAACTGCAATAATTTAACAATTAAATATATTTACACAAATTTACACAATTAAATAATAAAAACAAAGAGTTTCCTTACCCGGAATTGAACCCGAGTCATCTGGGTAGAAGGTATATGCCTTACAATCTCGGCCACTAACACACATAAAAGTATTTGCATAATCTTATACAAAACAGTGCTTAGTTTACTTTTTTTCACTAGTGAAAAATATTTTTTCTACAACCGTGCGTAAAGTATAACCTTTACGCACGGTTTAAGGTTCGTAAAGTTTAACTTTTTTTAACTAGTGAAAAAAAAAGTTTTTTTTTCACTAGTTAAAAAAAGTAAAATAAGCACTGTTTTGTATAAGATTATGCAAATTATTTTACGTGTGTTATTGGCGGAGATTGTAAAGTGTTTACTTTCTACACAGATGACTCGGGTTCAATTCCGGGTAAGGAAACTTTTTTTTTATTATTTAATTGTGTAAATTTGTGTAAATATATTTAATTGTTAAATTATTGCAGTTTAATACATACAAAATTAGATATTATATTCAGTAATTTTTAATTTGATTTTTAATATGACAGAAATATCAGTTCATGGAGGGTAAGTATTTTTATTTAAATGATGACTGATTGACATTTTAATTAATTTATAATTTAAGCATTTCGCGTTTCTACGTACCGGTATTATAAGGTGAGATTAATTTAAAAAATAAATATTTTGTTATCTAAAATATGTTTTAAATATAATATTTTTTTTGCAGTAAAGCGTAAAAAAAAGTCAGGTCTATACTTGTATTTCTTGTAAAGAAATTCGGTTGTAGAAAAAATATTGTATGCAACTCGTGCGTAAATGTTCCTTTTTTGACTCATGTGATTGTCGCATTCGCCTGCGGCTCATGCGACAACATTCACATTCGTCAAAAAAGGTCACTTTACGCACTAGTTGCATAAATAACTATTACGAAACGTGACAAACTGAATAATAATTGCAATTACTGTTTTGATTGATTAACTTGTAATAACGCATTAATCCCATAATTGAGCTAGCCGAAAATGTTAAATGTAGGGTACCTTAAATTCCATTATTCTGTTCGACTTTATTCGAAAATATGTATGTTGATAAATGTGACACTAAAATCCTTTCTAATTCGATTTACTAAAACAACATATCAAATTTAGAATACAAATTATTCAGGATATTAATTGATGGTAAGTTTATTTAACATCTTCTACATTACCTAAACAAGCAATCATATATATGACATGGTATCACGAACACTGTTTGTTGGAAAAATTAAAAATCACATGGGAAAGAACCAACGAGAGTCGCATGTGTATGCAAATCATATTTAAATTTATAAAGGGAAAATTCGCAACCGACTCACGATATTTAGTTAAAGGTAGGTCAAGAAAAATTTGTACTACAAATTTAAATGGAAATTAATCATATTAATCATTAAATACCTAAGAAATCAAAGTGTGCGTAAAATAAATTATCGAACATTTATATATGCTTTTATCCTCAACACTACTTGCTTCGATTGAGATTAAAATACTAGAACTACTCCATGATTAAAGTACATAAAACCTTTCGTGTCGGTATCAAGAATGTTATACGAAAGGAGACTGCAAAAACTGCACAGATGCTTGCACAGTATAAACAAAAATATTTTGCCATATTGAGTTAAATGTAAAAGTTTTTAGGTTTAACCGTCACCATTAAAACTGACACAAACTGTTTTTTCATTCCGCCACTGAAAAATGCTTCCTATTGTTATCTTCCCGAGCAAGGTGTCATGATGTAATGATTCCCCGTAAAGTATTCTTTTGTAGAAAAAATACACTACGAGCAAGATTGGGGAATAAGGATGATGTAGAACCATTTTAAAGTTGGGAGTTTGCAGAGCCTCTCCAATTGCGCGTGATATATTGTAAGATTATTAATGCCAGGTTGCATCTAACACGATAAACTAAACATCAGATCGGTTGTAGAGTTTGTATGCTCTGAGTTAATTTTTTTTGTAAATGGTTCAGTTTTGAACTTTTTAAACTAAGGCGAAAACTGTTGTTAATATTTAAAATGTACTCTATGTTACCTCTTCCGAGTCCTACTGATCGACTTATAATACTAGAGTAACAAGAAAACGGTTAAACATACTCCCGCGTCACCCCTTACCTGAGCCCAGTAGGGTGCTAATAAAAGAGCAATAAAAGAGACCTTTTCGCCTACCCTCACCGCATGTGGTTGTATGAATTCACGATTTTACAGTCTATTGTTTATATTTAACAAATATGTGTTTAATTTTTTATAAATAAAAATAAATAAATATCAGAAACGTAAAGATATTTTTTTTCTGATTTCAACCATATATAATACTTACGCAAAATTTTGTAGTTTACAGATATGACACCAAAATATTCTAAATTACACTGAGAAACAAACAACACCCAATATAACATAAAATACCTTTAGCGCCTGTATCTAACAGGACTTGTCAATTAATATTAATACTATTAATATTAAAGAAGGTTTCTTAAATGTTGAAGGCAGCGACTCACAGATTTCGTGGAAACTCCAGTTTCCGCTGCTATTACTGTGACTGGATACTCATTAATCCACAGTACTAAAATAATCAGCAGCTGAACTATAGGAAGTGTCGAAAAATCTAGAAATGAATTTGTCCTACAGGACGTTTCAGTACAACAGTTCCGTCTGCGACACCGATAACTTGGTTCTCTTCCTTGCCTTTTTTGTTGGCCAAGTTGGATTCTATTCCCACACACACATGTCCTGGAACGTGAAACAAATCCATGTACTATCAAAAAATTTACCAAACCCAATTCCTTTATGTGATTCTTAAAAGCTGTAGAACTGCGGAGGAATTCCATCATACACAAACACATATATTTTTTATCACTACCGAACAATCAATAGGATGATGTATACCGTGCGTAAAACAAGACACAAATAATTGTTTGTGAATAATGGCTAACATTTTATATATTTTTTGTTATAACCGAACAATACAAATTGATATTAAAAAAACATTAGGATGTTTTGTAATGCAATAGCATTTTAATTAGGGTAAATCTCTTTCAATCTGATTGTTATTGGAATTGTTAAAGTTTATCTATTTTTAACACCTTATTATGAGATTATCCCTTGCTGTTTTGGATTTAAATTTGATAATTAAGCATTTTTGTAGTATTAAGGTATTCTATTACTTATATATTATTTTCAAAACATTATTATGAGATTATCCCTTGCTGTTTTGGATTTAAATTTAATAATCATTGGGTATTTTTGTACCACATTATGAGATTATCTCTTGTTTGTTTCTCAGTGTAATTTAGAATATTTTGGTGACATAACTGTAAACTATAAAATTTTGCGTAAGTATTATATATGGTTGAAATCAGAAAAAAAATATCTTTACGTTTCTGATATTTATTTATTTTTATTTATAAAAAATTAAACACATATATTTGTTAAATATAAACAATAGATTGTAAGATCGTGAATTCATACAACCACATGCGGTGAGGGTAGGCGAAAAGGTCTCTTTTATTGCTCTTTTATTAGCACCCTACTGGGCTCAGGTAAGGGGTGACGCGGGAGTATGTTTAACCCAAGAAAACATTTCTATTGTTTTCTAATTCATAAAATTTTCTCAACAGAGTTTACTCTTCCCAGCTGGGTGTCGAGTTCGCGTCATTCTAGATATTTCCTTGGATGGACTTATAACTTATCCTTACTTAAAAAATATAGATAGTCACCTCCTTCGCTGTAAAATTAATAGCAGTAACTAACCTGACGCTTTTTGTTAGGCGGCGTTGGACAAATTTTAATAATAAAGCCGATACGTTCAAATACGGTAAGCAATCAATAAAATCTTCGACCAGTTTGCGATGAATCAAATCTGTGGCAGGGAACAGACCCTCGCTGCGTGATAAATCAACAATTATGGCTCTATCGGGCCCACAGCCACAAAATTTTATGACCCCTTGATTTCCAGTAGACCTATCAACAACATCGTTACTATAAGCAACCTTTAAAAGTCGATGAAGGTTAGTAGTTAAAAATTGGATCACGTGAAATTTGTTTTTTGAAATTTAGAAAGTATACAAACAATTATAATTAAGGACTATAGGAAAAGGTTCTACATTGAAAAACCAAATAATTAGCGCTAAAAGCACATTAGAGAACAAATAAATATAATGAAGACTATCATAACAACTAGAAGCCTTAGTGTTTTAACGACGCAAGAAAAATGAGCTATCATAAATAAGTTATCAAGTTGCACTAAATTCATATACACACACCGGCAAATTTAAAGGAACAGATTGAAAAAGTAATTTATTTCTATATTTTATTGTCTTTTAGTCTATATCTAGATAGCTAATTATGTTCCACGTCATAATTAAAGTTTTCAATGTCAAAACGACAAAAAATGTGGGCGTTGTCTGTTGTCAAAACTTCAAAAGTTTGTTCTGTATCTTACATTTCAAACGCGTGTTACAGAGATAACAATAAATTGTTATTATAGTCCGGCAGCCAAACAAAGACTTTTTATTGAACCTTGTTTTGTTGTATTCAGTTTAATGTGTTCGGATTTGTTGTTTTTGTTTATTTTTTTATTTGTTATTATCAATTTTGTTTGTATTGCAAAGAGCAGCTAATAATGGGTGACTTAATTCCGACTAGTATTGCCAGGGCCGTAACAATGATTGAACATGGTCGAACATATAGAGACGTGGCTCGAATGTTAGGTAAATCACCATCAACTATTCACCGTAGTGTAAATCGTTGGAGGCAAACCGGGGAGTATGTAAGAAGAAGAGGGCAAGGCAGGAAACGCTCAACTACGGCTGAAGATGATCATTTTATAACGATTCAAACACTGCGAAACAGACGTCAAACGGCAGTCCAAACCAGAAAAATACTCCAACAATAAGTGAGCGCATAATAAGAAGAAGACTTAAAGAAAACGGTCTCAAGTCATATGCGCCAATAAGACTCCCAAGACTCCAGAGTAGCGGGACTACAGTTTGCTAAAGAACATCAAAATTGGGGTGATAATCAGTGGGGTCAAGTTCTCTTCACGGATGAGGGCCGTTTCTGTATAAATTCAATCGATGGTAGGAAAAGATTGTATCGACGCCAATTATGGTGTGGGGCGGCATCTGTTTGGGAGCACGAACAGAGCTAGTGGTGATTGATGGAGGAGCATTAACTGCAGACAGGTACATCGGAGATATTCTCCAAGATCATGTTGTACCTTTTGGTCCATAAATCGGAAACAATTTTATTTTTATAATGCACGCCCTCACTTTGCTAACTGTGTAACTGAGTTTTTAAATCAAGTGGATATAACAACAATGAACTGGCCAGCATGTTTCCCGGACCTGAACCCGATCGAGCATGTATGGGATATGCTAGGCAGAAGAATTAGAACACGAATTCCTTGTGTTCAAAACAGAGAGCAATTAAGAATTGCATTAATTGAGGAATGGAACAGATTGCATCAACATCTGACGAATGACTGCAGTTATAAAGGCTAGTGGGGGGAACACACGGTATTGAAACAAAAGAAAAAATGAATTTAATTATTGAAATAAGATCAAAATGTACAATAAAGTTATTCTGTTTAAAACCAGTATTTTATTTTAAATCTGACATCTTCGACCTGCTCTCTTCTTTAACAGGTTGCACATAATAAATTTTTGTAAGAAGTGTCCCAATTACTTCACCTAACTTTGTGGTAAGAGATTATGTAAGAAACATAACGGTATGTATATCATAGAGAAAATAATTGGATTTTATATCTGTTCCTTTAAATATGCCGGTGTGTGTATTTCCTGGGTTCAAATATGCTGCGAATCTATACATAATATAATAAAATTGGAGTGACTGTTTGTCAAATATTCACTTTTTACTAAATGCATATGTACGCATACACGGTACGTATACAATTTTTTTTACAATTTCTTTCCGTCTGTTCTGCCTCTGCCCAATCTCTCGCGCGGGCCAAGAATGCGTGGGGCGGGCTATTGCTAACGGTGGTCTCTCAACGACTTCGTTCAAAAATTTATTGCCAGCACTTATCTCATACTTTTTTGTTTGATGAGGTATCTTTTACTTTTTTACTGTACTTATTAACTACAAATAGTTTCGTTACATGTTCAATGTTGTCAAACGCTCACGGAATAACGAGCACATCTAGTTGGAAATAAATTTGTTTAAATTTAAATAAATTTCTTTAATCAAAACAAGTGCTCTGAACTTAACTCAGCAGGAGATCATTATCTGGAAAGTTAGGTACTTTTGTATATCCGAGAAGTCTTCGAGAGTGGTTCATTTGTATGAAAACTTATTTTTAAAATATTAAAAATTAAAAACTATCATGATAGTACGGCAGCTAGGGCGGTTTCCGTGGCCCATTCTCCTCCTGTTGATCAAGAAAGTTTTTTTTATGTATTTTTTCTGGCTGAATTCGAATATCAAACCTATTTTTTCGAAAAATGCTCGGGTAAATTTTTATTACCAATTTAATTGTTTAAACAATTATAACTAGAAAACTAAGAGAGACACGAAATTTTTTTCAAATACTTTTTTGATCCTTATGAAAAAACAAAAAAATTGAGCTTTAAAAAATTAAAATCCGTTTGTTAGAACCCGAGATATTGCAAATAACTATAGTTACAGAATATTGCAAAATATCACTACTAATGTTTTTGATCGCAGATTTTTTATCATAACTCGGGTTCTAATAAAGCTATCATATTTCACGACCTCTTATTTTGAAGGCATCATTATAAGCTTTAAATTGAAATAATATAAATGTCTCTAACAATGTTTTTAACAAAGTTATACCTACTTAAAAGCCAAATTTTTACATAAAAATCGCTAAGTAATTTGTTTATAGCAACTTTTCATTAGGTCAGGTATAAAAAGTCTCCAAAAATTTTTCTGTAATGTATTGTACGATTAAAGAAGAGTATTTTACGCTTTGTTTAATATATCTAAGTTATTTCTTTCCTGAGATATAGCACTTTTAATAACATAGATATTTATGTATAAGCACGGCGCGAGCGCTTTTGTTCGAATTGTGAGCTGCTAAGCTCCTCTTTTTTTAAAAGTATTCTTGATCAACAGGAGGAGAATGGGCCACGGAAACCCCCCTAGCTGCCGGACTATGAAAGGAAATATGTATTCATTAAATTATTTCGAACGTCTTAGCGGACAATAGTTAGTTTTTCTGGCATATGAATGGATTTGGGCCTAAAATATTTTTTAATTATGTAGGTAATGCGGTTTAAGTTTCAGGTATTTTTATGCATTAAGTTCAAATCGGATTCTACAAATGTTGACTTAAAGTGGATGATCCATATCTTACATATTTAAAAAGAAATTCAAGTTTAAAAATATATTAATTAATATTTTGATAATATAATTACAAGTAAATATTGGTACTGTTTTGTATGAAAAATTTGAAATACGTGGATTCCGAAGAACCTGTATTATCTATGTATCATTCACATTGGAAATTATACGAGCCCTGTCTCAGTGAAGTTGGCCCACGCTATAAAATAGGATATTTCTGATTTTATTTAAGGGCTAAATAAAATTTTATTTAAAATATAATATTTTTGGTTTCTTTAAATGTTTATGGAATGATAACAAAACCGACGCAGCTATTTTTGAAGCGTTTTTATTTTGAAATTTTCTTTTCCGAAAAATGATTTGTGTATTGCAATATACGTGATGGAGACAACTTAAGTTGCATGGTCTTTTAATCACTTCCATAAAATAAAGGTAGGCTTTGTTAAACAAATGATAACATTTTACGTTGCTAAGAAGCCGATTTTGACGTTTAAATCAATTTTTAATGTATTAGTGTTGTTAACAATAAAAAATGGTTCGTGGTAAAGCTGTTTCTGACGAAATAAGAAAAGTGATCATTCACTTGCATTTAAAAGGTCAAAATGCTTCCCAAATTGCTGACAGTATTAACAAATCAAGGTATACAGTTCGAAATATTATTACATTGTACAAAAAAACGGGATCTGTTGCTCAAAAATCCAGAATTGGAAGTCGACTGCGTTATTCCAACACTAACTTAAGAGCCTTAAAACGGATTATCAAAGAAAATCGACGTGCTAATTATAACGAATTGAAAATATTGTGGAATCAGGCAACCACAAAAAAATTTTCAAGAGCATCTTGTCACAGAGCTGCCCAAAAGATGGGCTTTAAAACTTACAAGGTAGACTTAAAATATTGTTGTTGTTATTCGTTTTAAATTCAGTATTTTTAGGCAAAAGAGAAACCCTTACTGACAAAGATTCAGAAGAAAAACAGATTAGCGTGGGCCAAAGAACACAAATTATGGTCTTCGAATCAATGGAACTCCATTATTTGGAGTGATGAGGCCAGATTTGAAGTATGCGTTGGTGATACAAGGAGTCGTGTCATAAGAACTAAAGAAAAAGTGTTTTATAATGACTGTCTTAAAAAAAAAGTTTCCGGCTTCTGTTATGACTTGGGGATCCATGTCTTCTACTTCTGTCAAGCTTGCGTTACCTTTCCAATTTGTGGAAGGTATTATGAATGCTGAGAAGTACATTAATGTGCTTCAAAATAACTTAATACCCCAAATTAACCAAATGCGTTTAAATAATATCGAATGTATCTTCCAACAAGATGGTGCCGCTTGCCATACGGCTAAGAAAGTAAAAGATTAAATGTTAGAAAACAATATTCCAGTTTTAAAATGGACGTCCAGTAGTCCAGATCTATCGCCGATTGAAACCTTGTGGCATCTTATAAAGAAAAAGCTCAGATCGAATCCCGCAAGAACTGTTCCAGAATTGCGAACACGTCTCCAAGAAATTTGGAACAGTTTTACACCAGATGACTGCCAAACATTAGTTGAAACTATGTCAAGACGTATTAAAGCAGTAATCAGTTCAAAAGGCGATGTAACGCAGTGGTGATTTGCTGCTATTTGGTTTCGTTGATTTTTATTAATCGGCAGTTTTTTTTAATTTTTGTAAAATATTTTTTCTCTGTTACAAAATATTTAAAATATTTAGTAATTTTGCCTAATATTAAATAAAAATATCGTATATTATCAGAAATACATTTTAGTTTTAAATACGTTTTCGTTAATATGACAAATTTCATAAAAAGATAGTTGGGCCAACTTCACTGAGACAGGGCTCGTATTATTGAATATCCGTTTAAAGAATCGAGGAATTAGATAAGTTTATCTACAATAGTTTCTGTTTGCAGAAATCCAGTTTATTAAGAAATGTGGAGAGGATTTTTTAAATGGTAAATTAGTTAGTTCCACTTCAAATCAAACTATGTAAACATAATTTCGTCTCATATTTTATAGCAATGACTAAACAGCTAGCATGCTAACAAAAACGTTCTTTGAGATTGCCGTGGGTCAAAATTAAAAGTGTGTAGGTATATTCTTTTGCATTTTAATAGGAATTTGTTTCTTATCGTGTTAAAGATTAAAGTGGAATGTGTTTGTAAACTTTTATGTACACAATAATTGATTACACTTTATAAATGACGACACATTGATTTTAATAACGGTTATTTCTATTAGGTGAAAATATGTTAATCTATCACTAACAATTGAGTGTTAAAATTTGATTCAATTCGATGTTTGTTTGTATTATTATGAATAATATAGTGATTTATTGAACGGTATTTATTTTAAAAAATAATATAGAGAAAATTAATAAATGAACATTATACAGTTGGGTTGAAAAGTTTTGAAAGCAAAATTGAAAGAATGTATATTTTTTAATGAAATTGTTTTTTTTTTGTTCAATATAATCTCCCTTAGCTTTGAACACGCTTATTCCAATGATCCTCCAGTAATTTTATACCATCTCTGTAATGATTTTCCGGAAGCTACGCAAAATACTGCTGCAATAGCTTTTTTATTTGACGAAAAACGCTAGTCACGAAGGAATTGCTTCAAGTTTCTGAAGAGGTAATAGACGGGAGGAGCCAAATCTGGTGAATACGGTGTTTAAGCAATTCCTACTTTAATTCGTTCAATTTAGTCATCGTCAAGAAACTTGTATGAAGAGGTGCATTGTGATTGTTTTCTTTTGTAAACCGTGTCTTTCTATCGAATATTTTTATCCAATCAGAAAAAAAACACAAAATGATTTAAAATATTAACAAATACATTTTTGTAGCATTATAAACAATTTTCACCATAAAAATTCATAAAATGGGATTTTAATTTTATAAATAAAATAAATAAATATCAAATGGCAAATAAATTTGCCATACGATGAACTAATAAAATACAATATGTTCCATTTAAAATAAATACGTTTTTAAAGTTTGCATGTAATAACAGCAGAATTAAATAAATATTTTGAGCACCCTGTTCAAAAATTTGTAATAATAAATTTCTGCGTAATTAGGAGAAATAGTCTTATATTTAGGTTTAAGAGAAATGTGTCTCTGATTCTTAGATTTTTTGATATTTAATATTTTCTAAAACCTTACATTTTCATAAAAATCGAAATAAATCAAAGGGCAATTCAAAATTTTTATCAAATACAGGGTATTCCATAAGAAAAAATATAACTTTGCATCCCTCACTCTTCTAGGAAGCACCCTCTTTATTCGAAAATATTTTTAAAACGTAGTCCTTGTCGACCTATATGATCCTCTTACATTATAAAACAAATATTTGCTGTTTGGCTATAATTTTTCGAGGCGTCCGCGGTGACTCACCCTGTTTATAACAGTTTACCGCAATTACATAGGTATATCTACATTAAATGTTTATTCGATTATAATTAAAAAAAAAATTAAAAAAATGTATAAAACACTTTCCTAAACAAAATAATTAAAAAAATTAGTTGTGCTTGGCAGGTATTATAAAAACTGAAAGCTGTTAAAAATGACTTGAAAATTTTTTGTACATTAAAGTGAATATTATTTATTTCTTGATGACCTGATTATATAGTTTCGATTCTGTAAACAGAGAGGCTCTGTGGACAGTTATGGCAAAGTTTGACATTCCCCAAAATTTATAGCCGTGTGTAACAGCCTTCACACAAACAACTACGCCAGTGTTCTCCTTACTACAAAAGTAACCAGTCCCTTCCATACGCACACTGGCATTCGACAGGGTTGTATAATAGCCCCTCTTCTTTTTAATATATATGGCCACCCTTTAAACGATTGTCAAAAAAACGTTGGATGAGAGAAAATTGGGTTTAAGATACAGGCATGATGGCAGTCTCTTCAATTTGGCACGGCTGAACGAAAACTAGAAACTGCTACATAACAGAACTAATGTATGCAGACGCCTGTGCATTAATAGGCCGTTCTCCAAACCAACTTCAGAAAATAATTGACTCATTTAATTATCTTGGCAGCATTCTAAATACCAAAGCAAATATAGACAAAGAAATACATAACAGTGTCAGTGCTGCATCAAAGGTTTTCTGGAGGTTGTGCAGCAGAGTTTTCTATAACCACGATTTAGCACTTGAAACAAAAATGGCTGTAAACCAAGTATGTAGATGTCCTGCCAACTCTCATATACGCATGTGAGACCTAGGTTAAATATACAAGATACAAGATATATTAAAACTCTTAAGCGCACACAACAAAGACATTTACTTCAAATGATGAGCGTTCGCTAGTACCATCGAAAATCTAATCAAGAAATTCTTAGAAGAGCTAAGTGTCTGCCTATAGAGACTCTGATCTCCCGTGCTTGCCTACGTTGGGCAAGTAATATGTCTATCGATTGGATGCAAACAACTAGAAAAATGTGTACATTTTGGAGAACGAAGCGAGGGGGTCCGTAGACAAGGAGGCCAGGAAAGCCGTTGTTCACGAAACACTGCACAGTCAACTTAGTAGGCAACTGAGAACGCCATGCAACTAATAAATTTTAAATAAATGGTAATTTTTTGCTAAATTCAATTTTTGGGAAAATCCAATATACCTTATAAAATTATAACAAATATCAAATAATAACTATCAAACAAAATTTGTAGATAAATATGTGTTCAAAATTTTTTATTTCTAATAATTTAATTATTTAAAGAGCTATAAATAAAAGTTGCAAAGTTTTTGCACTTTTTGCAAACTTCAAAATGATTTATTACACAAAGCTTTTGGTTAAATAAAAAAGGGCATTTTCAAATACCTAACTCTTAATTTTTGATTACTTTTGTGTTCCTTTACCAGACTAACCTACAACTATATTTAAATGTTTATTAATAAAAAATGCTGTATAAACAGCAACTATTGAAGATCTTGCTAAAATCTGCTGATATGGAACATAAAAAAATATGGCGCCCCAATTATTTTCCCCACACAATGAAATTCTCTCATTTTACAGATGTCATTCGTACATTTTTTATAAACTCAATCAGGAGAAGGAACAAATGTATTTTAATGGTATGCAGAATTTAATAGATGTTATCAGTTATTAGTGATTGACAAAACACGTTCTGGACGACCTTCTTCTATCGTAACTCAAAAAACTGTTGCTAGAGTGAAGATGGTATCAGACGAAGATCTTTGTTCACATTATGCTACAGGTGTTGGTACATATTCCGCAACTAAACACACAATTTTACAAGAACGCTTTTATTGAGAAGAAATAGTAAAATGGGTTTCATATAAGCTCACCAATTTTCAAGAGTTTGAATAAGTCCAGAAACAGTTCAAATATCAGGAAAGCCCCATGTGTATCCACGAAGATAAAATACTGGTTACAACAAATAACGAGCCACAAGTCAAAATAATATATGCAGTCTTTTCGTGATATTAGAATAATTAAAGCTATTAGGGTGGAATCTCAGCGAACTGTTGCGGCAAATTGGTAGTTAACCACTGCTTGCCATAAGTGCTCAAACCAGAAAACGTCAGAGGTTTAAATATGCAGCATGACAATGATACTAGCCACACTGCTCAACAAACAGTTGAATTTTTAAAACAAAACCCCGTAAAGATTACTTAGAGTAGGTATCCACTATATTCACAAGATTTAGAAACATGCAACATATGAAACTTCAGTAATTTAAAAAAAGTACTTGCTTGGTCGTCAGTTTGATTTCAAAAGGAAGTTTATCAAACAGTCATGCAGTTTTTTGAAGCGTATATAATTTTTGGAAAGTGTGGTTGAAGTCATGGTGGAGAAGAATATTATGAACACCAATAAAGTACGAGTATATTTGATTAAACAACTTTTAATTTTCTCAAAACTCTGGTTTTATCAAACTGTTATCCGACTGGGATTATATTTAACTAAACAAACTTAGTCTCTTTGCTTACAGACATATAAACAAAGCAATACATAATTTAGATCAAGATAAATCTTACCTTGGCAAAGTCAATCTTCAGTGTACAACATCCTGAGTATATATCTGCTCCATTTAATGCTTCTTTGGCTCTGATTGCAGATTCAATATTCTCAAACGTATGAATGATTGATTGTTAAGAAAATATTCTTAAAGTTTTATTAAAATTCAATGTGACTGTATAATAGACACAATAAAACAAACTAATTAAGAACTTCAAACAAAATATTCAAATATAAAGCTTTGTCAATTAATGTAAGAGATATTTTGACCAAAGAGAACAGTCAAAAAAACATTCATGTTGGAGAAATAAATAAATTTAAAATACGAAAATGTTAAATAATACAAATTACGATTGTTAAAAAAAGGATATTCAACCATTGCTTGTACCCCATTCTTCTTAAAAATCACTATTCTTAATACTTGTCCACTGGACTGACAAATTGTGTGTATAACATCCTGCAACAAAAGGAAGAAATGAATAACCCGATATGTATACTGAAACAAAAAATATTAAAAACCAAGGATTCAAATGTGCGTTTAATTCCGAATTAAAATTAAGTTAAAAAGGACAAATAGTTATATTATGTCATATTAATTGATATTACCTAATAATAATAATCCTTACGTAAACTAGGATACACTAAATGTATAACAGAGCAAAAATAAAATAATATGTGAAAGAAATCATATGACATTTTTTCATCATAGAATAGATTGTATTTTCAGATCATAAAATCATAGGATTGGATCTACACTTATTCAAACCGTACGGAATTCGAACATACTATACTTTAGTAAATCCGTGGTAGACCTCCACCTCGACAAGATCATTAAATCCATTTAGTATCATAAGTATATTATTTTCAGATTTATAAAAAATCTTCTATTCTTAGGGTACTTAAATGTAACAAACTCTGTATTGTGCGTACGGTATACCTATCCAAATTACTTTTAAAATACCATAAGATTGTAACATTCAAACATTAGATATTTTCAAAGACGGTACTAAGTGGATCATTTTACTAGTTCCTTATATAGTAGATATTTTGCTACATATCCATTTATTTGATCTTCAGGTACCTAATAAGCAATTTGTATACCAGCTTTCAACTCACAGAATTATAGATTACCACTACTGTTAGCAATGCCCTCCTCGGTACCAGATTTTAAAAGAGATTATAAAATCTGATCGCCCGAGCAAACTGGTATGTAACCCCTGATATAGAGAAAAATTCCAAATCTGTTTGTAAAGCCCTTTGATCTTCTTAGAATTTTTTAATTTAAGGATGCACTCGTATGTACAGACCTAAATACAAATATAACGAGATCAACTATTGGGACAGAAGAAGTAATTTATTAATTTGGGATTTAAAAGACTGCAAGTTAGGACGTGTGGAGATGAAGTGGGGAGGTAAGGAGTTCCATCATCGGGAGACCCTGGGGATGAAGGAACGATCGAATCCATCCGCAAGATGTTCGTTCCAGAGTAAGTCCTGGAAGATCGTTATACCAACCACCGTAATGGAGTCGCTTGCTACTAGTGTCTGATCGTTCATTGTGATGGATGAATCGTATGTTTGCCTCTTATTGGATAGGCAACATGTCTTTGTCTTGGAAACGTTGAAATTAACAAGATTGTTTCTTTCTTGATTGAAAGAAGCCGTTCTGGATCTTCTGTCCTCTTCCAGAATATTGGACGATTATGCGCTTTCCGTGTAGGCTGCTATTATCTGCAAAACCGTGTATTTATTATTAGTAGCTTCTAGTAGATCATTAATGTGTAAAAGGAGCTAGAGCCGATCCTTGGTTGATATTGTAGAGGTTGCAGGAATGTCCATCTACGGCAACTTGGATGTGCCTTATTGAGAGAAGGTTGGATATCCATCTGCAAAGGTTTGGCGAGAGTCCGTTAGAAGGCAGTTTGTTTAAGAGAGCTGCATGCCACACTTGATTAAATGCTGTTGAGATCTCTAGTGATACTATTTAAGTCTACCCATAGCGGTGGATGGCATCACTCCAGACATGAGGTACATATGCTACCAAATCAGCTGTTGACCTTTGTTGGCGAAAACCAACGTTTTTAACCTTATTTAAATTTCTTTCATTGTTACTTTGTAAATAAATCATTTGAATCGAAGTTAACTTTTAATTTGGGAAGATGGTACTTGGCGCACTATTTCCATAAAGGACAGAATCTGGATTACAATGAATTAAAATTTCAACCACGACAATTAAGATAGCATAGAAACTTATTTTAATATTATTTAGTTTTCGGTTTGTTAAAAACTAGATATCAACTATCCTTGAGGTAACAACTTAAAACAACTAATGAAACAGCGTTTCGATCACAAGTGTGTACTGTAGAAAATGACGACAATTTAGTGATATTTATTTATAATTTGAAATTTATTAACATATAAAAGTGAATGTTAAGTGGCAACAAAATGACAATGGAGCTGTAAAAAAGGGTCGATAAATTAGTTGGTTTTATAAAGCTTCTTCAAAAATTATTTATGCAGAAACAAAAAAAAATGCAAAAAGGTCATATCAATTAATTAGGGGAAGAAAGGTTGTTTTTGTTTCTGGGGCTAACAAACAATTCTCGTGTAACAAATTCAATAGTTGTTTGGGCGAAACTTGAAGTGTCAGAATTTTTTTTCGCAATTGTTGAATATACATAGGTACCTACATGTTATTGGTTATTGTAAGATATAAAGAAAAAATTATGGATCAAACTTTTCACAATATTAATCAAGAAGTCCCAAACCTCGAGTTTGTTGTAGAAAGGACATATTATAGTAAAAGATTTCGAGCAAGCTATATATTCCAGCATAATAGACGTTTTTCCATATTTAAAAATTATAGCAGGCAAGTTTCTTCTGACACAAGCAAGGTAAGATATTTTTTATTTTACGCTATTTGTTTAGTTTTATATAATTTATACAATAATATTGGAAATATTTTTTGTTGTATGTTGTATTGTCAATGTTGGATTTTGATAAAGTTTGAGATGCTTCATCAATAGCAGCAAAACCACACATGTCAATATCGGATTAAATAAGTTGAAAATTGCATAAGTGAAGAGGCTACTTTCCAGCCACATAATTAGGCAACAAATAACTCTAGTTGTAATTTTTTTCATGCCAAATACAATAAGTACAGTTAAGCATTTAGAAATTATACAAACAAGAAAATTACATTAAAGAAAATCTAAAAAAATGTCACATCAGGAAGGATTCGAACCTGCAATCTTTACCTATAGACGGCAACGCTTTAACTACATCGGCAACATATAAATTAGTAGTTAATAGGCTATTATGAACTTTGTTCTTTCCAGCAGGGGCCCTATTCACTAACCGTGTGAATGCTCGTGTAGGAGAGCTCTCTCACAATATATCTTCACTGCGCAAGTCACTCCCCTAAAATTATAAAATCCGTATTCACGTTCTAAGAGAATGCTCCTCTACGCGAGTACTCTACTGGGTAAAACCAAGAGAATTGATACATTTTGAGAGAGTGGAGTGGACTTGCGCACAATGGGTGTTGTCTCATGACAGACATTACATGGGATTTTTCAATACAAGTGTTCTTCATATTGTTTATTTTTCATGATTTGTTATTGCTAGAGTTTTTGTTTGGTTCATTGTTGATTATTTAGTTTTTGTTAGTCTTTTTGTTGTTTTATTAGTGTCAATTTTCTGCCAGTGTGTTATTGTTTTTGGGGTTATAAAGTGTTTTTAAAATGGATGATGATGCTTTAGTAATGCAAATGCTAATAAATGATCTTGAAGATGCGGAAGAACAAGCGGCAAATAATATACCTCGCCTGTATTTTCAACGTCAGGACCCTTTCTTGAGATTGTCCGATTTTAATTTTATTAAACATTTTCGGCTGAGTAAAGATTGTTTTGTAGCTCTTTTAGATGAGCTAACACCGCTTTTGCAAGCCCGCCAAACAATTATTTTTCTCAGCCCGGTGGCTGTTTATATTTTACAAACCTAAAGTACTAAATAAATAGTTCAAATGTGATGGTTAAACTTGGCAACGTTGAGCAAAAGTAGTAGACTTGCCGATTTATCGTGAATAGGGCTTTTTAGGATCATGTGAGCGATGAGTGAGAGAGTACTCACACCGATGATTAGTCGTACACGAGAACTCTCACAAGTTACAGAATAGGGGTCTAGATAGTTGAAGCAAAATGCGTCTAAAAATAACACGCCGTATTGACGGGACATCGAGCGCACTGTATTAAGTAAAATCGGATTCAATAAAACAAAGACGTAACGTCATAGTGCCTAAAGGTACGTAAGAGATAAGTTTGTTTGTCAAATATCATTTATCTTCATATGTTGTCGGAAAGCGTAATTGTTTCTGTTGATATTAAATTCCACCATAAATTTTGGTAGATATACCAACGATAGTGGAATCTGGGATATAGAGGGAAAGCAGTCATTACGTACCTACTCGCTTGACACTTGAGAAAGGATATTATGTACAAAGCAGAGGTGCTGACATAATTAACATTTTAAATTAACTGAAGAGGTTAAATCATAATGTACTGTAGCAAATAAATACAGTTAACATCTAAAAGGTCCTCGTAAAATATTAGCATAAGAAAAAGAATTTAAAGCATCGGATTTTTAATTGAACAGTTTAAAATACTACATATTGTGAACGTTTTCAATCTTGTAAATTAATCATTTTATTAACGAACACAATTGTGCAAAGTATGAGGGAATATTATTGCCCCTACGAAGGTAAATCAAACATAAACCGGAATCCTTTGATGAAGAAGAAATCACTTTTAAGACACATAGGTGGGAATAACTAAAGTACATTCCATCGAAAGGAAGCGCACATATCTGAGAAATCTTTACGAGATTAGGCTACGGCCACATTAGCGGGATTTCAAGCTGCGTTTTGTTCACGTAGCGTGAATTCCCGTCATTATAAAAATAATAGGCCACACTAGCAGTTTTTTCATGCGCGTGAAAACCGACTCATCCCTTGTCACACACGTCGATTTTCAGTCTTCGCGTGTCGGGAAGCTGAGCGATTACAAAAATGAACATAAGTACTCTTAACGAAAATCACGCCGTGTGAAATTCAACCCGTGTGTCAACCCAAGACAGCGTGAAAAGACGCTCGAAAATGGAACCAGTCCTATTCGTGAGCGGGAGACCTTGAAGACGCGTCTTTCGGGCGGGAATTCACGCCGTGTTTGGCCGGCCCAACTAACAACAGTATAGCCTATTTTTTTGGCGTGTTTTCACGTCAAAACGCAGCGTGAAATCCCGCTAATGTAGCCGTAGCCTTTAGGTACAAATCGGGAATCAGACACCGACCGAGAAGCAACGTGACAGATGAGAGCATTCGTACCATTAGCCGACCGCTCGAGAAACAACGGCGGTTAACAATAGGTGAAATTACTTCTGAGGTAGGCGATTATTACTGATGCCCTTTGGTTTCGAAAAATACCCTTGTTTTGTTTTCGAAGATATTAATAGACACCAAAATTATAGAGAAAGGTTAAAGAGTCTTTGAAGTTACCCCTTACATGGGCCCAGTGGGCGGTCTACAAGAGACCCTTTTCCGACCCTAGATTTGAGATCCGGCATGTGGTTGTATTCATTCAAAATTATTTATTATTATTTATTGTTTAATTTTAAAAAATATATGTGATTAATTTGTTATAAATAAAAATAAATAAATACCAGAAACGTAGAGATAATCTTTTTCTGATTACAACCAAATATAATATTTACGCAAAATTTTGAAGTTTACAGACTAGCCACCAAAATATTCTACATTACATTCAGAAAAGAACAACACTACCCATAATAACATAAAATACCTCTAGCGCCTGTAAACTTCAAACTTAAGCACGACCGCTGGCATTCGTTCGCCAGTTCTTGATGGATCTTATGATTTTACACCTTGACACTCGTCATTAGTCCTTCTCGCCTCGAGTTTTCTTAACATTATATCATACAAAATGATTATTTCAGCTTTTAGATGATGAAACATGGAAAATTACCTTTGATTTGACACCATATGTGATTAAATTTTGTTTAGAAAAAGATAACAGAAAAGTAATTCAGAATAAGTTCTTGTAATGTTTGCAGGTCATTATAAAAGGTGTGGGTTTGGACGTTTTTGTGCAAAATTTCAAATATGTACATATATGGCATGTGCAGCTTTCTCAGTGAAATTCCATAACTAAGCCAATTACTTTCTTTTTAACATACATACTTTAAGAACATTTAATCTGCTTGTTAAATACCTTTTAGATCGATCTTTTTTATTATTTATTTTTATTATAATTCACGATAGTCATTTTGAACGTACATCGAATTTTCTTTTATAAGTGTTAATAAGTGTTAATACAATTTTTAAACAGTAACACTTCTGTGGAATACGAAAAGCTTTTTAAAATTAAATTCTAATCTAATTAAACATTTAATGTATTCTACATATATTTCAATAACTCAAAAACAACCCGGAATACATTTCAACACACGTTACTTTTTTGTCATACAGAATATTAACTTAACAACAAAAAAGTTGGATTTGTCCAATAAAAATGAATTTTAATAAATCAATCAAATGAGACATTTTCGTTTTTAACGACATCGTACACTAATTTTATTCAACTAACCTCTCATTATAAAGGTCAGCGTCGTGAAAGATATATTTAGAAATAATATGCTACGCATCTTGGACTGAAATGAAAATATTCAGGTCAAAACTTAAATTGTCTTTATTTAGTAGGTAGGAATTTCGTTATTTTATTGTTTGTCGTCGCACTATTAACTATTGCGTGGGTTATATATATTTTTTCTAAATCTATTAATTTAACATTAAAGTACGAGAGAACTTTCTTCTTTAATTATAGTATATTCAGATCAATCTAATTATTTCACTGATGGGAAAGTATGACACAGAAATGTGGCGCCAATTCTTAGGTATTGTTTAATTGTATTAAACAGCTGCCATCAAGATCCGTTTTTTTTTTCGGATCACCGCGCATTATCTGAGATATTCGTTCTCTTTTAGCTCAGACAAGCATTGGATGTTCCTTCTAATCACTAAAAACCTCCGCAAAAGTACATTAATACATCTTATTCAGTATTGATGAAACCTTTTTTTTTTGAGGGGGGACTGCTTGTTGCGCACACTCACAGGGGCACGTGCTCCTGTGGGTAGTGTTGGGCTCGGCCGTGAGGCTCCTACCAACTAAACCCTTCTTCCTTTCGCCCCCTCATGCCATGGCATCTTTTCTTTCGGAAGTTTCCGAAACCTATCACTCGCAGAGTTGCGAGGTTGCGACAACCGTTTACTACTGGGCAGTAGCTAGCAAATGGTACTCAAAGCAATATATTTTTTATATTTTGATTGAATTGGCTGTTATTTGATGGATACCCATAACTAAGTTAAATAAAAACACAAATGTTTTCACGATATCCACAATATATTAGTTTGTAATATAATATTTTTTATAAGTATATTGTATATATAGGTAACGCTGCCGGTTTCTGTCATATATGTGTTGTAATTGGGGATTTACATTCCTGGTGACAATGAAGGTATTTTTTACCTTTCTCTTTTCTAAAACACGATCGAAGAAAGGGTAATTAAAATTGTTATGAAAGTGATCCAGCATAGCGCACAACATATTATTTTAAATATCTACTTCACACATACAATTGAGGCTAGATTTTAAACAAACGGAAGTTGCCACACATTACGTTCTCGGTATAACTGCCAATTAATTTCGAACCATTCAAAATCAATCTATTAATAGGTATTATGTATGCGTTCTCAATGGATTTGTAATATCCATGTAGCTGATGTACGGACATAAATAATACAATTTTAAAATTCTTGGGTTATTCTCCACGCATGTAACATACAAGCACACATAATTAGTTCGAAGTAACTGGACCAAATCGTCTCAATTGGCATTTATTCAAACAACATCACGTGACAAAATAATTGCTTTGTATTTTATGAAAAATAAACTATTTATAATTACAGATAGATATAAAAGAAACAAACTATTGATAAATGATTGATGTTACATGTTATATGCCATCTTCTACATCCATCAAATAATAATATTGTAAATCATCAGATTCATTTGTGTTCCTTTCTTTTAGATAGGTACGTTCATATTAGGTGTGCACTTAATCAGCCAAGTCGTATCAAGTAAGAAGGTGCGTGTGAACCATAAAACGTACGTTTTGCATGATCGAAATGAGGTTGTAAGTCGAAAATTTGAAGCGAGAGGCATGATTTTATAAAAAAAATGAATCGACAAGTTGTAAAGTGTGGACAAACTTCGGTTTTAGGGGAGAGGGTGGCAAGATGGGGTACTTAAGCTTTAAATGTCAATAATATAAAAAAAATACATAGTGAAACAATTATATTTATTTTTTAATTAACCACTAATTATTACTCTTCTAATATTTGGTGTCATTAGAAACTTTTAATTACACACTTAAAAGAAAGATGGGGTGATTGTATAGTGATTGTAACAAAAAATCACAGGCATATGAAATAATAATAGAAAAATACAAGGAAATTGATGAAACTGCAAAAAAATTAACTCTTTACAAGAAAGAACGCGCCAAAATAATGAAATCCACAAAAAGTGGTTCTGGTGGAGACGATATCTACAAACCGACGTTATGGTACTTCATTGTTAAAATGGCCACACAACATTTATCTTACTATTTTTGCATTATTAAAAACTTGGAATCTTCTTCCACTTTGATGGTCAAGCATTAAAATAGGGTCACACCTTTCTCCTATTAACAAATCATTATAGTAAGTTCCAGTGCACATCCTTAAGTAATTACGCCAATCTTCAGGTTCAAGATCACGCAGTAATCTCAGATGAGACAATTTATGTCTTTTTAGTAACCATTCCCTTGATCATTTTTTATTTTTCCTTTTCCTTTCAATGCAAATACCACTGACGCGTTTCTTTCATTACTGAAAATGTTTGGAAACTAAAATTTGATCGATTAATTGGTAAAATTGGTAAATTTGTGTACCTACTTGTTGTCGAAAGAACGTTTTATCGCTTGGAAAGACGTTATGTCTGGACCGGGTTTTAGTCCTATATTAACATAGAGCGTAATACTACGTGTATGATCTACTATAGTCCTCAGAGATACGTAAAATAAATTACTATTGAAATATATGCAAATATAAAAAATTGAGAAAGATTTTTGGAACGAAGTTCCCTTTCGGGCGTTACGACCAGTTACGACTGACGCTAGAGGCTAGCCAAAAAAAATTCAGACCAAAAGTTGTCACGACACGAACCGACACACGCATGTTTCTCTGTCTGTCTGTCTCTCTCTCACAGACCAAAAAATAAAAAACTCTCTCTCTTTCTCTCATAGATAGATATATTGCAATTAAAAAGACACTATTTTAAATAAAAAGAAAATGTACATTAAAAAGAAAATACTGTAGAAAAAAAAAATAATTACCTATAATAGTATTATATTTCATCTTGTTTTTATAAATTAATAAATTCATAAACATTTTAAAAATAGTTCGTAACTTGACTAGGTAGGTACGTCAAATTACCTTAACTGTCAATTACTGTCAAATATTTTAATTTTAAAATTTTGTATTAAAATGGTTAATTCCTGTTTTAAATTAAAATAAAAAGTAATTCTAGGTAGATGTATGTCATCTAAACCTCTGGTATGGTATAAATGGACACTTTTGTTAAAAGAAACGAACTGTTGAAAATATTCAAGTGATAATGGATTTACTTTTTTCTATTTTGCTTTGATAGTGTAGTGTCGCGACTTTGTTAAGTTTATACAGGTTTTTTGTACATAATAAATAATAAAACAATAGAAAATAATAACAATAATGTATCCTGACAGTGTTTCTGCACAAGTTCCGGATATTGCTGATAGAGTTAGGTAAGTATAGATTTTATACAGACAATAATAAACACTCTGTGTTGTGTTTACAAATTACAATTCCTTCACTAATTAATCGAAAGGAACTTCGTTCCATCCGGGTGTCCCTTGACACCTCTCACTTTTTTTTATTTATAATATCCTTAGATAGTGTGCCACTGAGTAAAATCCATATTAATATGTATTTGCGAAAAAACTGTTTTTAAGTATTCTACTGCAAAGAGATTAGCAGAAAGTTAATGCAACATCAATACCACAATTATTTGGGGAAGACACTGCGAAATCGTAGGAGTCACAGTACCACAAATTAATTATATTACTATTTTTGGAAACTGATACAAATACCTGTAATACTAAACGGAATCAAGCCGGAGCCAAACTGGATTGTTTAAAGTTATCTTCTCGTTAACAACATTTTGTCATACAACTCTTATTATTGATAAGTTTAGCTGAATTCATGTTTGTTTGGAAAATTTAAGGTTGATATGCTCATATCAAGATTGCTAATGGTAATTGGAAAAATAATAATTATAAGAAATACAAATATATCGTAAACAAATTGGTCCAAAAAAACTTTAGCAATTTTTTATTAATCGAATTAAAACTAAAAATTAATTTTTTCTTGTAATGGTAGTTTATTATGTCTACTATCATTATCAATACAAAAATTAGTCAATAAACAAGGTAAATTTTTTAAAAAATTTAATTTATGCAAACGCGTCGAATTGACCCCCGCTTGAGGGCAATTGAACCACTGCTTGGGGTCAATTCAATCACTAATATTTAAAAGTAAAACCCGAACTTTTAATAAATAATATATTAATAATGACATGTTAATATTATTATTATTGCACATTTTTAATGCACATATATTATATTATTTAAATTAACAATTTTAACACACATAGTTATAAAAATATACAAAGTCGATATTTAGCTAGATACCATAGACAGATACGTACAAAAAAAGAGTCGTATATAATATTCTATTACGCTATATCCATCCTGTAAAGAGGAAAAAGCTTTCATTTATAATTTATAACAGTAAATTTGTTTTTTTAATGATTAAAACTGTTTTCCTCACTTGTCGGTTATTTTTGGACTAATTGAATACATGTACGTGTCAGAAAACAAATTGTGGTACACAAACATATAATCACCGATTTCCCAGTGATGTTGACTACATTCAATTTGTTCTACAGATTTCAACAAAAATTAACTTTTTATAAAATAAAAAAGGAAAAGTATACTCTGAGCTTTGCTCCGCATTATCTACTCACTAACAAAGGACAAGTTTTAAATGATTTATTTTTGTTGCGATCATATCGTTCCTCTAAAATTTTCAACACTATTTGTCTCGGACACTCAGACAGGTGCTCAGATGTTAAAATATTAATAGGCAAGAGACCGCCGTATATAATTTATGATCTTTTGTGTCATACTGTTGGCAGGTTGCTAGAGGGATTTTGTAGTAAATAAATAATCTGTAGATGAGTGTGTGCGTATAGATCACACGACAATTTCTTTTAATTTTCAATTCATTCTTTGTTGTTACTGTTTAGGAATTGAAGCGAATAATGATCTCACCATGTGTAATTTTTCAACAAAAACTTGGCTGTAAACTCTTCACTACAGAATGTGTAATCTAGTGAAAGTCATTTATTTAAGGTTCGGTATCTAAATCCTAACGAGTGCAAAACTTTTCTCAAGGTATTGGTTGATTTATATGGATAACCGAGAACTGTCATAACTTCTTGTTTAATCATTTGAAAAGACGGTTCAACATTTCTAGAATAAAATTCATACATTTTTCTACGAATATTTTCCAACCTACCATGATTTAATTTGGTAAGAGATCGTTGTGTTCTCTTTTTTGGTGGATTATACTCTTCCCTAGATACCCCCTTCTTTTTCGATGGCTTAGAAATTTTTGTTAATATGTGGATTCACTCTATGACATCATAATTTTAGCCACATCAATTGTTTATACATTTTTCAAAAAATCATTTAAGCAAAGTGTGCCATCCACATACCATATTTATTGGTAGTAATTTGCTCGTTCTCTACTTCACTTTCAGATGAAATTTTTTCAAAAGGTCTCAAATACAAAAAAGATTTCCACAAAATAAAATTTCAATAACAAATTTAAATACAATACTGGAAAGCCATAAAAAAACTAACAGAACTACTGATAACGAGAAGCGTGCCGGACAACCAGTCGATTTCAACATTAAACAGGAAATAGATTAAAATTATTGGTTGATTTTTGTCCACGTTGACTAGAATAAAACGTATTATCAACCAATCGTAATCAGTAACTAGACAAAGCGACCAATAAAAATTGCGAATTTTTATGATAATTCAACTTACGACATAAAGGTATTCGAATAAGGAAAACAAAAGCAATGTTGCCAAGCATTAATTAATTCTCAGTATGATAGGTTTATACATACTAATACTAGTGTTTAATATAAAAGTCACATTTTCTGTGTGTTCTGTTTCAGATTACATATGGCAACTACTATTTTGTATTTATTAGTTGCTTATCGCCTGTCGGCATTTTTTGCTGTACTTAAGTCTGAATGCAAAAAAGACAAAAATAAACTTTGAACGATACTATACGTTCGTATACGACGAGAAGGTTATTACATTAAGACACTGTAGAGACGGTTTGAACATAGTTCCACAATAGTGGTGGAAGACACTTTTTATTTGGTTACATAGAGTATGGATTATTTAGATAAAAAATACATTGACAAGCGAAATTTAAATTTAGTACGCCATCGGTTAAACATCACTTTAAACCATGTATGGGCAACTTTGTGGGCCCAAGCATACTGTGCAATTAGGTTCGAGAGCAGCGTTAAAGTAGTATATTTTAAAGTAGTTTTCATAATTTTTTCCGATTGATATCAGACGTGACAAAGTTATTATAATATCAATTTATTAAAATAACAATATGATGTTTGTGTTAATTCCACTTGCCACAGAGACGTAAAGAATTATCCAAATTATCGTAAGTAAGCATTGTACGATGTTTTGATTTATTAACTTTCATGATTTAAAAAACTGTTCGCATTTATAAATAGAACTAAAGGCACAAATCAATCTTGTTGCGAATTTCTTCAAATTATTTTTTATAGAAATCGGAAAACTCCAACATAAAAAATTTTAGATTTTAGAAATTAGTTTTTAAAGTGAATTGAAGCATTTTGTACATTACTTTTTGTTGGAGTAGCAAATAAATTCCATATTTTTGAGATCGCTAAATTGGTTCAAAAATTGCTCAGACAGTACTTTTGATTTCTTTAGTACATTAAGCAAATTGACGACACTAGCAGTTCGCTAGGATATCGCCTGTCGCAGTTATCATCTCGGTCCCTAGTTCAAATAGGACTGAACTAAAGTTTGGGCCATCCACCCTCTTATATTGGCAAAATGAAGCAATAATTTAGAATCGTCTAGTGTAAAACAGTTGATAAGATAATATATCTTATATAATATAGAGGAAATAAATTTTATAAATTTCGACTTGCTCGCTCACATGATTCTGTGAGTAACTAATGTTATTTTTAAATAAGTTTTTTCAAAATGCCTGGTGGATCGGATAAAATCATATCGGGTCGGATCCGGCCTGCAGGCCGGTTGTTGCCCACATATGCTTTAAACCTTGAATCGAACAAGGTACACAGTAGATGTATAAAGCCTTTTTATTATGGTGTATATTTAAAAAAATTGTACATTTTACTTTTATCTTAGTTTTTTCTAAAGGTTTATTGTTAAGTATATTCGATTTCTTAATCAAAGTAAAATGTTAAGTATGTATTTAGAGAGAACGTTTGGACATAATTATCTAAACAAAATTGTTGACACACATTAAATTCTCTATGTATTTACATTTTAGATATCAAGTTGTAATTAATTTTACACTGAAATAAATGAAAAAGTATTTATTTTGCAGTCTATTAGACAAACAACTCAAAATAGAAATAGAAACAAAAAGAGAAAGTGACAGGAGAGAAATAAAATCAGTGAATAAACTATGAAATCTTTAATAAGCTAAACAATAACTTCATTTCTAGTAATTAAGCACTCCATGACATTCTAGTATTTAGAAATCATCTCTTTGCAGATATTAAAGGCGACGCTTTTTTTCAGATAATTCAAGGGTTTACCACTCTAGATTTAACGCGTTTGAGACACAAAAAGTCTTTCAAAATTGTTATAACCGATTCCAATATAATGCAAACAATACAAGACCTTTGAGATTTCTATTTGCCTTATTTGAACTGTTTGCTTTGATTTCTTTTTGCTTTGTTAGAACCGTTTATAAACATTTTCCCGGCAATCTGCTGACGAAATGTTTCATGTTATTACGAAAACAAAGTTTAATGCAACTTCTTTGCTCACTAAAATCTGACAATGTAAAAATTGCAGAGATAACTTTTTGTTATTCACAAACAAGAGCGTCACTTGTAAACTGACGTATATATTCATTCACATAAAGTTTGATGTGGATGTCTCTGATAGTACTACCAAAGATTTTTTATTGTTAACCATAAAATTAACAATTTATGTAACGGGATAATGGATACCTGTATGTATAAAATAAGTTGCATCTTCTTTACGCCTGTTTTGTCGGTTAACAATATCTTTATGGAATCATCGGTGTCTATAATTAGAAACAATCTGAAATACTATTTAACGATGAATTTATGAATAAACGTTCTTCCTAAGAATGAAATTTACGATTCTAAAATGAGCGTCATAAACATTTCGAACGTTTCTATCGGTAGTTTTCATAACATTTCAATTTTCGAGTTTTACTGTTGGAAAAATTTACGACTAATAGTCAAAAAGTTAAAAAATAAATTGTGACAAGCCAATAAATAAACAAATATACTTTTAAAAACTAATTCTCATGCTGTCAGATTATAAATACATAGAATCTATATTATGAACAAGGAATTTCGAGCAGAACCTAAACGTGATTTATCATTAAAGTTATTCAATGCCAATGTAAGACTTCACTGCTCAGTGTTTTCAGAGATTTACGATATTTAAGGTGATCGCATATACACAAAATTAACGGATAAATTAAATTTCTCCGTTAATAAGCGTGTAAAAAAAATCCTGAAACACGTCAATTTTTAAATTTAAAATGACACTTTATGACGCTAAAAAACCACTCCCCACTTCAACCCCTTTCCAAGCGGTAACAGCACCCCATTTTTTTTAATGACATGAGGGGTCATGTGATACCTCGTCTGAAAGAGCATTTAATTGCCTATTCAGCAATGTAAAAATTTTTAGATTTAATTTTTTTTATTTTCAAGAAAATTCAATATTTAATAATAGGTGGTTTACAGTTACATTTTCTAATAATAAAATAATCTAGTAGGTATGCTTGGTATATCAATACGACACGTTTCAATACATTTTAAGTAACACATTCCAAAATTGTAAATAAAATTTTCTTGAAAATAAAAAAAATGAAGTCTAAAAATTTTTACACTGCTGAATAGGCAATTAAATGCTCTTTCAAACAAGGTATCACATGACCCCTCATGCCATTTAAAAAAATTCGAAAAGAGGTTGACCTTAAAGGCTATCCTTGCAACTTCCCGCTAGTTTTAACCGCAAAGCTATAGTAACGTGACGTATTTTGACGTTTTTTGACTTTTTTTGAAATGTTTAAAAAGCCATAACTTTTTAACGCCTTATTCGATTTTGATGTTCAAGATGGCATTTGACGCAGTTTTTTGAGACCTAAAAACGTTACTGGGAGTGCAAAATCGATTAGTCTAAAAATCTCTAAGTTATTGAAAAAAAAAACACTTTTTTTGAAATTTTTCGACAACGATATCTCACGAACGAATCAACCGATTTTAATTTGCAAAAAGGCATTCGACGTGGTTTTTTAAGCTTAAGATCTGATTAGGTTATGAAATTGATCGATGTAATAGCCAAAAAGATATGCCCAAAAAACATCATTTTTACCAATTGTTTTTTTCGATTATTTTGAAATTTCTCGAAATCTACCGGTTCGAATCGGCTCAAACTTACAGGGAGTCTAAGTTAGATGGAACTCTTTGGAACGCTCTTTAGATCATTCCGATCGGTCAAGCCGTTCAAAAGTTATAAGAGGTTTACATACATCCACACACACACACACACACACACACACACACACACATCCACACGTACATACAGACACCCTCGTAAAAATAGTCAGGAGAGGTTTCTAAGACCTCAAAACGTTGAGATCCGATGAAAACTCGATTTTCGAAAACCGGGGTGAAACCAATAACTTCCCGATTTAAAAAAAAATTTTAATTTTTTTTAGCGGAAAGTTAAAAATGGGGTGCTCTCACCCCTTGGGATGGGGTTTGAAGTGGGGGGTGGTTTTTTAGCGTCATAAAGTGTCATTTTAAATTTATAAATTGATATGTTTCAGGATTTTTCTTTTACACGCTTATTAACGGAGAAAATGAATTTATCCGTTACCTTTGGACCTCACTGTAGTTTCCTCAGAAATTGCAATTAACTGATAACCAGGTTAGTGGTTGAATAAAACCTCATTTGCAAATTTCCTTCTCTCTGAAAAGAAGGCAATGAAAAGAAGTTCAATTTAATTATAATTTTTTATTGGCAATGACTTTAGTTGAAGAGGTATAAAATATTTATACTATACTGATCAAAAGGTTAAAAGAGCCAACACATCATAATTGTGTCATTCTTTGGATCAGTGGCTTGATAAAAAAAAAACATTCCTAATGTCAAGTTAAAGTAGAAGTTCGCTATAATAAAACAGTTTAATCTGTTGCATTATGCTATCTATAAACTCCACTTTTGTGTATAAGAAGTAACCTTGTCATTATAATCGAGCTTCATTAACATTCTTGACTACAAAAGTTGAAGTTCAAAGGTTTAATTGCACTATATCCTACCTACCTTAAACACCGAACAGTTGTCTGCTTCCTACAAAGATGATTAACGGATATAGTGAGTGGGAATCTGAAATGATGACACGCGCAGACTTTACATTCGAGGAGAGAAACAATGAAAATTCGATAGTTTTGTTGGTTTTATTGGAGCAAGAAGTGCCTTTTGTGGAATTCAAATATAAAAACATTTCTTTTTAAAAATAGTTCAAAATATTCTCAGCATTGGAATTTTTGTATAAAAATTGATTCATGTAGATAAAAAAGATGATCTATAAATACTTGTTTCTGTTGCCTTTTTTTAATTGAATGTTTCAATATTTTTCTGATCTGAGATTATTTGTTTATTGTTGGTTTTAAGCATTTTAAAGGATATTGTTCTGCTTGTTGGTCCAATTACTTCCTTTATTTTTCTTTATACGAAGTATGGCAATTAAGTTTTAAAAATATTTCAAACACATATTTATTTCACTATTTTTTTTTTCTACTCTCCATTTGCATGCAAACCTTTCACCCTGCGAAGTAGTGTTGTAGCTCATCTTCCGACTAGTCATGAGAACATAAATCAATATGTGGGTTGTGTTTTTGGACAAGAAATTCTAGAGTAATGTATACTATTTTTCTTCCTTTCCGGTCGATAATTCGTAGCAAATGCGTGGCAAATAGAGCTCATTCCGGAATTTTGTACTAATTTATTCATATAATTTCGGTGAATTTTCAGTCTACGAGGCGGAAGTATGTAGAGAGGGAACTCGATTTTTCGACCAAGGTGTGAAGAAAAAATTAGATTTTATATCCACCTCCAAATTTAAAGAAAACTATAACAGGAGATTCATTTTTTTTCTAGAGTATAAAGATATAACAGATTATCGATAAGGGCCGGACTAAAAATTATATATTTAGTGTAGTTACTATTATGTTATTTAAAAAGGATTGCTGTTCTAAGAAAAACAAGACTTTAATGATATGTCGTATGTTATGTTTGTATTAATTCTAATAATTCTAAATAATAATTAATTCTATTTAAATATTCTCTGTAGCTTCTTTGTGACATAATAACATAAATTTCTCCAAATTAATACTAAATCAACCAAGAATTAATAGACATAAACTTTCACAGTCCGACCCTTTAAGTAATATTATCATAGGTAAGGTTGAAACGGATGTACTGTATATACCTGCTTGTTTATTGCCCATCACAATAGGGTGCACTTTCTTGCCATTATCTCTGAACCAATTTTCTTAAAAAATACTATACCTTATTATTTATTTTTAATAAAATAACAATCTTAAATAAAGTTAATATCAACAAAAATATGGCTTAGTAATTAAATTTTGATTTAAACGTAGATACATTGTAATTAAAAGAAACTAAACAATTAATGGGAAAAAAATTTGGAGGCATATTTTTACTTATTGTCTACCTCGTAAGTTTTTTGGTTAAAATTTTAGAAATACTTAAATAGAAATATAAATACTAAGACGTGATTGTTTAGAGGTTTTCTACATCATGCTTCTTATGCTGGTTTAAGGTTTTATATTTTCGCACATTGCAATTACTGTTAATCGGACAATATTGAATTTAAATTTAATCAATTATTTGTATTTTATAAAATATGACATCTTCAATTTAAATCATATATCTTAAATAGACTCTGATTTTAATCAAAATTAATAATTTTGTTGCCCTCGAACTGACGCTAACGTTTTCGCTTGATCTTCAGAAAAAAAATCCCATTTAATAGTCACAATAAATTCTTATCAAAATTGATTAAATTTTAATTATAGATTATTTTATTACTGGTTTGGTACACATTAGCTTTTTTTGATGTCAGATTTTTTGATTAAATTAAAATTTTAACTTTTCATCTGTAGGTGGATAATCATTTATGGAGTAAGAGAGAAACATAAGTGAGATTTCCTGTAAGCCCTCTCGAATAAAAAGTTTATGAAACAAATTCATTTACATATGTCTATAACGTTTATATAATTTTTTTTTAAATGTGTGTATCAATCTTAATTCCATAACAATCTAATATCGTTTTGTTAACCCAAAAAAAGTTGGCATAGAAGTATAATAATTGCCAATCTTTCTTAAATGCTCCTAATTGCTCATCAATTGCTCAATTATAATGTGCAATTGCTCACATTATTAATTAATTATTTAATTAGTTATTAACAAATGAAAATACAAATAGTTTTTTCTCAATTACGCGAAAAGCATTCAACTTTTCTAATAAATCTTTTGTTTAATAAATTGCTCACAATTTGCTCAATTATAATCTGCAATTGCTCACATTATTAATTAATTATTTAATTAGTTATTAAAAAATGAAAATACAAATCATTTTTTCTCAATTACGTGAAGAGCATTCAACTTTTCTAATAAATCTTTTCTTTAATAAATTGCTCACAATTTGCTCAATTATAATCTGCAATTGCTCACATTATTTATTAATTATTTAATTATTTATTAACAAATGAAAATACAAATCATTTTTTTTCAATTACACTAAGAGCATTCAGTTTTTCTAATGAATCTTTTCTTTAATAAATTGCTCACAATTTGCTCATATTATTTTCAACATAAGTCTCATTAAATTTTTTTTATTTATTTTTATTTAATTAAAAATAATTATTGCTATTTGAAACGGTGATGGGTGACGTGACACTTGCAGATTTCTTGTGCGCATGCGCAAGAATAAAATAATTGCGCATGGCATAGACGTGTAAGTATATACAATTTATATATATAATTAATATTTATTTATTGTTTATATTTTTATAACTTATCCTTTTAAAGCCTTCTTTTTCTGTTTGTGGCCTCAGCTACCTAGGCTGGGCCGATTAGCCTAGGTAGCTGAGTCCACAAACAGAAGAAGAAGAAGAAGAAGAAGAAGGGTCTTAAAACATAGCTTATAATAATATGACCAATAAATAATTATTAATAACATAATTAGTAATAATGATAATTAAATAATACAAATTATCATTACTTATTATTTGTATTTAATAAAATATGACATCTTCAATTTGAATCATATATCTTAAATAGACTCTGATTTTAATCAAAATTAATAATTTTGTTGCCCTCGAACTGACGCTAACGTTTTCGCTTGATCTTCAGAAAAAAAAAATCCCATTTAATAGTCACAATAAATTCTTATCAAAATTGATTAAATTTTAATTATAGATTATTTTATTACTGGTTTGGTACACATTAGCTTTTTTTTTGATATGTCAGATTTTTTGATTAAATTAAAATTTTAACTTTTTATCTGTAGGTGGATTATCATTTATGGAGTAAGAAAGAAACATAAGTGAGATTTCCTGTAAGCCCTCTCGAATAAAAAGTTTATGAAACAAATTCATTTACATATGTCTATAACGTTTATATAATTTTTTTTAAATGTGTGTATCAATCTTAATTCCATAACAATCTAATATCGTTTTGTTAACCCAAAAAAAGTTGGCATAGAAGTATAATAATTGCCAATCTTTCTTAAATGCTCCTAATTGCTCAATTATAATGTGCAATTTTTAAGACCCTTCTTCTTCTTCTTCTGTTTGCGGACTCAGCTACCTAGGCTAATCGGCCCAGCCTAGGTAGCTGAGGCCACAAACAGAAAAAGAAGGGTCTAAAAGGATAAGTTATAAAAATATAAACAATAAATAAATATTAATAACATATATAAATTGTATATACTTACACGTCTATGCCATGCGCAATTATTTTATTCTTGCGCATGCGCACAAGAAATCTGCAAGTGTCACGTCACTCATCACCGTTTCAAATAGCAATAATTATTTTTAATTAAATAAAAATAAATAAAAAAAATTTAATGAGACTTATGTTGAAAATAATATGAGCAAATTGTGAGCAATTTATTAAAGAAAAGATTCATTAGAAAAACTGAATGCTCTTAGTGTAATTGAAAAAAAAAATGATTTGTATTTTCATTTGTTAATAAATAATTAAATAATTAATAAATAATGTGAGCAATTGCAGATTATAATTGAGCAAATTGTGAGCAATTTATTAAAGAAAAGATTTATTAGAAAAGTTGAATGCTCTTCACGTAATTGAAAAAAAATGATTTGTATTTTCATTTTTTAATAACTAATTAAATAATTAATTAATAATGTGAGCAATTGCAGATTATAATTGAGCAAATTGTGAGCAATTTATTAAACAAAAGATTTATTAGAAAAGTTGAATGCTCTTCGCGTAATTGAGAAAAAACTATTTGTATTTTCATTTGTTAATAACTAATTAAATAATTAATTAATAATGTGAGCAATTGCAGATTATAATTGAGCAAATTGTGAGCAATTTATTAGAAAAGTTGAATGCTCTTCGCGTAATTAAGAAAAAATTATTTGTATCTTCATTTGTTAATAACTAATTAAATAAATAATTAATAATGTGAGCAATTTCAGATTATAATTAAGAAAATTGTGAGCAATTTATTAAAGAAAAGATTTATTGGAAAAGTTTAATGCTTTTCGCGTAATTAAGAAAAAATTATTTGTATTTTCATTTGTTAATAACTAATTAAATAATTAATTAATAATGTGAGCAATTGCAGATTATAATTGAGCAATTGATGAGCAATTAGGAGCATTTAAGAAATATTGGCAATTATTATACTTCTATGCCAACTTTTTTTGGGTGTTTTGTTAGCTGATATTTCGGGCGATAACTCCAATAGGCATGTTCACTAATTTTTCAAATTGCTTTTAACTTATATAAACACGGAAAATATATTTTTGTAAAAAAATATTACTAATTTCAGTAAAAATTTATTAGAAAGATCTGTTTTCCTAATTGCCGCCAAAACGCTCCATACTGTCACTTGATAAAAAACTACGTCACTGACCGGTAAACAAAGCTCCCGTTCTATTAAAGGCCATTGTATTTTACTAAATTATTAAGAACTTGTTGATTACAAGCTGTAAAAATGACGTCGTTTTACAAAAACTGTGCAGTGCCAATGTGTAAGAATACTTCAATAAGTACACCGCAGAAACTTTTTACATACGTTCCAAAGAACATTCTAATAAGAAGAAAGTGGTTAAAGTCCATTTGTTTGGAGTTGGCAGCTAAGAAAAGTCATTAAATCGTAAAATGTTGTAAACAAGACCCTAAATCAGTAGCGCACGTACTTATTTATATCGGTATTAGGAAATTTCTTTTAATCATCATATTTTAATCTTCTTAGGTAAGGGATAAGTAGTCATAATACGATATTTAGAATATTTTGTTTTTCGATTTTAACGAGAATAATTGTGGTCGTCGTTAGGGGTGTTAAGGGATTAAGGTAACCCTTTGTGTATAATTGCAAAAACAGGTACGTTATTAGTCTATAAATTGAGGATTTGTTTATATCCTAATACATAAGAATATAGGTACTCGTTAGTGTTGGTGGTTTATATTGTGATCTATATTTTTATTATTTTACTCCAAGAACATTTTCGGTAGTGAAAATGGCATCAAGTTCGAGTTTTGTTCCAGTACAAGTGGCTCATTTAAAACAAAGTGCGTTTTCTCAAAGACAAAAAACTATTGTTTTAAATGTTCATGATGCACTAATATATCAAGATGCATCAGCAACTGTTCGTGATGTAGAAAAAAAGTCCATTATGGTCGATAACTTTAATAGAGATATCATTAGAAGACAAGTCCATTCTTTGTACTTAAATAAAGAGATTCCGACTTTGGACAAAGTAATGACTGTTATAGCAGAATTAGATACGATTCCCAAATTTGGACGAAATACGTTATGGAAACTCCTAAAAGAAATTGGTTTTAAGTATGAGTCGCATAAAAAACGAAAATTTTTAAATGAGACAGACGAAATTATTTGCTGGAGAAGACAATACTTAAGAAGTATTAAAAAGTTTCGGAGTGAGGGAAGAACTATCTTTTATTTAGATGAAACATGGTTGAATGAAGGACACACTGTTTCTAAAGCATGGATGGACACCAATATTTCAAATTCCCGTCAGGCATTTTTTGAGGGATATTCAACAGGATTAAATGCTCCTCGAGGAAAAGGTCGCAGACTAATAATCGCACACATTGGCAGTAAACATGGTTTTGTAGAAAATGGGTTATTAGACTTTGTATCAAAGTCAACCGAAGATTACCACGAGGAAATGACCTCTGATGTTTTTGAAGATTATTTTTCCCAGCTATTGGACTTTTTGCCAAGTGCTGCAGTGGTTGTCTTAGATAACGCCAGTTATCATTCAAAACTGGTAGAAAAGTTACCAACGACGTCATGGAAAAAAGGAGATATTAAAGAGTGGCTCCAGAGCAAGAGTATTTCTTTTGACGACACCATGCTGAAAACGGAATTATTGCAAAATGCAAAGCGCCACAAATTACAATATAAAAGATATGGAATTTCTCCTCTTTTAATTTTTCTTAAATTTATTTTAGTTGTTGGCGTAGCAACGCGCGCCAGGTACAGCTAGTTCAGAACAAAAAAAAGCATAATGAATCTATGAGGGGTAAGGTTTTAAAAATAATACATTCTAAATTTTCATTATTAGTTTTTTTATTTTTAACATAGAAACTTCGAAATATATACATACTTTTAATTTTCTTTCTGAAAATTGTATTTGCCCTGACGGTTTTGAAGTGGATAAAAAGTCAGTGAATACCTATAACAGAACGTACTGATAACGTGAATTTCATATTTCTTTAAGGACCCTATTCAGAGATATTTATGTAAAGTTATAAAAAAGTTTTCTTCCTACTGCCATACACACTTAATTGAACGAAGAGAGAGTTCAATAATTTTCACTCCAATCGTTACATTACAGATTATTCAGTTTATTTATAAAACAGTCTTTAATTACTTTCTGTTTATATTAGATACACATTTCTGGTTTGAATGCTTGTATTCTAGAAACGAAAACTTGCCTGTAGACACCTCACTTTCAGTCAGTAAATTGATCGATACTACTAATCTCGAATAATGTTTATAAAAAGAAAATAACATATTTTATATATAAAAAAATATCTAGAAATTAAAAAAATATATATTAATTTTTATTTCATTGTTTGTTTGTTAAATCAAATATAAATACCTATATGGCTTTTAACGATTTTAATAGTAACTTATGTATGTAAAGACCTTTCGATAAACCTAAAAATATTGGCAAATTGTAAAACCTAAAAAAAAAAAATAAAAAAAAAATAAAACATAAGAACTGTAAAACAAAATATATATATAACTGATTGAATTTTTTGAAGGGTTCGGGACAACGAAGAATTTGTACCACTTTTGGATAAAATGAACAAAAATCGTTCAATATTTTTTTAATTATACTACCTATAACTTTACTAAAAATATAAGGTTATCTGATAAGAAACCTCCTTTGAAATATAAACATGTTTTCCCCAAAAACTGTTAATTTTATTCGATATGATCTTCGTTAAGCTCAATATAATGATTTTAGCGATTTTTCATCTTCTTTATGCCGTCTAAACAATATGATTCTAGAAGCTCTGCAAAATAGGAGTTTGTTTCGTTAACTATCTCATAGTTAGGCTGAATTTGTATCTTCAGATTTGGTTATGTTAAAGAGCAAGGGACTTGCTGAATCTCCTTGTCTAATTACTGTGTTTGCTTCTATGGATTCTGTTATTATTCCATTGACTTCCATTTCTATTTTATTTTTTACAAATATATATTTTCTATTAGTTTTATGATATCCAGGGGTATATTTTTGTCATATAGTAGGTGTAACACATCTTTTAATTGTATTCTATCGAACGCTTTCTCTAGGTCTATGAAACAAAAAAAGCCTGGCTTATTATATTCTAATGATTTCTCCGTAAATAAATTGAATATGAAAATATCAGCCCAAAAAACAAAAAGCTTAGTAAAAGCCAAAGAACCAATAAGATGCAAACTGGAGTTAGACAATCAAATTATACAACAGGTAATGACTTTCAAGTATCTGGCAATTAATCTAGCAGCCGACGACAATACCGAAGAAGAGGTAAAAGACCAAATTATTAAAGACAGTAGAACGGCCAGATGCCGTAAAGACACAATTTGGAAAAACAAAAACCTAAGAGTGGAAACAAAGGCCCGAATATATAAGTCGGTTATTAGACCAATTATGACTTACACGGCCGCAACAAGACCAAACACAAGCAAAACACAAAGACATCTAGGGACCAACGAAATGAAGATCTTAAGAATGATTACTGGAAGAGGACTACAGGACAGGGTAAAAAGTGAGGAAATCAGACGCATATGTGGAGTAGACAATATAAATATCTGGATAAAGAACAGTGGGATTAACACATAAGCAGGATGTAATAATAGCCAGGGACAAGTCGCAGTCAGGCAAAAAAAGTATAGGACGTCCAAGGAAAAGATGGAACGACAATTTAGGGGCGGAATAAAAGACACCGTTGAAGAAAAACAGGCAGCGCTACCTATATAAAAGACGAAGAAGATTTGGGAATACATAATAATGGGAGGAAGCCAAATCAGGAGAATCAAGCCGGATGGGTTAGCAGTTTGAAGGCCAATTGATGGTTTTTTTCCATTGTCATAATGATGTTATGAGCCAATGCATTATCTTGTCTCTTTCTTTCGCATATGAGGCAATTACATACTAGTTCCTGTCTCAACTTGTTCAAGACTGCACAATAATATTGTGCTATTGATGATTTTACCTTTTTGAAATAGTCAATTAATATTATATCTTTGCAATCCCCAAATACAGTGGTCAAAACCTTTACGACCCACTAATCGACTCTTGACCGCTTCGGAACACTTTTACCAGCTTCACTGCCATGTGTTCATTCGGTTCTCTGGTGTAGTAGTGTTCTTCAACAGATACCAATTGACGGATTATTCTTCGTAAACTCTTAACTCTGTTCAAAATATGACCAGCGCGGTGTTTACTAATTTTTGAGGCCCTTACCAATTCCTTCACTTTCTAACGTTCAATACCATTTTATGGACTTTCTTCATATTTTCCAGTTAACTACATCAAAGGCCCGTTCAATACGTGGTTCATTCAATGTAGATATACGGCCACTGCGAAATTTACGGAACCAAAATAAGACGGTGTTGTCTAAAGAAGCACAAGTCCCATTATACTTAAACAGTTTTTTTTTAGTTTCTTCTCCGTTTTAATTCTCAAATAATATTGTTTAATGAGAGATCGAAAATCATTTTTTTCAATATGGGACCTTTTCCAAACACGTCAATTTTATGCAGCTGTGAAAACTATAATGGCTATGCCGCGCCTATCCATCTAATGGATTTTTTTGAAACAGCAGGGTACCCATCGACGAAAGTTACTTATCAGACCACCTATTATAACTGAAAAACGTATTCTATCATCGTCTTAATCGCCTTCTATAAAAAAAGATAGTTTCAACACCTTCTTTGACCAAAACCCTTCATATTGATAACCTACATCGATTCTAATATAACAATAGTAAAAATTCTGGTGTTTTTCAAATCATCGTGGTATCGGTAGTAAATAGTCGTATTTTATAGTGATTTGAAGCATTTTGTAGCAAAAAAGTCAGTTTAGCAAAACCATGATTAATAAATTGATTTGTTTAAAATACAGGTTTCAAATTAATGTAATGTGCAGACAAACATACCCACAAATTAACCAAATGTTAAATTACGAACGAAATATTGCAAATGGTTAAAATGTGATCTATGAAAGTAAAACAATATTAATCAAATATAATCTCTAGTTCAGATTTTAAAATTTGGTTGATCAAAAAATTAGTGGTAACTAGTGTAACTACGTAAGCACAAATATGTTTCATAAATTTTCTATTTAACTTTTTAGTTTATCATATAAAAAATGTAAATATAGTTGATTCAAATAGAAGTGTCATCAAGTAGTCGCTGGAAAATTCAAATTTGTAGTGGCAGCACCCACGTTTAGTGAAATTTGAATCGCAATATTAGCCAGCTTGTGATCAGATTGCTACATATGCTCAATATAACTATAAACATTTTAACACATCGCAATGACATATAATTCCCTAACTAAAGTTCTGTTTCCATTGAATCTAGTAATAAAGTTAAAGATGATCTCACACGTACCCAGCCCACTTGATGACACTTCTATCTGAATCGACTATATATATAGTGACATTAGAAGTGTTACACCCAGAAGGAATAATTTCTTAATCTTAATTTTTTGACAACAGAATGTAAAGAATGCTATGATAACAATATCAATGTTTTATCTTTAAATAATAGTTTTTGTAAAAATAAAATTTTATCTTAATTTTTTTAACCGATTAATGAAGACCGGTTGGTAAAGAAATTTTTAATTATTGTTCTTCAGTCTAATTGTAGTCAGTGTAACAAAATGCCTCGAGTTCGAGGACATCAAAATTACCACCATGTTAGCGATTTTGACAGGGGCAGAACTGTTGCCTATAAAGATATGAGTTTGTCGTATCGCCAAATTGCCCTTCGTGTTAATTGTACGGCAATGACGGTAATGCGTGTGTGTCGTGTGTGGACAAACGAAGAAAGAGGAACACGAAGAAGACCACAGACTCCACAGAGCGTCAAGATTGGCGCTTCAGACTACTTGCTCCGCGAGATCGTTTTGCTACTACGCGTCAAATCGCTGATCAATGGTTTAGAGAGCAAGGTAGACCTGTTACTATGCGTACACTATACCGTCGCATTCGAGCCTTTGGACTGTTTTCATACCGCCCACGCTAGTGCTACCTTTGACCCAGGACCATTGCCATCAACGTTTGAATTGGTGCAGAGAACGGCAGCAATGGGTGGAAGAATGGCATAATGTAGCATTCAGCGATGAATCGCGATTTTCTTTAGGCATGCATGATGGCCGTACAAGGGTAAGACGCTGTCGTGGAGAGCGACGATATACCGGGTTTGTTCTTGAAAGACATGTACACAGGACAGTTGGAGTAATGGTTTGGGGGGCTATCGCCTATGATAGCCGATCACCACTTGTGTTCATTCGAGGCAGTATGACAGCTGCACGTTATGTTGATGATGTCTTACAAACCACTTTACTGCCTTATCTAGAGTATCTAGACGACCGTCGACACGTCCTTTTTCAGCAAGATAACGCGAGTCCCCATATTGCTCGTCGAACTATGGACTTTCTCCAAGAAGCTGGCGTTAATGTTTTGCCGTGGCCACCCCGTTCACCAGATTTAAATCCCATCGAACATGTGTGGGCTATGATGGGAAGAAGACTGTCCAATTTACACCATCCTCCAGAAACTCTGGCACAGTTAATCCATGAAGATCAAGTTGCATGGAACGAGATACCACACAAGCAGACATTGATCATCTCATTTTGTCAATGCCTAGACGTTTAGGTTCATGAGTGTATTCAGTTACGGCTTCGCCAAACACATTATTATTATTTTTTTGTTATACGTTATTAAAAATTCTTGAAAATGTTATCGTTTTATTCTCGATGTAAATCTACCATGTTGCCAAAAAAAATAAGATTAAAAAATTATTCCTTCTTAGTGTAACACTTCTAATGTCACTGAGTATATATAATGATTTAAACCAACGATCTCTTATCAAATAGAAATTAATCAATACTATGCGCTAATTTTAGTTAGATGGATCCACATAAGTTTTTCTTATGCATTTTAAGCTTCTGAATACAATTTTTTTGGATGAAAGTTATCATGATGAATGAGGTAATTTCTCTGGTAAAGACCCAGACAGATTACTTTTTTATTGTTCTTTTACTTCTGTAAGTGTACAGTATTCTCTTTTCTGTTTACTTAAACTTATAATTAGGAGCCAATTCACACAAAAACTGCTCCTCCTGACATCACTAAAAACTGTCCTAACTGACACCACTGAAAACTGGTCCGTGTGACATCATTTGCAAAAAATCGGGGGTTTACGTGATTTACACTAAAATATACAAAAATACGTGGCACTTCGGGAATGAGGAGCGGGCCGGGCGAAGCATGGTTTTTAATGCTCTGAAATATTATCGGACCGAATATGCGTATGGAAAAAATGAATGTGATAATTTGTTTAAAAAAGTAAATCTTTTATTTAATTTTTATAATATGCATTAAATTTATATGAAATTAGATATGATAAACCGTGTGCACTTTGTAACAAAAAAAATATTGAAAAATTTAGTAGATATAATAAGTAAGATAACAATATATTAAAAAAATCCGAAGAAAGATATTCAACAATAAAAAAATCTAGACGACAATTACTTAAGGACTAAAAAATATCCTTAAATAATTATAAAAACAGCATAAAGAAAGTGTAAAGCAGAATTAACAATAGTAACAAAAATAGAAACCATACGGTAATATCGAAATTAAACACACAACATCAATATCTCTTTTTACGGACTTTTTAAATCAACAAAGAAAAAGAAAAGAAAGTATGTTCTAAAAGGGAATAGTTTTATTATTTACAATTCTAGACCGCAACGGTGTATATATTTATAATGTCAAATTGTCGACTATAATCTCCAGTCACTGGTATTCAAAACAAGAAACAAGTTACTGTGATTAAACACCAATACTTTTTCATAGATGGCGGCGGCTTTTTTTAGATCGTACTCGACCCCATTATTTATCTCTAGTTAAGTCCCGGTGATTTGTAAAAGACTCATCATGTATGTCATTTTAGACAAAGATTCCTATCTTTAACTACAACTCTTTATCAACATGTAATTTACTCAAATTGTTCAATCAAGTCTTCCAAAGGGGAGATAAGAATACAAAATTAAGCTAAACTACGTTCATTGGGACAGATTATTCTAATACCTACGAGTTGGAAATAGTCCAAATTAATTCTAAACAGATATTATCACAGTTTGAATTATGGTTACAAAGTAATGAAATAAAACAGATGAAGTAAAAATATGGAGGGTAATATACCATTTTTTTCTCTATACAATTAATTTCTTAGAAATTTTTAATTTGGGTATTTCAAAACATTTATTACTGGCTAAAAAACACCAGTTATTCCAAAAATATGAGATGATTTGCAAAAATAGCAAAAACTTCTGAGGTACTCTTTGAGTCCTAGAGGGACCCTTATTCAAAGCTCTGAGCGTGACTTGAGTAAAGACAAAGAGATGAAATTATAACATTTGTTATCTCTTGCATCTCTAGAATAATGAGAAATTAATAGTGAGGGATAAGAGCGAGCTGCGAGATAGATAGTATATACCTAGTGTCATTTAAATTCTATGTGGTTGTCATTACCACGTTTACACTTAGAGCATTATAGATTGAAGGCTGTTTTTAGTTAGTATAATATATGCTCAAAGGAATTACCCGTTAGTTTTAATATTTTCATAGGACGATTTTGACTACTTGTTATGCTTCAATGATAAATTCCAAAATATTTATGGCTGTTTAAAATTGTGTTTTTTTTTCAAGGGTAATATAACAAGAACTAATTATGATCGGCTATTTTTGTAGTATCTAGATTTCGAGAATATTTTAATATCAATTTGTTGAGTGATAATTTGACATTAATAATCTGATTAAAGCACGAGAGCTTTAGCTCGAGGGATTTAATCTTTGATTTATTAATGTCAAATTATGTCGAAACAAATTGTAAAATTTTCGAGAAATTTAGCAACAACAAAAATTACAGACTATTAATCAAGGTCGTGTTATATTTAGGAAGATTATTTCCTGAGACTGACAAATATTTGACGTGACTATTTCTCTAGAGAAATAGTCGCTGATGTTGTTCTAGTTCAATAGTCGCTGATATTTGATTCTTATTGGTCCAATTTCAAAAAATTATGACACTCTATTGGTTAATTTGAATCGAAGGAAATAATCAGTAATGTAGGTACAAGGATATGTAATAGTATATTGTGGGGCAAGGGGTGAAACAAAGACGATTCCTGACCGGGCGAAGACAGCCCTCGCTTCGCTCGGGCAGTCAACTCTCTACCTAGTCAGAAATCGTCTTTGTTTCATCCCGTGCCACACACTATATTTTTCCTATCACATGCATTGAAACAGCGAGTTTTGATCTCTGTAGCCAGTTGCAGTAAGACTATTTCAGACAAATACCGTAGTAATATCTTGACAACGATTTGACGACAGCTGTCAGACGATTATGATTTTATTCGCATTTGTTTATTACAAATGCGATTCTGACAGACTTGACATGACATAAATAATAAATAAATGAATTTGCAGGGCAGAAATAACTATGTTTTTTCCCTAGAGCAGATAAAACTGTCAGTTTCTGACTGACAGTTGCATTGGTCTGAAATTGTCTTGTTTCGACTGACAAAACAGGGATCAAAACAAGCTGTTTTAATACTTGTAATATTAAAAAAAATATCTTATAAAAATAACCAAAAATTTACAAAATTAAACAGCTTGAGAAAGTTCAAGGAAAAATTAATTATTGTAAATATTCAATTTGACTATACTTGTGAATAAAAACATACATTAAGTCAAGGGGTTTAAATGTAAAGTTATTAGAAAAGTCTTTAGTTACTGTAAAAACAGATAAAAAATTAATTAAAACATTATCGTTACTTACCACCGTTATGGGGTACATGGGATTTATTATTGTAAATAGCAAAACATGGTTTGGTTTACTATCATCAGGTCGTTTTCTTCTGGGCTCATCTGGACCGGCACTATACTCGGCATTTGACTGAAAACAATCAAAAAGAAAATTTTACATATTTAATACAAAATGTTTATGATTGGCAAAAAAATACTATTATAATTTAATTAATTGAACCATGAACATAGGTATAGAATTACCTCCGTAAGATTCTACACATCCGTTCTTGTACCTACTGAGTTACGGAAACCATCAGTTGCTAGTGGCACATCATTTGTTCTAGTAGTATGAAATCAAAAATTATCAACCAGTAACTGACTGCTTACTTTTTCTTAAATTCGTGGATGTGCAGAAGATTAAAACATTTTAATAGTACTCGACTACTGATCATTTGTTATGAAAGTCAATAAGAAAGATACGAAATTAAAAAACATTTTAACAGACAAGTAAATGTAGAAAGAGCTACAAAAAATGTAGTTATATTAAAAAAGCACACGTACACGACAGTTCAGAGTGTGACCGGCGCATTATTATAATTATATTGAGTAGAATTACGATTATTGAGTTTTAATCAGTTTGGAAGATACCAAAAAGTGATACACTAGCTAATGGAATACTTTATTGTATAAAGAATTTTTGAAAGTTTTTACATAGGAATATACTACAGGAATGTATTGTTAAGAATTTTAAATTATATGTGACGGTGATGAGATTCAGAACCAACCAAAACTAAGAAGCAATTCAAGTTATTTTTTATCATTTTTATCTCTAGTACAACTAATTCAACTAAATTTCCGGTATTAGCTTTTTAACAACTTTAATGTTATTATCTATTTTACTAATATCTAAAATCTCGAAAAGGATATGTTTGAAATGATTATACATAATACTAATTCTAAAATAGCGTTAAAATTAAAATGTGATGTTTGTTTCCTACCTAACTATAATGTTGGCACGTTTACAATTGGTCTTTTGAAGGCCAAAATTCTCAATTTAATAAAACCTCACACAATTGAATATACCTACCCTTTTTCTTTCTTCAACATTTGAAGTGAATCAAGTGAAATCTTGTGTAAATTTTTATGTGATTATTGTAAATAAATATTTTTTGAAGGCTGCTATAATATAGTTTCTTATTTGTTTAATGTCTAACACGTAACATTAAAATAACCAAGTTTCCATTGTAAAGTAACTTAAATTACAGGAACATGGGTGACAATAGAAATGTTCTTATGTTTTGAATTTAGAAAATTGTTCTCCCATGTACGTGAAATTTTTCTGACTAAGTATCTCTTCCGTAATAAGTTTAAGATGATTTTCCTCCAGTTACAAATTTATAGTTTCTTATAAGTAATTTGTATCCGACTAGAAAGAAATTCTTAAAAATATCAACCACGTGAGCTGGTTGGGTTAAACAAATTTATTCTTTAATTCATTCAACTATTTCACATTTGATTGAAGATCAGCAAATAAATCAGATTTGGAACAAACAATGAATAAAGCTCTGAATTAGATTTGCCGTTCTATTTTGGAGGCAAAAAATTGATTGCAATTAGTCTTGTAATATACAAATCTTTCTTCATTTCCAAAGACTTTGCACCAAAACCAGTTTTCCAGACTAGAAAGTGTCAGATAACGATTAAATGCTGCTCCAAAACTTGTTCTAGTTATCAAAACAAGTATTTCGGAACCAATTACGAGAGGAAACAAATACTATCTGTCGTCTATAGCAAAAAAAACTTCTGTCTAGTTCCATTGGATACATGTATGCAATACATATAACCGATTACCTCTAAAATACGTCTATCCAATTAAGCTAAATATTTTGACACGCTACTCTGTGAAGATGGCTTTCGTCCAGAATTTTTTAATTTTCAATACATATAACCGAACCTGTTTTTGCTACGATTACGACTTACAAAGGTAGGGGCATACCCAGCAAGGACCAGTACATGCACAAAATAGTAAATACTAGCGGTAAACACTCTGAAAACGTGAGTCAAGGTGAATTATGGGCTTACTTAATTTGGATTTAAGATTTTAGACAAAAACTATGTGCCAAAATTTTAGAGCAATGGTGAAGTGATTAAAAGTTACACACAATGAGAGAAAATTTTTCACTTGCTATATTAAACTCCCCATCCATAAAGGATGAAAAATATAATGTATTTTACATTTAGTTTTGCTTTGAAGCATGCTTCTATTTACTTACTTTTTATTTTAATTTAACAAACCAAAATAAAATAACATAAGTTAAACCACTTTTTTCTTAATTATTTATGATTAACTCGATTCAATTTAATCATATTTTATATAAACATATGTTTTTTTTATTATTATTTCTCATGTTGATGTTATGTGGTTGACGTTATAAATGTTATATTATCCTATAAAAAAATTTCCTCTAGTTTATTTTATCACCTATGAACAACAACCAGAAACATTTTAGAATAAAAAATAATATAATTGTACAGAACCATTTAATATTTAATGAGTTTTTTATTGTTATCAGTTAATATTGAAATATTTACTGCGTTAAAAAAAATTGTATTTGTAATAATAGAAAAAACATCTTCAAAAGATAATTTTAAATAAAGCATATCGTATCTAAATACTTCTTGATTTTTTTTAAATTAAAATCATCAACAATTTCAATATTGAAAAAATAAAGAAAATAAATACTGAAATATATTTTTAAGCTAACTATCTAATAAGTTTCCAACTATATCCTGACAATAACCTGAAAAGGAATTTAGGGATATTGATTACTAAGTTTTTAATTTCCCAATACAGGACACAGACCTGGAACAAGACATCGTAATGCAGATGTACTTTCCAGAAGGCCATGTCGACCTGATTGCCCCCATTGTACTCGCGTGGAGCGGAACGAAAAAAAACTTGCCTTAGTGAAGGTTGTGCCAGAAGACGAGAGCTCTATGCTGGAGGAGCCCTACAGGGCCTACTGTCCTTTTCAAGGCAGTGACACAAACCAATGTTTCTTTGTTTGGTTTATAGTCGAAGAGGGTTATTGTAGCTTAAGAATTCGGACAAAAATTAAATGATAGAATATGTACCGTAAGTGTATGCTTGTAATACATCGAACATCAACCACTAAGTAAAAAAAGAGCTGCTTTTTACGAAACGCGAAATTTGTAGATAGCCACTTTATATAAATTCGATATGATTTTTTATAACTTTTTACAATAGTTTATTAAAATTAATTGTTACGCCTCATATGCAACATCTCATCCAAGTATATAATATACTGATATTTTGGTGAATTTATGAATGTATTAACCATAAAAAAATTTAAAATAGTTTTACATATTATCATAAAATCTCAAAAGTTAATAAAGAATTTCTTCTGTCATAACAAATTTTTAAAAACACTTAAGATAATTGATAAATAATAATGTTTTAATTGATGTTTTATGAAAGAATAAGTTATTGTATAACAGCTGATTGTCATAAATAAATAACACGTTGTTTAGGTTCCACATACCTTGTGCTGCAATAATTAATTTTTAGAAGCTATATGCGATTTATTGGGACAATATACAGATAGAACAAAATCTTCCTCACATTGACAGCTGGAACAACAGTGTCGATTTAAAAATTAAAACCCTGGCAAAACACAAGACACCACGAAATGATAAGTAAAATTCAAAATAACCCCAGCTTAAAAAATATGGATTTTAATTAACTTATTTGTCATAAAGCATAATGTTTTTTAAAGACAGATCACCAATCACCTATAAAAAAACAAATCTCATTCAATGTATGAAAACTTTTTTTAAACAATAATAAACTAAGTACCTAAGATTGAAATTACAATATATAAATGAAATTGAAGGGTAAACAAATGTAACACAAAGAGCTATGAATTAAGATCCCTTAACAAATAGTTTTGCTTATGTAAAACACTTAAAATAAATTAAAGCACAAAACAAATCTTCCTGACATCTCAAAAGGGATGAAAGTTGGATGATAAGACATAACCATACTTTACTGACATATATTAAATTAACAAGTTAAAACTTTAATATAACGTTCTGGACTTACTCGATTATTTGCGGCATCGGTGGCAGTTCGCTGTCTTTTTGAATGTGGACCATCTCCATTGAACGCCATTTTGAAACAAACACTTACCGAAGACCGAATTCAAATTCTCAACAAACCTCAACAATAGCACGCGCAAGACTGTCAGACTGTCGGCTTTTAAGTTTTGGGTTTTGGTTGTTTGGAAATGAGAAAATGCGGATGCGCGACTAATTTCGATTATTTGACCGTAGCGACCTCCATTATTTTGATTAACAATTAGAGCAGTATTCTGTATGAAGATACATTTTTATTAACATTGTATATTAATCATATTATTTAAAAAATGATTAATATCTAGCTATAAATACTAACATTCTTTATTTTAGCACTTTTAAGTACCCTACTGATTTGATATACTAATGCAAACTTGTCTAAAGAGATTGGATAGTCTATATCAGAAAAATCCGATGATAGAACAGAAGATTTTTGTGACAGCTGACAGCAGTGAAAATATAAGGTTAATTTTTTGACAGTTGGGTTAAATATTCTCTGTTTGTTTTTTGTTTATAAATAAAAACATTTTATTAATTGAATACTGAATGCCTAAGTGCTCTGTATTACTGTTAAAATACACTACAAAATTAATAGGAATAATTTTTATTAGACTGAAGGATAATCGGTACTAATCATGACTGGTATGCTTATAATATTAATAATAAAATCAGATAAAGTTTCTGTATGGAGTATACAAGTTGTATACTTTTGTAGTAATATTCTATGACTTTTAGAAACTTTTGTTTGGTTACCTACCTGTAAAGAAAAATTCATTCTAAGTTGATATTTTTATGTTATGTACTCTTAGAATTATTGTTTATAACATTTACATTTATAATAAAATGGGAAATCAGTATCACACAATCACAGTTCAGTCATTCTAATTATAATTACGGTTTATTAAGTTAACATTTAAAATAAATAAATTATCTAAAATCATTAATTTATTTTCAGACGATATGGCTAATATAGAAACAGATGATGAATATTATACTGAACAGTATTTTAATAAAGAACGAAATTTAACATTGATCGATTTGTTTAAAAAATATAAGCCAATGGTAGAGAGTGGTGCCATAAAAACCATGAAAATCATGTGGCAACTTGTTGCTTCAGAGATGAGCAGGCTGCATCAAATTGAAATTACAGCTGCAAAATGCGAAAATCGATTTAGAGTACTGAACCGAGCTTTTAAACGAGCAGAAAGAGAACGTAGCTCTGGAATCCGGGGGAGAAAAGGTTTCCAGTTTTATGAAGAATTTAAGGAAGTTTATTCAAAAACCAGAAAATATGCTCTTGTAGACGGTTTAAAACCTAGTAATTATGCTGATTATACTACTACTGATTTTGGAAATATAGTTCCGGAATTAACACCTGAACAAACAATTCAGTCAATTAAGGTCGATCCAACCACTTATTCATTAGACGATGAAATTGTTCAAAACGAGGAGGAAGTTCAAACGGAACCTGTACGGAAATCAAACATGCCTTTTTTGAATTTTTTTGATACAGACCAGACATTTGCTTTAATTAGATTGTATAAAGAATATGACCAAAAAATGTGTGAAGGGAGTGTACCTACAAGAAAAATTATGTGGGACTTAATAGCGAAAGATTTAACCGCTCTTTACAAGTGTAAAATCAGTGCATCAAAATGTGAAAATAAATTTAGAGTATTGGAGAGAAATTACAAACGGGGCAACCCTGAGAAGAGAGATGAATTTAGAGAAGTACTCAAAGACATTTTAGGAGAAGCTGCTCCGAAAAAAATGAAAATAGAACAGGCTTGTCAAACTACTCCCCAACAAGTTACAATTCGTGTTGTTGATCCGCAGCAGACTCAAATGGGTAAAATAGAAAATGTTCTATTAGGTATAAGAAGCGATTTTCAACAGTACTACAAAGAGATGTTAGATATAGAACGACAAAAATTATCACTTAAAAGAGAAAGGATACTTTTCGAAAAAGAACAAGTCATGAAACGAGAGAGAGTTCTTCTAGAAAAAGAGCAAGCGAAACTTGAAGCTGAGAGAAATAAAACAATGAATATACTGGTATCTACTAGACAAGATATTAATCAAAGTCAAACAAACGTTTTACAATAAATCTGTATTATATTAATTTTAATCTTTAAAATAAATTTTTAATTAGTATTTGTATTGTCTAAACTAAACCTAAACAATCTTAATAAGCCAAAAGGAGATATAGTTTACTTTTGACAAAAACTATTTGATAGTTTTTTACTGCTTAATGATGCACGAAATTTTTAATTTAACTTTTGGGGTAGAAATACCCTCAAATATTAATAACTTCTGAACTATCGAACCGACTTTGAATAAAACTGATAGATATATATACTCTTCATAAAGAACCAAAGAATCTTTGCTTGTATGTTGTCTCAACCTTTACCTAAGGATAGTTCTGATTATGCAAAAGTTCAAAAGAATAGTTTTTTATTCAAAACAAAATCAATAAATATATGGACCTTCAAATTATAAAATTGTTGGAACAATTTAGATGTAGACTCAGATAAAGTGCTATATATCCTGCAGTGTCCAAGGTAAAAAGTATAATCCTTAAAATACTATTGATGCATTTGTTACTTTTCATCTAATATATTTTGATGTGCAGTCATTTTTCATCAGGCGTTGGTCAATTTTTCCAATAAGTGAAAAAAGGTTGCCTATTTTATTTATAGAAGGATATAAACAAATGAGTTACATTTTAAAAACTACAAAAAATGTAAATTAACTGACACTAACAGGAAAATCCATATAGAATATTTTCCTTATACTACAAAAAGAATACGTATTATACCGAAATTTGTTAAGCAATGTATAACTAAATAGCAGATTAATCATCGTTCTTCTCTTAACAAATCTACTTAAATTAATGAGTATTTGACCACATTTAATTACTCATTTTATTAAATACTTAATCTAAATGGTATTATTTCCTAAGATTCCGCTTTGTAAGGAGATCAAAACAGTTGTTTATGGTCGAGGAAATAAAGCACTAAAATCAGCAAAATCTCCGAAATTTGTAAAGTAAGATATGGATCGAAGTTCGGTTTTTTCATTCGATTCATTAGAGCGTCAGGAAATTTTGTCGCTGTTTAAGTCATCCACCGATAGGTCTGTGGATTTTTCCCGCTGGTATGCGTATTGATCACTTAATGGGTTCTCCGTTAAGATTTCGTCCCTTATATATCTATCGACCAGTTTCTCCAGCGTTTTTGCTACGAATGACGATAGACTTATTGGTCTGTATGACTGGGTAGTTTGGTCCGTCATCTTCCCCACTTTAGGGAGATATAAGACTTCCACCTTCTGTCACACAGATGGTATAAATCTATATAGGCCAAACAAGCCTTAAAGATTTTACATGCACAGATGTGTTATAATTACATCCTGCCCTTTCTGGAGTAGGGCTGGGTATATTCCGTCCGTTTTCGGTGTTTTGAATGGACACGGAATGTGCTGATAGCCCATCTGATTTTTGCAGGTCTGCTTATTTCGGTAGCTAGCTTCCAGTCATCCCTTGATGGCCTTACCGGCCTTTGACTGTGGCCTGTGCTAGCCGATCCCACTTCCATAAACCGTGAACCAGGAAACTGTGCCAATGTTAGCATTCTTAAACTTTCCTTCAACGTTTTGGTGTATGATCCGTCCTCCTTTTTGAGGAGGCCGATCTTTTTCGCTGTATTATTCTTAGCCAGGACCTTGTGGATTCTTGAACATCCGGGGGTCGTTTGGCCTTCCTCGCAGAACCCCCTCCAGGAGTCTCTTTTGGCTTTTCGTATTTCTTTATTGTACAGCGTTAACTTTTGTCTATACTCTTCCCAATTATGAAGGTTTTGGCCTTATTAAACAGCCTTCTCACCTGAGCCCTCAGCTTCTGTGGGTGTTCCTTTCACCAGGTAGTGTTTCTTGAGTACTTTCTTGTGTGTTTCGGGCAGCTTTCACGATAAGCCGACCCAATATGCCTCGCTTACCCTGTCCAATTCCCGGTCCAAACTATACACATCTCTTATATTGACACCGTTCTGTCCTCGAGATTATCATTGAGGAAATTTAAATAGTTCTCCCAATTCGTTCTCCGTGGATTTCTGAACGTGGTCTTAATAATTTTGGGGGTGACAATATATTGAACCTCACATGCCTGTGATCTGACCCAGACGGCTCGTCCGAGACATGCCAGTTTTCAATCTTGTCGTAGATGTTGTTTGTGCAGAGGGTCATATCAAACGTTGGTTTTTTGCCTCTGTTTAATATCTGTAAGCTATAACTAAGTATAAATAAACCCTCTAGGGTTGACGTTCGTACTACCCCACTCTATGTGAAGAGCATTGGCGTCGACCCCTACGAAAAATGGTAGGTTTTCCCTCTGGCTGTAGCTGATGATGTTCATTAGGTGGCCTGGAGGGCAAACCTTGTCCTCTCCAGGGAAGTACGCTTAACAGACCATTAGCCTTCTGATGCCTTCTTCCGTGTATATTGACAGTATTGCGACAACAAAAAATCCCCAGTGCGTAGCAACGTATGAATTAGCTCACATCTTACATCTAAAACCATAGACAAATTAAGAGACTTTTCGAAATATAGCCAAAAGGCGCCAACATGTTTGTGCTCATTCCTGGAGGCCCAATCGCATTTTGTAGTGGTGAAAATTGGAACTAAACCAGCAAAATATGATCAGCTGGTAGCCCGAAACAGCAGTTATGGCGGCATAGTGATAGGTTAAGTTTGAGTAGGTAATTTTAGTTAAAATAAATTTAAGGTAGTTTTACCATAAAAAGGGTGTTAAAGTATAGTGAATAGTTTTGAACATGTCACTACCAGGTTATTTAAGATATAAATGCTGTGTTGTAGATGTAAAAGTAAGTATTTCTATCATGTATATGAAACACATTTTCATCATTAGAAGTTTCAAATATTTCCTTCAAATTCTTCACTCAGGGAAAAATGGTTAATTCATTAATTAATTAAAATTGATTAATAGAAAAATAATATGTTTAAGTGAATTTATTGATTTTTATTGGTTTACGTGCCAAGAGCATAAATCATGTTTTTTTTAAACTTCTAATGATCTTAGTTCCTTGTATAATAAGGAAATATTATAAAGTTTATGTATTAGAAGTACTGCGTGTTTTTCTTTTGTTTTAGATGCTATTCAGAAGAAAGACAGTAATTACCACTATTTTGAGAAATGTTAGGAATGAACTAGTCATCGGAACCATCTCTTTCCAAATTTGTGTGTAAATTAATCTGTTAAACATATGTAATTTATTACTAAGATCTTAAATATTGTAACGAGCGAGACTCCCTTAGTACGCCCCTGTCGCACTCCAGGTAAACAACGCGCTAATTCTCGAAACAGAATATTCGAGGGACTTCCCTTCTAGAATTGTTACCGAAGGATGTTCTGGAAGCGGTGAACAGGTATATAAGCTGAGAAGCCGCGAACCACGGAAGTTTAAAAGTTTACAGTGACAGTCTAAATATTTGAGCGATCTACGAGCTGCGAAGTGCAAATAAATAAGTGAATATAAATCGGAGTTAATTGTTGTACATAAATTAGTGTGTAGTGTTATAGTTAGTTTAGTTATTTAGTTATAATTCGTTTAGTTTGTAGTGTGTGCAAATAAATTAGACATTTTCGTTCAGCAGTGATTTTATTTGAACCCCTTGAACGTAACAATTGGCGTCAGGTGTGGGGTAAATTGAACTGCTGTGTTAATTTAAATTGTGGACTTCATTGTTGAATATTTTGTATGCCAGTAACGAGATCACAGACAAAGAAAATGGATCAGGCGACAATGGAATTTTTCAAGCAAGCCCTTGAACAAATGACCCAGAAAATGGAGAATAAAATGGAAGAAAACACCCAGAAAATGGAGAATAAAATGGAAGAAAATACTAGAAAGATAATGGATGAGAAAACCCAGAAAATGGAGAATAATATGGAAGAAAACACTAAGAAAATGGGAGATAAATTGACATTGATTGAAAATGAGTTAAAAAATAATTACTCCAAACTGGAAAATGAGATTGGAAGCGTAAAAGACGAAATTGGAAGCGTAAAAGACGAAATGGGAAACGTAAAAGACAAACTGGGGAACGTGAACGATAAAATTGGAAAATTTGAAGACAGGGTTGGAAACATTGAAGGCAGATTGGTTAATATGGAAAAAGAAATGCAGGTAAAATTGGAAGAACAGGTGAAAACCATGGAAGAGCGATTGAGTAAGAACTTCAGCAAATATTGTTCTGTTAAGCTGGGAGAACGGGGTGAGCCAGGGCGAACAAAGATCAAACCTCCAACTTTTGACGGCAAAACACCCTGGAGCACATATCAGAAACAATTTGAAGCAGTAGCCAACGCCAACTGCTGGGACGATGAAGAGAAAGCAACTGCCTTTATCGTTGCGTTAAGAGGAGACGCACTGAATATCCTTCAGACCATTCCTGTAAGTCAACAAGGTGATTATAAGACTCTGACAAGTAGACTGCAAATGAGATATGGTGATGCACATCTCCAACAAGTGTATCACGCACAAATCAAGAGTCGCCATCAGAAGAGCGCAGAAACCTTGCAGGAATTCGAAGCAGACATAGCAAGGTTGGTAAGGCTGGCCTATCCTTCAGCACCGGACAGCTTCCTAGAACAACTTGCTGTCTAGACCTTCGTCGATGGGTTGAGAGACACGGAGACTCAGCAGACGTTGCGGTTGGCCCGGCCCAAAACCCTAGATGACGCCCTGGCCCATGCCCTAGAATTTGAAGCTGCTAAACAAGCTTCGCACAGAGGACAAAGCCAAGTGAGACAGCTTGATGATTCGCCAGTCTGCGACGAGAAAATTGAAGAAGTAGTTCGCCGAGTTCTCCAGGAGAAACGTGATGGTGGACCAAGATGCTGGAACTGCGGCGAAAGAGGACACATTTGGCGTAACTGCAAGAAGCCGGTTAAACCACAACGCCAAGAACAGAAAGGGGCATAGACCGACCGGCCACGACAATGCCCCTGAGGTTATAATTCAGGCCATCTCTTCAAGTATTTATGTCGACGGTAAAATTAATGGGAGGTCCGTAAAAATGTTAGTCGACACTGGCGCAACCCGAACTATAGTTAAGCCGAGTGTAGTTAAAGGAAATGGAAAAACCTTACCAGCGACGGTTCGTTTACGGACTGCAACTGGAGAAGACGTGCCAATACATGGAAAGAAGAGGATCGTCATCAACATTGGGGACAGGTCTCTCGAACATGAGGTGCTGGTGGCAGATATCATGGAGGAAGTCATCTTGGGAATGGATGTCATTAAGGGTTATGGCTTCCAGATGGATATGAGAAACGATGTTCTGAGGATCGGAAGTCTGGAAATTCCATTCCTGGGATGTGAAGATATCACGACTCGAGTCTTACTCAGCGAATAAGATGTTCACCTACGGGGACAGGCGGAAACCATAGTGAAGGGGTATTTAGACAGAGACCTTCGAGATGGCTGTATAAGACTCATCGAACCAGCCAGTGAGAGTAACCTCGGTAAAGGATTGCTAGTCGGAAAAACCTTGGTGAGAGGCGGAAACGAAGTTCCTGTGAGAATGTTGAACACCAACATGTACCCTGTGATCTTGAAGAAAGGTACGATCCTGGGAGAAAGCTGTTCCGTGCTTTGTGTGACAGGAAGAGTTCAGGATGTGAAGAACCCGCTACCAAGAAGCGAGAAGAGTTCGAAAAAATTATTTGAGACATGGGCTTCTTCCTGCACAAAACTTGCACCAGAACATATTAGCAAGGTGAAGAAACTGATTCATGAATACAGTGACGTTTTTGCTATGGACAACACTCAGATGGGTAGGACGAATATTGTGAAGCATTCTATCAATACCGGAAGTTCAGATCCCATTCGCCAACAACCGCGAAGGCTTCCCATAGCAAAGAGAGAAGAAGCAGAAAATATAATCAAGGACATGCACGAACAAGGAATAATAGAGCAATCTGATAGTCCTTGGTCACCACCTGTGGTTTTGGTGAAGAAGAAAGATGGCAGCACCAGATTTTGTGTCGACTATCGTCGTCTGAACGAAGTCACCAAGAAGGATTGCTACCCCATTCCAAGGATTGACGACACTTTGGACACGCTTTCTGGCTCGAAATGGTTCTCCACGCTGGATTTGAAGAGTGGATATTGGCAGGTGGAATTCGATCCCAAAGACAAAGAGAAAACAGCTTTTACTATTGGGACAGGATTGTGGCAGTTCACAGTAATGCCATTTGGTCTCTGTAACGCACCTGCAACTTTCGAGCGATTAATGGAAACCATTCTTCGAGGATTGTCATGGAAGACGTGCCTAGTTTATTTGGACGATGTCATAGTATTTGGCCGGACATTCGACGAACACCTGGAGAATTTAAGAGACGTCCTTGAGAGGCTACGCACTGCAAATTTAAGACTCAGTCCAAAGAAATGCCACCTCTTCAGGAAAGAAGTGAAATATCTAGGACATGTAGTATCTGCAGATGGCATCAGTGCTGACCCAGACAAAGTCAAGGTTGTACGAGAATGGCCAGTACCACGGGACAAGCACCAAGTAAGGAGTTTTCTTGGCTTGTGCACGTACTACAGGAAGTTCGTCTTTGGATTTGCTGACATCGCGAAGCCCCTAACAAGTCTGACGGAAGATGGAAGGGACTTCAAATGGGATACCGAATGCGAGGATGCTTTCAATCGACTGAAACAAGCACTAACAATAGCTCCTATATTAAGTTATCCTCAGACCAGTGGAAGGTTTATATTGGACACGGACGCAAGCAACACGGCCATAGGAGGCATATTATCCCAAATTCAGAATGGCCAAGAGAATGTTATAGGATATTTCAGCAAGGTCCTGTCGAAGCCTGAGCGTAACTATTGTGTTACGAGGAGAGAACTTCTCGCCGCAGTCAAGTCCATGGAACATTTCTATAAATACTTGTATGGTCGCGAATTCCTTCTAAGAACAGATCATGCTGCTCTGAAGTGGCTTCTACAATTCAAGAACCCAGAAGGTCAGGTTGCGAGATGGATAGAAAGGCTGCAGGAATATCATTTTTCTGTGGAACACCGAGCCGGAAAGTCACATGGCAACGCTGACGCATTATCTAGGAGACCTTGTCCTTCCGACTGCAAACACTGCAGCAAAGCAGAAGAGAAGGAATTCTGTTTAAAAACAACCGTCGTGGATCTAGATTGGCTGCCAGAATCCCTGAAGCGAGACCAAGAAGGTGACACCGAACTAAAGATGTTGCTTGACTGGAAAGCAAAAGGACAGAGACCAACGATGGGAAGAAGTGAGTCACCTGAGTCCTAGGGTTAAGTCCTACTGGGCGCAGTGGGACTCCATCATTTTAGAGGATGGATTGTTGAAGAGGTCCGTCGAGAATGACAAGGGTACTGCAGCTAGGACTCAGCTGATAATTCCCCGGAGTCGGACGACAGAACTATTGAAGAAACTTCATAATGGAACCTCCGGTGGACACTTCGGCATCAAGAAAACGTTGGAAAAGGTCAGAGAACGTTTTTACTGGGTCAACTGCAAAGAAGACGTCAAGGACTGGTGTCGAAAATGTGAACTTTGTGCTTCAACGAATGGCCCAAGAGGAAAACGACGAGCGCCAATGAATAGTATAACGTAGGCAGTCCTATGGAAAGAGTTGCTATTGACATCGCAGGCCCATTCCCAGAGACCGACGATGGGAACAAGTACATATTGGTGGCGTCGGATTACTTTACCAAATGGGTTGAAGCACATGCCATCCCAAACCAAGAGGCCTCGACAGTGGCAGACGTACTGATAAAAGAGATGTTTAGTCGGTTTGGAGTGCCACTGGAGCTACATTCCGATCAGGGACGAAATTTCGAGTCTGGCCTATTCCAGAGCATTTGTGAAATACTTGGAGTCAAGAAGACCAGGACAACGCCACTTCACCCACAGTCAGATGGCCTAGTCGAAAGAATGAATAAAACTGTGGGAAAATATTTGACCAAAGTGGTCTCTGACCATCAAAGAGACTGGGACCGGTACCTTCATCTGTTCACCATGGCCTACAGATCAGCCGTGCAAGAGTCTACTAGAGAGACACCAGCTTGTGTCATGTTCGGCCGGGAAATAAGATTACCCTGTGACCTAGTGTTTGGATGTAAGCCCGGAACAGAGATAGCTGGTGAGGACTACGTGAGCACATTGAGGGGCAGGCTACACTACATTCATGAAAAGGTCCGACAAAACATACAAATTGCTAGTGACCGAATGAAGACCCGCTACGACAGCAAAGCTACAGAAGGTGGTTTTAACGCTGGAGATTTGGTCTGGCTGTACAACCCCCAGAAGAAGAGAGGATTATCACCTAAGCTACAGAGAAATTGGAGGGTCCATACAGAGTGGTAAAGAGGATCAATGATGTAGTGTACCGTATACAAAAACTACCAAGGGGCAAGAGGCGCGTGGTCCATGTAAATCGGTTGGCGAAATACGAGGCGGACTACGGCGAACAAGACGAGACCCATCTGAGAAGGACGACCAGCCCAGAGCATGTTGAGATGAGTTTCGACCAGTTCATGGAAAACTATGGTGGAACTGGGAAGGCACGATTCGGAGTTACCACCGAGCAGCAGCAGGACCTCTTCTCTGTGCCTGGAGATTATTCCCTAGCCCATTGTGTCGCCGAAGATCTGCGTATGTCCAGGGGAATAGCATTAGTCTTCAGGAAGAAGTTTGGCCGTGTATCTGAGCTCTCCAGACAACAGCCCCATCCCGGAAAAATTCTAAGTCTCACTGACGGTCATCGTCACCTCTTCTACATGGTGACTAAGAGGTTTTCCGATCACAAGCCCAGCTATAGAAGTATGTGGAATACCCTGCTGAACCTAAGAGACGAACTCACCAGGTTGGAAGTGAAGAAGCTGGCTGTGCCTAAGTTGGGTTGTGGTCTAGACCAACTCAACTGGAGAGTCGTCCGAAACATGCTCGAGGTGCTTTTCCATAAGACAGGAATAGAGATACTCGTGTGCATTTTCAACCCGAGCGGAAACACAATGAAGGAGAAGACTGTGGATTGCTATTTTGAAAAGCAAGGGAGCTGCAGAAAGGGAGATGCCTGTAGGTTCAGACATACCAACCAAGGTGTTCGGGGACCGAACGTCTTAAGGAGGGGGCAGTGTAACGAGCGAGACTCCCTTAGTACGCCCCTGTCGCACTCCAGGTAAACAACGCGCTAATTCTCGAAACAGAATATTCGAGGGACTTCCCTTCTAGAATTGTTACCGAAGGATGTTCTGGAAGCGGTGAACAGGTATATAAGCTGAGAAGCCGCGAACCACGGAAGTTTAAAAGTTTACAGTGACAGTCTAAATATTTGAGCGATCTACGAGCTGCGAAGTGCAAATAAATAAGTGAATATAAATCGGAGTTAATTGTTGTACATAAATTAGTGTGTAGTGTTATAGTTAGTTTAGTTATTTAGTTATAATTCGTTTAGTTTGTAGTGTGTGCAAATAAATTAGACATTTTCGTTCAGCAGTGATTTTATTTGAACCCCTTGAACGTAACAATATATAACCTGTGCAATCTTGTATTTATTTTTAATGTTTTTGTGTTCAAATATAAATTGTAATTATTAAAACATATTTTTGTTTGATTTTATTTCTACTAGTAAGAAAATATATACCTTATATTTTAAAATTTATATATTCTTGTTTTAAATCACGGTAAGATATAATATATAAGTGTATTTCCAATATAACGTTTAAACTAGATATGCTGGTATATCCCGCCCATTTTTAAATCGATGAGCTTCTTCCAGGACACCATGGCGCGCTGATGTCGGAACTTGCCAACTTTATGTTAGGGACTAACATATGTGTTCTATTATCTCTGTCTAAAACTGTCTTAGAAAACAATATACAGGCACGAGGCTTTTAGGCTTGCGACCCTATCATCTTCGTATAGCCATGGCTCCTGCAGAAGGGATACCTCCATGCCTTCTCTTTCAAATCTCCGACACACTATGGCCGATGCAGCCTTTTCATGTTGGAGATTTTCCTGCAGGACCCTGACTGTACCTACATCTCCATGGAAGGTTGACACTCACTCTCCCCAGCGATCACTTCCACAGTCGTGGCGCGACCTATGCTGGAAGGGTCCTCATCCTCGGGCGGCTCCATTGTCGGGGGTGCCTCCGACTCTGAGCGAGTCACCTAGGACGCTCAACCCCCTTTAGCGCCTCCACGGACTCTCTATCCATGGAGAACGTCCAGACTTGCCCCTTGTCGGTTGGTGTTTTCCCAAAGACCGTCCTCAGCCCGGTGTTCAGCTTGTGGTTGCCGAGCTTTAGTCTTCTAAGGATGCGGTCGGCATCGAGCATTACCCCATCCTTATCTGGTATGTGCACGGTGCATATGTATACGGCTTTGGCCTGGAGGCTAATAACGGGCTTATAGAAACCAAACCAAACATCTAGAGGTCATAAGGGAGTAGGATGACCCAAAGTCTGAAGGTCTTGAGGAAAAGATTAGAAAGTTAGGTCAACAATCACAGTCTAAGAAACATGCGCCGAACATTCGTCGCGAATGCAGGAAGCCTGTAAAGCAGTCTATGACACTGACCAAAGGCGGTCCGAGAAAATTCATAGTAATCCGGACGCCCGATCAAGAAGACCTTGTAAAGACAAATTACTCACACTGTTCTATTCACAGATAGAGGATAAAATTGGCCATCTCCTACAAACCACTGGAGACAACTAGCAATGGCAATCAGATGAAATCACATTGGTTCAAGAGAACGATTCAAGTTTAAAGATTGTTTTAAACTGAATGCGTTTTGGCAGTAGCGGAACAAGAAATTATCACAAAATGTCCGGAAATAAAAAGATATTGGAACCAATTTGATAGTGTTAAAAAAAGACGTTTTACATAGAATTTTAGAAAATGAAGTTGGCACCCAATTAAAGTTGCAACTGGTCGTACGTAGAAGCAACGTGTCGGAAGTGTTGCATCATTTGCATGATGGAGCGTCAAGGAGGCATTTTGGCGTTACGAAGAGCCTACGCAGAAGGTACAAGAACGATTCTTTTGGGTTAACTTTAGAGGACATTCCACTATGGTTCCAAAAATGGAAGTTGTGTGCTTCCGGAAATGGACCAGTTCCGAAGAAGAGATTAATTGGAGCCGTTAAAACGAGAACAACACCTTTATTATATTTTTAGTTATATGGAATGGTAGAAAGCATAAATCAAACCATGGGCAAATATCTTTTAAATGCTGTGTCAAAAAATCACAAAGACTGGAGCCAATACCTCTATCTGTTCCTTATGGCATATTGATCTGGCGCCAACGAGACCACGGGTCAGACTCCTGTTTGTCTTATGTTTGGTCGTGAAATATGCATTTCATGTGACCTTGAGTTTTGTCGTTATGCGAACGAAGAATACGTCGCAGGTGAAAGTTATGTCGATCAACTAAAAACAAGAACGAATAAAATCCATGACGTAGTCAGGAGCCATATTAAAGATTGCTTGGGGCCGCATGAAGTACCAATACAATGCACGCTCAGCCAATATAGAACTTTTGAAGTTGGAGATCTTGTATGGTTACACAATCCAGAGCGATGACAATAAGGTTTTTCGCGCAAACTACAGAGACAATGGAAAGGTCCATACAAGGAGATAAAGAAAATATATAACGTGACCACTTTCAATAACTTAGCTTTTCAGTTCTAGTAATTATATAATTTATTTTTTTATAAGCCTCTTAGTTTTTGATATAACAATTATAATCAACTTCTGCTTTATCTTTTAAACCTTTAAAGTAAACCTTAAAATAATGTCTATAAGCAAACGAAACAAATCTACATTATTCATTTTATTATAAAAAAGTTTATAACTTTATATTTCAACTCCTAGAGAGCAAATAAATACTGAGTTTCCGGCAATTTTCCTCCAAAATTAAGTCTTCCAGCTTGTGGTGTTGACACTCTCCTCATCACTTCTTTAATTTCGTTAACACTTATAGGAGGTTGACTCATATTAACTTTACTATAATCTGGATTTTCTTCATCCAATCTGTGCGTTCCATTGAACATTGTAGCCGTATAATAAGATCCTGGTAAATGTTTTAAAGGATCAGTTCCAAGCTTTGAGTCCATTCGAACTAATAATGCATAATCTGTTATCTCAGCAACTGTTTGGTAAGCATAATATGCTAGTACATCCATGGCGCTGTCGTTAAAGTTTATTTCCTTTCGCGGGTCTATCCATAGTCTAAGTTTATCTAGGCCCCTGTGGGTAATACCTCTACTATAAAAGGAAGCGCAGCGAGCTTTACAGAATTCTAAATACTTTTTTTCGTCAAGAGCTTGTGATATTCGATCAGCACGTAACTGCCTTTCATATTTTACATCATCAAATTCTGATACATCCGTAAATTCTTCAGTCTCATCAATTCTTTCAATGAATTCTAATAGATCACTTTTAGGTTTTTCGTCTAAATCTTTCTCTGAACCATCAAACTGCATTCTTTTGACTTTTGATTTATTCTGTTTATTTATTAAATACTTTACAAATCGCCTCATTTTTTGTTTATTGTGGCGCATTAAAAATACTAGTTCTTCTCCTTTTAAATTTTTACCGTCAGAATATTTCAAAGCCTCTTGTACTATAGTCCGTAATTGCTTCAACACTATACTTTCAACAAGTCGAACAGTTTCTGGGTTCGGTTTGTGACTGTCACCAAATCCAAACATCATCATTGAAATTTTATCATAATATGTTATTTCAGAGATATTTTCCATGATAGAATAATATAAATTAAATATATAAACAATTGGTTAACCTTAAATTACATTTCTTGAATGTATGACAAGTAAAAGTAGACTTCATCTATTTGTGCCTTTCGCTTAAAAAAGATCAATCATTTATCTAAGTTATATACTTAAACAAATATTTTATAAAGTAAACGTTTAAACTGGTTCATCTAGTGTTAAAGTGTTTTAAATAATTATAAATAAAATTACTGATTATTCTACTTGAAGACATAACCTAATTTTTTTAAATATATTTGACACTAAGCGAAGTTAGCAGTAGATAAAAATCGATTGTATGATCAGATCTACTGTTGTTGCTTTTAATGTCAAAAATCTGTGTGTATTATACAGTGTTTGTTTATAATTTATTAAGTGGTAATATCATTTTATTTATAAAGATAAAAACAGTTTTTTTGATATGAACGAGAATGTATATTCAGTGGAGAATTATTCCACATATCCACAACAAATAAATTATTCAAAACAACCCCATACAGTAACAGAAATTCAAACTTATTTTTCATATCCTTCAACTGGATTAAATAATTTTTCTCCAAATTCAAATTATGTGGATGGTTGTACAACTAACATTGGACAGAATGTTTCAAGAAATCAACATAATAGCAGTAATAACTACCAGGAACCAACTGACATACTCACTTGGGAAAATCGTACAATGCATGATCTAGAAAAAAACATGAAGTTTTCTGATAAAATGGAAATGATTGAGATAACCAGTAAAGATTTAAGTCCTGCAAGTTATTGCAGTAATATTGACTTATTAGTACCAGAATTGTACAACAAGAATACACCAAATAAAGAAGTACAGTCTATAAATAAATATGATAATCAATACTATTATAACCAAAATAGTTGTACTCAAAAAAGTTATGATTATTCAGCCTGTTCACAATTTGAAAGATCAAAATACTGTACTCAGAAGAATTATGAACCTGATTTTTTTAAAAGTTGTAATTATGTAACATCTGAAAATACTACCAACATTAATTGTACAACTAAAAATAATTACAAAACTTACATTGACAACTACCTCGATCATAACATATATAACTATTACGAAAAGTCACAAGATACTCCAGATATTTTTAATAATGCGTCTAATTTACAATTGGATCCAATAGTGAATTCAATTGATCAACAAACAGAAGATTCAAATGATGATAGCGATATAATTGTTGAAGAATCTGATGAAGAAGTAGGTAGCTGTGAGGATCAAGATAAACGATATCCTTATTTGAGATCGCATAAGTGCCTTATTTGCAATTTGGTTTACACTCCTTTTGGTATACAGTTTTATTGTTTGACTTCTAAAAGCCCTTTAACAATGTCCACGCAAAAACCGGTATTAAATAAAATTACTGAATTAATAGGCAGCATTGCAACTACCAGAAACTTTCTTTGCAGTGAGTGTTTAGGCCTTTTAAATACTATTGACCATCTTCAATTAAAATTAAGCACTTTTAGTGTGGAATTTGTCAACAAGTACAAAAAAACTTGCGCAGATAACAATATAGTATTCCATGATGTAGAAGATAACAAAACTAAGAATAAAACTAGAACTAAGTACAAATGTAAATATTGTAGCAAAATACTATGTCTTAGAAAGTATTTTGTATATCACTTAAAGAAACACAAACAAAATAAATTCCTTTGCGAATATTGTGGTAGAATATTCAATAGTAGAAAAATATTTACAATCCACAAACGACAACATTTTAAAATAAAAGTTCAAGTTTCACAAAAACTGGAGCCATTTAAATGTAATAACTGCTCACAGTATTTCAGAACTCATACCCAACTAAAGTGCCATTTAAATTACTGCCTAGGTATATTTCCTTTTGAATGCAAAATTCATAATTGTGATAAAAAGTTTGCTACGAAAACAAAGTTAAAATATCACATAAAATTAAAGCACGATAAAAAATTTACAGCCATCTGTGCGATCTGTAATATTGGTTTTATAAAGATGTCAGACTATAAAAATCATAAAATAACCCACACAACCGAAAAGAAGTATTGTTGTACAAAGTGTGATAGAAGTTATAAGACTATAAGTAATTTAAGATTTCACATGAAAATACATGATGAGGTTTTACCTTTTACATGTAACATTTGTAAAAAAGGATTCATGAGAAAGGAGTATTACGATACTCATATAAATAAACACAAAGGTATAAGAAACTATGAATGTCCGATTTGTAAAAAAAGTTTTATGTCTCAAAAAAGCTTGGATGCTCATTCTAAATATCACGAGGATAGTAAAAAAATCACATGTAATATATGTGGAAAAATAATGGTTAACGGATTTAAAGATCATTTAAGAGTTCACAACAATCTGAAAGAGTTTGAATGTGAATATTGCGACGAAAAGTTTAACACTAGGGGGACTCTTAATAAGCATATAAAAAAGAAGCACACTGCAGAAAGTCACAAAAAAATGAAACTTTCTCTTTGATATTTTTTATTTTTGTTTTGTAACAAATAAATTTATGATTTACAAGATAGTCAGTTTTATGTTGTTCCTCCGAATTCGATAACCACTTTAGTACAAACCGGTGTTTCACAAATCTTAGAAATTTTTAACTCTTCCCTATTTATTTTGTATGATTATGTTTAAATTAGTCCTTATTAAATTTTCACAATCACTACATAGTATAAAACAAAGTCGCTTTCTCTGTCCCTATGTCCCTTTGTATGCTTAAATCTTTAAAACTACGCAACGGATTTTGATGCGGTTTTTTTTTAATAGATAGAGTGATTCAAGAGGTTTATATGTATAATAACATCAATTAAATAGTGGAGAAATACTGTTATTTTTGAGTTTTCTAATGTGATGTCGTTAATTATCAATTTTTTTCCGCTTACATTGGAAACGCAGGCTGCACGTTACGAGATTTATCAAAATAATGTACTAATTATTTGTTCACATTGAAAAGGTCTACAGAAAACTCCGCGATGGTATATGTCCATCTCTTATGGATATCCCACACTAACATTTTTTTGTCATTTACTTTTTACGACAAATAATGGCTAATTTTTGAAGCGATTTTAACCAATACAGCATTAATCCTTATCCAATTAAATAGCTTAAATACATTGTTGATTTAATATAGATCTATATGGTCCTTCACAGCACAAGATTTAAATGAATATTTTCGAAGATATTACAGATTTAAAATTGCGGGACGTAGCGCTTGCGGTAGTACTGGCTGGCCGGGGCGGCGGCAGCGTGTCTATAAATAGCGCGTCGGAGACCGCGATTTTCCTTATAGCACTTTCAATTTTGCAGCGATCGGACGCGTTTATTACGAAATTAATCATTATGACGCCACCGTAAGGTGACGCAGTTGATATCTCATATATTTAAAAGAGCAAAACTTACTTACCTAAGAACTATGACGCCACCGTTAGGTGGCGCAGTTAATGTATAATATACCTAACCGATAAATTACAAAGTACTATAAATAATAATAAAAACTGGTAACTAACGAGAAAATATGATTAAAAATGCAAAAAATTATTCGTAAAAATTAAAAAAAAAATTGGAAAAAACATTAGTGTTAGGCGGTGCGAAGTTCGCCGGGTCCGCTAGTATATAATATAAAAAATGTATCTGAAAATAAGATTGAAAATTTCACTTTATAAATCCCTATGATGCGTATATATTCTCACGTGAAAACAAATATGAAAAATTGTGCATCCAACATTTTTACAATGAAGAAATAAATTTCCTGAAATAATATAAGAGCTAGATAAAAATGCAGTTCCGGAAACAGTCGACAAAGTAACAAATAGTTGCAATTCCAAACACAATATTTATAAATTTATGGACTATAGTCAAATATGTAATAAAATTGCAAGAATTTTAATACACCTGAATAATTATGAACAAAGATAAAAAAATTAAAGTAAAAATAGTAAACATAATTACACAATGAAGTAAACGCAATAATGTTATGAAACTTCATAAAACCTACAAACAGAAAATAAAGATAAAATGTGTAATAATAAGTTGCTATTTTTAATGTAAATTAACAAAATATAAAACAGCAATACAAAATCAAATATTTTTAAAAACACTGGAAATATTTACTTATTTATAAACTTAATCGGTTTCCATATCTGACTCTTCATCGTCATTATCATCACTTTCGTTACTTCCATCATCACTTTCTGAATCAGAGGCTATCCATTCCAATTTTGAGGTGTCGTCCGTAATAATTGTCTTCCATTCATCCAATTTCTTCAAGTCTAGTGAGTAAAAATCACTAAACGTTAACTGCTTATCTCCGTCTTCGAACATTCCTCCATATAAATACAAAATACCGTGTTTGATCGCTAAACCACAGTTCACTCTTGGAGATGGTTGAAATATATTAGAGTTATCAAGTTTGTAAGCTGATGTAACAGAATGGGATGTAGTTGGGGCCGGACCTACCGTGACTCTGAAAACTCCATCGTCTGATATTGTCGTAGATTCTATTTTTTCCACTTCCATATCTTCAGTGACACCAACTTCTATAAAAAGGCAAACTAAAGAGTTGGCAAGTATTTAAAATAAAACTAAATATTTTTTTTAAAGTGCTGTTTCGAGGTTATACCAAAATGTATCTAACTGTACAGGTTCCAAATTCGTTGGAAGTCTTTCTTTTTATGTAATAAATTCACTTGAATACTGCGTGAGAAATTCAAATTTTGTACATTTCTGTCAGATCAAATTTTGTTACTATTATGTATACCTATATATATATATATATATATATATATATATATATATATATATATATATATATATATATATATATATATATAATTTTTAGAGGTTATGACCTAACAAAAAATATAAGACCCAAACCAGCCCTTAATATTCACATTAACCCGTGCCTGAATCATACTACATTTCCCATTTAAATACCGTGGGATTTTTGCACTTTTTGTCGTTAATTTTTTTTCACTGAAAAAAATGTAGTTAAAAATACTTAAATGACTATTTCTTGTAGGAAATTTAACGCTCTACAAAAAAGATCTAAATGATTTTTTAATAAAATTTGCCGTTTAAAAGTTATTCAACGATAAAGTTGTATTCATATTTTCCTGTTTTTTATTTACTATCGCTTTTTGTTTGTACTAAAATTATGGAGTAACTCAAATTATATTAATATATTAACGTACTTCTATATAAATTTGTGTTTTAATAATTTTCTTTTTTAAAATTATTAAATTTGAGGCAATTAAACAAAAAGCTAAACGAAATCACGTTTTAAATTTATTCGTTTTGTAATCTAACGCCATCTGTGAGCAACCTGAGAAAACGTACTATAAATATTGTGATACTATTATTTATAAGCAATAATATACTTTATTTTGTATCCAAATTTTGTATTGGTTCATTTTATTACCTATATGTATGTATTTAGTTTGATATAAATAAAAAATATGGTGAAAATAAAAAAAACGATGAATTTAAATCTGATAACAAATTTATCGTTAAATAACTTTCCAGCGGCAAATTTTATCGAAAAAATCATTCAGATCTTTTTTGTAGAGCGTTAAATTTCCTACAAGAAATAGTTATTAAAGTACTTTTAGCAAAATCTGTTTCCGTGAAAAAATATTAACGGCAAAAAGTGTAAAAATCCCATGATATTTAAATGGGAAATGTACTATAATTCAGGCACGGGTTAATGTGAATATTAAGGGCTGATTTGGGTCTGGTAATTTTTGTTAGGTCATACCCTAAAAATTTGACAAAACCCAATTTGGGAAATAACGGACACCCTAATAAAAAATTTTTTGGGTTTACAGGGATGCAGCCAATTTTAGGTATGTTAGAAAGATTCTATTCTTACAAATACCGAGCTTTCGAATTTATTTAAATTCTTTTTCAAGGCTATAAATAAAGAAATTGGTTATAAACTGCTTAAAATAGAAAATGTAAAGATGTGCTACAAGTAAAGTGAATCAGTATACATTTGTTTGTAATGTAAATAGATATATAGCACACATTTTATAAAAAAATATGAACACAAAACTGAAATGTAATGTAAATGTAATTTTTATACGAACACTTTAAAAATAATAAACAAGATTAAAATTAGCATAAACATCTAAAATACTTAAAAAGCAATTTATAGGATGCCTCCAGAGGACCTAATTTAACTGTATGAATAAATACTAAATTCTTTAACTCAAAAAAGGACAAAATATCTATAAAAGCAAATCTTGTTTGCACAAAATAATATACTATATTACCTTCCAGCGAATTTTCATCTACTTTGTTTTTCCTTCTTGCTTTAATTTCTTTATCCTTTTTTCCAGTTAAAGTGACGACATTCCATTTCATTTTTTCTAGATCTAATTGATAAAAGTCATTGTAAAAATTGCCCGATAGGTTCTCTTCATCATCTTCGATGTCAAAGACACCTCCATAGCTGTATGCTGTTAAATTATTTATTGCAGATACCATGGGCATACTGCATCTAGGAGAGAAAGATATGCCTCCCAATTTAACTTGAATCCATTTATATTTTGTACCAGTAGCATCATTTTCTAAAAACAATAATAATTAATTTAAAGTAAATATTTTTAAATCTAAACATACTGTCGGGAGATAACAAAAATGCATCACTATATACATGTCCTTTATCAACATCTTTCTTTATTCTTTCTTTACTGTAACCCCCATACACTAATATTTTGCCATCGTTTGTAGTAACCATACAACACCCAGATCTAGGAGCAGGTGGAGTTCCAGAAGGCTCCAATTTAAACCATTTGTAAGATTCGGTATTGAAACAATAAATATCATTAAAATACTTATAATCTCGTAAATTATCATGAAATCCACCAAAAACAAATAGTTGTTTTTTTAAAAATACCATCCTATGACCACTCCTGGCGCTGGGGCCATTGGAAGCTGTTACTTTTTCCCACTGTTTGGAGGCTAAATGAAATACCCATAAATCCTTGTAATGATAGAATTGTGACTGTGTTGGAGATGCGAATTCACCTCCAAATATCCAAAGTTGTCCTTTATCAGCAGAACTAGTAACCATTTGATGACCACAACGAGGTGGAGGACCATTAGGCGCCTTCACTACAGTCCAAGTTTTGTCCGGTATATTGTAAAAAAATAGATCACCATACACAAATGTCTAAAATGATTGAAATAAATATCAAACTTTTTTATGAAAATTTACTGAACCTTTTGACCGTTGAAAAACTCGCCACCGTATAAAATTAATTGTTCTTTATCAGGGTGTGATACAAAACTAAAATTTAATCTTCTTGTTGGAGGATTAATAACAGTTTCCGTAACTTGAAGTCTTTTCTTTTCTTCGTTTTCAATTTGCGAAAGAATAGTTTCTATATCATCCTAAAATAAAGTTTTTAATAAAAATATTTAAGTCTTTCTTCTAGATTTGAATAAATACCTCGCCAATTGCTTGTAATTCTTTTTTTAACTTAGTAGACAATTTTTTATCTGTCTTGGCGGAAGTCTTTTCAGCACCTTTCCCTTTTTTTTTATCTTTTTTATTTTTTCCCATTTTGAAAATTGAAGGTGGAAGTTTAGGTTAAATAAAAACATGCTTGCTCCATGCTCCTTACCACTTCCCAGTCCTTGCATGGCCTTCAACTTAAGATTAATTAAAAATTTTCTTTATTCTATTATAAACATAAAGCGTTCGTGTTATATTTAAAATAAGTGAGGCGTTATTTTTTAAGACTTTAAGTTTAAATTATTGAATGATTAAAATTGGATTCTGTAACATTTACTTTATAATTTTAAAATTTACTGCCACATTCAGATCTATGTAAAGGGCCACATAAATACAAACTGCTGCTCGGTGCTCTTCGATATTTGAATTTCGAATTTCGACATTCGACATTCGACTTAAAGTGACGTTGACGCATGTGATTGAAAATGATTTTTCTTGAAAACCTATGAAAATATTAAAAAACTCACCGACTTTTTGTTGTGGGGGGCATTTATTTTGCAATGGTAAGAAGAAATATTTATTTTTATATTAGTTGTACTGATGTATACATTTTAGGAAAATAGTGAAAATCTGGATTTAGAAGACATCGAAGCCAGGTTATACAGTCAAGTATTCCACAGTAGTACTAATTACATAGAAGAAATTGCAACTGTAGATGACCCTGCATTAAATAATTATACAAAAAAATATCGATATTTCCAAGAAACATTGGATAAACCCATAAATTTAACATACATTCCTATTTCTCAGAATGAACTTGAAAATAATAACTTTTACAATTCCTATAAACAAACTAACAGTTTAAGTAGCACATCGTTACCTTCTGTGCAAAATATATTTACATTTCCCACTACTATTATCTCAACTAGTAACAACCCAGATACATTTCAAAATAATATAACCATTAATCAGTGCTCGCACCCCTTAACAATAGACTCAAACCGAGATCAATTTGTCCCCATATACACGGAGAAGGATTTAAAAAACAAAAAGGAAGGCAACAAAACTAGAGATTTCTTAAATAAATACAAGAGACATATAAAGAGGGTAAGTTTATTTCCTCAAGTATTTTGTGCGGTCATAAATTTTTAGTTTTTGATACTGATTGCAAAAATGTGTAGTTTAATAAAAATAAAGTTTAAAGTTGATGTATTGAGCTAAGCATTTTATTTGGAGAATTTTAATACTTTATTTCTATTTTAACGTTTATAATGATTGTATAAAACTAGAATAGTTTTAGTACTATTGTAAGGCTGTTTTAGTGAATATTTTACCCTGCTTTGATTGTTTTTGCAATATTTTAAGAAGGGTAACTAACTTAAATTAGTATTTGTTTTTTATTCAGTTTTTTAATTATTTATAAAGAAATGAAGATTACTTTTAAGATGCTTTACTTACATTCATACTGGTTTTTATAATATTCTGGATTTTTAAACAATAAAGTCAACTTCCAGTTCTCTTATCAGATTCTCGGTAGCAACACTGTTTTTGACAAATGTCGAAATTTTTTCTATTCAATTGAATTCTGGGTGACATGCAGTATACCCATTTTCCTACGTGTGCTCGTCTAATACAATTAAAGGTGTTTTTGGTCCTTTATTGTAGTTAGTTAGATCACACTAAAGACACAATTTACATACAATCTTTTTAAGTAAACAAATAAAAAACTTTGGTTAAAATACGAATACATTACTCGAATAATCATAGGCTCCTACAGACAGATAAAAAGGTTTAATTGATATATATCTTGATTAACAAACTATTCAATGCAATGCCACCAATGCATAGCGTCGATATCCCAATTCGGATTTTGTTGTAAAAATTTCCATTCGGCGTACCTTAAATAAGCGATTTTATTCTACCTAACTTAATTAGAAACCTGATTTATTATGACAGGATTACTTTAAGGGGTATGATCGACCACAACTGCACAATTATAACTGCTCTTTTATGTTGTGATTTTGTATAATTTAATTTAAACAAATAATTATGTTAATCTTGAGTTATATTGACTATTTAAAATAAACTGACTATTTAAAATATTAAATAAAGCAGCTATAACATTATGGAATATCTTTTTTCACAAAAATGTATCGTTAGTTATACATATTTTACTTTTATGTTGGTGTTTTATTGTATTTTGACTATTTATTTTAATTTTAGTGTTTAATATTTAATTTTAATTGTGTTGTACTATTTGTAGGTCCATGCAGTATTAAAACTTTGTACAAAATATATTGTTGAGACATGCGCAAATTGGGATCTCAGCATGTTCACCAATATATAATCAGAATTGAGTAGATATTTACTAATTTATTTTCTAGGTGAATAGGAAACAAAGAAAACAACAGAATACTGTAATCGTTTACATATCAGATTCAGATACTGATGAATGTGTAGATGTACCAAATAATATGAGAACTCAAAACGAAATAAGCACAAAGTTTTTTAACAAATCGAGCGAAGTAGATGGTGGCAATTTGCTTGAGGAAGATGATGATATTATATTTATACCTCCTCCTCCTGTCGAAGTCATTAATGTAGATATTGATGAAAGTCTAAAATCACCGACACGCGCAGTTTTACCCGAAGAAAATAAATCGCCGGAAAATTCTCCAACTGACCACTTGTTGCCTGAAGAGAGGGATGAACAAAATACTGAAATATCGGAATCAAATCTATCAAATGATTTTTTGGACAATTCCAACATTGAATCCAACAATTTTAATTTTAGTCTTCATGGAACTGATTTTAATTCTGGTCAGACAGAGATTGTACAACATCAAAAACCTAATGAATACTGCGAAACTGAAAGTAGCTGTAGTACCAATGAACAACAGAGAGAGTTTAGTAATACTGTTAAGACTATTGTTTTCGATGAAGTAGAATTTCCAAGGGAAGATATATTTTCGGAGAAAAATTTAGATAGCTTCAGTTCATTCATTACTCCAAAACGAAATTGTTCTAATAAACAAAAGGATCATGAAACAAAATCTACACCATCCAAACTTCCTGAAAATCTTATTGATATATGTTCTGATACTAGCAGTTCTGAAAGTGATTACGACAATGTTAAAAATAATAGAAAAATTGAAAATTTACCAAATTTATCCCCAATGGTGCCTTGCGATAGTTCCACTAAGAAAACAAAAAAGACTGCTGTAGATTTCTTTAAATCAACTAATAAAATGTACGTTGAAAATAATAATGACACCTATTCTAAAAAAAAGAAGTCTAATTCAGGTAATGATAATTTAGAAATATCGTCAGATGACGTATATAAAACTCCAATCACATCTAAAACTAAAAAGAAAAGAAAAAAATCTTGTAATAAACAACAGATAAATAATGTAGATGAAACTGTATCTAACGAGGAGAATGTAAACGATTCTAATAATTCAACAAATCAAAATGAGCATATCAATGAAGAAAAGGCAAAAAAGAGAAAGAAAAAGGATAATGGTTCAGATTTAGCAAATGTACCAGAACAATTAGATAATAGAGATGATAATGAAATGTTAGATACCTTTGACAAATCAAAGAAGAAAAAGAAAAAGCGAGGAAATTCTTCATCAGAAAAAAGTGTAGAAAATGAAGGAGAAATTAGTAACAAATCCACACAAAATGAGGATAAATTGAATGATTCTATTCAAGATTTGATAAAAGGAATAGAAATAACTACAGAACTTGCCAATAACATGAGTAAAAAGAAAAAAAAGAAAAAGAAACATGAAAAAAAAATTGATACAAATTCAGAGGATGAAACACTTGCATTTTCTAGTGTTTTAAAGGAACCGGATAATCCTGAATTATCAGATAATCCCCAACGTGAAGATACATCATTCAGTGGAAAAGGTAAAAAGAATAAAAGGAAACGAGAGCTACTACTTCATGATAACACAGAAATAGAGGAATCAGTAGAACAAAATTCGAGAGATCAGTGTGATATTACGAATGAAGTTCCTTCTGTAAACAGTTTGGACCATTCACTTATAATTATTGACGAATGCGAAAATACTAGTCCTGAACCTATACTTCTTGATTCCGATAGTTCCAATGAGAGTAAAATAATTTTAGATGATTCTGACGGCGAATTGGATTTTGAGAGATTAGATGATATAGGACATGATCTATCTTTAAACTGCTCTTCGACTAGTACTCATGTGAAGACTGGTAATGTTACTGAGCAGGATGTAGAAAGAATTATGAACACTTCAAAACAACCTTTGGATAATTATGAACAGTTTGATGTGCAGGAGATTTGGAAAAAACAATCAGGTAAATTCCACGTTCATTTAACAGTAATATCATTATTTTAATATCTGATGTAGTCAAACTGAATAGTAATTACCTCGGTAATTACACATTTCTTTAAAATCGATTCGTTTGTGGTGTAATTTCCTAAGGTTTTAAAATTACTGGAGGGTGTCATAGCATCCAAAATGCAGATTTTTATGTATGTAGGAGGGTTTTGGTGTCACTTCTTTCGATTCTACCGCCCAGAGCACCTAGGAGGGACGCTCATCTTCTCATTTTGTTGAGTGTAAGTTCAACATCGACATCCCACCTGAGTGTTCGTGTAAATCGAACTTCCAGGTAGGTCACCTGATCCTGAGGGACAAGCTATTCCCCATAGTGACAGGTTGATATAGTCGAAAGAGAGATTTTATCGTTGACTGAGGTTAGGATGTCTAAAGATGATGGTTTGGGTTTTGTTTGAAATTAGAGCTACTCTCCATCTGCTGCACCAGTTGGAGAACTGGTCCAGCAGTCTTTGAGTTTTTCGATTAAGGGGTTCAGTCGACGTTGCGGAGGTGTATAAGGCCGTGTCGTCGGCGTAGAGCTGGATATTTTCCAGAGGAGAAATATCGCTGGCGTAGATAGTATATAAAGTTGGGGCTAGGATTGATCCTTGTGGACAGTTGTGGAACTCCTGAAAGGGGGGTGAGTGGATCGGAGATTGCATTTCCAATCTTGACTTGGATAATTCTGTTGGAAAGATATGAATGAATAAGTTTTATGGCTGGGATGGGGAATTGGATGTCCATTAATTTTCTAATAAGGCCAGCGTGCCAGCCTTGTCGAAGGCCTTTTGGACATCCATTAATACGGCAGAGACGGCTTTTCTCTGATTTAGGGCAGAGGAGTTGTTATGGATAGATATTACCCTGTATCATATTTATTACATAAATGTTTCTGATGACCATCATGTTACTAAGTCATTCCGTACAAGAACGGCTTTTCATTTGTGAATGATATAATTTCGCGCGATTTGAATGATGATGAACATCTTCCTCCATAAGAATATTTGTCCTAAGTTGTTGGTTATTATTCCATATCACGAATCGATTAACCAAGTTGCTGTAGATATTTATTTGGCTTTTTTTTTATAGAAAATGACTTAATCTATCCTGCAGTTCCTCACTCAACAAAGCCAGGTAAACGAGTATGTTCCATCATTTCACGGTGCAGTTGGATATATTATCTTTTTTTTTACAAAATTTGGATCTTTCTACTTGCGGTACATTTTTCTTATTCAACCAATCTACAAATTTTAAGTTTCGCGTAAAGAAAATCTTTAATTTTTGCATCCACGGTACTTTCATTAGTTATGGAGCAAGATGGGTCCCAATCGTTTCCTTTATTTAGATGAACCCACGTTTTTTTTTTTGAGTATTTTGATGACCCTAGAATACGAAAATTTAGGGTGAAACTCCGTCTAACTATTGATAGTCCACCGCGCATAACACTTTTTTCGAAATGATTAATACATTCTTGAAATTTTGTGTATAGCTTCCTATTGACGAGTCCAACAAAGGTTAAAATTATCTAAATTTAAAACTGCTGCTTTTTCGAGCTAGAAATAAACGAAATTTTTAAGCTGTCGGACAGCAAAAACGCAGCAATAAATTTGTCGGACAATGTGAGCATTTGATGTAATACTTAATTATAAAAAAATTGTGTGAAAATGAATTATATATACATATTATATATATATAATTCATTTTTACACAATTTGTTTATAATTAAGTATTAAATCAAATGCTCACATTGTCCGACAAATTTATTGCTGCGCTTTTGCTGTCCGACAGCTTAAAAATTTCGTTTATTTCTAGCTCGAAAAAGCAGCAGTTTTAAATTTAGATAATTTCAACCTTTGTTGGACTCGTCAATAGGAAGCTATACACAAAATTTCAAGAATGTATTAATCATTTCGAAAAAAGTGTTGTGCGCGGTGGACTATGAGTAAATTGTTATAAACAAATTTATTGCAAAAAACAATAAAAATGTTTATAATATATATTTGGTATTCTGCAGTAAATTTCAAGCAAAAACACCTCTGAGAAGTTTTTTCGTACAATCCGCAGTTAGTTTTTGAGATAAAAATTGCCGAAAGTTCAAAAAATAGTATATTGTGTGGCAAGGGGTGAAACAAGACGATTTCTGACTAGGGCGATAGTTGACTGCCCGAGCGAAGCGAGGGCTGTCTTCGCCCGGTCAGAAATCATCTTTGTTTCATCCCGTGCCACTATATTTTTCATATCAAATGCATTGAAACAGCGAGTTTTGATCTCTGTACCCAGTTGAAGTAAGACTATTTCAGACAAATAGCGTAGTAATATCTTGACAACGATTTGACGACAGCTGTCAGACGATTATGATTTTATTCGCTTTTGTTTACTACAAATGCGATTCTTACAGACTTGAAATAAAGACATAGAAAATAAATAAATGAATGTGCCGGGCAGAAATAACGTTGTTTCTCCCCTAGGGCAGAAAAAACTGTCAGTTTCTGACTGACAGTTGAATTGGTCTGAACTGTAGTGTTTCGACTGACAAAACACCAAAACAGGGATTAAAACAAGCTGTTTCAATGCATGTGATATGAAAACATATTTTTGTAATCTTTAAATGCGCATAACTTTTAATTTGTTTCATTTTTATAAATTCTGTGTCGAGAAAATGAAAGTTTACTTCTTAATATACATTTTACAACCATTTGCAATGCTGAAAAATCGTTCTTTGTTCATTTTTACCCTTATAAACAAATAGAAATTTGTACTACATAGAAGCGTATACTCGTGGTATGTAACAATGAAAATACTTTTGAGTTTTGTATATTTTTTAATAATTAAACATTTTTAATGATTACAAAAATAATACCACAATTTTTGTTTATTTCAGTCTACCGTTGTATACTAGTTATGGTAAAAGATCTTCTTAAATCAGTACCCGAGCCGGCTATCGCGTTAACCACAATCGAGGTGGTAATAAATAGAGATACATTGAAAAGAATTGTAATTTTTTAATATTGTAAATAAAGTATCACAGAGTACAATTTTGGTGACGGAATCAAACCATGCGGTTACCGGACCGGTTGTGACTATTCGAATAATTGACAGGAAAAATGAATGCAACATTTAATAATTATTATTATTTTATGTGCTACCAAAATAAAACTAGGTACTCTGACATCACCTAAGTGATGGCAATAGTAATCCTAATTGACTAAAATGGGGGTACTGTGACAGGTTTATCGCTATAGAACGACAATGTTGACTTTAGGAAAATTCCAAAGTTATAGAAAAATTCATATTTTTAGCTGAGCCTTCTAAGTGGAGAATATCGTATTTGGATGGACCACTATTTTATAATCCACATCAAAATAAGGGACCCAGATGTAACAGATGTAGACAGTTGGGTCACATAGGCATCAAATGTCCGGATAAACCCCATCCACCTTCTTGTACACTATGTGGAAGTCCTCGTCATCAAGAACCTAGATGTCCAAATAAACGATGTACACAGGTAAAAAATTCTGTTTTAAATGAGTTTTCTTGTGTGCAATTCCCAGTTTATACATGTTGGAAAATGTTTTGGGTGGTTCAAAAGAAGAGATCGTTTGTTTGGTACACTTTTTTTTTTTATTTCTCTAAAAAAGTGATTCTTAACAATTAAGCGTTATGATTTAAAGTAGCATGTAACTTATTTTTTATATTTAATGGTAATTTTAATTTTTTTAGTGTGGAAATCGAGGTGATTATTCTACAACATACTGCTGGCAATGCTTTAAATTTAGAAATTCGATATGCCATTTATGTAAAATGCCTGGACATATTCATACTGCATGTCCTGATTTATGGAGAAGATATCACTTAACTGTAAGTTTTCAAACGGATTTTAATTATTTAGGTATTTAAAAACTTTATTTAATTAAAATAACAAGATATTTCGACCACTCGTCTGTTGCTCCACTCCTCTTTTTATACGAATGATTTTGATTTGTCTACATAGTATCGAGACTCAAACTCCAGTCTTTTGTAGGCTTTGGGCTGTCGGTGACAAAAGAATTTTAGTCAAGCCGTCTGAATATATTGTGATTTATCTTTTAAACCCATTTATTTTAGGTTGATGGACCTATGATTGAATCAAAAAGCGATCCAAAACCACGAAGTGAACAGTGGTGTTCAGGATGTGCAAAGCGAGGACATCTTGAACATGAATGTAATTACACTAACAGGATTTATCCATCAATGACGCCCTTTATAATATCATATTTGGATGTTTTGGCTAATAAAATAGCAGAACCTGAACGAGTCTATAATAGAGCTCCAAATTTAGAATTTAATAATGGACTTAAAAATACAAATCCTACAAATATACATTCTTCTACGGATGTACCACAGACCACTTCTACAGATAGATTAATTATCCCGAGCTCTTCAATAGATAAAAGTGTCACCATTCATGTTGTTAATAATCCTCCCCCGAATGATACTCTGCTACAGATGACCCTCAATGTGCTTAATCAATTAAGTAATCAACAGTCAAATCAATTTCAACCCACAGCAGGACCTAGTAAAAACACAGACGACTTCCAGTCTCCAGTAGAAAGGAACATGGATCCAAATAATATTGACATAAACGACACCAACAAAATTAAACATATGTTTATGTCAGCACCAAATCATGTTCTTACTACTTTTATTGAAAATCAATTGGAGTTAATGAAAAAGAGTAATATAGATCCAAGGGTTTTGAAGAGAAAATTATTTAAGTACGATAGAATATTAGGTAATAATAAGTCTATCTTACCAGACAATGTGATAGTAGAAAGTAATTTCTGGTATAGGAACGTCAATATGTTCGTTTTTGGTATCAATGAATATGGGTATGGTAAATCACATGTAAAATGTTTGAAACTATACCTTTCGCCAGTGAAAAATTACAAACTAGATGTTTATAAGAGACACGATTTATATAACGCGTATAGTTATATTTTTGGAGTAAAAAAACACAAAATAAATTATTATAAAGTAATAAGACAACTGATTAGAAAATATTATAGTAAAGTGTAATTCATTGAAAATAAAAAGTGTTGTACCGCATTTGATAATTGTGAGACAATTAAAATTTTGTTTACTATAAAATATTTTGGTTTTAATCGAACAAATAATCGTAAGTAGTAAATTTAATCAGCAATCATAAAAAAAAACAATTACATCCTTTCATATAAATACATATAACCTAAGTCTTTTGGTGGGTTTTCTGATAGAGCTACTTTATTGTCGTTGAAGATAATCCATTGACCATTTTTCAGTAAGTGGGCAACATAATGACCAACCATAGTGGAAGTTCCCATGTGTGATATAAATCCAACTAATTTATATTCTAAAAAACAAAACTTATTTATAGGATCTAAGAATTATAACGTTATCTTACTTCCATCACCATCTCTGAACTGAGGGACTGCCGGAGTAGGCGACTTTACATCATCTAGTTCGTCTTGATGAGAAAATATCCAGTCCATAGCTCTCTCAACATTATTATCAGTAGCTTTTAAGGCTTTGGTACCCTGTTCAGGAGTAAATCCCATGGAAACTATGGTCGCCAAAGCGTCTGAATTTGGTTGAAATTGATTACTTTCCAGACCTGGTGGTACGAAAGGATCTGTAAAATCTGAATCTGCAATGTGTTCCATTATCCATGCCGTTGCTGCTTCCAGGCCTGAATTACCGGTATTGTATATTGCTCGTTTACAGGCTTCAATGGGAAAACCTAACAACAGTATCAAGTCAAACCAGGAATATAATAGAACAAAGAAAAAATGAGAAATGTATAATGCCGTTATAAATAAGTTTCAAAATTATAAAAAAAACTTATAGGGAATATCAGTTAAATTCTTACCCATATCAGTCAACTGATGAATTACAGCTTCATCCATTGGTGGAGGAGGTGGTCTTTGCTCCAATTCAGGTAATAGTTCTTCTTCAGGTTGAGGACCAGCACCCCTTAAAGAAGAAATGTCAAGTAGGTCAGGCATTTCTATAGAAACATCTAACTTAATCGGTACCCAATCTTCTCTTAACATGAATTTTTTAAGATGTATCACCAAGTAATCTGGGAAAGACGAGAGCCTCGTTGTTCTAAAATCATATCAATTTACATAATATTCAGATTACCAACATTTTAACCCATTTATTTTTTTGCTACTTTTCAAAATTTATTTCAAGAATAGTTATCAACATTTAACTTACTTTCTTGCCGTAACATTTTCCTTAACAGCTGAGCTGTAAAAATTATTTATAACTTCCGATTGAGTAAAAGATTCTAAACAAGAAAAAAATTTTATTTTCGGTCGAACAATAGAATCAACTTCTAACCGTTTTCCATGAGATTCAGCTTCAGCCTTTATAGCGTCATATGCGGAAACCTTGAATAAAAACATGTAATATATATTGTATACGTTTCTCATAAAAAACCTACTTCTTCTTTATTTATAGCAGCATCCAACGATATAGACAAAGATAAAATAAGTTCTGATCTTGTTAAATATTTAACTTTTTTACTAGAGCCACATTGAAATCTTTCTTCCACTTGAAATTTGAAACAATCTCCAGGATTCAATGAATTTTTGGAATGACGTTCTACGAATGACAAAATGTGAAGTAAAAATTCTTGAGCATCTTGTTGTTTTTTGGTAGAAAATTCCGGATGACCTCGACCGATAATATTTTTCAACATTTGTGGACAAATTCCGGGTGCGTCAGCATCAACAGGAGAGCCTGCAGGTGGCGGAACGGAATATTTGCCAGAAAGGAGACCGTGAGCTAATTTGGCCCTAAAATATACAAGTTTCTTTAGAAGGAATACAAAATAATTTTTTTATAGTTTACATTTGGACATTAAAATCTTCGGGTGCATCGATACCAGCTTTCTCAAAAATTTCTCTAGATCCATCATAGTACTTATATATAAAGTCAGGGATAACAAACAACATTTGCATCACACTATTTAAATAACAAGAATTTCCCATGTTAGCCAATCCTGTGTATCCAGGACCGTAAATAGGCTTCAAGGTACCTGAACTTTCTTGAAGAGCAGCCCATTCATTTGTTTTTTGATTAAGTTCTAATTCTAATTCCACCATTGATTTTTCAGTTTTTTCCATATTAGCAATATTAATTCCTAAAATATTAATACTAACATAAATGTCCACGAAAAAATCTTGATCTAAGCTGATATGATTAATAATTACCCCAATGCGCCAAATGCTGGATTAAATTTGGATCTTCAACCATATCATCTTCACTGTAGCTAAACACATCAGCTTTTCCATCTTTTGTAATTGTTCCTAATTTGACAGCTAGCGGATATCCAGATAAACTATAATGTTCTATAGCATGGTTATTTCCACCAGATCCATCATAAAATTTTCTGCCACAAAGGATAGTACCATCAGTAAGATTCAACCACAAATTATCAGTTTTCTCACATTTTTCACATTTCCAGCCTGCCGGAGGTATTTTGATTCCATTATTAAGTTGCTTCAAGTCATGAGCATGTTTAGAAATTGTACGTACTTCTCCATCCCATGTTCCACTTAAAGCTTCCAATTCAGCTAGTTTGCTAGCGGAAGGTAAGTCTATTATGGCTTGAACTGATTCTCTAATCTAAGTGAAGTAAATAATTAATGACATATTCAGAAAATCAAGATATTTAGGTGAGTAAAGGAATCAAACTGAAAGATATTTAATTGTAGCGTGCCATGGATTCACTCTCGTGAAAAGTTTCTTACTAAATTGTTCTGGTTATAGAGACAAGTATTTAATATTCACTAGTTCGACGTTAAGGTTCTATATGATACGCAACTAACTACAAGTACAGCGAAGAATGCGAAATTTCATACAATAGTTGTCTTAGTTTGTAAGACAATACTCCCGGTCGAAATTACTACCTGAATTAAACTAATTATATTACAAACTAAATTGTTTTAAGACAAGATATTTCTGGGTTTACTCACCCTTAAGGCGAAGAATATAATTTGTCTCTAACACAAAGGAGTTACATAAAAATAGAGCTAATAATTTAAAACTGACTTACTTTTTCCGGTAGATCTGGATTGGGCCATTTAAAAGAAGTAAATTCCGGCAATACCACAATCTGATAGCAATCTTCATATTCGAATTTCTTTTTGCTCGAATTTGCATCAAATCCACCTTCCACACCTATGGCTAATCGGGTAATTTTTTTTTCAGGTCCATCTCCCTGTTGTGGTGATGAAACCTTTTAAACATTAAATTGTCAGCACTTAAGTATCAGGCAACAACCTACTATTAAAATAGTGATTTCATCACCAATGAACTAACCTCGTATTTTTCCCGTTTTAAATGTAAAAATACAGCGTGATGTGTTTTGGAGTAATATTTCTCAACATGGTCACGTCCTAAACCCAGAAAGGAAGTTAAACTTATGTATAATCCTGTCTCGGTTTCCTAAAATAATTCAAAATTATAACCTAAAAGCCGTATCCTAATTTTGTGGTTCTTACTGGATTATCATAAGAAAAGACACACTCATCCTTATACACTTTACTTTGCGCTGTAGGAACATTAATATCCTTTAAATTAGAACACAATATATCCATTATAACTAGAGGTAAAATTTATCTGCTTTTGCTTGACCCTACAAAAAATATTTATAACAAAATTCAGTAGTCAGGAAAATATGACAATGACAAATTAATACGTCATCTTCCCACTTCAGAAGCACCATCAACATAAAAATAAATTTTATAGAAATTTTCTCGTTTAAATGTTTCATAAGCTGAAAATTGACAGCTGACAGTATTCACAAATCATTTTGTCTTGTTTCTGTTTACATTTGTTGTATAAATTCGACAGAAACTTGTGTTTGTTTGAAAAACATATATTTTTAACCAATTCAACCTAATATTTTCATTAAATATGGTAATAATCAATTCGTTCAAGTATCCTGAGTCAGATATTCGTTGTCAATCAGATTATGTGAGAGTTTTCTTAGATAAAAAAGATCTCGGTGTCGGCACTTTATTTGTTAGCGAAAGGTTCTTTATTAAATATATTAATTGTGAAATATAACTTAGTTGATGTACTTTTAGCACATTATGTTGGCGCCAACGAGAAGATTTTGGTTTTACCATTGGATATCCTAGTATTTCATTACATGCTATTTCTAAAGATGCAAATATACATCCAACGGATTGTGTGTATATTATGACTGATGGTCATATTACTATGCCTGGTACGAATAATTCGTTTTTTGTAGAATTTTTGATGCTTAATTAACTTATTGTACAAAATATTTTTTTGATTGTTAGGTGATGATCCACCTCCTCCTGAAGAAGATAAGGATGATAGTGATATTGAGTCTCTAACAGATATTTCTGAGATCTTGTTGATTCCCTCTAATGAAGAGACCATATCTCAAATATACGAAGCTATCAAAATTTGCCAAGTAAGTCAAACTGTTTAATTTCGTAGTATTGCGGTGCTAATCAGATAGAGAAATTATTTTAGGAATTAAATCCAGATCCTATGGATGAGGCTGATGAAAATCTAAGTGAAGATAATGACGACAATTTATATGAAGATGCAGAAGACGATATGGAAGAAGGCGAATATGAAGTTCGGGAAAGAGGTGGTGGGGATGCAGGTAGACTTAGTTTGAGTAACTCATCGAATACTAATTTTATATTTGAACATTTATTTCATAGCACAATTTTTTTTTTTCAAGTTATTCGTTGAAATTCTTTTTATCAATATACATAAATCTATATTTAATTTATAATTATCAAATGATCTGATTTAACTATTTTCCTCTATTTACTATTAAGACAAAAATTCAGTTGTTTTTTTACTTTGTAATATGGTTTTAATCGTAAATCCTTAGAATTAAGATACACAATGCTCTAGAGAAAATTGAATTGTTGAAAACACCCACAAATACAAAACAATTTTTTTTTATTCATAATCTTTAAGTACTGTTATTTTTCTTTTCGATAACCAGTTAACTTGTTAGCTTACTTCCGTAAAATTGATCTTCGCATTGAATTACCGCTGAAAGTTTATTGTCCTCTTAATTTAGAAAATTATCAGGTACCATGGGTTGCCATTCATAATAAAAAAACTGTTTTATTTAACAAAACTCTAGAATTAAGTTAAAATTTCAATTATTCGACAATTTCTTTATTTTCGAATTTAAGACTTCAAATCTTGTTTAAGTAGTGTTTATTTAAATTATTAACAACCCATATATAGACAAAATTGTTAGCAATAATGTGTTTTTAGATGTAGATGATTTGGCGAGACGAATTCAGTCGAATAGTGTTGATATTCAAATCAATTATAGGAGTGGAAGAAATGGGACACATGATGAGGAAGATTTTCAAGATGCTGATTAGGTATTAAATTAGTTTTGGTTTTTACGTTTTGTACTTTTGTAACTTATTTAAATATATAGAATATAACATCAAATTCTTATAAACTTGAAATTACAAAATAGATGTTCAAGAAATAGAAAAAAGTGTTTTCTCCAAAATTTCTTTTTTATTATTTCGAATAAGACGTTAATTAACAAGAAACCAACTAACAATTTTATTCGCCGAATACAAAGAAACTACAGAACACCGCTGTAATTCAATTATAAAATAATCGTTTAAAATCCTGAATGATTTTCAACCCAACAAGGTATTCTGTTTTTCCAAACGCTCGTTAAAATCATTTTCCAACTGAAACTGTACAGTTTTTTTTATCGAACTTTTTTGGGCCCAAAAATTAAATCAGCATCCGGTGTTCCTTTTAAATGTTGGTATTTTTTTCTTTCCCTATTTAAGTTTTGTGTTACTGGTTTGCTTTGTTGTTGCATCATCTCTTGGTAGTCTTCTTCCTCAAATCTTTCTGTAATATTTAATGTTAAACGTTTTACTTTTTCTTTTTCTTCTTTTTGAGCTTGCTCTTGATCACGTAAATTCTGAGCCAATTCTGAGTCTACATCAGCTTCAAATTGCTTATATTGTTGTTTGTTGCCTTTACGTACCATAAGAACAAAGCCTATTTTGTTTTGTTCACTATCATTTGGAGTTTCCTAAAAATACCATACCAAAGTAATGTATGAAAACAAAGTACAAACTAAACAAAAGTATTACATTGCTTGTTAGCTTTATGTTACCGAGATAAGTAAGAAATATTAATATGCACATTAAAAAAAAATTGAAAGACAATTTATTACCTGTAACTGCTCGTATGTTCTTTTAACGTTCGATTTCATTACAACAGGTACAGAAATATCTACATTTCCAGCTTTGACTGGTTCTTTCATTCTTTCTTGGATATTTTCTGATACCATTTTATCCAATGCGCTAAGAAAGTCTTCATCTTCAGCACACTCGACTTTTTTCGGACCCTTTGGTATAGCTAATGATTCGGATACTGGTTCTTGCTCTGTTTCACTTGTCATATTTTCAACTACAAGAGAATATAAAATAAATTAAGAAAAATTAAATTAATTTAGTTATTACCTTCTTCATCTGAACCTTGAGTGTTATCTACTATTTCGTCTTCAGTAGCGGTGTCGTCAGTAACAGGGCCTGTTACACCTTCTGATGTTTCATCTTCAGCTGCATCTTCATTATCAGTTTCAGCTATTGGATCTAAAGTATCATCATCCGTTTGTCTTGTGTCTACTTCCAAAAGTTTTTCAATACCTAAGGTTACTCTAATATTATTTAATTCTTCTAAAGCTTCATCATAGCTTTGACAAAGTTTTAATTTTGGTCTTAAGCTGGTTAAGGTGTCTTTAAAAATATGTTCAAGCATTGGAGGAAAACCATCTTGCCAAATTTTTTTTTTGAACCAATAATAAGCTTGTAGAAATATGAGATAATAATCTAATTTTCTTTTACTACTACCACTGCTGAAATATGTACCTAGAAATTGACTTATAGTTATGAATTGTAATAAAAACAAATTCCCTTAAAAATGTAACCTAAAATAAACAAACTTCATATTTACCACAAGTATCAAGAAGAACACAAGCAAGTCTGATTCTAAAAAGATGCAGAGGTGGGTCTAATGGTGACGGTTCGTTAGGATCCATTGAAACTCCAAATGAAATAATTGAATATAACACCTATGAGGTATGTAAAATATATATTACACCTAGAATATATATTTATATATAATTTACCTTAAAAACATCGGAACTTTCAACCATCCTATAGTTATACAACTCTCCAAGGTATTTAACTTGAGCTATTCTTCTTTGATTAAATTTTGGCAAATTAACCTCCATACCTAATCGAATATCTTCCAACACACCATCAACAACCTTGGTACCAACTTCCTCCTGATATGCTACAAGGCCAGCTAAAAGATTTGCTAAACACCTAAAAATAAATAATTATAGAAATAATGCAAACTTTTTTAAATAGAGGGAGAAACAACAATATTTAAAGAGGTAAGAAAATTAGTCCCCAGTTGCCCATTTAATCAAAATTATTGATCAAAAAGTAAAAAAAAACTATTTAAATATTGCCTATCTTCTTTGTGAGGTCAATAAAAATTTATTCTTTTATTAATTGGGGCCTTTCTTTCCACTATAAAAAAATCATGTACTTGTAATAAAGGAACTTTTATATATTTTGACTTGCTGTGAAAGGCAGTCTTTAGAATCTAAAATTGAACTGTAAATAGAATTGTCACCAAGTTTGGAAAGAATCACTAAGTATTGATATCTGAGTTTTGATTACGCCTTTTTATTGCTCTGTGTGTAAAAGAATGGGATATAGTGCTCTGTATTAATTACGTTTTATTATAATTGATTTATAGAAGCGAATGAGACTATTTACCTTATATTGAAGTATTTTAAATTATGTGCCCCTGTTAAGCATTTAATGGCATAGGCTGATGTCTCAGGATTAGCCCAGTCCAACTTTCTCATCATCCGCATAATCTTGTCTGTATTATTTTTCTGCAAATCTTGATACAGCAGTTTCCTAATAAATTGGTGTATAACAGGTCTGTCTTTTTTAGTTATGGTGACTACTTCTGGAGGATTTACATAGTAATACGCGTTTTCTATCTGTGTGACATATCGAGAATCGAAAGTCATGACTGATTTCTTTCTCATCATTTGTTCTAGATAAACTTTAGTCCTTTGGTGTGAATCTGGACTGCAGTAGAGGAATCTGCCACATACTTCCAATAAATTACAAGCCATTTCAATCTTGTGATGAGAAAATTCATATAATAAAACTTTGAGACAATAGAGAGCTTCTATTTTTGAGTACAATTTGAATTTTACTAGTTCTCCAATAAATCTCACAACTTTAATTTTTGACTCAATATTAATCTGATCCTTTTTTATTACTTGGTACTTGAAATCTTGTCTTAACATTTGGCATAATTCCGTACCTACTTCTGGTATTGCAGGATGTAAAATGGCAACAAAACGAGCATAAAAAGGTAATAAATCTAATCTTGTTCGATTTACACCAAACAGTGTGCGAACAAGTTGTTTTCTGTTATGTTTGTTGTTTAGTGTTACTAAAAAATCTATAGCAGCATTATCTATCATTTCTCTATTAATACAATTAGGAAGGTTATTTAAGAAGGCTTCTAAAACTATTTTGTTGCTGGCTGTTGTAGATGTTGAATCTTCTACTTCTTCCTCATTTGGTGGAGGATCTTCGGTTTTATTATCATCTTCTAATTCTTCTACTGGCAGTTCACTATCTAGAACTTCTTCAGTCACAGTTTCAGGAGGAGGAGGAGTTTGGCCTTTATGTAAAAAAGCTGTAGGTAAAAATACACCCAATTCAGGTAAATCACAATAGAATTTTTGTGTTTCTACGTCACACCATATGCTTTCCAAACTAGTAGAAATATCTTCTAAGTCTGTTCCTGAGCCAGTGACTATCATATTCTAAAAAGTATTAAAACAGCGTTAAGATGTGAATTATTAATTGACAACATTATTTCTAAAAAAGCTTATAAACAGGCCATCCAGGAAGTTTATCCGTACATAAAAGAAACTAAACAATACAAAAGTTTAACATATCTAGGTAATAGTAGTACTAAATTAAAATCTTTTTTAAAGAAACAAAATTTTACGATTTCATATAAAACCAATAATACAATAGGGAAATACATTAAGAACAATAAAACTAAAAATTCAAAAGATCAAAAATCGGGTGTATATAAACTTAGTTGTGGTTCTTGTAATAAAGTATATATAGGACAAACAGGTAGAACTTTTAAAAAGCGTATTACAGAACATAATAGAAGCTTCCTTAATAAAAAAAATGATTCTACATACTCAAATCATCTAATTTCTAAAAACCATAACTTTAATAATAATTTTGATATTTTACACCAAGAAAATAAAGGTTTTAAATTAAATTTATTAGAAAGTCTAGAAATTAATAAATGTAAACACTCTGATACATTACTGAATGATCAAACAGAATTAAATAATTCACCGTTATTAAATTTAATTGCATAAAGGTCTATGTACTAATCCTGTATATATTACTACTATAGTAAAAATTTATTATTATTAACTTTGTCCTTATTGCAATTTGTAGTACATTTGTTTTATTTCAGTTTATTTATACAATGTCTTTCGACCATCATTATGTCATTATGTCATGCCATTATTTCATTTTATTTTTACCATAACTTTGTAAGTTTTAATTGTATCTGAAGAAGCTATAAGATAGTGAAACGCGTTATACATTAAATAAAAATTGTGAAAATCTCAATACTTTTAGTATTTTAATATTCTTTGAATATGGATTTTCATCAAGTAACGACTAAGAATAGGTATTCAATATTTCACTTATCTTAACAATATTACCTCATCACCCTTGGGTAGGGTTTGCACTCTTAAAGTGGGCATATCTTCATCCAATATATCAGAATAATTTTGAGTGTTTGTAAGGAGTTTTTCATAAGCACTTTGAAGGTGCTCTAGTTTTTCCTTTCGTTCTTGACACAATTCTCCTTTAGTTTGAAGTATTCTTAAATTATGTTTTTCAAAATTTTGCATTTCTATATGATCTCTTACTAAGTGTTTACTTAAGGTCACGTAGTAATCTTTAAGTAAAGCTCTAACATTTTGTTGCTTTTCTGGTGGTAAGAAAGTACTTTTAGGTATTTCCATATTATGTTTTATAGAAAGTTCTTTCATTTTTCTTGGAATGAGACCTGAAAACAGTTTCAGATGATTGCTCACATAAATTATTTGCAGCTGATTAAGTAAGAGAAAGAGAAATTTGAAAAAAAAAAATAGAAAAAAACGTGTACCTGTGATCAAAGTTTAAAATAATTAAATACGCGTGGATGTAAAAACGGAATAAAAAAAATTGAATGATCTTATTATATAGTTTATTTGGATTAATATTTACTTAAACCTTTATTTATCTCATTTTACAAAATAATAGTGCGATTTACAGTTGCAACAATGTAACTAACATTTTCTATACAAATTTAATATAAAAATATTACATAGATGAACTCAATTGATTACCCACAAATTCTTGAGTATAAAAAAACACAAATTACGCATCATTTGGAATAATCAAACTATAAATATACATAAATATTTTGAACATATACTTTTATTCTCTACCATATTTGCTATTATTATAAAGTTCATCTATAAATTTATGATTAATGATTAGTGATATAGTGATTAGTTATAGTAATCGGAACCCCCTTTTTTTAATGTTTACGCTACAGTCAGCATAACTCCAAGTTAAAAAACTATATTGGACAAATTTCTGTGAAGTTTATTTGAGACGAGCAGAAGGAAATAAAAAATATTTGTGGTTGAAATTGATATTCCAGGACTTGCATTTTACCATCCCACTAATTAAAAAATGTTTCGTCAAAATTGAACTTACCTGCGTAATCGTCACCACAATGTCGACAAAAACTTAAAATAATAGCAATATTGAAATGCTCCTCTTTATCCATATTAATTAACGTAGTTAAAACAGAACCAAGTAAGGATAACGCATTTTTATTAGAAAATATCCCAGCTTGTAACAGATCGGCATAAAACCTCAAATCAACTCGCAATTTGCTAGGATTTGCTATCTTCTCACCTACTTTAATAGCTAAGGCTTTTTGCCAGTTCTCAAAAAGATGCTGTGAGAATTCTGCGTAAGTTTGATGCAAGGTACTGCACAACTTAACAGCTGCCGGAACATCACTCATTTTTAATTTAGAGTCAACTATAGCTGCTGCTATTTCTGATATATATTTTGATAAGTTTAATCCTGACATATCTTTAAGATAACTATCTACATGAGCAGAGGAAAAATTTTTAATTTTTTTAACAAATGCAGTATTTTTCTTTAAACTTGAATCTAATTTGCTAAAATAGGAATCACTAGGCCTATTGCTAGAAGCATTTGTGTTTTTCGTTCTTAGTTCCTTTTTGGTTGCCTGTTTTTCTTGAATCTCCTGAATAAACGATGTTAATAACTTTATATCCGCATCTTCTGTTGTAGCATTTTGTGCATCTGGATCTTCGGTACTATCTTTGTCTTCACTAATAGTCATTTTGGATATTACGTATTAGTAACCCTTATATTTCCTTATAAAATAATAGTAACTAATTCACTAACTTCTTATGTGCTTCTTATCATTTACTTTTTTGACTTTGACACCTTTTAGTGTATAATTTTATCTTCTTTTATTGTAGTGACTACTTATTTGATCTTTCAGGTAGTAAGTAGTTCAGCCAGCTCTATATACTTATTACTATTACTATTATTACTTAAACTTTTTTTTACTCTAATTATGTATTGAAAATTCAGAATAAAATCACTTATAATCAGATCCTTATCCCCTTGTTGTTAAGAATTAAAAGTAGAATATACTGAAACACTTATGGGGGCTTTTTACACAATTTATTTACAAAATTGTTAAGATACACTGAACTCTGCTGGATAACGTCTAACTACTTGACAATACAATGAACTCTTGTGAACACTTGACTCGAACTGACGTTAACTGCCCATGCATCCCCTTATATACAACATTATTTAATCTAGTCAGTGTGTTTAGAAGTTTCTAGAATTTTCTAGAAACATTATTTAAAATGGTCAGTTGATTTTTTTACAAACTTCTAAAAATCAACTGTCAACAACAATCTTTCAAATTAAGGTCCCTTCCTTTACGGTTATCCCGTTACACTGCCCCCTCCTTAGATTCATTCCTCCTGGAATGTTATTTCCTACTTCGGAATCCCGCACACTCCCTGAGCCAGCTAAACCATATTCTTGGAGTTGCTGCGCATCTCCACTGTGGTTTCCCTGGTAAGGCGCCAAACGATCATGATGGACCACGACGGGTTTCCCTCTGGGAATTTTCACGATCCGATAAATGACATCGTTAATCTTCTTCTTGATGGTGTAAGGACCTTCCCAGTTCTTTTGTAATTTGGGACAAATACCTCGACGCCGTCGGGGGTTATAGAGCCAGACTAAATCTCCAACTTGGTAACTCTTTTCCATTGTCAGTGTGTCATAGTACCTCTTCATCCGATCACTAGATAATTGTAGTTTTCCACGCACCAGGTTGTGTATATTTTCCATTCGATTCTGAAGGTCGCCGACATATTGTTCACGTGCCATTTCTTCACCAGGTTTACAACCAAACACCAAGTCACATGGTAGCCTCATTTCTCTACCGAACAGGACCTTCGCAGGCGTTTGGCCAGTTGATTCGTTGATGGCCGATCGAATTGCCATTAGAAATAGTGGAATATGTCGATCCCAATCCCTCTGACAATCTGACACCACTTTTGACAGATAGTTGGTTATAGTCCGGTTCATTCGTTCCACCATTCCATCAGACTGAGGGTGCATCGCTGTGGTTCTCGTTTTGTGGATGCCTAATCTTTGGCAAACTTCTTGAAACAGCTTGCTCTCAAAATTTCTTCCTTGATCTGAATGTAATTCTAATGGTACCCCAAATCGGCTTACGAATTCTTCAACCAATATATCTGCTAAAGTGGTAGCTTCCTGATTGGGAACTGCATATGCTTCAACCCATTTAGTGAAGTAGTCCATTACAATAAAGATGTACTTGTTTCCTACATCGGTCTGTGGAAGTGGCCCCAATACATCTACTGCGATTCTTTCAAAAGGACTTCCAACCAGGTATTGCTGCATTTCCGCTTTCGGTTTTCGGTGCGGACCGTTACTGGCAGCACATTTACGACACCAGTCTTTTACATCATTAGTGCAATTTACCCAGTAAAATCTATCTCGGATCTTTTGCAGCGTTTTCGTGATACCCAGATGTCCTCCAGAACTATCATTATGCATCTGTTTTAAAATTTCCGGTACAGCATTTCTTGGGACCACTATTTGTTTCCTTGTTTCTGTGCCCTCGGAATTTTCTACAAGTCTTTTAACGAGCCCACCGTCCAAAACTAAAGAGTTCCATTGGGACCAGTATATGCTTTTAAAGCAGGAGAGGATGAGCATATCTCTCTCCACAACGGACGACGGTCCATTCTCTTCCACTCCCGAATCTTTCTCAGAACGGGATCGTTTTCTTGTTGCTCCTCCAGCATAGAGCTCTCGTCTTCTGGCACAACCTTAACTAAGGCAAGGGTTTGGCGATGTCTCCAAAATTCTTGACATATCGTCGGTAATAGGAACAAAGACCCAAGAAACTCCGGAGCTGATGTTTGTCGATAGGGATTGGCCATTCCTGAACGGCTTGTATCTTAGCGGGGTCAACAGCAACGCCATCCTTGCTTACGTTATGTCCTAAATAGTTGACCTGTCTCTGGAACAAGTGGCATTTCTTAACATTCAATGTTAGATTAGCGTTCTGTAATCTTTTAAAAACTTCTTCCAGGTTAGATAAATGTTCCTTAAAGGTCTTACCCATTATGATGATGTCGTCTAGATAAACTAGACAAGTTTGCCATGACAAACCCCGCAGGATGTTCTCCATTAGTCGTTCAAACGTCGCAGGAGCATTACAGAGGCCAAATGGAAGGACCGTGAATTGCCATAACCCTGATCCACTGGTAAAGGCAGTCTTTTCTTTGTCTGCAGGATTCATTTTAACTTGCCAGTATCCGCTTTTAAGGTCCAAGGTAGAAAACAGAGTAGAACCCGCCAAAGCGTCGAGGGCATCATGAATCCTTGGCAGAGGATAACTGTCCTTCTTAGTGACATCATTTAGCTTTCGATAGTCGACACAAAACCGCATTGATCCGTCTTTCTTTCTCACTAATACCACAGGAGAAGCCCACGGACTACTGGATGGTTCGACTATGCCATTTTGAATCATTTCTTTAAGGGCTCTGTCTGCTTCTTCCTTTTTAACTTGAGGCATCCTTCGGGGTACCTGTCGAATCGGACGTGCATCACCAGTGTCAATTCTATGTTGTACAACATCAGTTCTTCCCAGTTTACTTTTAGAACCAAATACAGGTTTATAACGGTAAAGTAGATCTCTTACCTGTTTCCTTTCTAATTTTGACAAAGAGGGGTCTAATTTTGTCATTAATTGTTCAATTTCGTTGGTCTCATCTGTTTCCGTAACATTTATCTTGTGAATTATGGCCATTACTGGTTCTAAACTTCCCATTTCCGTGTCCTTTCGGAGAAGAACTGGATGATCGTTCAAGTTGATAACTCGGATGGGTACCTCTTTGGCGGATCTAACAAGAGTCTTACCCACAAGGAGTCCTTTTCCCAATTCATGGTCATGGTTCTTCGGCTCTATCATGGCTGGGGCACCATCTGGCTCCAGTCCATCCAACCGCGCTGTGACGACACATTCGCAGCTTGCCGGAAGTTCGATATCATCGATTAGCTTAATCGAGGCATTGTCAACTTGTTTTCGGTGCAGGAATATTTCTTCATTACCAGTACGAAGGATACGTTGGCGAAGATCCAAATGAAAACCACAGTGGAGCATAACATCCATGCCCAGAACAACATCTTCATCAACGTCAGCCACCAGCACTGAGTGAACAAGAGAGGTTGAACCAAACTGTAGCGTCACCTGTATCTCACCGTAGACTCTAGCAGAATCTCCGGTAGCGGTACGCAGTCTCCAACTGGTAGGCAACATCTTATTTCGCATAATGATGGTTGGTCGGACGATAGTTTTTATAGCTCCAGTGTCTACCAGCATGCTAATATTCTTTCCATCAAGGAGGCCATCTACATATAAGCTGTCCACGTGATGTCGCAGAGTTGCCAATTTAATGGTGTGAGGGGCTTCGGGAATGTTTGGGGTCGATTTTGCCCTCCAGGAGTCGACCCGTTGTAGTTTTCCTGCTGCTGGGGTACTTCAGCAGAAGATTTTTCTTTTTGGGGGCAAGTATTTCTTATATGGCCTAGTTCTCCGCAGTTCCAGCATCTCACTTGGCGCCTTTTTCTTGGAGATAACTTCATTAATCTCTCTACTACCGCTTCAACGTCGCTAACGGAATGAACGGCATGGTCGTAGTTACCGGTGATTTCCCTTAGTCGAGCAACTCCACGTGAGGCCTCCGTCGCCGCCTCAAACTCCAGGGCAATGGTCAAGGCGTCCACAAGAGTCTTCGGCCGCGCCAACCGTACAGCGCGCTGCAACTCGACGTCTCGAAGACCATCGGTGAAGGTTTGGACTGCTAGGCACTCCAGGAAATCCTCCGCTGCATTTGAATACGCAAGTCGTACCATTCTTGCTACATCCGCTTCAAATTCCTGGATAGTTTCTCCATTTTTCTGTTTTCGGCTTTTTAACTGCATTCGGTACACAGGTTGTAGATGAGTTTGACCATAACGCATCTCTAGACGATTCACCAATAACTCGAAGTTGTCAGCTTCATCCGGCGTCAATGATAGCAAGACGTCTAAAGCCTCGCCTCGCAGAGCTACAGTTAGGGACAATGCTTTCTCCTGGGATGACCATCCATTAGCTCTGGCCGCTGCGTCGAATTGTTTCAGGTAATTTGGCCAGGAAGTCTTCCCGTCGAAGGTCGGGGGTTTCATCGTCGTTCGTCCATGGGTCGTCTCCTCGCTTCTTTGTCGTTCGACGTCTGCGTGGCAGGTTTCCATCCTTCTTGCATCTCTGTCGCCGTGGTGGATGGTTTGGTTTCGGCGGCTAGCTTCCTGCTCTTGTTGAAGCTTCCTTATCTCGGACTGCATTTGCTGGTTGATCTGGTTTTGCTCGTCTCGCAAGTTGGACACTTGCTGATTTTGTTCGTCTCGCAAGCTGGACACTTCCTGATTTTGTTCGTCTCGCAAGCTAGACACTTGCTGATTTAAGTTGTCTACTTGCTGATTCAAGTTGGCTACTTGCTGATTCTGCTCGTCACGAAGATGTGATATTTGCTGGGAGAACGAACTGGATAACTCATCTGATAGGGTAGACATCTGTTGTGATAGCTCCTCTTGTTGGCTCTTCATCTGACTGGATAGCACCTCTTGTTGGTTCGTCATTCGTTGTGACAGCTGGGACATATCTTCACGCTGGCTCTTCATCTGACTGGATAGCTCCTCTTGCTGGCTCGTCATTCGTTGCGACAGCTGGGACATATCTTCGCGCTGGCTGCTTATCTGACTGGACAACTGGGACAGTTGTTGAGCTTGTTCTTCTTGTTGGCTCGTCATTCGTCCTGATAGCTCCTCTTGCAACCGGGAAAGTTGTTGAGTTAGTTCAGAATTTAATTTTTAATTTTTAATTTCGAACTCCACAGCGTCAGGGTCCAAATTATTATTTAGGTAGTATTCACGGAGCCTTCTCAACAATACGGATTTGTTCCCAGTAGTTTCCAACTCTAATTCTTCGAGCTCTCTTCTGAGCTCAGCAACCAATAGTTCATTTATCTATTTTCCAGGCATTCTTATATCTTCACCCCACACCTGACACCAATTTGAAACACTTATGGGGAAAATATTATCTTAGAAGAAATGAAGGTTAAATAGTATTTCAAGTCACCTAGGAACTGCGGGCAGTCCATTAACCCGAGCCTCTTTTTGACCCTCACAGCGGGCGGTCCATACACTCATGATTTTACAATCTATTGTTTAAATTTAAAAAATATGTATGATTAATTTTTTATAAATAAAAATAAATAAATACCAGAAACGTAAAGATAATTTTTTCCTGTTTTATGTTTAAATGTGACAACTGTTATAATTGAATGTTACGAAAATTTATTTAATTATCAAAATGGTTCGCGGTACAGTTATTACTTCTTTAAAAATTGGAGAAATTGTGGTGAAACAATATCATAAAGAAAAAGGTATGAGTGTAATCGAAAATAATTTGAATTTGGCGAAATTCATAGTCGGGGACATTATTAAATGATAAGGCGAGCCGAGACGGGTTGAGGGTTGATACAATTACTCGAGGAAAAAGTAGCGGACAACCTACTTTAAGAGATTTATAATAACAGCGCCTTTTAAAGCAGTTGGGACCAATATTTCACGTGAATGTTGTAGACAATGTACCTATCCATAAATCTGGACTTAGTTGTTATAAGCTAATAATCACAATTTATAAAAAGAACTTTTTATAGTAGAAAGTTTTTTTACTGATTAATAGATCACATTATTATTATATAAATTATTTTATAATTTCTCGAAATTGTTTCAAAATGTAAACACACTAGAAACGTGCATTGTCATCCAGTTCTTAGCTATCCTGAAAATTTCAGAGCTCTAGGTAGTCGGGAAATAAATTTAAATTCGATTACAAAATTTAGAATTTCTTGAAATTGTGTACAAATCTCCATGTATATGCCTAAAGTTTAGGTCCTAAACAGACTTGAAACATGCATTGTAATACAGTTTTTAACTATTCTAAAAATTTTAGAGCTCTAGGAGGTCGGAAATAGGTTTAAATTCAATTACAAATTACACAACGAAAATAAAAAAAACTTTTTAAAAATACATACGATTACAATCTATTTAAATTAAGTTTTTTTTCGGCGAACACAGCTGCAAATGAAGAACCGATTAATATGGACAAAATCTAAGTTGTCTTGGATGGTAGAAGACTGGTGCAAAATTGTTTTTAGTGAAATTGAAATTGAAATTTTATATTTCGGATTATCTAAAAACGGGTGTAAAATTTCCAAAGAGTGTCATGATTTGAGACTGCATGTCAGGAAATAAAGGTGTTGGCAACATGGAAATAATAGATGGAACCATTTATGCAGCTAAATATCAAGAAATTCTTGAAAACACTCTCATTCCCTGTTTGTAGAAGCTCTTTTCTGACGGAAATGTCATCTTTTGTCAGGATGGAGCTTTGTGTCACACTGCGAAATCATCCAAACAGTGGTTTGCAAATCACAATATGAAATTCCTAGCATGGCCTTCAAGAAGTCCTACTTGAATTTAACTGAGACCTTGTGGCATCGCATAAAAAGTTATTTGAGGAAGAATCCCCAAAAAACAAAAAAATATCTACAGACAAAACTAAGTGATATAATGGGGTTCATGGTTTATTACACCATCTGTTTTGAAAACAAGATATTCCAAAAAACGTCGTTGACCCGATTCAATTTATGAGACGTGAACGTGGTATTTAGGAGACCATACAACAGCAGCGTACTCTAGCTTTCATCTTACATAAGTATTAAAGAGCAGCTTAACAGTATCATTATCTACAAAAATTTTCGAGTTTCGATAAACAAAACCTAAAGCCTTATATACATCATTCGAGATTTTTTGTTTATGCTGACTGAAAGTTAATTTGAAATCAAAAAGGATTCCTAAATCTCTAACCAATTCAGATTTTGATTGACCGAATCTTCTAAATAATAATTGAAGTTATAGATATTTTGACTTAATGCGTAGGTAACTTATAAGATTACATTTTGTTGGTTTTATTAGCAGTCGATTTCGTTTGCACCAAGAATTCACTTTATTTAACTCAGATTGCAGCTTAATACAGTCAGAATCACTATTTATTTTATTGTATATTTTTAGATCATCTGCATACAGTAAACATACAGTAAACACTATTTCATTAATAAAAATGATGAAGGGTAGTGGTCCTATTACTGAACCCTAAGGTACTCCTGATGTGGCTCCAAACCAGGCGAATTTTTGATCATAACATTCAACATAAAGAGTTCTATCAAAAAGATAACTGAAAAAAGCTAATAAGAAATGAAGAAAAATGTATGCTATTTAGTTTTCTTAACAAAATGTTATTATGATCGAGTTTGGGAGCCGGAATTAATGATACTGGATAAGTACTGTGTGCTGCAAAAAGATTCGTGACTGTTGAGCGCATTTTAACAAATCCATGTTGTTTATTAGTGAATTCCTTGAGAAAATGATTATAAATATGATCATACAAACATATTTCAAAAACTTTAGAGAATTTATTTGTATGTCTTGAACAAAGGAAATCATCCAAATTTTTTGATGGTTATCTTTGGATCTGGAAATTTGGGAGGGGCGAGCTAGTACTCAGCCAGCACTGAGGCCACATATGACCCATTGTGCATCCTCCCGTATGTAGGGATATCCTCCCGTATGTAGGGATATCCTCACCTCAGGCTGTCACCAGGCCTATTGATTTAAAATAGGTGATGAGGCTCCCGAGGGGAATCTCCCTGACATCGGCTGGTGTAAGCCAATACTCGCCCAACACGGATTTTCTGATTTCAGAAAAAGCAGAGCAGTCATACATAATGTGTTCTACTGTTTCCTCTTCTTGTTCGCTGCCTCTGCATAGCGGCGATTCTGTTAATTTCATCCTAAAGAGATGTTGTCGCAATTGGCAGTGACCTGTCAGGATTACCACAGCTGTTCGGAGATTTTGTCTGGTCAATGCCTTAAATTTTTTTGCTGTTTCCTTGCCAGGATGAGGTAATAACTCTCTGGCCAGTCTACAGTTCGTAGTTTCATCCCAGCACTGTATAAATTTTTGGTGAGAGTGCTGTTTGATAAGGTCCACGACTGCGGACAATGTTAGCTTGGTAGATGGGCGAGGGCTAACATATTTGTAGCCCGCAGCCCTCCTTGCTAAATTGTTCGCAATGCGGTTGCCTTTAGAGTTACCATGTCCTTTGATCCAGCTGAGAGTGACCACGTTATTCTGGCTGGCCTCAGTTAGAGATTGGTGACATTCTAGTACTAAACTTGAAGTGAAACGTGGTCTATTCAAGGTAAGTAGTGCTTGTCGGCAGTCTGTGTATATATTTATATTCCTGCCTGTGATGTTCCTATTGATTAATTCTTTTGCAGCTATGGTTATGCCTGTGAGTTCTGACTGAACCACACTTGACAAGTCATCCATAGCCCATTTTATTTTTAGGCTTAAGGATCTAGAGTAAATTCCACATCCCACACCTTGCTTTGTTTTTGATCCATCCGTTTATACGCTCAGAGCGTTCACTACGTTGGGGTCTGCTGTCTTGTTTGTTAATATTTTGTAGGGTTTGTCAAAGACAAATCTTGGTGCGACGGCATCCGTGTCTGCCTGTAAGAGTGGTATCACTTTTGTCGATTCCCTCCACAGACTATCCCTATAGGTGCCAGTCCCTACAGTGGGTTCGATACCAACCGTGCGAAAGCGTACCATGGTCATCAATGCGACCTCCTTAACAAATATATCAAGGGGGGTGAGACCGAGTATGACTTCCATTGCGCTAATGGTGTGCTTCGCATGGCTCCTGTTACGAGAAGGCATGCTGATCTTTGAATTTGGTTTAATTTTTTGATAGCTGTTGTTTGTTTCACTTTAGGCCACCACACGACAGCACCATATGTTAGCATAGGTCTTATGATTGCCGTGTAGATCCACATGGTGACCTTGGGGGATAATCCCCAGGTCTGTCCTATGGTTCGGCGGCATTGCTCATAAGATATAAATGCTTTTTTAACTCTGCTTTCTATGTGTGAGTTCCACGTCAGCTTGCTGTCAAGAATAACACCTAAGTATTTCACTTCTGTAGCAAAGCTTAATTTAACGTTGAAAAGACTGGGTGCGTTTAAGCCCCTAGGTTTCTTTTTCTTCGTGAAAAGAACCATTTCTGTCTTTTTGGAGTTAATAGACAGCGATTGCTCTTTACACCATGTCTCTAAAGTTCTCAAAGCCACTTGCATTCTGTCGCAAAGGGTGCTTTCAAACTTTCCTGTTGGCAGAATTACAATGTCGTCTGCGTATGCTACTGTATAGATTTTGTCATGTTCATTGAGGCGGTGAATTAGGCTGTCTAGAACAATGTTCCACAGTAGAGGTGATAAAACCCCTCCCTGTGGACAGCCCCTCGTAACCTTGCCTCGTACCTTGACATCATTTACAGTTATTTCTATTGCACGCATAAAGAGCATGCTGAGAATCCATCCGCTTACTGTTGTAGGTACATTTCGATCAGTAAGCGAGTGCATTATTTTAGGGAACATGGTTTTATCAAAAGCTCCCTCGATATCTATGAATACGCCCAGGGTGGACTCTTTCTTGTCCAATGATCGCTCGATCTGACCAACCACATGATGTAGGGCCGTATCGGTGGATTTCCCTGTTGTGTATGCATGTTGGTTGGGATGCAGTGGTTTGGTGTTAATCACTGTATCCCTTATGTACCTTTCATTTAGCCTCTCTAGCGTTTTTAATAAGAACGATGTAAGGCTAACAGGTCGGTAAGCTTTTGGAATGGAGTAATTCATTCTTCCAGGTTTTGGTATGAAGACAACCTTTACTTCTCTCCACATCTTCGGTTTATAATTCAGAGCTAGGGAAGCTCTGAATATTTGCACTAGGTGAGGAAGGAGCTCCTCCAGACCCCACTGCAGCAGGGCTGGATAAATTCCGTCCATTCCCGGTGATTTGAAGGGGGAGAAGCTAGATATTGCCCATTTAACTGTGTCCTCGGTAACAATGAGTCTGGCAATGTGCCAGCAGTCCTCTGTCGAGGGTATGTAATGTTCCTCGTTCCACTTTGCCTCTACTGTGGCAACAGAATCGGGGAAGTGTATTTCTCGCAAGAGATGTAAACTTTCTTCCAGGTTGGATCTCTATATGGATCTTTTGTTAAGACTCTTTGGAGTCTCACTGTCTGTGGAAAATCCTCGATTTCTTCACAGTAGGTTCTCCATGCCGTTCTCTGTTTTTGCCTAACGACTTTCTTGTATTCCTTAAGGTGAAGCTTGTATAAGTTCCAATCCTCGAGGAGTTTTGAACTACTTGCCTTGTTAAAAGCCTTTCTCGCCATCTTCCTTAGGCGTTCTAATTCTGGGCACCACCAAGGGGTGAAGTTGCCTTTATTATTAGTCAGCCTTAGGGGGCAAGAGCTTTTGTAAGACTTGGTGATTGTGTTCTGTATCGTTGTTGTATACCGTTCCAGATCACTATTATTTCCGGGTGTGGTGACCTCACACTCCCGCAGAGCCCTTTCCAACCGAGAAGCGTAAGCTGCTCTGTCGGTCTTTCTAGGGTCGCGGGATAGAGTTAAGGGCACACCACCCAGATCTATTTTAAATGCTAACCACCGGTGATCTGACATTGATACTTCGTCAGACACCTGCCAGCATCAGATTTGTTTTGATATTTTAGTTGTACACAACGTTATATCTACTATGGTTTGATTTCGAGAGTTTACAAAGGTGGGAGTGGTACCTCTGTTCATAATGCAGAGGTTATTCCCTATTATATAGTCATAAAGTGACTTACCTCTGGCGTTTATGTCCTTACTGCCCCAGTTGACGTGATGTCCATTGTCCAGTTCCTCCAGTTCCCTGCTAGGTGGTGGTGCGGCTGCATCAGAGGGGAGGTAGACTGATGCTAGGACTACGGTATTTGGTTGTTCGTCACAACTAGCACATTCCATCCTTACTGCAGTCAAGTCTGAGCAGGAGAAATGTGCCAGAGGATGGACTTTAATTTGCCTAGGTACGTATATAGCAGTCCTTCGCTGGTCATTGCTGGGAAAATAAAAAGTTTTACCAGTTAAAGTACTTAAACCAATGATTCTGGTTTTCCTTATCCAGGGTTCTTGGATTAATGCAATTGTGTCCTGTTGCTCAGCAAGGTGGCGGCTGATGGTTGCCATGGCCACTCTGCTGTGCTGAAGGTTACACTGAATAAATGAAGTCGTGTCGGCTCCTCCTCTAGGATCCATAATTTTTTTTATTTATTTATTTAATTATTGATTCGGTCAGGGGGACCGTTTCTGAGGACCCGTCGGTCTGCATCTTTTCAGGTGCCTCCTCGGATGCCTCGTCTGCAGGGGTGTCGACCGCCAGGCTTCCTAGCTCGACGCCACTGCTGGTCTCCTCCTGACCTTCCTTCTTGGCCTCTTCGGCCTTTACCTTCATAGTCAATAAGGTGAACGCAAAACTCGACCTCATCGACTTTCGTTTGAGGGTAGTCAAGTCCTCGTCCCCTACTCCGAAGACGAAGAGATGCCCCCTCGGTTCTGTTTTGGCCTCGTGGTGGAAAGAGCACCATCTCGAGACCTTGAGTTCCGGGTTTTGCCCACTTAGCCGACGAAGCACGACCTCTTTCTCCTCGAGTATCTCAGTTGATCTACTCGGGATCCAGAGGGATGCTTTTGTCAGCTTCGGTAGGCAGTCTACTCGCACCACCTCGAGTGATGCGTCCTCCCACGGTCGAAGGCCAACAACATGCCAACGTCGGGTCATCATCGCAGGTAACTCTGATGATTTTACCAGAGTGCGACCACTGACGGAACGTTGGTGGCATGGCGTTACTGGAGGAGGCGGCCAAAATTACTTTGTCCAGCTCTCCCAGCAGCATGTCTTGGACAAGAGCTTCCCTTTCGGCAGAAATTTTGCCGTAGGGGTTGCTTTTGTCTATTATAGCTACTCGGAGGTGACTGGTAGCCACCTCCTTGTAGCTTTTTGGTTGAGCGGCCGTTGTGTCCTGCCTAACATTTTTCAGGGTTTTAGGCGTCAGCGTCACCTCGGTTGAGGAGGCGCCTGACCCTGACCTGATTCTTTTCTTAGTTTTAACTTCAGGTATGTTGTGTTCCTTGCCTCTTTTGGAGGAAGAACTAGCAACATTACCTGAAGGTTGTGCTACTGAAGGTCCAGAGGCGGTTCGCGCTGCGGTGTTTCCCCCAGCCTCGCGTGCCTTCCTCCTTCTTTTCAGTTCCGCACCGCAGACTCGTTTACCTCTGCGGTGATTGGGTTTTTCCGATTGAGGCGGACATTTCTGTCCAGCCTCAGTCGTGTTTGTTTGGTTTGTAGCTTGTAGCAAATAAAGGATGCCAGGTAGATGGTTATAAAATTTGTTATTCTAATAAGTCCAAGAAAAACGACGAAAATCCAACCACTACCCGGCTCCAAATCAATCTGTTCCTATGATCCGATGATGTATCTTTAAAAGAAGATGTTGGTGTTAGGAGATAATTTTACTTTAAAATTTTACATCCCCTTATATAGAACAAAACGAACATTCTAGCATTTGCGAGAAACATGATCTTAATTAACCTAATTATTACATACTAGTAGACATAGAAAAACAATCTTTTAAATAAAGGTCTTTTCCTTAGGTATTCGGTTATCCCGTTACACTATTTTATGCAAAAATTTTGTTCAAGTTATGTCTCAAAAATCCCAAATAAAAATTCAAGTCATATCGATATGTAAACTTAAGAGGGCTTATGATAAATATACTCACCTAATTCCATTTTAAGACTTGACTGAATTACACAGAGATACTGTTGCAAAAATTTAGGATAATATTGGCTTATCGAAAATAGTACAAAAATTGATGCGTGTTGAACACACTGTGGAAGTGGATGAAAGTGCTTTTTTCGTTATCTACAAAACCAGGTATTGTGATTCTCAGGGATTGTTGGAGAAGCTATAAAAATTTAAATAATGTTGGTTTTATAGATCAGACAGTAAAAAACTACAAAAACTTTGTAACTCTTTGAGGTAGAAACATCCGCACCCTTAATATAGAATCCCAGTGGTCCAAGATTAAAAGGCATGTATGAGGCGGCATATTGACCGAATGTGCATAAAATGCTTGGAGTCGTTTACAGTGGTTCTTTACCCGTGCGTCATCATTTAAAGCATAGGTACGAAATAAGTCGGAAATTGCAACTTAATAACATGCGGTAGCTGTTTTGTCTTTAGTTTCATGCGTGGAAGACAATGACGCTAGATTAAAAGTATGTGTTTTATCTCGCCAGGTATTAGTGACGCACGGGTAAAGAACCACGGACTCAACTGTATGGTAGATAATACCTCAGAAAAATTAAAACCTATTTAAAAACGGCCAAATAGTCTCTTATATATAAACAACATAGCTTTGTTTTCTTCGGTATACCCCCTACCGGGTGGCCATAATTAACATTGATTTTATAGTAAGTAAAAGTGGGTCTTATCGATATCGGCATAAGCTGGTTTTCTTTCCTATACCGTAATTTTAGCATTATTCTACCTCCTGATAATTTAGATTATGTTCACATATCCTTTCTAAGATAACTTTTGTGAAGATAGGCAAACTTTTAGTGGTCTTACGAGATTTTCTGATGTAGACTTTGTCATACAAATATTTTAATTAATGTTACAATAATGATAAGATGTAATATATCTATACAAATAAATAAAATTGGATTGTCTGTGTGTAATCTATACATATAATAAAACTGTAGAAATGTATATGTTTGTGCGCGCATCACATGAAAACTACTGATCCTATTCGAATGCGGTTTTCAAAGACGTATTTGTCTTTTTTCAACTTAACATCTCGTGTATAAAACTTTCTGCCACCCCCCCACCCCTTTAACGGGGTGAGGAAAGAAATTTTTATACAAAAAACAAGTCGCCACGTGAACGACATCGCGGGTACATCGAAATAGAACCCAAAAATGTGGTTAGATTTTTTTGTCTGTCTGTCTGTATGTTTGTGCGCGCCTCACATTAAAACTACCGATCCTATTCGAATGCGGTTTTCACAGATGTATTTGTCTTCTTTCAATTTAACATCTGGTGTATAAAAATATCTCTCCCATTCCTTAAATGGGGTGGGGTAACTGGGGTAAGAAATTTTTATACAACAATCACACGCCACGCGAACGACGTTGCGAGTACAACTAGTGGCAAATAAAACGTTTTTTCCTAAATGCATATATACATATACCAAAATAACATTATTGACAATTTTTGTGTCTCTGCGAATAGCGTTAAATGAAGAATGGGAACAGATACCACAAGAACGGATTCAGCAACTAATTACAGGTATGCCTATACCTATTGAAATCCTCCGCAGATATAGGGGGCAATACCCGATATAAAGAACTAACTAAAGAAAGGGATCAGCCAACTGTGGGCAATAAAAAAATTATATTTCTTTTTGTTTAATCTTTCGAACAATGTTATTTTTTGCTTATTTTTTCCATTATTGCCTTTTTATTGTTTTAAATAAACTATTTCTACTATTAATGTTTACTTCCTACCCATTTAAACTACTTAACAGATAAAGATTTTAAAAAACATACAAAATGAATGAGTCTGGATTTTTTTTTGAGCAGGAGGGTACCTATATTTTAGTCTGAGCCGTCGAAAGCCTTGAAGATATGCGGGACTAAATCATTTTCGGGCCCTTCCTCCCCCCGAAAATTTAGTTAAGGGTGTAAGAAAAAAATATATCTATATTTTAAATTTTTTTTAAAACAAATAAAATGCACATAAATTAAAAACTATAGTAGGTAGGAGCTATTTATTTATTCATCACGACATCCCTGTTTTTAGTTAACAACCTGTGTTGTAATTAAAAATGCTTATATGATTAGAAATTATGCTTTTATATTTACAATATTTTGCGTTTTATTAAAGCATTTAAGTGTCTAAAGCCGAATGTCAATAAACTATATTAAATCGACAAATTGACTACACAAAATATATCTGCTAACAAACAAAATAATAACTTTAATGTTCCTTATCATGTCTCTAAAACAGCACTAAAAATCTATTGAAAATCTTTTTACACTTGTTTATTACGTAGGATAAGAAACAAAATTGCGTTATCGTTAACTCGGAAGATTGGAACAATTAGTTTGACATTGGTGTATGAATGTAAATCTAAAGTAACAAATTTTAATTGATAATATAAAATTTGTATTTAAACCTAGATTGATTGAGTCGATTTCAATGTATATGTATAAGTAAGAAACAATTGACAGTGGATAAAAATAGTTACAATAGTTGTGTAGTCACACAAATTCTTATGTTTTCTCAAACAAGTGGTTAATAATGAAGTAGTTATTAACAGTTAAGGTAGTAATATTTCAACATGGGTGCAACCAAGAAGAAAAACGGGAAGACAAAACAAGATATAGAGTAAGTTTTTACTTCACAGAACGCCTCAAGTATTTTAGGGTTATTTCGCAAAACCATCGAATAATCGAACAATATTTGAAAAACTATTTTATAGTCTATTTAGGTACGTTTTTCTAAAAAAAAGTAACAAAAAAAAATTAAAATAACAAAATCCATTCTACAAAAATTCGAAAAGAGGTTGACCTTAAAGGCCATCCTTGCAACTTCCCGCTAGTTTTAACCGCAAAGCTATAGTAACGTGACGTATTTTGACGTTTTTGACTTTTTTTGAAATTTTTAAAAAGACATAACTTTTTAACGCGTTACAATTTTGATGTTCAAGATGGCATTCGACGCAGTTTTTTGAGACCTAAAAACGTTACCAAGAGTGCAAAATCGGTTAGTCAAAAAATCTCTAAGTTATTGAAAAACAAACACTTTTTTTGAAATTTTTCGACAACGATATCTCACGAACGAATCAACCGATTTTAATTTGCAAAACGGCATTCGACGTGGCTTTTTAAGCTTGAGAGCTGATTAGGTTATGAAATTGATCGATGCAATAGCCAAATAGATATGCCCAAAAAACATAATTTTTACCAATTGTTTTTTTCGGTTATTTTGAAATTTCTCGAAATCTACCAGCTCGAATCCGTTCGAACTTACAGGGAATCTAAGTTAGATGGAACTCACTGGAATGCTTTTTATTTCTTTCCGATCGGTCAAGCCGTTCAAAAGTTATAAGAGGTTTACATACATCCACACACACATCCACACGTCCATACAGACATACAGACACCCTCGTAAAAATAGTTAGGGGAGGTTCCTAAGACCTCAAAACGTTGAGATCCGATGAAAACTCGATTTTCGAAAAACGGGGTGAAACCAATAACTACCCGATTTAAAAAAAAAATTTAATTTTTTTTAGCGGGAAGTTAAAAAGGTATCTAAAAATTTAGCATTCAATAAATGTTCAATTTTAAAGGATACTTGTACACTAATTAGGACAATTTTTATATTTCTATTATCCCCATCGGTTACCGATTTTAACCGTTTGAAGCTGTTTTACAGTTATTCATTTAAATAACATACCTACGTATTACGTATACTTATACATATATTGATAAATTGATATATAACAGAATTCGTTGTAGATATTAATAAAACTGCTTGAGTAATTTATTTAGATCTAAATCCTAGAGTAGGTTTTTATAATTCTGGCTGAAGTAAATACGAATGTAGATAATTAAAAATTAAAATTTTACTCAAATTAAAAATATGGGTTTTCTAGGGTAATTAATTATAAAAAAAGGTTATAAAAATCCATACATCGTTGTTCTAACATTACGTAAACTTAATTTATTTAATTTTATTATAGACCGGTCAAAATCTACATAAAATAAAAAAAACATTGCAAACGCGCATGTAACTACGATTTTTTTATATGTTGTTAGGTCCCTTGAGAGTAGTTAATACCCAAGTTTTTAACCCTAAAAACCTTGTGCTGCCCCCACGGTGCTCAAAAAACTGCGAAATTTTGGCACATATTTCAGTTGTTTAGAAAAATGTACCTTAACGAAGAGTTTTTCAAGTACGTGTTCTGGTACTTTAATAAAGATAACTAAATTTGCTACAATTTCAGCGAAACCTAAGCACACTATGTCTTTTGGTTGCGAAAATACAGCAGGTCAAAGATGGGCAATTTTCCCGCAGTGCTAGGAAAACTCAATCTGCTAGGTCAATGTCAAATCAAAATCTGTTCAGTAGTTTTGCGTGAAAGATTAACAAACATCCATGCGTCCATATGCCGACCCGCCACCACCTCCAGAAAACACTATCCCTCCACCCCCACTCCCCCCTACTGATCTTGAGTGGTTGAGACCTGGTCCTTCCAAAAGGACGAGAGTCTAAGGCTCTTAACTTGTGTAAATTTAAAGTTTTAATTTGTTACTGTTTTTTGGATTTACATGCATCTTAAATGCCAAATTTGTACTTTTTGTTCTTTATGAATAATACATATATTATTGAGCACAATATTTTTATTATTTAGCGAAAACATAATCATCCTTTAATATTATAAACGCGAAAGTTTATAGTAATGAAATGGACGCATGGATGTTTGTTAATCTTTCACGGAAAAACTACTGAACAGATTTTGATTTGACATTGACCTAGCAGATTGAGTTTTCCTAGCAATACTGGAAAATTGCCAATCTTTGACTTGCTGTATTTTCGCAACGAAAAGACATAGTGTGCTCAGGTTTCGCTGAAATTTTAGCAAATTTAGTTATCTTTATTAAAGTACCAGAACACGTACTTGAAAAACTCTTCGGTAAGGTACATTTTTCTAAACAACTGAAATATGTGCCAAAATTTCGCAGTTTTTCGAGCACCGTGGGAGCAGCACAATGTTTTCAGGGTTGCAAACTTGGGTGTTAACTACTCTCAAGGGACCTAACAACATATAAAAAAATCGTAGTTACATGCGCGTTTGCAATGTTTGATGTCGATATTGACCGAGCTATTAATAGATCTTACCAGTTTAAATCTACACTCTTATTATTTTAACCCGTACTTTGTTGAATTTTTTATTTTTCAAATTAAGGTGTTCGTATTTTATTAAATTTGTTGATTTATGCAAAATTATTATGCCTTGATATTTTTACAGTGACCAAAGCGAAGATGATGAGCCTGTTAAAACAAAAACAGAAAAAACAATTAGTTACCTTAGGCTTGTAAGTATTCAAACGTATTTCCTTTTTATCTTTATAAACCAAAAATTTGTAATTAACGCTTCAGCAAATTGTATCAATTTTTGAAATTTTAGAAAATATACAAACAAGAATATATTAAATGACATTAAGGAGCAAGACTCGAATCCGTAACCTGTGCGTCTATGCGGCAACGCTATAACAACTAAGCTATGAATGCTTCATATTTATTTCGCATTTTGGTCAATAAATTTTACTTATATCACATGTGACACTTACTCACTTTCTCTCTAATTACATATAGCATGATGTTATAGAGAGAAATTTTGTCAAATCAGCAATTAAAACATCAAAGTCACTTTTTTGTGCTCTGTCTTATATTTTTATTCGGTGATTTAGAGTTTGATGTTTTAGTTGTCGACTTGACAAAATCTCTCTCTATAACATCATGCTATATGTACTTAGAGAGAAAGTGAGTAACCGAAATAAATACTTATAGTCCACCGCGCACAACCCTTTTTTCGAAATGATTAATACATTCTTAAAACTTTGTGTATAGCTTCCTATTGACGAGTCCAACAAAGGTTAAAATTATCTAAATTTAATACTGCTGCTTTTTCGAGCTAGAAATAATCGAAATTTTTAAGCTGTCGGACAGCAAAAACGCAGCAATAAATTTGTCGGACAATGTGAGCATTTGATTTAATACTTAATTATAAACAAATTGTGTAAAAATGAATTATATATATATTGAAACACTTATGGGGGCTTTTTACACAATTTATTTACAAAATTGTTAAGATACACTGAACTCTGCTGGATAACGTCTAACTACTTGACAATACAATGAACTCTTCTGAACACTTGACTCGAACTGACGTTAACTGTCCGTGCATCCCCTTATATACAACATTATTTAATCTAGTTAGTGTGTTTAGAAGTTTCTAGAATTTTCTAGAAACATTATTTAAAATGGTCAGTTGATTTTTTTACAAACTTCTAAAAATCAACTGTCAACAACAATCTTTCAAATTAAGGTCCCTTCCTTTACGGTTATCCCGTTACACTGCCCCCTCCTTAGATTCATTCCTCCTGGAATGTTATTTCCTACATCGGAATCCCGCACACTCTCTGAGCCAGCCAAACCATCTTCTTGGAGTTGCTGTGCATCTCCACTGTGGTTTCCCTGGTAAGGCGCCAAACGATCATGATGGACCACGACGGGTTTCCCTCTGGGAATTTTCACGATCCGATAAATGACATCGTTAATCTTCTTCTTGATGGTGTAAGGACCTTCCCAGTTCTTTTGTAATTTGGGACAAATACCTCGACGCCGTCGGGGGTTATAGAGCCAGACTAAATCTCCAACTTGGTAACTCTTTTCCATTGTCCGTGTGTCATAGTACCTCTTCATCCGATCACTAGATAATTGTAGTTTTCCACGCACCAGGTTGTGTATATTTTCCATTCGATTCTGAAGGTCCGCGACATATTGTTCACGTGCTATTTCTTCACCAGGTTTACAACCAAACACCAAGTCACATGGTAGCCTCATTTCTCTACCGAACAGGACCTTCGCAGGCGTTTGGCCAGTTGATTCATTGATGGCCGATCGAATTGCCATTAGAAATAGTGGAATATGTCGATCCCAATCCCTCTGACAATCTGACACCACTTTTGACAGATAGTTGGTTATAGTCCGGTTCATTCGTTCCACCATTCCATCAGACTGAGGGTGCATCGCTGTGGTTCTCGTTTTGTGGATGCCTAATCTTTGGCAAACTTCTTGAAACAGCTTGCTCTCAAAATTTCTTCCTTGGTCTGAATGTAATTCTAATGGTACCCCAAATCGGCTTACGAATTCTTCAACCAATATATCTGCTAAAGTGGTAGCTTCCTGATTGGGAACTGCATATGCTTCAACCCATTTAGTGAAGTAGTCCATTACAACAAAGATGTACTTGTTTCCTACATCGGTCTGTGGAAGTGGCCCCAATACATCTACTGCGATTCTTTCAAAAGGACTTCCAACCAGGTATTGCTGCATTTCCGCCTTCGGTTTTCGGTGCGGACCGTTACTGGCAGCACATGTAGTGCATTTACGACACCAATCTTTAACATCATTAGTGCAATTTACCCAGTAAAATCTATCTCGGATCTTTTGCAGCGTTTTCGTGATACCCAGATGTCCTCCAGAACTATCATTATGCATCTGTTTTAAAATTTCCGGTACAGCATTTCTTGGGACCACTATTTGTTTCCTTGTTTCTGTGCCCTCGGAATTTTCTACAAGTCTTTTAACGAGCCCTCCGTCCAAAATTAAAGATATCTTAGCCATCTATTGACAAACACGCTTTATTAAATATGACAATGATACAGTTTTCTGTAATTATTCGTTTATAGATCAAGACGAAAGTCTTGTGTCAAGTCGAATTTTAGTTTGCAGTTGGAGGTAAGGATGTCACTACTATCGTGTCCTTTAAACTTTCTTTATTGAAAGATATATGAGGATTACGATTTTAGTTCAGTCTTTAGTCAGTGATTATGCTTTACAGCTCGCTGACGGATAACATATACCTTATACTGACGAGGTGCAAAAACACCGAAACCGGTCTATAAGTTATGTTGTCCCTTCTAACTGCAAACTGGAATGGTTGGGTTTAAGTTATCTTGTAGATATTCCAACCCCGTTTGACTTTGAAGTATAATCCAATATCCGTTGGGGCATATAGCCCAGGAAGTAGTTGTTTCTTCTTAGTTGAACGGTCATTGTCTTTGAAAATATGTTTTTCAAAAACTTGTAAAGCGTTCAGAATGAAATTATATTATTCTTTTTCCATCTTTTGCATGATGTGCTTAATTTTTTTCGCTGGATTTCTTGTACATTTACTTCATGGTTGTGCTGGGAACTTTTTATTTTTGTCACTTCAAATTCTTTAGTAAAAAATTGTGCAATGCATCCTTTTGTTGAACAAACCCATATGTCTTCTCCACTGGTTAATTTCAATTTATGCTTAAATTTAAAATCATTTAATAAAAGCATCACTTTTTCACGTTCACTAACAATTTGTTCTAGCTTATTCATTATGAAAGATCAATTTTTGTATTTTAGCCGTTGATAAAAATTTACAACTGATTTATTTGTCAATGAAAATCAAGCTTATTTACCTGCATATCCCCTCTCTTTACACCCCCACTAATTTCACCTCATTTATATATTATTTTATCTGTTCACAGAAATGTAACTTTCTTAATAACTTAAGCCTCTTATCTCGAAAATTTTATCTACAAATGTACATACCAATTGAGCACAACGGATGGATTAAGATAATACCATTTCTTAAATGGTTTTTCCAAAATTTACCAATGGATTTCTGTAATCTAATTTAATGTTATATTATAATTAAACTAAATATATTTATTTTTGAAGTATTATTCTAATGCATTATGAACATACGAACATTCAAAGTTAAAAATTAATGTTGAAATATGAAAGCGGACGAATTTCATTGTGGCAGCGGACGAATTTCATTGTGTCATCGGACGAATTCCACGATGTATTTTAATCCCTAAAATTTAAGCGGACGAATTTCATGGTGCTATAAAATGGGACGGACCAATTTCATTGCGCCCCTCGCTGGGCCGATGAGACATTTATGAAATTTATGAAGTCCTCAGTAATAAACAAAATTACATCGAAAAGTTACTCAAATATTAACTTTACTGTATTAAACAGTGCCTATTTATATACAGGGTGTTTCAAAAAAAGGTAACACCGTCGTTTGTATAGGTAAAAAACTGAAAAATAATTGGGGTTTGCTTAGTAAAAATTTTCTCTAACGCTATCCGTTTTCAAGATAAAGGGCATTGAAAAAAACAAAAAATTACACATTTCTTACGATTTTGCCGAAACTACTGGTAACATTGTAATGAAATTTTATACGAATATGTTTTGGAAGCTGATATATCCTATGAATTTGTTTTTATATCTAACTCTCATAGAGGGCGCTAGTTACACGATTCATACAACGTATTATTCAACATAACTTTTTTATGGGTAGAATTACTAGTCAAAACTCTAAATGAACATAAACATCGTTCAATTTTACTCCAAAAAGGTACTCTTGGTAAAACTCGATATTATGTACCGTTTTCGGAATATTTCGATTTGAAAATTATGAAGTAATAATCGCTCCTGGTATAAACTAATGATAAAGTTCGCTTTTCTCTAAGTTTGCCATGTAAAATTGTTATGACAATAAGTCAACAATAAATAAAGTTTTGAAACTTTGTTATTTGTAAAATTAGATATTGTTAAACAAAATGTAGGTACTCAAATGTTGAATACATCTTTTGTTTTCTTTAATGCCCTTTATCTTGAAAACGGATGGCGTTAGAAAAAAATTTTACTAAGCAAACCCCAATTATTTTTCAGTTTTTTACCAATCCTAGAGACGGTGTTACCTTTTTTTGAAACACCCTGTATAGTCGTTGTGTTTAATTTTAATGCTGGTAAGATAAGATCCCCTTTGGGGATATATTAAATCAAAACTTTTTACCCCGCAATCTCCAACGCAAGGATCTTCTTATTGATTTGATTATTGAATGTTTTCCTCTCATTCTTCTTACGTTACGTTACGTCCTGTATATGCTAAAAAGTTGCTTTTTCTTGAAATGGTGGGGTCCAACTTTCCTGAAGGTCTCGTGGTGTTGGGTTCATCCGTCTTTGCTATCTTGAGGAGACGGTCTTCGGATATTATATCCACATGATCTTTCCAGTTCCTTTTTTATTCTGATCCATTTTAATAAGTCTTGATTTTCGCATATCTTTTTGATTTCCTTGTGGTTTGAGAGTTATCGACCCTTGTGTCAATGGCGCAGACTAGAATCGAAAATCTGCTGTACGGATAGAACTTTCTACGCGCATCGATTTCTGATACTAGTCTACATCAAGACGAATCTAACACCATGTTTTATAGATTCTGGTTTTCACGGTCGTGATTAGGTGTTTGTTACGTAGGTATAATTAGGTGTTTGTTACAAAGCGGAGATATACTGATTATCAGCGTAGCATTTGTTGTTTGGATTTCTCTTAGGTTACTTGTTATTTTGACAGCTGGGCAGGAGAAATTTATTACTTGCTCTATAATTCTGTTGTCAACTGCTAGTTTTCATCGTGTAGGTTCTCTGGAGATAGTGAGACATTTGAACTAGTTGGATAAAAAAAATTGTGAAAAAAGAAGAAGAAAAGAATCATTCAAACAATCATCATCCAGACAATGCACGTGTTCACATGTTTGTTGACGATGCTGAACTTGAACGAATTAAAGTACGAACTGCTTGAACACCCACCGTATTTACCAGATCTGATACCCTCCAACTATTACCTCTTTAGAAACTTGAAACAATTCCTTCGTGGGAAGCGTTTTTTGTCGAATGAAATAGCTATTGCAACCGTGGAACAATATTTTGCAGAGCTTCTGGAAAATAATTACAAAGACGGTATAAAATTACTGAAGGATCATTGGAAATAAGTGTGTTAAGCTGAGTGAGATTATATTAAATAAAAAAAAGCAATTTCATTAAAAAATACACATTCTTTCATTTTTGCTTTTAAAACTTTTCAACCAACCTTTAGTACACTCTTCTTCACAATAATAAATTTAAAAATACTCCGTATCATTCACATAGCTCCAGCGTATTTTATAATTATGATTTAAATCAAATGTGAGACTTACCTACCTAACTGACGCAACGTGTAAAATTATGTTAACTACAATTGATTGGTTTAAATAAAGATACTTTGCATGTGCATTTTTCTTTGTAAAATTTATTTTATGGCTATTTCTAATGCTAAACCCATATAATATAAAAAATTATACTATTTTAGTTTGAATATGCGACACCTTTAGATAAACTCTGTATGTTACTTGGAGGGATATGTGCCGCAATAAGTGGAGTAATTCAACCATTCTTAATGGAGTTTTTTGGTGATGTTACTGGTGCCATTGTTACATATGCTAGTGCATCTCAAAAGCAAGAAAATTTAAGTGCTGAGGACCTTGAAGAACTAGCAGAAGAATTGAAATATGCTGTTTGGCTTTTTGCAGTAGAATCTTGTGTTAGCGGCGTTATAGTGATTGTTACTACCTATTTATCTTCTATTTTATTCAGTTACAGTCAAATTCGACAGGTAAAGTAATATACAACGAAAACAATCAACTCGATACGCCATCATTTTAAACCATATAAATTTTTACTAATTAGGTAATTAATATTAATAGAAGCGTGATAAACATTATAAGCACATAAAATACTTAACATGTGGGAAATATGTGCATAAACAAGCTTTCGAAGAGTTATATTCATACTTTTATTTATTCACCTTTTTGTATTCTTAAATAGGTACCGAAATTTTGCAAATGACCAAGATTAAAAAATGAAGCTACACTTACTTTAAAAATTTTTTTACGTAGTAATAAAAAGAATGATCAAAGTATATATTACAAAAATCAGTCAGCGTATCATTCAAACAAAGCTTTTTCGGTCCTTTGTCAAACATTTAAATTTAATTCGAAAGTTTTAATTTACGCCATCTTCTATTTTGTATTACAGATCTATAAAATACGAAAAAAGTTTTTGGAAAAAAATCTTGATCAAGATATAACTTGGTTTGATATGAACAGAACCGGAGATTTTGCATCAACATTTACAACGTAAGTGCCTTATTAAAAAAAACTTTAGATTCGATACAGTTGATAATTCAATCAGTTACTAATTTGTAGAATTTTTATGCATAGTAGAACGTCAAATAACAAATGCTGTAGAATTTAATAGTAGACAGTCCAAAACACTTTTATTTCCAAATTTTTTGTTCGTGAAATAATACATGAAGAGGACCAGAAATTTTGTGTAAGCAATGGAACACACTTTTAATGGAACTTGTATTTTTTAATTTTAAATACTTTAAATGTATGTAGTTTGGAAAAAAATTGTTTGGCTTATACTTAGATAGGTCTTTTGCCGGTTGTAAGAAAATATTAAAACTAAAAGATATTTAAGTTGAAGCCCATAAAAATATCTTTTCCTACAACCACATTGGCAAGTAACACTGATCAATTAAGTTTATTGCCGGAGAAGTCAAAACAAAGATATACAGCTACATATCATGCTTTTAAACGTAAAGAAAAAACAAAAATCCTCGTCCTTTGCGGAAAAAATGTTTGCAGCATATTTTTTCGCGTTACTCAGTGCCTACGACTCGACCGACCTAATACTACTTTTATTATCTTCTTTTCTTTCATTTTACATAAATTCAAGAGCTTTCTTCACGGACTGTTGAAAAATAGAGTACGCAAATCGTGCGGTAAGCAGGTAATCCCATCACTGGTGCTTTTTATCAAACGCATAGTACGTAATGTACTATTTCGCACGGAAAGATACTTTAGCCATCAAACACGGTTTTCTGATTTACATTTACAAATGTAGTAACTACAAATATAAAACAAAACACAAACGGACAAAAATTATACAGGATGATTTTTTCCCGATGGCACATTAGACAATTACACGGAATAAATATCTGAGAATTGGTAATAATAGGTTTCGAACATATTACAATTTATAAATATTCAGACTAGTTTTGCTATAACGTCTAATGTGCCACAGAAAAAACGTATAAATTTTGAGATTAAAAAAAATTACTTTGTCTAGAATTGAACCAGGGTTTACTTTAAGTATTCCAACGTAAGACACTCGCTAAAACCACTAAGCTAGTATGACATACATATGTGCTCAGTTCCATATTTGAAGTATCTATCTTTAGGAAATTTTTACAATAGATATAATATTTTTAAGAAAATGAAAGTATTTTATACTCTGTTAAGTAATTTATCTCTAAAAACCATTAAATTATTAAAAAATAAAATTAAAAATCCCTTAAAATAGTTTTCATATTTCTTCATCGGCCATAGTTATTTTTTTGTTTTTATATAAATGTCAATTATAAATATTTTTATGTATTTTATTCTACCACTTAGGTATCGTATATAAAACAGCCATATTTATAATACATAGAACTAGAATAGTAGAACCAGTCACACATAAAACAATCACATAACAAAATATTTGCTAAAGTTATCTCGTGGTTCAGGAAAAACAGTGTAGGTACTGTACATAACTTGTGCGGAAAGTGACTTTTCACACTCGTGTAAAAAATGTCACTTTCTGCCTCGTTATGTAGTACACTATATTTTATTAAATAAAAATCATATTTCAAAAGACACTCACTGCATTGTTTTATTTAACTACTTTTCATAATTATCCGGAACATGTAGATACTACTTATTCCAAGTCTCTACTCGTTAGAAAATAGCTAAATTAAAAAAAGTAAGTTAAATTAATTCTTCTGTTATGTTCATTTTTGCTTCAATTTTTAGAAATATCGCTAAAATGGAAGAGGGTATTGGTGATAAAATTGGAGTCTTCATTTTCTTTGAATCATGTTTTGTTGCTGGTGTTATTCTGGGTTTGGTTAAAGGGTGGAAACTAGCATTAGTATGTATAATATCGCTACCTTTGTCCACAATGTTAATGACGATAATATCATGGGTAAACGATAACTGCAAATAAATTATTACTATATGTCTACATGATGAATGATATTTGTAGATTTCTACAAAATTTGTGGCCCAAGAAATGGATGCATACAGTGCTGCAGGTTCAATAGCTGACGAAGTTTTAAGTTCTATAAAAACTGTAGTAGCTTTCGATGGCCAAGAAAAGGAAAAGAGAAGATATAATAAGCACTTAGTTGATGCTAAAAATGTTAATATAAAAAAAGGATTGTTTAGTGCTTTAAGTAACGGATGCTTATGGTTCTTTGTATATGCTTGTTATGCTCTATCTTTTTGGTATGGTGTTACACTAATTCTGGATGAAAGACATTTACCTGCGGACAAACAAATCTACACAGCTGGAAATATGGTTACAGTACGTACATTAATTCAAATTAAAAATGTTCAGTGTTTAGACTGTTATATAAATTATAGGTATTCTTTTCTACACTCATTGCCACGTGGAACTTTGGACAAGGGGCACCTCTTATCGAAATTTTTGGAACTGCTAAAGGAGCAGCCCAAAAAGTTTTTGCTGTTCTAGATAGTGAACCTAAAATTAAGAGATACGCAAATACTGGAAGGACACTAAAAAGATTTTCAAGAAGTATTAAGTTTGAGAACGTTATTTTTAACTATCCTTCTAGACCTGATGTTAAAGTATGTTTATAATGTAATAGATTGAAAACTTTAGATACATTTGTTACAAATATTTCAGATTCTACAAGGATTTAATCTTCAAATCAAATACGGAGAAACAGTAGCATTAGTGGGAAGTTCAGGCTGTGGTAAATCTACTTGTATCCAGTTGCTTCAAAGATACTATGATCCACTTTTTGGAAAAGTAGGTATTCACTTTTTGTTTGACCTCTATATTGTTCTTACATTGTTATTTTCTCATTTGAGTTTAAATCAAGTTGATTTTTGAAAATTTAAAGTGTACAAATATTTCACAATCATAAATTAATTACGGCATTTAAAACTTTTTGTCCATAGATTAAGCTTGATGACGTTGATATTCGAGATCTAAATTTGTCGTGGTTAAAACAAAAAATAGCCGTTGTAAGTCAAGAACCTTCTCTCTTTGGTACAACTATATCGGAAAATATTCGATTTGGAAAGTTAACTGCAACACAAGCCGAGATCGAAGAAGCTGCTAAGAAGGCAAATGCTCATAAATTTATTCAATCTTTACCTCATGGTTATCAGACGTTACTAGGAGAAAGAGGTGCGCAATTATCAGGAGGACAAAAGCAAAGAATAGCCATAGCTCGAGCATTAGTAAGAAAACCCGAAATTTTGCTATTGGATGAGGCAACTTCTGCTTTGGACACTACCAGTGAGGCGGAAGTCCAAGCAGCTTTAGATTCAGTAATTTTTTGTAAAATATTGACAAACGTCATAGATAATTTGGCTTTATTCTAGATAAGTGGTAACTGCACAACCATAATTGTTGCACATCGTTTATCGACAATTAGAAATGCAAATAGAATAGTTGTAATAAATTCTGGAAAGGTGTTGGAAGTTGGAACACATTCTGAATTATTAGAAAAGCAAGGAGAATATTATAATCTAGTGACATCGCAAGGATTGACTCAGACTAATGAGGAATCCGGTAACTATTAAAAAATAAAAAATAGTATGTATCCACATTACATTCCATTTTAGATCAGAGAAAAATGAGTAGAGCGCTTAGTGCCGGAGAAAGGCCAGAATTTGAGGAAGTTGATGAAGTTCTTGAAGAAGAAGCGGTGGTAAGTAAAGTATATCTCTAATAACAAGTAAGAGTTGGTTATTCGAACGAATATCAGTGCGGCATAACCAAATAGGGTATTGCACTTGGCTAGCAAAAGTGTTGGGTACTTGGGAGCAAAGAATGTTGGGGAAACATGTGTAAAGAAACACAAACATGTTTCCCCAACATCCTTTGCTCCCAAGTACCCAACACTTTTGCTAGCCTAATCCAGACAACCAATTTAAAAATCATGACCACGTTCCAACACTTCATTGAAAGAACGTGCACCATTGAAGAAAAATCCATGTCAATTTCCCCCAAATTTGATTTGACTTGGTGAATTACTTAACCTTGCCAAATCAAATTTCCTTTCAGTAGGAAATTTTTCTTCACCATCAGTTGTCAAGCTTTTAATTTAGAATATTTTAATTTTACCTAATACACTACCCCTAACATATGAGTCCCCTATCATTATATCTACTTTTAACTTTTTCTTTATTAAAATTTTTAATTCTATTTCTTTTTTTATAAAATTCATTCCCCCTTCTTAACATTTATTGAAATATACTTTTTTTATAGTTTTAGATTTGTTCCCTCTCTTTTGAAATTTCCCTATACATATAATTTTTTATAAATTTTGTGACCTTACCTCTTTCCTGATATTTCCCTATATATAACTTTCTGATAAATTTAAATACCTTGCCCCTTTCCTGATATTTTCCTCGATACAAACTTTTTATAAATTTAAATTGCTTTCCTCTTTCTTGGTATTTCCCTCGATACAAACTTTTTATAAATTTAAATTGCTTTCCCCTTTCTTGATATTTCCCTGTATATAACTTTTTTATAAATTTAGATACCTTTCCTCTTTCGTGATATTTGCAAATATACAATTTTTTTATAAATTTACCCTTTACTCTTTCTTCTATACCCCATTTCTTCATTCGTTGGCAGTGTATGAAAGATAGGAATAATGCGTAGTTGCCAGGTTTATCTTAAAAAGACTTACTATCTTTGTCTTATTAACGCGCAATAGAAAGAGATATGTTTAAGTTAAATGGCAACCGGTGCCTAAAAACACGCCACTGAACGATCACTGGATGACAGAACGATTTACGCTGGCACCGGTTGCCGTTTAACTTAAAAATATCTTTTTCTATTGCGCGTTAATAAGACAAAGATAGTAAGTCTTTCTAAGATAAACCTGGCAACTACGCATTATTCCTATCTTTCATACACTGCCAACGAAGACGAAATGGGGTATAATAACATTTCACGTTCATTTTCCTGTACTACCTTTATTTCTTCTTCTTTTTCTTCCATCTTACATATCGTCTTTGCTGTATTTTGCATTTCTTCTATTACAATTTTCTTTTCCATATTCTCTTGTTTTATAATTATCTCTAAGTCATTTAATTTTTGATTTGTATTAGCATTATTTTCTTTTATTTCATCTTTGCATTCCTTGTTAATAATTATTTTAATTTTTACTTCTTGTAATTCCTCTAAATCTGTTTTTCTCATTATCATTTCAGTTTTCATTTCTGTTTTTGTTTCTTCTAATGTTTCTTTATACATTTCCATTTGCTTCTTCATCTCATCTTTTAATTCTTCATTATTTTTTTTCGTGTCTTCTTTTATTTCCTTTTTCATTGCATCCATATTTAAAATTATTGCTTCAGTATTTTTGTTCATAGTTTCTTTAATTTCTTCAAAATTTTTTTTCATTTCTTTTTTCATAGAATCCATATTCTTGTTTATTTCTTCATGATATTCGTTAATATCTTGTTTTATCGAATCCATATTCTTGTTTATTGCTTCCAAATTTTTGTTCATGTCTTCTTTTTCTTTTTTCATAGAATCCATATTTTTGTTCATATCTTTTAACATTTCTATAATTTGTTTTATCGCTGATTCCTCACTAATCCCTAGCTTACTATCCTGATTACCCTTACTATCCTGACTAACCTGATTACCCTCACTATCCTGAGTACCCTGACTACAATGATTATTAATATTATCCCCTTGTTCTAACATTCTATCTGTAATTTCCTTTCCCCCTCTTAATTTCATATAAATCTACCTATAATTTATTTAATCTTTTACTCTGAATCACACACTTTGTTTTTAATAAAGCAGCTTGACACCTAATAGTTAAGAAAAATCTCTTACCCTCAGTGCCGAAGCAGCCCCACGTTTCTGGGCGCCAATTGAAATAGATCCTCCTTCTGGAACACCCACTTTCAATAAAATTATCGGTCGTGGATTCCAAATTTTTAAATTGATTGTCCTTAAATACAAAAATTATAAATATAAAAAAAAATATCTTCTTTTGAATCTTTCTTCTTCCGTTTTTCCACTCTTTCTCTATATCTTCCTCTTCCTATTACTTTCCAACTCCTCGTTGCTGCTGCCTTTCCATTTATCTAATACCTTTCTGCTGCTCAGCTCTTACTCTATACCTTCCTCTTCCTACAATTTTCCAACTCTCTGCTTTTCTGTATCTTTTAAGTTCTGGTTTATATTATATTTTATATGATTTTAATCTTTTGATCGATACCTTTTATTTACTTTTCATTCAAATTCAAATTCTTTTACTCAATTTAATTTATTCAGTGACTTTTTAAAATTACATTTCTTTGACATCCTAATCAATAATAATCCCTAACAACATAACATTTGAACTCAACAAAAACAAATACAATATCAAAAAAAATACTTAATCCAGACAACCGATTTAAAAATCATGACCACGTTCCAACACTTCATTAAAGGAACGAGCACCATTGAAGAAAAATCCATATCTATATATATATATATATATATATATATATATATATATATATATATATATATATATATATATATATACGAATAATGGTATAGTGACTGGTTCAATATAACGTGAAGTCAATCGTGGAGTTGCAGTCAACGTTTGGCCAAGGTAAGTAAAGAAAACTCTTTGATTTCAGTCAAGCTTTCGAATTTATTTAATTCTTCTTCAGGACATCTGTGGTGAAGAACAATTTTTATAAAATAAAGAAATATTGTTACAAATGTGATGACTTACTAATCGTGAGGTTATAAGAAAAGCGACGAATTCCGTTTGACAACATTACACTAATAAAACATTTTAAAATTCAGGTACATCACTATTAAAATACATAAAAATATATACATTTACACCATAAAACTTATTATTTTGTTATTTTTAGCATGGAGGTTTGTCTGTAAATGATTGAATTTTAATGTGTCTTCAATTGGATTAACAGTGGATTAACATTGAACCTAATTGCAAATTAAGCTTAACTAATTTTAAAAAAATTTTAACGTTCATTTTTGTCACCAATATCTGTAAATTTAATAACAAATTTTTCAAACAAATATTAGGCACACCAATGGGTAGTACTTTGTCCCCGATTCTTTGTAACTTTGTACTGGATGACTTGGTAGAGAGAAGTATTAATCAAATACCATTCAAAATTCCTTTTGTCAAACGTTTTGTTGATGATTTAATACTTGCAATACCATTTAATAAAGTTGATTTTGTCCTAAAAATTTTTAATAACCAATGTAAACAACTGCAATTTACAGTGGAAAAAGAAATTAATAACAGGTTACCTTTCCTAGATTTAATCGTCCATCGCACACAAAACAACATCCTACAAACTGAATGGTACCGTAAACCAATATGCAGCAACAGGTTTATTAATTTTTATTCTGAACACCCTCCAAGAACTAAGATTAACCTAATTCTGGGATTAAAAGACAGGGTTTTAAAACTATCACACCCAAAATTTAAAAACCAAGGTTTACTTAAATTAAAAGGAATACTGTTAAATAATTCATACCCTTTGGGATTATTAAATAAATTAATTTTTAGTACCACGTGCATTGCAAGAATAAGTGAAAACAATAATTTCAATCAACAACAAACATTTGACATTGAGAGAGGTGTCTTGTCTAATGAAAATTCACAGCCAATTTTTGGTTCTTTACCTTATATCCCACAACTCACTCCTAAACTTTTAAAACTATTCAAAAATTATGACAATTTCAAAATAGGCACGAAAAATATCAAAACCATTTCTAGATTATACACCCGAACCAAAGATCCGCTTAGTAATTTAGAAAGTTCAAATGTAGTATATGAAATCACTTGCTCGGATTGTAAAAGGGTGTATATTGGGGAAACATGCCGAACTGTACACAGCAGGAACATCTCGCATAAAAGTGACATTAAAAATAATAAATATAAAGCATGCGCACTAACTGAACATGCAATTAAAAATGGTCATAGTTTTAAATTTGAAGAAACAAAAATTTTAGAAAGGGAAAGGAACCTTAAGAAACGATTATTCTTAGAAATGACACACATTGACAGAAGGGAAACATGTATTAATAGAAAATCGGATATAGAAGGGCTGAGTAATATTTATTGTTACATTCTGTCGTTTCAAAAATAAATATAAATAAAAAAAAAAAAATTTAATATATAAATATAAAGATAAATAAACTATTAATAAATTAAAACATGATTACAAACATAAAGATTAATATAACACTAAAATAAATAAAAATAAAAACACAACAACGTTCATAAAATTTAACAAATAAATTTTTGAAATTAAAATCCCGCATTTCATGACTACAGAATTTTACTTGATATAATAATAAAATCTAAATAAATAAATCATCAAAATGTTTTGCTCTCCTACTGTGTTAAAATAAAAACCATATATAAAAAACACACAAATAAAAAAGGAAATTGAAGACACATTAAAATTCAATCATTTACAGACAAACCTCCATGCTAAAAATAACAAAATAATAAGTTTTATGGTGTAAATGTATATATTTTTATGTATTTTAATAGTGATGTACCTGAATTTTAAAATGTTTTATTAGTGTAATGTTGTCAAACGGAATTCGTCGCTTTTCTTATAACCTCACGATTAGTAAGTCATCACATTTGTAACAATATTTCTTTATTTTATAAAAATTGTTCTTCACCACAGATGTCCTGAAGAAGAATTAAATAAATTCGAAAGCTTGACTGAAATCAAAGAGTTTTCTTTACTTACCTTGGCCAAACGTTGACTGCAACTCCACGATTGACTTCACGTTATATATATATATATATATATATATATATATATATATATACATATATATATATATATATATATATATATATATATATATATATATATATATATACAGGGTGTCCCAGAATTAACTACGGAAACTTCGTATACGTATTCCTTGATGACAAATAAGTAGGGTCTTTCCTAAAAAAAAATTTTTTTTAGATACTCCTGTCAGAGTTATAACCCTTTAAAGAGGGGTGGTAAAATACGGTTTTAATTTAATATCTTCTGATTGGTCCAAGATAAAAAATTAAAAATTTGGGTGAACATCATTTTTATAAAGACGCATTTCTCCTGCCACTTTTCACCTGCCCTACCACATTCTAAGGGTGCAAATCAAGGAACCCCTCTTAATATTTTTTTTGTAACTTTCTTAGCAATTAATATTTGCAATAACAAAAAATTATTTTAGGAAGTTTTGATTATTTAGAAACTTTTTTGTTCCTTGTCGTTTTTTGCGAAATCGTTTCGGTTTGGAGTAAAAAAATAAAATGTAGGACCATGTCAATTGAGTATTGTGTATCGCGATCAAGTAGCGCACATTTTACCACCCCTCTTTAAAGGGTTATAACTCTGACAGGAGTCTCTAAAAAAATTTTTTTTATAGGAAAGACCCTACTTATTTGTCATCAAGGAATACGTATACGAAGTTTCCGTAGTTAATTCTGGGACACCCTGTATATATATATATATATATATATATATATATATATATATATATATATATATATATATATATATATATATATATATATATATAAATCTGGTAGTCTTGGCTGACTAGTTGAAAAAGAAGTGGATATTGTTTGAGGAAACAGCCAGGTTTGTGGGGTTGTAATTAAAGAATACTCTTTTTTTACTATTCCGAGCTTTCGATAATGTTTATTATCTTTTTCAAGGCTACAATTATGAAAAACAATGTGTTAAAATATTTAATTACATCAAAATGTTTTTAAAAACTTACCTGCAAAGTGAGTAGTTATACAATTGTAGAAAAACATTGAAGAGCAACAAAAATTTTCCTTAAGGAACGTACACTGGATAAAATTATTAAGAATTTAAAAATTAATATTAAAATTTACACCATTTTATTGTTAAAAGTAGTTGATTCGATCGAATTTTAGCCACGTGAAATATTAGTTTTTTATAAAACTCGTAAAAACTTTTGAATACGGAAACGACAAGACTGAGACTGCGTCTTAACATCTGACCTGTTCTACTGTCAAACGCTACAAAGGCGGCATATTTGAATTTTCTATAGTCGAGGAGCTTGTTTCGTCATTCGGTTGTCTATCCAAATTTAGCAGGTAAGAATAGATGTTGCTTAGGTTGCGGATGTCCGATCTTTTATTTATTGATGGTTGATGTGTCTGTATGTTGATCATCTCCAAGAATTCTCTTTTGGTTCTGTTTGGTTCTCTTTCGAGTATCTTTACATCTCCGTAGTTCATATGGTGACCTGCGTCTAGAACGTGATCAGCTAATGCACAAGATCTTTTTTGGTTTCTGCAATCGCTGCGGTGTTGTGTGATTCTATGTTTTAACATTTGCGAAGTCTGTCCAGTATAGGAGCTGTCACAGTTAGCACAAGGTATATTATATACAACATTTGTTACGTCTAGTGGATCGTCTTTCTGTTTTAGTTTGGAGAAAACAGATTCAATTCGTAATACGCTTTTGTTGGCTATTTTGACGTTGTGTTTTTGAAGGATTTTTTGGATTTTGGTAGACACATGGTTGATGTAAGGAATGGAGCCATAATGGATACGAATGTTGTTCTCATCATTGAGTGCTGGTGCATTTTGTACTGTCACTACGTTCTCGGCGGTGTTGTAGATTAACTTTTTTAGCAGTTCTTTTGGATAGTTGTTTTCCAGGAAAGTGGTGTATAATATAGATAGATTTTTGTTTAAGAACGTATTGTGTGAAATTCTTTTGATTCTGTTTTTCATGGCCAATACTAAGTTGATCTTCATTTTTATTGGATTGTATGACTTAAAGTTCATGTATCTACCTGAGTTCGTTGGTTTTCTGTACCAATCTAGTATGATTGTGTTGTCACTTCGTCTTATAAGCTTAGTATCTAGGAAAGGTACTGAGTTTTCGTTCTCTTTCTCTATAGTGAATTTAATGTGTTTATTATAATTGTTAAAGGTGTTTAAAATCGTATCTATACCATCAGCAGGAACTGCACCGATGAGGTCGTCAACGTATTTCTTCATGAAGGGTACTTCGAAAGGTAATTTTGGTATACACGAGTTCAACAGATCGTCCATGATGTATTGAGCGTAGATCGATGATACTGAACTGCCCATTGGAGTGCCAAAAATTTGTTTGTAACAGACATCGTTGAATATAAAAAATGTGTTATGGTTTATAAAATCTACCAGTTCTAAAAAGGTTTCTTTCTTCAGCTTGCATTTCAGGCTTATCGAGTCCCAGTGCTGATCTATGCTGCATTTAACGAGTTCGATTGGGATATTACTGAATAATGACACTACATCTAGACTGATGATGACATAATTCGGTGGTATCCTTTTTTCTTGCATCGTTTCAGCAAAAGTGAATGAGTCATGCACAAAGTATGGATTGTTATTATCATATGCTGATGTTAGTACGTCGGTAATGAATTGTGCGATCCCACTTGTTGGTGAATTGATTGATGAGATGATGGGACGGAGACTTAAAGTAGCCTTATGTATCTTTGGAAGACTTTAGAACTTTGGCATCATGGTGTTTCTTGAAGTCATTTTTCGGATTTCTTCTTTAGGTAGTGTTCCGGCCAACTTCTTGGTGATTTTATAGATCTTTTGAATTGTTGTGGAGATTGGATTGTTTCTCAATTTCGTGTAGTATGCATCGTCTTCCAATATACTATTTGACAGCCGAACATAGTCTGTTTTAAGCATTAGAACCGTGACATTGCCTTTATCAGCCCGAGTTACTATTAATTCTGGTTGTTCTTTCAGAAATTTTTTGGTTTTAAGTAAAAGAGATTTCAAGAAATTATTACATATGTTAGATGTTTGATAATAATTAGTGACGACATTAGTGATTTTGGCTCTAACTAGGTCTTTATCATTGTTATCTATCCCTAATATTAAATATTCAATATCTGCTAAGAAATTTTTTATAGAGACATCCCTGACTGAAGGCTCAATTGTAAACTTATGGCCTAATGATAAAAAGGTTGCAATGTCCTTAGGAATATTAATGTTCGTGAGATTTTTTAACCATTTATCTTGGGTTTTTATTGTATTAAGTTCGTAAAATTTTAGATTGTTTAGTTTTTTGATATTGATTTTTTTAGTTGTATTAAATTTTTTTTCAAATGTGGTTTCATTTCTATATTTAAATTCATTCCAGATGTTATTAGGTAATTTATTGATAATATTAGATGTTAATTTACTAATGACATTGTTTAACCGTTTTATATTCCTATGTACATTGCAGATCTCATAGTTTAGTAGCTTATTTTTCAACCTGTTAGTAAGTATTACTCCTTCGTAGCCTTTGTCGAGTCCATCCACGTTGGTTAAATAATCCAGGTTTTTGGTGTTGTTAGTTATATGGGAAGGTGTTATCCCGTTCTTTCGGCAGCTGAGGAGGAAAATTCGTCTGTTGATCATGTTTTTCAGTTTGATGTTGGATTTAACCCATTGTTTCATCTCCCTTGTGATATGGTGTCCGTATTGGGAGGTAATTCGTTTGTAGAAACTCATCCTAAAAAAGCAGATAAATCTGGTAGTCTTGGCTGACTAGTTGAAAAACAAGTGGATATTGCTTGAGGAAACAGCCAGGTTTGTGGGGTTGTAATTAAAGAATACTCTTTTTTTACTATTCCGAGCTTTCGATAATGTTTATTATCTTTTTCAAGGCTACAATTATGAAAAACAATGTGTTAAAATATTTAATTACATCAAAATGTTTTTAAAAACTTACTTGCAAAGTGAGTAGTTATACAATTGTAGAAAAACATTGAAGAACAACAAAAAATTTTTTCCTTAAGGAACGTACACTGGATAAAATTATTAAGAATTTAAAAATTAATATTAAAATTTACACCATTTTATTGTTAAAAGTAGTTGATTCGATCGAATTCGATCGAATTCGATCTTAATAATTTTATCCAGTGTACGTTCCTTAAGGAAAATTTTTGTTGTTCTTCAATGTTTTTCTACAATTGTATAACTACTCACTTTGCAAGTAAGTTTTTAAAAACATTTTGATGTAATTAAATATTTTAACACATTGTTTTTCATAATTGTAGCCTTGAAAAAGATAATAAACATTATCGAAAGCTCGGAATAGTAAAAAAAGAGTATTCTTTAATTACAACCCCACAAACCTGGCTGTTTCCTCAAGCAATATCCACTTATATATATATATATATATATATATATATATATATATATATATATATATATATATATATATAAAAGAGAACTATTTGCTGACTAATTAAATACAGTGATATAATTTATTGGGTTTGCAGCAAAATAAAAGAACAAGTGTAGGTACTCTTTTAAATTCTTTACTCCGAGCTTTCGGCTGTGGTTACAGCCATCGTCAGGGAAGCTACAATACATTATAATTAAATATAATAATACTTAACATAATATAATTAATTATAACATTAGCAAAATTTAATAATACTTATAATTTAAAAAAAAAAATTTAATCTAAAATTTTATTGTATAAATTCTTTGCTTTTTTCTATCTTTGGTTGTTACTAGTTTCGTTAAACTTATAATAAATTGTAATAACATATTAATTACAATAATTACAAACATTTAACTTATGCACTTACTTTTGCATAACATACTGTATATCAATTTTTAAGTATTTCAATTGCGTCAATGTCAGTTTTAATTTTACATCTCTTAATTTTGATATCAAACTTAAATTCAAAATAAATTGTTAATTGATAATTTGAAAGTATATGTGTTATATTTACGTACATTTTTTTACATTTGTTAATTTCCCATGTTTTTATACAATATCATCTTTTTAACAAAAACCTCCAAAAGTTGTAAGTAAATTATATTATGTTAAGTATTATTATATTTAATTATAATGTATTGTAGCTTCCCTGACGAAGGCTGTAACCACAGCCGAAAGCTCGGAGTAAAGAATTTAAAAGAGTACACTTGTTCTTTTATTTTGCTACAAACCCAATAACTTATATCACTGTATATATATATATCAGCACTACAGGCCATTTAGGCCCTTGGCTTCGAGCGGCTCTATTCTTCTATTTTTTCTATATTTTTTATTATCTCTTTCCATTCTTTTCTGTTCTCTGTCTTTTGTTTCCATCTTTCCACTCCTACTTTTTTTAAATCTGATGTAACTGCTTCTATCCATTTTCTTTTGGGTCGTCCTTTCTTTTTCTTTACCCCTCTACTTTCTAATAACTGCTTTGCGATTCTACAAGTGTTCATGCGCATTACATGCCCTAACTAACCTTTTCTATTCTTCCTAATTATTTGTTCGTCTTCTCCATATTCCATCTTGTTCCTTAATTCCTCCATAGATTCCTCTCAATATCTTTCGTTCCCAGATTTCCAATTTATTTGTTTCTTGTTGGTTTAATATCCATAACTCAGAGCAGTACATTACTGACGGACATATTACTGTGTTATAAAGTCGTATCTTTGCTGCTAATGAAACATTTTTTGATTTTAGTTTCTCCTTCAAAGCTCCTGTTGCTTTACACCCCTTTCCTAGTCTTTTATCTATTTCTTGTTGTTCTTCATTGCAGTTTGTAATTATTACCCCCAGATATTCAAATTGACCCACTTGTTGGAAACGGTAACTTTTTTCGTCTACTTTTATTCTTAGATTGCTTACCCCCATAAAGGTGGCTGACCCAAAGTGGAAAAATTTGTCAAAATTTATGTCAAAATTAGGTGCTTTTTAGGTGCTATTTAGGTGCGTAAAACAAAAATTAGGTGCACTAACCGTTTTTGAAATATTTACGAAAAACCATGGGACCGCCAGCCTTTAACAACCTAGCTGACCCATAATAAAAAAAAATAAAAAACTAGGATTGAATAATCTTTAAATTAAGTGCTTTTTAAAACACGAAACATAAAATAAAAAATTTAAAAATTAAACGTATTAAAATTGAATATATTGATTGTGTATGGCAAAATGTCACATTTCTTCTTGCACTTTGAACCAAAATGGACATCGGCAGTTTAAGAACAGTTAGAAATCGGTAAGATTTTTTTGTCCCGTAATTTTTTTAATAGATAATTCGGAAGGTCACCACTAAAATTTTTTTTTATTTTTTTTAACTCGGACCGCCGAGCTGAGACTTACAACCGGTCATTTCCAAAAATGATGATTAATATAAAATTCACTTTGTCAGAGATTTAAGTGCTCATTAAGTGCAATAGTTTCACGAGCAAAATAAACTGCTAATGAGCAATTTCAACTGAAAATATTTGGCCAAAGTTTTCTTGTGTCTCAACTAAGAGTATCAATCTGCACTTTTTAAGCACATAGACCAATAAAATTTTCTTGTAATTCTATTACTTAATAACTCTCTCGTCCGAAATGAAATAATTTTTTTAATTTTTTGACCTGGGATCACTGAGCTAATACTTCTTACCGGTCACTTCCAAATATAATAATTATTATAAAAAACTTTTTGTCAAATATTTAAGTGCTCAGTAAGGGCAACATACTCAATAGCAGAACAAACCGCTGATGAGCCAAGTCAACTAGAAATTCTTAGCCTAAGTCTTTAACCAAGTGTGTCATTCTGCACTTTCTAAGCACTTAAAAACTGGCACAAATACCTACGAAATAATCCCATAAAATTTCCATAGTTTTTTTTGCGCGTAGCTCCGGTAATTAATTGACTTTTATCTCGACTCAAAACTTCTCTGCCGTTTTTTATCTCTACTCAAAATGAAGCGCACCTATCTGAATTACTCAAAAATTATTTATACCATTACTTTTCTACTCCACGACATTTCAACTAAAAAATTCGAACAAGTAAAAAACGTCTCAATAGGTAATTATTTTTTTTATTTAAATTTTTGCTAGAAATGTTTTATCTAAGAGAAAAATTAAAGTATTAAAACAAAGGACTCAACGAATGTTGAACTAACCTATTTAGCCTTGCTTATTTTAGAGTAGAGATGGAAAACTATCATTATTTTCAACAATTATCTCTAATTTTTATTTCAACTAGTAACAATTTTCAAAAAATTATCAATTTTTTTAATAAAACAATATTTATTTTCAACACTTTTTGTACATCAAATTTAGTTGTACTTACCATAGTTAACATTTTTTATAACTGACCGGTTGCAAGTCTAAGCTCAGCGGTCCGAGTTTAAAAAAAATAAAAATTTTAGTGGTGACCTTCCGAATTATCCATCAAAAAAATTACGGGACAAAATTTTTTTACCGATTTCTAACTGTTCTTAAACTGCCGATTTCCATTTTGGTTCAAAGTGTAAGAAGAAATGTGACATTTTGCATACACATCAATATTTTTAATACGTTTAATTTTTAAATTTTTTATTTTATGTTTCGTGTTTTAAAAAGCACTTAATTAGCACTTAATTTAAAGATTATTCAATCCTAGTTTTTTGTTTTCTTTTATTATGGGTCAGCCAGGTTGTCAAAGGCTGGCGGTCCCATGGTTTTTCGTAAATATTTCAAAAACGGTTAGTGCACCTAATTTTTGGTTTGCGCACCTAAATAGCACCTAAAAAGCACCTAATTTTGATATAAATTTCGATAAATTTCTCCACTTTGGGTCAGCCACCTTTATGGGGGTAGATTGCTTGTTTCTTTTGAAATTCCCACTGTCATATATTTTGTTTTCGACTCATTTATCCTTAATCCGTATTCTTTTGCTTGCCTCTCGAATCTTTTGAATATTCTGCGTAATTCTTCTTTTGACCTGGTTAATAACACCACATCGTCCGCATATGCTATACATTGATGTCTCTTGCTATATATAGTTCCTCTTGTTTGCATTCCACACTTCCTCATTATAACTTCCAGGACAATATTAAATAGCGTGGTTGAGAGCGGATCCCCTTGTTTCAAACCCCCCTTGACTTCAAATTTTCTTGATAACTTTCCATCCACTGCTACTTTACTTCTAGTACTTTCGAGTGTTGTATGTACTAGTCTTATTAGTTTAGCAGGCACCCCAATTTCCCTCATTGCTTCATATACTTTTACTCTGTCAATTCTGTCATAAGCTTGTTGAAAATCTATGAACAACATAGGGGCAAACCTTGTTCGTAGGTGGAGCTTTGGATTTGTTTTAGGACGAAAACCTGATCTGTTGTTGATCTACCTTTTCTGAAACCTCCTTGATATTCTCCTATTTCCTCTTCACTAAATATCTCTAATCTATTTCTTATAATTGTAGCAAGAATTTTATAGGTTACATCTAGTAAGGAAATACCCCTGTAATTACTGCAGAGTGTACTATCACCCTTCTTTAATATCGGGCAAATAACAGCATCTTTCCACCTGTCTGGAATTTTTTCTTGTCTCCATATTTTCTGAAACAGGCTTACTATCTCCTTTAAGAGTGTTGTTCCTCCTTCTTTCAGAAACTCAGCTGGGATACCATTCTCACCTGGACTTTTGTTGTTTTTCATTTTCTGAAATAATAGCAAACCAATTTTTTATTATATATTTCATAACAACCTGCCTCAATCAACTTATGCATTGCTTAAGACACTGATAGTGAATTATAGGTTTTGCTTTTGGATGAGTAATAGTACTGGTAAGTTAAGTAAAGGGTTTAAGTACCAGAGAAAGATTAATATTGCAAATTTTGTGTGTTCTAATCACATAAAATTATCTTTGATGCTAACAAAAATGTAGATCAAATGTATGTATCTTCGGTTTGCTGTAAAATATACTGAATATAAAATTGCAAACATGATTTTATTGTCAATGTTAGAAAAAGGTTCAACAAAGGAATTGTGCTAGTAATTGGTTAAGTCATTAAAAATAATTTAAAGCTTTCCGTGACTATAAATATGGAAACTTTCCTTGGAATAAACAAAACATACTGATAATTAAACATCATTTACATTGGTTAAGTTTGTTATTTTATGTTTAATTTTCTTTGCCAAAGGCCAATAATTGCTTTATTGGTCTTTATGTGATACCTCAATAAAGGATATGATTTAGATCTATTAATGTTATATTTTCTGTCATAACTGTTTTATTTTAGATAGAAAAACCAAATACCAAAGGCGTATTTTGGAAGGTGTTAAAGATAAATTCTGCAGAATGGCTTTATACACTTTTGGGATGCCTTGCATCTTTAGTCACTGGAGCTTCTTTACCTGTGTATGGGGTGGTATTCGGAGGTATTATGGGGGTAAGAAACTTCTTTTTAGAATGTAAGCCATATTAGTAACAATTTATTCAATTTACCCTATTTATTTTCTAAGAAACAATTGAATCACATGGAGATAGTTATAAATAAACTATTGTTACAAACCAACACATTATAAACTGATGTTCTAATAACCTTGTTTTGGAAAAAATTAATGAATAATTATGATAATTATTTATTAAAAATTAAGTATAAATTGATTTCAATTTTAAAAATGAAAAAATTGTGATTTTCAATAATAAGTACGGATGTACCTGCAAATGTAAACAACACTAACAATAAAATTATACACCAAAAAATTATATTATATTTTCTTCCTATATAAATAAGTTTTTTAAAGGTTTTAGCTAAAGAAAATGATGAAGATGTTAGATCCGAAAGTAATAACTTCTGTATATATTTCCTTGCTCTGGGAATTGTTACTGGTGCAGCGATGTTTTTGCAAGTATGTATAAAATTTAAGAAAAATGATATGACATTACGACTACTTTCTAATTTTAATAAGTTTTATTTAATAATTTTAGGTATTGAGTTTTACCATATCTGGGGAGAGACTTACTTTAAAAATCAGATCGCAAACATTTGCAGCTATGTTAAAGCAAGAAATTGGATGGTATGACAAAAAAGAGAACGGTATTGGTGCCCTGTGTGCTCAGCTTTCTGGGGATGCTGTAGCTGTACAAGGGGTAGGTTCAAATTACGTGTTTCTTGGTTTATCCCTAGCTTATGTCAAATAATTTTAGGCAGCAGGTGTGCAAGTTGGAACAACGTTTAATTTCATCTCGACTTTTGTGTTGACTTGTGCCTTTTCATTTTACTATGAATGGAGTATAACACTAGTTTTATTGTCAATGTGTCCAGTAATATTTTTTTCTATTTATTTTGAACAAAAAATTATGAATCAAGATGCCACCAAGAACCAAAAAATGCTTGAAAAATCATCAAAGGTAAGACTACTTTCTGTATAATATGGATTAATAAATATTTAGAGACAGACATTTTACGAATATTGTTTGTTTATAGCTATAATACATATTTGCAATTGAAGTAACCAGATAGTTGAAAAAAGTAAACTTCTTAAAACACATTGTCTTGAAAGAGCAAAATATTATTATGGTTAGTCAGTCTTTTAAAATTTTAGAAACCGACTATAGACTACCAACAGAAGCTGTTATCTTTTTAGTTTTTCGCTATACCTAGCATATAAAAAGTAAATTACACCTTTTTGTACATATAAATAGTTTTCAAAACTTTTGGAATAATGTTTTTAATAATTCCCATTAAAATAGCACTAGCTATAATGTCGGTTTTATTATTCCTATCCAGTGCTTGACCTTGGCCTGACAAAGTAAAAATAATAATTAGAGAATCTGCTCTTTAAGTTAACCCTTACACTTTTTACCCTTTCTTTGATTTTTAGTATTTTTTACTTTCCCCGTATATTTTAACATTATCCACGACCCCCGTATAATTTTGTCAACTTTTTAAATATTTTTTCTGCTTTTTTTTTGGATTTTAAAATATCCCAAATTTACCTATTCCTGTCTTTAACTGGTTTTTGCCAATTTTTTCAAATTTTCAACTGTTTTTTTAGCAAATTTTACCATTTTTTTACGATTATAACAGTTTTCCAATTTTTTTTTAACATTAACGACTTTTTGTAATTTTTTAAATTTTCGAAAGTATACAAACAAAAATAAATAAAATGACATTAAGCAGCAATTGAAAAAATGTTGCATCCAGCATGATTCAAACCCGCAACCTTTGTCTCTACGCGGCAAAGTCTAACAACTAAGCTATAAATGCTTGGTAATCATTTCGCTTTTTGGTCGCTAAATTCAACTCATGTCACATGTGACACTTACTCACTTTCTTCCTAAGCACATATACCATAATTATAAAAGGAATGGTTACTAAAAAACCACAAAAAAATACTCTTATGAATATTTGGTTATGATATTAATTTTTATGATTATAATATTATTGCAATGTACATATGTAATTTTCAAAGTCATTTTCAGCTTGCTGTAGAAGCAATTTCCAGCATAAGGACCGTAGTATCATTAGGCTGTGAAAAGGTATTCCTAGAACACTATATCAGCGAATTATTACCTTACTTGTCAACAGCTCGAAGGAAAGCACATTTCCGTGGAGCAGTACAAGGTTTGGCAAGAAGTTTGATGATGTTTTCTTATGCTGCTGGGATAAAATATGGTACTAATCTAATTGTTTCTGGTCAATTAGACTACGGAACTGTTTTTACGTAAGTATTTATTTTCCGTTTTATAATGCTTGCTTAATCTAAATATATAAAACTCAAACTGACGTAGTGATCTATCAACGCACAGCCCAAACCACTTAAATTTGGCATGTAGGTAGATGTTATGACGTAGGCATCCGCTAAGAAAAGATTTTGATAAATTCTACCCCCAAGGGGATAAAATAGGGGATAAAAGTTTGTATGAATATTTGTCAATTTTAAACCGATCGGGTAGACACTTTGCATAGAGATAAATTTTCGACTAAAAGAACTGAAAGAACTATGATGAAGACGTCCGCTTAAACAGGATTTTGATAAATTCAACGTCCCCATGAGGATAAAATAAAGGATGATGGAGGATGTAAATGTATTAGTTTAAACGTATCAGTACCTAATGGAACGAATAAATTAAAACGAACAAAATCATTTTTAGTTCTAAATGTTGACAATAGTAGTATTTTAAAACACGTCATCGTTGTGTTTTCACTGTGTTACATATAACCGATGATGAGTGGCCGCCGTATCTTGTAGTACGTACCTACTATACCTAAATATTTCTAGCGGATTATATTTGATGATTTTGGCTGTTCTTTTCTTGGCCTATTTTGGATTGCATTTGCTTTGTTTCGATTTAGTAGTTGTGGTTATAGACTCTGCTTTGTATTTGGCATTTGTTTTGTTTTCATTTGGTTTAAGTATAGGTTTTGTCGGTTAGACTTTTTTAAAATGGCTAAAGAAAATCTGAACGTTAATGGATAAGTTGAAAAATGTACTGTCGTCCCTATTGTTGGTGACAGTGCATGTTTGTTTTGTACTCTCTCTTGTTTAATGTACGGAACACAAGATAGAGCGATGGAGATGCGTTTAGAAATTGTCAGATATGTGGTTAATGACTGGAGTAAATTATGAATTATGACCCACGACAGGAATGGTGATAACTACTTAACACCTGACGAATATATTGCTGATATGATGAAAAATGCTACTTATGCCACGCGCATACTTTGTAACGGTACGAGACTGCAAATGAAAGCGTTACATCGCAATATAGTGGAAGCCACTATATTAACTGTGTGTGCGAAAGGCGAAACTGTATTTATACCACAAATCTCATTAATTCTAAATGATATCTCGTTCGAATTTAAACGTTTACAGTTTCCCCTAAAAGTCTGGTTTGTCACGACAATAAACAAGTCTTAAGAGGCAAACTCTCAAATTTGCGGGTATTGACTTGAGAGAACATTGCTTCTTTCATGGACACTTTTATGTTGCTTGCTCACGAGTAAGTTCACCCAGTAGCTTGATAGTTTAAGCGCCTAATGTCAGATTAGTTAAGAATAATGTGTACAAAGAAGTTTTGTAAGCGCTAATTTTTTACACACGCTAAACAAAAGAACAGCCGCAAAAACTATACCTAATTAATAATAATACTTCTCAAGCTATTTAACACAGGCACTTCTTTTTAACAAAATTACCCTTTACAGTATTTGATTTCAACCAATATGTAAGGAGTTTTTATAGTTTTAAAATAATAATGGTCTAATACCACGGGCGCATTAATGAGCGGGGCGTGTGGAGCGGTGAGGTGGTAGAACGCTGCTGCTGCCCGACATGACACTGTGGATAGACGCGTAGAGTCTTGAAAATTGGAGAACTAATTTGTTTTATTACGTAGTGGTCTACTAAGAAAGGATTTTTTTTAAATTCCACCCCTAAGGGTTTAAAATAGGGGTTGCAAGTTTGTTTGAAACTCGGTGGTAAAAAACTTAAGTCCACGCGAACGAAGTCGCAGGCGGCCCGGTCGCTAGTTTTGATATAAAAACGAAAAAGATTTCAATCCATGTAACGCAAACTTTAAACGTGATTATGACCAACTTTCAAACGACGGATTAATTTGAAACTTTAGTACCTACTTATCAAGGAATGATGGCAATGTAATAATATAAAAAAATAGAACAGGTTTTTAAAAAAATAGAAGGCATTGCGCAACATAACTAAAATTAAACATGAATGATGGAGTAAATTTCCACTTTACAATGACAATCACAAAATAATGGCAGGTATATACTTGTTGGATTGGCAGCAAATTGTTAATATTTGGCTTGCCGTTCTGTGATATTCTATTTATTCCCTTTTCTTGTATAAGGGTTGGTAGCAACACTAATACTTTTTTGGACAAGGTATGGCAAACGAAACGTTATCAGAAGCTGTCTGGCAGTTGTCCACAGGATATTTTTCGGGTATTCTGCCTGCAGCCAAAATGTTTTATATTCTCTTTTAAATTTAACATTCACCTCCTCATTAGTGCTAAGCTTGTGTAGCTGCTCTTGTAATACCACATCCTCCACTGCGTGTTCAACAAATGGATTTTTGATCCATGGTGGTATTTTTATCATCAAAATATCTTCAAAACTAATTTTAGTCATCATGCAGTCCACTTAAATGTTGAATGTATGGCTAAATATACTCATCATTGCATTCTAACTGTGACAAGTTTGAAAACTGGGTAAATTCGCGTAGACTAATAATTTGCTTAACAAATTTAATTTACCAAGAAAAGCTGAAATTATAACCTTTATTTTTATTAAATGTTAACATTCTTCATGTAATTGTAAGTTAATATTATTAAATTTTTTAAACAAATGCGCGATGTCTGCTTTAAAGTGAATCAGGTTTTCTTTTGAATAAGATCAGTTGTATAAGTGCAATCATTGGAAGTATTCATCATTAACCACAGCGATTGGAACAATCTTTTATTTAAATTTTTCGCTACTAGGTGTTGTCGGTGGATGACACAGTGAATTGCAATAACCTCATACTTCTTTTGAGATGGCTTATAAATCCACAATATCGCCTAGGCATAGAAAGAACTTCAACTGTTGGCAAAAAATCGTTCAGAACATTATAAATTGATTCAACTTACTAATAAAGTAGGGACAAAAAAATACAGATTTTCTCGGCTTTCTGCTCATTTATGAAGACATCTATCTCTGTTCAGTATTTAATATTTAATACACTCTGAGACGCTGACAATACAAACATACTTATTACAACATATGTAAAGATTTCTTTCAAACTGATAAAAAAAACTGACTTGATTAAAGAGAAAAGTTGTTGAACTAAGAAATTACATTGAATTAAAAACACATTACAAACTAATATTAGTAGGTAGTAGTTAAGTAAGCAACCCTCGGTGTGCAAGTCAGACACACACTTGACCGGCTTTTTTATTTACTAACGTCTAATTGTAAAATAAATATATAACAAATAATATCTATAACAAATAGGCAGGTAAGTACTTATTTTTTACGACGCTGGCAAACACTAATATCGCTTCACTTTACTTAACTTTTCTTTTCGATATTCCGAAAACAAATAAGTAACCTTTATCATTGGCATTCGTGTTTATATTGGTAAAGAATTAAACAAGTTCATGCAGTTTGCAAGCACAAACATTTCAAGTCGTATTTCGTCCGTAAGGCGGCGGCACTTTGCAAGTTGCTACCAACTGAATAATTATGAAATTTGCAGGTTTAAACATTTTACATGTAACAGTCCCCGAGCTTCTTAAAATATTGTCTGCTGTACATTGATAGGTCAAATCCAGCTAGCATTTTAGAATCTTAAATTTAGACCTTCACAATTGAAGCCGGATAAATTTTTGTGGTACCCTGCTGACGAATTGTGAACTCCCATTTTTGCTCACGCTAACGTAGAGCCCAGTCGAGTCTTCCTTGGACCCCTGGGGGTCTACCTGTACCACTTAGAAAACACAGAGATTTAACACAAGTATTCCTACAAAAATCTAACTTGCTGACAAATTAATTAAGATAGTTGCACATTCTGATCAGAAAAATTTAAATCAATGATTGATTTTCTACCACATCCTATAATTCATTACCTTTCTTGGTTTAATAGCTCATTTTTTAGAAGTAATTTTTAAACAATCAGTTATATTTTGCAATTGAAATAAAAATGATGGCAAAAATAACATTATGTTTCTTGCTTAATGTACAGACATTTTTTTTTTATTGGACTATATAAAGAAAGCCAAATCCATAATTTATTTAATGGTTAAAGATCAATTTCAAAGATGTAAAGTATTCGTAGGAAATAAATAAACTGGCTATTTAAAGTCTATTTGTTTGCAGTTGGCAGCACAGTGAATTCATTATAAATGCAAATCCTTCAAAACCCAAGCAAGGGTGGTTCATGAAAAATAACTAAAAGTAGTATACATTTCTATTGAAACATAGTCATAGTTGTTATTTTTCAAAGAGTCCACCCTGTAATAAGGGATTAACTAACCCAAACACAATAGAAACCCTAGATAATATTGTCACAACAGGTAGCTGAATAGATCCCATGACCGTAGAACCGAAGTTTTTTTAAAGCATGATTCAAATTAAAAGTAAAATAAAAATATGCTACATATTAAAAAGTAAGAATTAAATATAAATTAATGCAAAAAACACTTACTCCTTTAATTGTCGGCTTCCATTTCGTCGTATTCATCCGAGGATGAGTCAGATTCGTTGCCTGGTCCGATAGGAATTACATTGGGTTCGAACAGTTCTTCAATATTGATATAAACACTCCGCAATCGTTCTTCTTCCTTCTTCACATGGTTTATGGTATTGGTCCAATTTTCCCGTGTTACGTTTCCAAAAGAATTTATCAAAACTTGTCTAACGTCATTCAATTTAAAAGTTGTATTGTTTCTTGCCACCTCACCTTTTACCTGTGCCCATATTAATTCTATAGGGTTTAATTGACGGTGATAAGGTGGCAAACGTAATACAGTTATTCCTTTTTCCTTCGCCATCTCGTCAATTACATATCTTTTATATTGTAATTTGTGGCGCTTTGCAATTTGCAGTAATGCTTGTTTTTGCAATTATACACATAGGGTTACCTTAATCCCTTAACACCCCTAACGATCACAATTATTCTCGTTAAAATCGAAAAACAAAATATTCTAAATATCGTATTATGACTACTTATTCCTTACCTAAGAAGATTAAAATATGATGATTAAAAGAAATTTCTTAATACCGATATAAATAAGTACGTGCGCTACTGATTTAGAGTCTTGTTTACAAGACAAGACATATTAGGACTATTAAGTTGTATTGTATACATTTTTGCACATAAAACATTTTTATTCAAAATAAATTCAGTTTCAGACATTCAACATAACAACAAACTATGGTTTTTGGTTTATTTCTTACAGTGTTCCTTTTTATGCTTTAATACACAAAATTCCAAACTATTTCGAACCTGTAGGTACTGATGATTAACAATTAACATATAGTTAGTTGTGTCTTATCTATATTTTATAAAACAGAATAATTTTTGCTGTGTTGTAAACAGTGTAATTTAGTTGTGATTTCAATTTGATTATTTTACAGTGTCAATGAAGTAATGATTGTGGGAACCTGGTCAGTCGGTAATGCTCTATCTTTATCTCCTAATTTCCAGAAGGGTTTGATTGCTGCATCCAGAATCATAAGTCTGCTGGAGAGAAAGCCAGCTATTAGAAATATTAGGCACCCAATTAAAACTTTATGGGTAAATAAATTTTCAGATAAGTAGGTGTTCTAAATAATATTTTTTATGTTGAATAATTTACAGGATGATGAAAGCGTAGAATTTTCTCAAATATATTTCTCATATCCTACAAGACCCTCGGTGTCAATATTAAACGCGTTAAATTTATCAGTATTAAAAGGAAAAACTGTGGCTTTAGTAGGTTCGAGTGGTTGTGGTAAATCAACAATAATTCAGTTATTAGAAAGATTTTATGATCCTGGTTATGGTGAAATAACAATAGATGGTTCTGACACCAAAAATATGGAATTGGAAACATTGAGATTCCAACTTGGAATAGTTTCCCAAGAACCAAACCTTTTTGATTTAACTATTGCCGAAAACATAGCATATGGAGCAAATGATAAAAAACTTGATATAAACACTATTATAGAAGCGGCAACCGCTGCAAACATTCATAAGTTTATATCTCAATTACCCCTGGTAAGTATCAAAAACGTTTTTTTCGTTACCTCTTGGTGTTACTAATATTTCAGGGATATGAAACTAAAATTGGAAGCAAGGGCACTCAGCTTTCTGGAGGTCAAAAGCAGAGAATTGCTATAGCCAGAGCTTTAGTCAGAAATCCAAAAATATTACTCCTAGATGAAGCTACATCAGCATTGGACAATGAAAGTGAAAAAGTAAGTCAAATAATGTCCAATCGCGAAATTTTTCGGTTAATGTTTTATTCGGCATAATATCTTCATTATTCTTTTCAAATAAATTATTACAAATATTACTTGAAAGTTGGTCATTGTAGGAATTAAGGGATATGCAATGGTAAATTTGTTAAATAATTAAGATTTGATTATTGGAAGATTGTCTTTTATTTTAAAAAGAGAGTCTCCGAAGTATATCTTAACAATGTCAAGTATCAGAGAGAACTAACTACCTTACAACTATTATTACTATGGTTGCCTTTTAACATCTTGTAATATTTTGGGTCTATACTAAGCTTAAATTATACCTGGTTTTATGACTCGTAGTTCAAGAATTTTATCTTACTCCTTAGAAATAGTAAAGTAAAACACCAAATATAAGTTAAAAGAAAACTTTCACTTTTAAAATACAATAAAATAAACTTAAAATAGAAAATATAATATAAAAAAGAGAAGGATTTTTGAACTCAATATTTCTTCAGTCATCGTTGTAAATTTTTATATTGATTCACTGCTACTATCGAAATTACTATTATGACTAATATCCAAATCATTTTTATACACTTGTGAATCACATGGTTTTATATCACTAGAGTCATTACTTTTACTCGCACAACTGATAATATTTTGATCACTTGAGCTTTGTTCGTTATCGCCTGAATTAATTTGATTTGTTGAAACTTTTGATTTTTTATTCAATGCACGCCATTTTTTGACTCGCAAATAAGAGTCAGACATGGTTATTATATTTGTTGCACCAAACTATAGCATAGAATAAAACTTTAACAAAATAATGACAAGCATACTTATCGAAAATTTCTTTATTGCTGCTGCGCAGCTGTCATGAGTTTTTACTTGTACTTTTTTGAGCGCCATGCGCCATCTAGATTAGAATTCAAGATATGGCCGAACTTAGACTCGTCAGTCTTGGGCCGAGGCTGGGAAACCACAGGTATGGCCAATGCTCGGCTGGCCTATCTTGGCCCAGAGTTGAGTAGCCATTGAATGGCCGAGCGTAGGCTCCCCAGTCTTGAGTCGAGGCTGGGAAACTACAGGTATGGCCGCCAATACTTGGCTGGCCTGTCTTGGACCAAGGCTGGGAAACCACACTTATGGCCAATGGTCGGCTGGCCTATTTTAGCCCCGAGTTGAGTAGCCATTGAATGGCCGAGTTTAGGCTCGCCAGTCTTGGGCCGAGGCTGGGAAACCACAGGTATGGCCAATGCTCGGCTGGCCTATTTTGGCCCAGAGTTGAGTAGCCATTGAATGGCCGAGCTTAGGCTCACCAGTCTTGGTTCGGGGCTGGAAAACCACAGGTATAGCCAATACTCGGTTGGCCTGTCTTGGACCAAGGCTGGGTAACCACAGGTATGGCCACTATTCGGCTGGCCTGTCTTTGACCAAGGCTGGGAAATCACAGTCATGGCCAACACTCGGCTGACCTAACTTGGGTTAAGGCTGGCGCGCCAAACCTCGGCTTCCCAATGCTGGTCCAGGCTTGGCCCCGTGGTCCATGTCTGGGGGTTTTTGTATGGGAAGTGTGGTTGTATAAAAAAGACACGTGCAAAACAGAAAATGAGGCGCTGCGCTGTAACAAAAAACTCAATATCTTGGCTTTTGATAATTGAAAAATATCCATTATTAGTCTATTAATTTCTCCACGTTTGTTCCTCATGGAAAAATTTATTCGAAACCTAATAAAACAATTAATTTTAAAGTAAAGCAATACAAAATTTAATATATTAAATGCCACAGGTCAAAAATCATACTTTGGCGCATGCAATTACATGCATCAGTTGAATGTTGAAAGGTTGTCTATTCCTGCTCTGTTCTACGTCTTTAATTTTGAAATTTTCAACAATTTTTTTTAGAAAGTTTACAAACAAGAATATATTACATTACATTAAGGAGAAATTGAAAAAATGTCGCATCCAGCAGGACTGGAACCCGCCATCTTTGGCTCTACGCGTCAACCTGTAACAACTAATATATGAATGCTTAGCCATCAATTCGTTTACTATATAGAAATTATATTTAAAAGACTTTACTAAATTTTATTTAATTTTACTGTTTTAATTTTTCGTTCTGAAATTATTCAAAAACGCAAATGGAGCAAATGAAAATTCAAGTGGAGAAATTAGGAGCAAAATGTGGAGACGTTATCTCAACAAAGGTAGACCCAGGTCTATGGGTAGACCCAAAACAACTCATGGCGTCAATTCCACGGGTCTATTAAGTTCGACAGTACCAAATCATGACCTTTAAAAATGTTAGACACTTGTTTGAAGTTTTCAAAATCGTTATGTTAATATGGAAATCTATATTACTAAATAATGAATATTGAATTAAATTATTTGAATTAACTGCTGATAGCACTACCGTTCAACGAACTACGCCAAAATAATAAATACAAAAATTTTAACTTAACCACATAGTCTTAAAGTAAACACGAGAATATTAGTGTCACCAATTTTTATTTTAAGATTGTTTATTGTAACTAAATTAGTGTAATCAACTGTGGCTAAAATTTAATACTTATTGTGGTTTTGTCAGAATTTATTTATTACAATAGTTACGAAGTACCACTTTCAATTTATGTTTTTTTTTTCAGATTGTGCAAGAAGCATTGGATAATGCACGTCAAGGTCGCACATGTATCACTATAGCACATCGTTTGACCACTATTCAAGACGCTGATTTAATATGTGTTCTCAAGGAAGGCTTCATTGCTGAAATGGGGACACACCAAGAGCTTCTGGACAAAAGAGGCTTATACTATAAATTCTATAAATTACAATCTGTAATGCACCATTAATATTATAAATATTATATTTAGTATTATATATTTATTAAAATTGTTAATTTTCAATCTTCAATTACATGTAAAAGAAAAATGCTTTTGTACTAAATATATAAGTGTAATATTATTTACTGGGATTTAAAAAAATGGAATTTACAGGTTGTAGCAGGTCGTATAACAGACTTTTCACCTCGCGTGAAATACTGTGCATTCCATACTTGATTTATAATATCTATAATATTCTATAAGGTAATGATGGAAAGTGTGTAAGCCATTACAATAATCGCACATCTATCCAAATTAAATAACCGTTTTTACCTTCCGAACAGCAAAGGTATTGTGATCGCGAAAAATTTCGATTTTGGGTTTTTAGCGGAAATACGCGTTTTAGGGTTCCCCGAGCCTAAGAAACCCAAAAATAAAAAATGTCTGTCTGTCTGTCTGTCTGTGTGTCTGTGAACACATTTGCGGCTAAACAGCTAATCGGATCGGAATGAAACTATAAAACCTTACTTATAATCACCATCGGAGGAATCTGATAGAATTTGAGTAAAATCGGTTGACCGGAAGTGGACGTTTACTCTTACCAAAAAATGGAATTTTTTGAAAATATTGGGTTTTCATATAGTTATTGGCAAAATATTTATACTTTGTGGAAAGAACATGCAATTTCCGACTTTTTTGAAAGAATACATTTTTTTGATATTTTCATTAGTTTTCGAGATATTGACACTTTTATCAAAAACTGGAAATATGTGAAATAAAAATTGTGGATCCGCTCTTGTTCGGAAAGTCGTGTGGTGCCCACACCAGATTTTTACCTTCCGAACAGCAACGCTGTTAGAGGAAGGTATTGTGATCGCGAAAAATTTCGATCTCGGGTTTTTAGCGGAAATACGCGTTTTAGGGTTCCCTGAGCCTAAAAAACCCAAAAATAAAAAATGTCTGTCTGTGTGTCTGTCTGTCTGTCTGTCTGTGTGTCTGTGAACACATTTGCGGCTAAACGGCTAATCAGATCGAAATGAAATTATAAAACCTTACTTATAATCACCATCGGAGGAATCTGATAGAATTTGATTAAAATCGGCCGACCGGAAGTGGACGTTAACTCTTATAAAAAAATGGAATTTTTTGAAAATATTGGGTTTTCATATAGTTATTGGCAAAATATTTATACTTTGTCGAAAGAACATGCAATTTCCGACATTTTTGAAGGAATACATTTTTTTGATATTTTCATTAGTTTTCGAGGTATTGACATTTGACATGCTACTGTTCGGAAGGTCGTGTGGTGCCCACACCAGATTTTTGCTTTTGACCGTCGACTGAAGTCATTGTTAGAGTGTTACCAGAAGATTTTCGGGTTAAGTTTTAAATCACAGTGCATCTGTTTCAATTGATTTTGGATTTTTGAAACTAAACCTTATTATCCATTCGAATCGTTGTTGGAATTAGATTCTGTTGATATTTTAGTAGTTGATTCGAAGGATCCTCGTGTAGGGATTTTTATGAGATCTTCTGTTGATTAGATTACGGTACAGTCAACGAGGTGCTCAGTAATTGACTACCATACAAGACCGTCGAATTGCAGCCCTAGTGTGGCGTTGGTAGATCGCATCAGTACAGTTAGCAACGAATACGTTATTACACTCTTTTACCAGACTGGAGTGTCACAATTTTAGAGGAAAAAACCCTATTACATTAGGTGAGTTTAAATATTATATTCTTGTTACAATTAATAACGCCATATAGTTGCAATTTTAAATTTTATATCTTGGTTTTACATGTGTTTTTCATTGTGTATTATATATGTAGTATTATTTTAAGAAACTAGACTATTCTTTCAGCTCCTTTGCGCTATTGCTAATCAATTTTATGTTAAACCTTAATTTAGTTTATTGCTGTAATTCAGTTATGGCTCGTAAGTCATATTTAAGTTTGTTAAGTGCATTCAAGCCATTAGTTTCGATTAGAATTGTAAAAATCAGAAATATCAGCTTCTAACTTGTGTAATTCATTTCATTCGTTCATTGTTCAGCAAATATAAGTTTGTGTTTATGTTGTATTAGAATCAGTAAATAAGCATAACTGGATTAAATTAATTAACTCAAGGAGCCATGATAATCTGCCTAAGCTTATTGTTAATTTAAATTACGATTTTAGGGTTCTTGGTACGGGCTTAAGTTCTTGGTACTGGCTTAAGTTCTTGGAACAGACTTTATTTTTCTTGGTACGAGCTTAATATTTTTCCTCTGGAACGGGCCTCAGCTCTTAGTACAGGCCTAATTTTATGGTGTTGGCTGAATTTATGGTATTGGCTAATTTCTTGTCACGGCCTATATAATTTTGGTTCAGGCGTAATAGTTGTGGAACATTTGAATCCAAGGACTGGAGGAAATCGACTCCGGGATTTACCAGATAAGCTATAAGCCATTGTACTCTGTAAATTTAAATTGTTAATTGTAAATTCTAATTTTAAGTCGTGCGTGTGATCACACATTTCAGATTATCTGTCTTTTTTTTCTTTACTTTCATATTTATTCCAATGTTCTGCGCTAGTGTTAATTGAACTTGTAATTTAAATTAACCACAATATTTTGATCATTAAAGGAGGGTCTAGTTTTGAAGACATTTCGTTTTATTTAGCTCACTTTAACGTCCTCATACTTGCAACTCAATTAATCTTGATTAAGATTCTTAATTTATTTATTTATCTCCAGCGAGATAGGTCAGTACCTGGACCAACAGGGGTTTCCAATTTTAACCGTTTAAATCGGTGGCGCGACTCACTCTTTTGTACTTACCCTCTACGGCTGAGATGGGCACAAATTTGCCAGTAGAGAAACCACTCACCGATCTCGACTGGAGTTGAACTTCTATTTGAAGAACTTGAATAATTTTTCAAAATTTATTGTTTTTTTTTATTCTTTTATTTCATTGAAAGTACGTGGCAATTTCATTCTAAATATATCTATTTATCTATTATTATTTAATTTTTAGCGCTTCATTTAACAATTACCCTAGTGATACAGTGGCGCCCTCTTAATTTTGTGACTTTGGACGGACACTTTTTGATAAACACAGAGAGTGCCCCTTACTTCTACCCTCTATACAAGCAAGAAATAGTATATTGTGAAACAAGTGGGAAAAGTGCTTTTCACACGTGATACACACTATACTTTTTCTACGACTGCAACTTAAAATACGTTTATGTACTAACCGTCAAATTTAATAATAAAATATATAGATATTATTGGATACTTTTAACTGAAACTTACCTTTACTATAATAATATATAATAACTAAGTATATTTCATCGAGAGCCTCGTTTAAAAAATTTTGAAGCTCTTCCGCTGACAAAATTTTAGATTATTTAGGGATATACTCCGATTTTTTTTAAAGATCGCAATTTCGTATAGTTAGAAATATCTATGTTGTTTTTTATATTCATTGTAGGTACTTTTTAACATCGAGTACTGAAACCACATTGTAGAAGGCTTTAAAGTTTTAGATAAATGCTCAAAATAAACTAACCCCGTGTTGGTTCTACTTGTATATACGTCAAAATGACGTCAGTGTCATGTGAATGCAAATCCAGGTATAGTTTCCATGTTTTACTTAGAAATACTTACCATCTTACGCGCAATAGAAAAAAATGCTTTTAAGAAAAATGCCAAGCGGCACTAGCGCACGTTGTCCATTGTATCCCTAAGGAGGTCTTAGGGGATGCAATGAAATAAGATGGAAACCAGTTATCAAATTGTATTCCCTAAAATGTATGTTTAGTTTTTAAGAACCAATTTTAAGAAAATTTTTAAAACCTATAATGTGTATTAAACTTATTGTTATACCTGGATTTGCATTAAATTGGCATTGAGGTCATTTGACGTATATGCAATTAGACCAATACACGGTATGAATGAAGCGTAGGTGCCAGGTTTAACTTAGAAAGACTTACCGCGTATTGGTTCTACTTGTATATACGTCAAATGTCGTCAATTTCAATTTAATGCAAATCCAGGTATAAGTGTAATGTTTTTAAAGTTTCTATAATGTTACGTTCTAGGGGTTCAAAATAAAATCACTAATTTATGTACAACAATTAACTTCGATTTATATTCACTATTTATTTTCACTTCGTAGGTCGCTCGAATATTTCGACTGTCGCTGTTACTTTTTCCTTCCTCGTGGGTCGTGGCTCTCCGCTTATATACCAGTCCACAGCTTCCAGAACGTCCTTCGGTAACAATTTCTAGAAAGTCTGCATAGTGAAGGAAGTCTCTCGATCGTTCTGTTCGAGAATTAGCGCGTTGTTTACCTGGAGGGCGACAGAGGCGTACTAAGGGGTTCTCGCTCGTTACACTGCCCCCTCCTTAAGACGTTCGGTCCCCGAACACCTTGGTTGGTATGTCTGAACCTACAGGCATCTCCCTTTTTGCAGCTCCCTTGCTTTTCAAAATAGCAATCCAAAGTCTTCTCCTTCATTGTGTTTCCGCTCGGGTTGAAAATGCACACGAGTATCTCTATTCCTGTCTTATGGAAAAGCACCTCGAGCATGTTCCGGACGACTCTCCAGTTCAGTTGGTCTAGACCACAACCCAACTTAGGCACAGCCAGCTTCTTCACTTCCAACCTGGTAAGTTCGTCTCTTAGGTTCAGCAGGGTATTCCACATAATTCTATAGCTGGGCTTGTGATCGGAAAACCTCTTAGTCACCATGTAGAAGAGGTGACGATGACCGTCAGTGAGACTCAGAATTTTTCCGGGATGGGGCTGTTGTCTGGAGAGCTCAGATACACGGCCAAACTTCTTCCTGAAGACTAATGCTATTCCCCTGGACATACGCAGATCTTCGGCGACACAATGAGCTAGGGAATAATCTCCAGGCACAGAGAAGAGGTCCTGCTGCTGCTCGGTGGTAACTCCGAATCGTGCCTTCCCAGTTCCACCATAGTTCTCCATGAACTGGTCGAAACTCATCTCAACATGCTCTGGGCTGGTCGTCCTTCTCAGATGGGTCTCGTCTTGTTCGTCGTAGTCCGCCTCGTATCTCGCCAACCGATTTACATGGACCACGCGCCTCTTGCCCCTTGGTAGTTTTTGTATACGGTACACTACATCATTGATCCTCTTTACCACTCTGTATGGACCCTCCCAATTCCTCTGTAGTTTAGGTGATAATCCTCTCTTCTTCTGGGGGTTGTACAGCCAGACCAAATCTCCAGCGTTGAAACCACCTTCTGTAGCTTTGCTGTCATAGCGGGTCTTCATTCGGTCACTAGCAA